>OX637882.1:12422500-13672500 GCA_951802675.2 Boloria euphrosyne | reverse complement strand
GGTACACGCATAATATAACATACTGTTGAGTCTCAACGCAGGATAGTTCTATAGAACGCTCGATAGAGAGTGCCACTATGTCCTGTCGGCCCTTGCAAACTACATCTTTTCTAACTAATACAAGAGAGCCACCGCGAGTAGCGTTCACTCTAACAAACGAACTTGACAAATTATAATTTTCAATATTTAAAGTATTACAATGTTTTTTAAGCCATGGTTCACTTAAGCATATAACATGAATATTATATTTTTCAAGATAAAGTTCTAATTCTAGCTCTTTGCCACCTAAGCCTTGTATATTTTGATGCAAAATGTTTAATCTATTAGACTTAGGCTTTGTCTTGATATTTAGTTTAAACTAATACTAGCACTTTCTACAGGAACATTTTTTTCATCTAATAAGTTATTAAAAATGACAATGTTCTTAGTTGTACAATGTACAACTGGGTTTTGTATATTATATGCTACTAAAGTAGCAAGTTTTTTCTTATAATGTAAAGGCAGATACAATGTACCTTCTGTCACCTTAAGACTAGAATAATTAATAAATTTATTAATGTCAAAATAAAAGAATGCGTCACTATGACGGTGAGTTGTATTGTAAATAGCCATATTAAGGCTATATATGTACCTATTTTGTTCATCAGTGAGGGAAGAGGAATAAGGAAAAGAGCAAATAATAAATTTGCACTTAGTCCTATTGTGTAAATTGAGTAAATGTTCCAAACTATTTATAATATCCTGTTTCCTTACAGATGAACTATCCCCTTGGAGAAGTACTACAGTACTATTTACACTCAATTCCATAGAGGATATTTTCCTAATATTATACTGGAAACTGGCACCAGGTGAACATATATTCTGTACATTATTAATATGCTTTACAAGCAAAGCACCAAAGCCTTGGCCTATTTGGTCAGACACTACTAATACTTTACCTTGGACAGTGGTACGGGAGGAATTATCTATGCTATGATTATTATTAGTTTTTATACTATGAATTTGAATTTGCTCATTTTGTGTAACCGAGACACAATCTACATCCACAGAATTATTTTGGATATATTGATTTTCTGATTTTGGTGTATGACAGTCACAAGTATATTTATTAGTAAACGATTCAAATCTTTCATAATTGTAGTTACAAAGTTCTACTAAGTTGGTAGCAGCAAGAATGTGCTCCTGTATCTGTTTCTGTGAGCACTCATACTTAGTGGTAATTGAATTTAACTCACGATTTAGATTGTCAATTTCTACCTGGAGTTGTAGTGTGTCTCGCTCATACAGATACCTACTTTGACTGAATTTATTTTTGTATAGGTTTATTTTATTAATAAGTCTTGAGCGTTCACTCCTCAATTCACAAATATGTTTAAAAGTATATTTATTATTTATTAATTTCCTTGATTTTTTTATAAATTTATTCAATTTAATATATTTTTTTAATCTATTGTGGGTTGAGAAGGGAATATTATGTTTTTCACAAGGATCATCATCCTTAGTTAGGTCTATCACTATTTGTGGTTTACATTTTACTAGCTCATCATACAAAGATTGAGTTTTTTTTGATTCATGTGACATTTTTAAGTCCTCGAGCTCAAGTACAGTACTTTTGGCTTCTTGTAAACTTATTTCAAAATTCCACATAGTGTTCACATTTCTTGTAATTTAATAGTGCTTTTCACATAATTTTGTAGTATACAAGTATTTCTTACATATCTTTGATACACTTAACAATTAAATAATTCTGAAACATTTGTGTACCTATATTTAAATATTTTATAATTTTGTACTTAATTACTTATTTAGTCAGATACATAAATACTATGATACATAAATTGATTTTAAAAATTAACACAATCTAAACAAAAACAAAATCTTTTCTTACTAAATGCCACTGAAAATTGTTTACAGTACATACATCAATAATGTGACCAGCTTTGAATTACCTTCATAATATGACCTAGTAATAAAAATTAAAATAAAAATTGGAATAAAAATAGGTACAATATTGTCATTTTTATTAACACCACAAGTAGATCCAATGATATAACTAAGTATTTGATTTATACATAAGTTTGAATATGCATAAGTATATATTTAATTGTCTTCTTATTTAAATAAAGCAATAGATGACTGTTGTCTTTGTTGCTCGTTGAGATGAATCTGAAAAAGAAAATGTAATACTTTAAATCTATTCCTATACTTATAGTTTCTTTTAGATTTAACTTTAATATAGGAACTTAATTTTAAAAATTAAAAATAAAGGAAGTACTTAAATGTATAGCATGTGTTAATGTAAGGTAATCCACTTGGTGGATTTATTATTAAAAATATAAATATCACAACACTGTTGTTGTGAGATTTACATGATTTCTAAGTTTCTCTTTTGTGGTTATAGCTGCTTGCCATTAGTACTTTATCAATAGGTAAATTGGTAAATTCTGTCATTTACAGTAATTATTTACATTGCTGTTTAGGTATATATTATCATTGTTGACTTTATTCTTTATAAAATAATATAAATAAATATGTTGGGACATTATTACAATAGGGCCATCTAGTTCGGTGGTAAGCTATGAGGCTTGTATTACGGATACTTATTATTTCATATATTTCATATTATAAATATAAACACCCATGACTGGAGTACAAACGTTTGTGCTGACAAATGATTGCACCCAGTGAAATTCGAACCCACCACCGCTGGTGCAGAAAGTATCACCAACTGAGCCATATGTGTCATCAAAATTTATGAGTATTGCATTATTTTAAAATTATTGGAAACTAAATCATCATAATCATTATGTATCTTATAATTTTTATACTTCTTATAATATGTATTAAAACAATAACTATAAAAATATTATAAACTCATATTCCCTTCATACCTACAGGCATAACATAAGTCCATCTATAGAGTAATCATCATTTATTGTCTCATTCATTCAGCATCTTAAAGTAGCTCTATTTTAAAAAAATAAAAGAGTATATTATTTTTATAAAATATACACCTTGTTTATTTATAATATTTACCACATTTTGCAGTTCACAGATTACATTTATCTTGAAGTTTTTTGTGGAATACCATAGTCATACAATGAGTTATTCCTTACAATATTCGACTACCGGGCATGGGCATCTTCAATGTGGTAAGAATTAATTCATAATCCTCTGATCTCTTGGTAATGTGATCTGTAAATTCATAGTTGCTTAGTAGATTCTCTAAACATGAAAAAAAAAAAAACAAAGCATGAGTCACTCGTTTTATGAAATCACAGGTAAAAAGGTGAATAGTGTAACAATACTAAGGTAGTAGTAATTTACTTGCACAGGTTAGTAACAAATATGTGTCTACGACAGGAATGAACAGAGCTAGAGTTTCCACTTCATGTTGCGGGTATTATTCATCCAATATGGGTCAAATATTTAAATTAAAACACAATTTTAAATGTGTGATATAAATATGATGACTGAATTTATATTATGAATTTATTAACAGTGGCGCGTGTAGCCTAATCTCTTTTTAAATTAAAAGGCCAACAAGGAAAAAGTGTAATCTTTCAAAATATATGTGTAATGGAAATTCGGAATATATGAGAATGAAAATAAATATACTAACTTACCTAAAGGCTAAGTAAACTTAAATACTGCGGTGTCTACATTACGAGCACATATAATTGTAAAACAACAACATTTATTTTACAGCTTTTCATATAATAAATACTACATTCCATAAATGATTGCGATTTTGTTTTTATTATAAAAGTATAAAATATCTATAACAAAAAATTGAAACATTGAAAAGTACTTCCCCGTCGTTCACCGTCACAGATAAAATAATATTATTTAGATTTGAGACATAGATGAAAAATAAACATTTGAGACACTAACCCACAGATTAAGGAGACTACACACTAACCGTATATACTCGTACTACATAGTCTATGACCTCGACATTTACGTTTGGCTTTTTATTAATTAGGTTAGTTAGGTATTAGGTAATTCTGGAATTAAATTATTATAATCAAAGATAAAAAATCACAAAGTCATTATTAAAGTTGCACGAATAGTTTATGAATTTGATGTAATAAAATGTGTAACCGACACTACATTTCACAATCAAATTAAAGGTAATCTCATTACAATGCTATTTATAATTAATTATTGATTTTTTTTCTTCAGCGATAAAATATAGCAATAATATTAATAATTTTAAATACTTAAAATATTTTCAACGCCTAGTTGATAGATGGCGTTAGCGAAATAAGTATCCGTGTATAGGGATTGATATCCCGCAGCCTATTTAATCCCGCGGGATAGATATGCGGGATTAATATTCTTCATCTTCTCATCTTCATCTTTGAAATAATGTTATAAAACCACATTGAAACTATAGATTTTTGTGTAAAAATTAACTCTTATCAAACACTAGCAGGATCCGCGGCTACGCTCGCGCTAATAGTACAAAAAGACATGATAGGTTTTATGCTATTACTTCTAATGCACCAGCAAATAATTTCCCATTTAAAGGTTCTCTTTTTTATTTCTTATTGTGTGAACGCACACATCGATTAGCTAAGATATTGTTTTTAATATGAGACAGACATATTATACTATAAGCCTTTCCCGCGGCTACGCTCGCGTTCTAATGGCTGGAAACCAGATTCTTTCGCTCCGCCCATCTGCCCGTCTTCCACGTGGTGATTTTTTTTTCTAAGTTATGTTAAATCCGTGATATTTCATAAGATATTTATTGAAATCAAATGATGCCAAAAGCAATTTTGTTTAAAATTAAATACTTGTCATGAAAAACTTATTTATTTGCATAAGGATTAATATCATATTTATTAAATACCTACGCAAATAATGCATTATCTTAAAACAAATTTGATTAGGTACCATGAAAAAGGTTAAAGCGAGTCAACTTTAAAAGATAGACATTTGCTATCGTGGACTTTTTTAGAACTTTTAAAGGGGAACAATGTGCATAACTTTAACCGTTTACGCAGCGCACGCAATGGAGCTCTCAAAAGGAATAATTTTCTTTCGTTTTTTGGAACATTTTTCAACTCTTATAGGTCGTAACTCGTAACGGGATGTTATATAGCCTATAGCCTTCCTCGATAAATTACTATCCAACACAAAAATTTTTTTTCAAATCAAACCAGTAGTTTCTGAGATTAGCACGTTAAAACAAACAAACTCTTCAGCTTTACAAATAGTATAGATTGCACTTTTCTATAAGCCTATTAGCAAGATTTAGCCATATTTGGTAAGATCCTTCTTATCCTTATCGTTCTATAGAACCAGTTAATGTGTTTTCCCGTAGGAATCAACGATTTTACTTCAATAAAAAATACTTTAAATAAACGTCATTTCTTTCTCAAAATTTTCTCAAAATCCTTTAGTTTGTCTGAATTTTTCTGAATTTTTCTTACTTTTAAGGTGCGGGATCCGCGGATCCGCACTTTGAAGTTGCGGGATCCAGCAGATCAATAAATGCAGCAGGATCCCGCGGGAATGCGGGATCCCGTTTTGCGGGATTGCAATCCCTATCCGTGTGGCGTCGCATTGGTTTAGAGTGTATGTTGTAGTTGTTACACTAAGACCTCAATAGATGGCGATAGTAACACCTACACCTACCTTAAGTTTGCTTGTGAATTATATAACATAGAGTATTGGCAGGGTGCAAAGCGGGTGGAGGGAGTAGGCTAAACGATCACAGCGCTCGCTACGGCTAAAATTGATAATTTTGTCGCTGACTTGAGCTGTCAAATCCATATCGCAAATAATTACAGTAAACATTAATCGTTTTTGAGATAAATTTAATATGGTCCTAATAAGATGTGTTAAAATAAAGGAGAATTTACAAGAGAGGAAACAGATGCCACTAATAAAATACCTAGAGCTAATCCATGTTGAGCGAATAATGCAGCGACTGAAGGTTTTTCACATCACATTTTAAATAAAATTCCTGAGAACTTATTTTATCACATTGATGATACATAACATATTTTCTGTGTTCTGGTAAATCTTCAACCTCCAATATTTTCAAGTAAACGAAACAAGTTTTTGTAATGTATATTGTATATTATTTAAAGTTATTACAATTTCGTATTTCAGTTTTTTTTTATTTTACCAATGAACCCTGTAAATAATATTTATAATATGAACTTATGAAAATGACATAGCAGTTATCTGATCAACAGTTTCATTAGCCCATTGTACTTATATATTTATGTTCTTACGATTGTCTTATACTTAGATATAAATAATAGTAGGGTAAAAATAATAAATATTTTTATTTACTTACAACTAAAAAAAAGTCAGACATGACGGCGTTTCCGAACGATGTCAGGTTGACAGGTCAGGTGCCCTTTCAGACATTTAATTAAATAAGTATTAACAATCATCAACAACATAAACATGTGATATTCATTTTAACACATCCATATTTAAATACATAAACAGAACAATAACATAAAGTCTACAGGTTGACTATTCTTATTGGCATTTTGTAATACGTTTGTTACCCGTACTTATGTCAATAATCTCTATCATAGAGTATATTGCTACATATATAAATCTCTATCTACAGTTTTTTAAAATTTTGGTATTCTTCCAATTTAATCATCGTCTCCGGTTGCAAAATAATTACGTGGTAATGGATCGAAACCCCGTTTTAGTCACCAGTAGGCTCATTTCTCACTGAAAACAACAATTTTAATGTTATTGGCAATAATGTTAATGAATATCATCGTCCAAAATTGTCTAATATAGTAAAATAACACAAGTTTTCATTAATTTTCTTAACAATATTTACTTACTACTCACTTAACAGCTGTGACAATATTGTCCATAATGGCCACCTGTGACGTGGCGCTGTCGTCGCGAACGGTGCCGATATTGCGACATATATAAATTAATTATTAAGAATTTAGATTGATGCATAAATGTTCTCCTGTAAAATTGGTACTCAGAACATGATACTGCGAACCATCCAGGATCCTGAGCAGATATAAAAATAAAAATTATTTAATTTTAGCTTATTGACATGTAAGATGCTGGCGCATAGGCTTAGTAAAGGTTTGCTTAGTTACAAAATTTTTAGGCGGTCATTCTGAGGCTCCTGTAAAATTGGTACTCAGAACATGATACTGAGAACCATCCAGGATCCTGAGCAGATATCAAATTAAAAATTGTTTAATTTTAGCGTATTGACATGTAAGATGCTAGCGCAGAGGCCTAGTAAAGGTTTGCTTAAAGTTACAAAATTTTTAGGCGGTCATTCTGAGGCTCCTGTAAAATTGGTACTCAGAACATGATACTGAGAACCATCCAGGATCCTGAGAAGATATCAAATTAAAAATTTACTAATTCTAGCGTATTGACATATAAGATGCTAGCGCAGAGGCCTAGTAAAGGTTTGCTTAAAAATACAAAATTTTTAGGCGGTCATTCTGAGGCTCCTATAAAATTGGTACTCAGAACATGATACCGAGAACCATCCAGGATCCTGAGAAGATATCAAATTAAAAATTTACTAATTCTAGCGTATTGACATGTAAGATGCTAGCGCAGAGGCCTAGTAAAGGTTTGCTTAAAAATACAAAATTTTTAGGCGGTCATTCTGAGGCTCTTGTAAAATTTGTACTCAGAACATGATACCGAGAACCATCCAGGATCCTGAGCAGATATCAAATTAAAAATTTACTAATTTTAGCGTATTGACATGTAAGATGCTAGCGCAGAGGCCTAGTAAAGGTTTGCTTAAAAATACAAAATTTTTAGGCGGTCATTCTGAGGCTCCTGTAAAATTGGTACTCAGAACATGATAATGAGAACCATCCAGGATCCTGAGCAGATATCAAATTAAAAATTTACTAATTTTAGCGTATTGACATGTAAGATGCTAGCGCAGAGGCCTAGTAAAGGTTTGCTTAAAAATACAACATTTTTAGGAGGTCATTCTGAGGCTCCTGTAAAATTGGTACTCAGAACATGATACTGCGAACCATCCAGGATCCTGAGCAGATATCAAATTAAAAATTTACTAATTTTAGCGTATTGACATGTAAGATGCTAGCGCAGAGGCCTAGTAAAGGTTTGCTTAAAAATACAAAATTTTTAGGCGGTCATTCTGAGGCTCCTGTAAAATTGGTACTCAGAACATGATACTGCGAACCATCCAGGATCCTGAGCAGATATCAAATTAAAAATTTACTAATTTTAGCGTATTGACATGTAAGATGCTAGCGCAGAGGCCTAGTAAAGGTTTGCTTGAAGTTACAAAATTTTTAGGCGGTCATTCTCAGGGTCCTGTCTTATAATTTTATATATAATTTAGTTTCATTATTTTATTTATTCAGCGTTACACCTCAAACGTTATTATGGAAAGGAATGACGTATTGCATCATCTCTATCAAACAGCATAATTTTCCTGCCATTGTTATATACACAATAAATATTTTACATTATTCTAATTGTATTCTAGTTACGATTACTTTTGTTATGTTTAGATTACATGTACGAGTACATAATAATAATGTCAATGCCAATTACGGCCACGGCGGCCAATCTCATTGAGACTAGCTAACGGCGCGGGACATATTATAGTGCACAAGTGTACGCGCAAACACAAGTGCACTCTCTGTTCCTTATCACTCTCATATTCCGGTGGGATATGGCCCCGAGGCACGGGGGTCACACCGCCAACTTCCCAACTCCGTGCTGTTACTGAGCCTTCGAAACAGAAAGATTCAATAACTAAACTTGGCCCGACCCGGGACTCGAACCCAGGACCTCCCGGTGTACGACCGTACATGCTAGCCACTACACCACCGAGGCAGTGAACAACACATGTACATAATATGTATAACATAAAGTAGATTTATGCGTGTATCGTTAGAGGAAAAACATTTTTTCATCTGTTAGAAACTGTCTAATTAGAGACAATATTCCATAGACTCCAGATTCTATAGACTTTTGACAAGACTCGAACTTAACATTTGACGTTTCGTTCATGTCAATAGATGGCGCTGGTAAGATTCTACACGCAGTTTAATTTGTGATTAAAATGAAAGACAAGCATTTTAATCGTTTATTAAAATAAGAAAAATTGGACAGAACTCTCACCTTACTACTATTTAATGATTTATTGACATATTATACATACAAACAGCTACAGACAAATAAACTTTTAACAGTAACTCATAAGTTGACAGTGATAGCTTGTAGGGTGCGATGTACAACTGCTGACATTTTTTTATACAATGTATAATGAAATAATAACTAAAGGAAATAAAGTCAAGCATACACTTGCCCCTAAAATAATTATATTTTTACATTTACACAATGTTAATTTATTTTTATTGAATAATATACACATTACCTACAATAACTTTTATAGCAATGAAACTGTAATATTAACATATTTTGAGTCCTATAATATTTTGTTTTCACACAATAATTTATATTATTAATTGAGGGTTTTTATTCTGTATGCAATACTTTACAATTACAGCCACTGTTTTAAGTTTTTCATATTATAGTACAGCTGTCGCAAAGTTGTTTTATTATATTATGTTTATAGATTATACGTATAGATCAGGCATACCATAATATAGGCATATAGGCAGTAGGAAAGATAAAACCAGATTCAGCCATTCATATGCCACCTGTAGTTTATCTGTAAAAATAATTCACAGGGCACGTTACGTTACGTACAAAAATGTTTGGATCATTTCTCACTAGATGGCAGCACTAAATAAATTGAATTCGGGTAGCAGCCGAATGGGCCAGCACGCCCCGTATTACCGTAGTACCACTCTCTCACAGGAGACCGGCGTGAAGTGGCAGCTATGCTGTCGCGTTTCGTCCGGTAAGTGAGAGTCCGGGAGGTCCACTCCCCATCCCTACTCCAGTCCTTCTCCCTCCTCCCTCCCTACCTTTCCTGAAAGGCCGGCAACGCATCTGCAAGCCCTGTGGTGTTGCAGATGTCCATGGGCGGAGGTGATCACTTACCATCAGGTGAGCCTCCTGCTCGCTTGCCCCCTTTGTGCCATTAAAAAAAATGTCACCTTTATAAAATTGGATCTTTAAATGCTGGAGATAATATTGCTACGATGTTTTTGAGATTTAATGAATATATTCAAATTGCATGGTTACAGCAGATATATAGAATGGAGCCAGCAGTTAAATTTTTAGATAAAAATAATATTATTGATAAATATTCTGATGAATTATATGTTCCCGTCCTGCATTAAGGAAGTAAAGACAGACTTTGCAGATCATTCTAATCAGTTATGGAGTATTAGTGCTGTTTGACACTGGACTAAAATAAAACAAGTTTTGATATAAAAATTACAAGAAGAAAATTTCTGCTAAATTTCCTGTGATACAGCACGTATTCTTAATTATTATAGTTGCTTTGTTTTTTTTTAATACCGCGCGTTTCCGGTTTAAGAATGTAATCGCTCCATATCTCACCATGGATGTCGTAAGAGTCGACTAAGGTATAAATGTCGCAGTGTGGGTCATAGTGTATCGCTAAAATAAATAGGACGCGATTACCCACCTTTTTTATATTTTGTAAAAGGGTAACTTTTAACACAACCCTATTGAATCGAGTGGTGGCTGTTGTATACTAATTCCACCGAAAATAGCATTCCCAAAGAGGGTTAACGTGAGGCAGGCGGCCGGTTGTAAAACTTCTTGCCAAATCAATTGCAACATGTATCTGAGTGTCAAAGGGATGTGTACTAGGGCGTACCCCTGAAGCGACGCGCAGGGGAAGCACCCGGCACCTACGAATGACAGAGGAGAGTGGAAGAAAAGGGCATGTTGTGCCGACCCCACAAAACGTGGGATAAGGCCAGGAAGAAGAAGAAGTAGTCTGCGGGACTATCTCGCGCATATTATCATAGCCTTGCATAAAAAATGCATCAGGGTTGTCTGAGAGACTATCCCGTCGCATTTTATACTTAAGGGCTCTAAATAGAATTATAAAACTGTGCCAGAGTGTTCTGAGGGAACAACTCGCTACAGTTTTCTGAATACTCTCCTTGCTTGTCTAACTTAGAAATCGTTTCCTTGTTTCAGACCAAGAAACAAATGAAAACCAAAAAGATATTGTCGGTACATTAGAGATATCGCCAGCACCGTTACCAGAAAACATCGAAATTGGAATAACCACGAGTGACGTGACCTGACGGACATTTTAGGAGCAACCCATCTATAACAATAGAATATGGTCCAGATGTAAACAAAGATGTCGCCACTAGATTCAGCCATATCGCCACGTGGTTTATACAAAGATACCCGCAAAGAATTGCTCAAAAACATTTAGTGCCAGAAAATTGCAAGGATATAGCCGCACCGTTGCTAAATCCTGAAATTAAAGGAGTATTTACTGCTCAGATAATTAAAAGAGACAAAGCATTCGAAGCTAGGCAGAAACAAATGGCATCTGGGATAACAGCTTTGGGTAAGATTATATCTGCCCAGCTTGTAGCTCCAAACAAAAATAACGAATTAATTAAGGACCTAATGGACGTCGGACGTATATTTTGTGACATACAGCATTACGAATCTGACGCCAGACGTAATTTTGCTCTATATTCTGTCAAAAGAGAGTTAAAGGATCAGTTGTCTACCACCAAAATTGAAAAATTTCTTTTCGGAGACAACTTATCAGAAGCACTGAAAACTGCAAAGGCAGTATCTAAATCAAGCTTCGATCTTAAGGCTGAAATCCCTAAGAAACATAAAGGCACTCATGTTGCGAGTACTACAGGCATGAATTTAAGCTGGAAAATGAGGGCCCCGGTTCACAGGCAACCAGCGCGCTCTCAACAGCGTCATCAACCGCCTGCAGTTCGGGGAAACGCGACCTCTTACGGAACCTCGTCGCACAACTACACGCAACTGCCCAAGCAAACTCGCCGGACCTAGATCCGGTACGGTATGCAGGTAGACTTACTCATTATCAAAAACAATGGTCCTTAATTACTCGAGATCGCTATTTCATTGTCATTAATTAATGGTTATGAGATAAAGTTTAATAGTTTAGTCTATCAAACTTGTATACCTAAAGAAAATACTTTTTCTGAATCAGAAAATATTCACCTAGTACATACTATTAATAATTTATTGGAAATCAATTTATATCACCTGTTTTTTTAGTACCAAAGCCGAATGGTTCAATGAGGTTTATTTTAAACTTTAAGTGCTTAAATAAGTTTATCGACACACCTCACTTTAAGTTAGAGGATATTATTCGCACAGTTCTAAAATTAGTAACAAAAGATTGCTATACCGCGACTTTAGACCTTAAATACGCTTATTTTTTGTTAAATATTTACCCAAATTCACGAAAATATATCAGATTTCCATATGTAATCAATTGTTCGAATTTAATGTATTACCGTTTGGCATCTGTACAGCACCGTTTATATTTACAAAATTAATGAAACCTTTAATTAGATTATTACGTTCCTGTGGTTATCTATCAACGATATATTATATTGATGATTTGTACCTAACAGGATTTCCTTATAAACTTGTGCTCAAAACGTTAATATCACTCAGAATCTTTTAAGAGCTTTAGGATTCATTACCTAAAAAGATACCCTCCAAATCGTGCAAGTACGTAAGTAACAAGCTTTGTCAATAGATGGCGTTAGGAGTAGAATAAATCGCGCTATCGTTTGGTTCTATTGGAAACTTATAGCATTTTGTAGACTTCAAATCATTAAATTACTTTGGAAGCAAAAAGTGTTCTTATTATACTTAGTGAAGAAGAAGTGAAGTGACTCAATAATAGTTCGTGAAAAGTACGAGTAGTGTAGTAGTGCAGTATTAAGTTCTACATGAGTTTTATATTGATAAAAAATAAGTTTTAAAAATACCTTAATAGTAAAGTTATAAAAAAATTAACTGACAACTGGCCTTACAAGGAACCATTGACTTTTCTAGGAAAACTACCGATATTTTGATTGAAATCATAATAAAGTGGTAACTTTTTCTTTTTTACTATAGCCAACCCTTATTAATAATTCAAAGTAAGTAAGTAAAAATTAATGAAAATAATAGATCATTTACTTAAAACTGAAGTTTCTCTGTGAGCGCGACTTACAATTTTAACGTCGATAAGAGAAGTCAATATACTGATGGACCGCATTGATATATCAGCGTGAGGGACTTGCCGCTGCGTCTATGTCCTTAAGATAGTTAGGTATTACTGTAAGTAGGTAAAAGGAATTTGTCATCACGTGGCAATAACTATGACTTTTTGATAATTGGCCTTCGAAGGAACATGGTCCACCCACCTTATATAATCAAAGCATAATATATTGATCGTTAGCATTATGCTTATACTATGCTATCAAATACATTCAATTACCTTCTTTAAGCCGATCGTCCACCGCCAGCTAAACTAATAAACAACTAAGCTCAGTGAACTAAGCTCAGCTAAACTAGAACTACGTTGCCGTCCACCAATAAATAAGCTAAAACTACGTTAGTGATGGCCAGTTAGTGCTAGAACGTCGAGTTAACCGGACGTGATATGGAAGACGACACGAGCAATGACGAGACTTTAGAGGAGGACTATCGTCATAGGAGAAGAAGATTGATTATTGCTTATTTTATGAAGAAAAAACGGAAACATAGATACTGGATACAGTCAAGTCAGTCAACACATTCAGTCCTGGAAAACAAGCAGCGAATTTAACACTTTGTTTAATGAACTTGACGACGAAAATTTTAAGATGTACTATCGTGTATCTAGACAGGCGTCAGAGGGGTAAGGCAAGGGGGTGAGTGCGCTTAGTTTAGCTCAGTTAGTTACGGATCGGCCGCACAACTAAGTTAGTTCCACTTAGCTGGGGCATTTCACGTAGCTCAGCTGGCATTGTTTGCAGTGGACGCACATGTTTGAAAAACTGGCTCAACTATGTGAGCTAAGCTAAACTTACTTAGTTTAGCTGGCAGTGGACGATCGGCTTTAATCATAATGATTATTGTTCAAAAGTAAATATTATTATTTTAATTTCTCAAAAAATTAAACCTAAATTAGTTTGGTACTAATAAAATAGCGACTTCCCGGACGATTTATTCGATCAATCGTGCATATTTATTTTTTTATTTTATTTATTTAGGGAAGCAAACAGTGTTATACCTACAACATACCATTTACAATGCAAAAATACACACATTCATCAATTATTTACCACCAGTATGATGCACCTTAATTTGCAAAATGGCTAAGTCAACTCAATCTCTATAAATTATTCAGTTACTACAGTTATTGCTTTTTCCTTTGAGAATAAAATATCTTCCTGTAGTGAAAGGTATCTTAAATATTGGCCTTAGTAATAATCTACCACTACACAAAATTTAGTTAAAATCGGTTCAGTATTTTTTGATTAAGATATAGAATTTGCGAAGTGAAGTTATAGTTTAGTTTGTAGGGCTTGTAGAGTTAGGGTATTTAGAGTTAGTACTCGCTTCGATAGTACATAATATACTAAAATTGGAACAATACAGATAAGATTAGCATGGCCCCTGCGCATGCGCAGCTATGTGCTGTACCCACTTGGTGATCTGCTGATGACTACGATACTAAAGCCTCTACGGCCTGCTTGTTTGGGAGACTAGAAGTCGTCCAACCTGCATTAAAGGCAGGACTGTTCGTAATAACTCTTGAAAATAGCTTGTAGACATGACTCAGAAACAATGTTGGTGTTTTAATTAAGCAAGGCATTATCGCTATTTTTAAAGAACCACCCTACCAAAATGCTTCCGCTCCTTGCTCGTCTCATCCCTTTCTAAATAGGACCAATATACCTAATTGTAAGACGAAAACAATATTCTTGTACTCTCTAGAGCTTTTTTCATGTGCTCTGGAGGTGTACTGAACTACAGGGGATATATTGTGCGAAGCGATCGTTCGATAAATTGACAGCACGGGGAGCCGGCGGCCGCTACACTCGCGACTACCGGCCGCGCGGGCTGGCGCTAGCACTGGCAGGCGAGGGGCCGCGCGGGCGAGTGGCGGCGGAGCGCGTGCGCGGTAGTGATGGGTAACTAGCCAAAATCTCAATAACTTAGCTAGCCGGTTATTTGTGGTTAAATAACTAGCTATATAACCAGCTATTCAGCTATTTGGCTATTTGGGTAACTCACTAACCGACTGATAGTACGTTAGCTACGAAGCCGCGACAACGTTCGAATCCCGCTACGGAACATATTATTATCGTTTTTTAATTTTTTATTTTATTTTATTTTATACTTCCTTGAAAAGAAATGAATTTCTATTATACGTATTATTAAATTATTTTATTAAAAACTGTCAATCTAAAATCAATATATCTTTAATCTACAGCGCCATCTATATTATATATGGGTAACGTCAGACCTAAACAACACACACCAGTACAAGTAAACTAAAAGTTTAACCATAGATGTCGCGCTACTTCATTTTTTTATTTCTAATGACGCAAAAAATAATTATTCCACCCTCAAATATTCTACTGACCCTTTTTTTTATTACAATATTGCTATTAATTTTTAATATAATTATAAAAAATATATAAATAAATTATATAAATAAAATTTTAGAATCTGTGTATAATACTAGAGGGCGCTGTTCGTAAAAAAACAAATACTTTGTGTCAATGTTTTTTTATTTGTATGCCTAATAAGGCAATAAATAAAAATAAATATATTTATATATTTATTATTATATTAAATTAATGGTAATGTCATAATAAAAAAAGGGTCAGCAGAATATTTGAGGGTGGAAAATTCTTTTTCATATATCGCAATGAAATTAAAACAAATCAATAATAATAATTAAATAAGGCTGATTTCAATCATGTTTCTATAGAATATCTTAGACGAAAAGAATGTAATATTATTATATATTTGTCAGAAAATAGCAATGCACAAAAGAAATCCAAAAATAGAAAGTATGAAGGCATAAAAAAATAATGATAATACATATAAATAAAGAAAACACAAAAATCAAAACAATAAATTAAAAACAAATCAAAAATAATAATAATATTAAATAACTATAGACTATACAATACATATTATATGACATAAAAATGTACAGCCTAAATACAAGAAGCTAATGACCGACACAATTTTAGCACCCCATCGAAGGATTTTTGAAATCAATATGGCCTGAATCGATAGGTCTACGTTCGGTCAGGATAGGTCCACTATCATTTTTGTTAGGTCGCCTGTGATTTTTTAATAAATATTTTTTTAAATTTAACTATTATTTTAAAAAATTTTAGCACCCCATTGAAACTGAAACTGATTAATCTTTATATTTCTACATTCTTTATCGTTAGGACAGTTTTGGTCTCTATACGTTTTGCTTTTATATTATCCATTTAGTTTTTTTATTAACAATTATAAATAATTAACATTGACAATGTCATAAGTCATTTGATATCTCATTTATGTTACCTTTTGAGCATTAGCTTCTTGTATTTTGGCTATACTTTTTTATGTCATATTTAATATGTATTGTATAGCTATATATAGTTATTTAATATTATTATTATTTTTGATTTGTTTTTAATTTATTGTTGTTGATTTTTGTGTTTTCTTTATTTATGTGTATCATTATTTTTTATGCCTTCATACTTTCTACTTTGTTTATATTCGTTTAACAACAATAAATTAAAAACAAATCAAAAATAATAATAATATTAAATAACTATATATAGACTATACAATACATATTAAATATGACATAAAAATGTATAGCCAAAATACAAGAAGCTAATGCTCAAAAGGTAACATAAATGAGATGTCAAATGACTTATGACATTGTCAATGTCAATTATTTATAATTGTTAATAAAAAAACTAAATGGATAATATAAAAGCAAAACGTATAGAGACCAAAACTGTCCTAACGATAAAGAATGTAGAAATATAAAGATTAATCAGTTTCAGTTTCAATGGGGTGCTAAAATTTTTTAAAATAATAGTTAAATTTAAAAAAATATTTGTTAAAAAATCACAGGCGACCTAACAAAAATGATAGTGGACCTATCCTGACCGAACGTAGACCTATCGATTCAGGCCATATTGATTTCAAAAATCCTTCGATGGGGTGCTAAAATTGTGTCGGTAAGCTAATGCTCAAAAGGTAACATAAATGAGATGTCAAATGACTTATGACATTGTCAATGTCAATTATTTATAATTGTTAATAAAAAAAATGGATAATATAAAAGCAAAAACTATAAAGACCGATACTGACCTAACGATAAAGAATGTAGAAATATAAAGATTAATCAGTTTCCGTTTCAATGAGGTGCTAATTTTTTTTAAAGTAATAGTAAATTTAAAAAATTATTTATTAAAAAACCACAGGTGACCTACCAAAAATGATAAAAGACCTATACAGACCGAACGTAGACCTATCGATTCAGGTCATTTTGATTTCAAAAATCCTTCGATGGGGTGCTAAAATTGTGCAGCTCACTTTTTGACTAGTATATAATAGTAATCTGTGAACTGTGCTCCATTTCGAATATCATCACAGAGTACATACTACATTGGTATTTGGTACACAAAAAAGTAATTAATAATTGGGAATTTAATTGTTTTTATAATCGAACAATCACCAATAGTCGTCGAACAAACGATGATTGATCAAAATTAATTAATCTGAGCGATAAAAATAAAGATATCTAGTAAGGGTGTCCAACTTAAGGGTGAACATTTGTTTAATTAATTATAAATAAATAAAAGACGAACTAACAATTTTTACATTCGAACATTGACGAACAAACGACGAACAGACAATTAAAAATAAAAAAATCCGAAAATCAAAACAAGTTGGGTCAACTTCAGTGAGCCCTACTTCGCTAGGCTAAATAGCTCTTAGCTACGTCCGTCGCGTTGGCTATAGAGACGCTACGGCTACCTACCGGCTACTCGCTAGCTATAGCTACTAGCTACTAGACTAGTATAGTATTATGTTATCTATGCTACTAGCTAGTCAGCTATGCCTGCATGGAACGGCTGCATAACGTAGTGCTTATATGTAATCTGTGGCAGCTGTCCGCTATAGCTATTTGTATTTATCAGTATATTATCTATACTCTTTGGCTATTTAGCTAAATAGCTAGTTATCGTATTGACGAATATCATAGCCGTGGCTATTTTGAGAATAGCCGCTATTTAGCTAGTTAGTTAAATAGCTACCCATCTCTAGTGCGCGGCAGCGGCGGCAGCCGGCGGCGCCGCGCTGCAGTATGCCGCGGCGTTACGTCACGCGCGTGTCGCCGCCGCCCGCTCGGCTCGCTCGGCCGCCTCAGTCGCCCCCCGACCCGACCCGTCGATACTCGTCGCACGGTCTGTGCGATTATCCTATGTTGTGATAATGTCACGAGGCAGCTGCACATCGGTCGCCCTATTAACGGCGAGGTTAAAATGTTACCCGGTTGTAAAGAAAAAATACAATTGTAAATTATGTACCTTTTCTAGGTATTGAATGAGAAATCATAACACTATTGTTGACATGAGTATAAGTGTGTGCACCATGTGGAAAATTAGGACGTTACTCATGTTCGTTGTATAGTGTCGGTGATTCGTCACTGAGGGGCACTATGTTCGGCAGGAGGGTAACGTCGGCGGAGTGCTGGGGACTCGCGGGCCTGGCGCTGGCGGTGGCGGTGTGGGCGCGCGGCGCGGCCGGCGGCTGCGGCGTGGCGGAATTCGCGTGCCGCGGGGGTGCGTGCGTTCGCTTGGACGCGTACTGTGATGGCGAGGCGCAGTGCCCCGACGGCAGTGACGAGCCCCCGAACTGCTCGGTCTGTAACCGCACGTACTATGGGCGCATCGGTGTCGCGTACGGGCTCGCTCTGCGGGGAGTTCCGCGGGCTCCCTTCCTCTGCCATCTAACGTTCACGGCCGGAGGAGGTTCCCATGGAGATATAGTCCAGCTCGCTTTCGATGAGTTTCGTGTGGGTCGATACGAATCCGGTGCCCTGGACGGCTGCCCCGATGGCTACATGCAGCTGTCCGAGCTAGGCCGCCCATTCACTGGTGGCTCGTGGTGCGGTTCAGCCGAAGGTGTAGCTTTATACTACAGTGAGACGGCCACTGTCACAGTTTCTGTGAAATTGTTTCGAGCACGTCTCGGTGAACCTTTTGGGTTTCGATTACGGTACAAGTTCCTTGCTCAACGCGATGCTATTGTCAGGTAAAATTATAGAATTACAATGCCTTCGGTTAGAATAATTATTATGACGTTAAATGTTACATTAAGTATCGACATTACATTTATTTTTGTATTTGTTTATTTGATTACAGTTTATTTACGAAATCTCAAGCATAAATAGACGTAAAGTTCTCTTTACTTGATGTTTTAGTATATTAGGTCGTCATTTAGTTGGAATGAGAGTTTATTTTCTCGTATAGATTTGGTGCTCTGGAAGCCCCGCTGGAGCGCGGCGCCGTGTCGCCCGGCACGTATTGCACGCGCACTTATGAAGAGTGTCATCGTAAATCTTGTCGCTTGCAAAGTCCTAATTACCCTGGAATGTACCCAAGGTAACAATGTACAATAAAATACGAAATCAATTTTGCCATGTATTATTGGTATAACACTACTTTTTCTTTTAACCAACAGAAATGTAACATGTTACTGGAGTTTACGTCAAAAAGACATTCCTACGTGTAAACATGCAATGATATCTGTACGTCAAGAATATTCTCATAAAATGCAAATAAAACGTTCGATTTCAATGGCCAGGTCAGTCAACTATGTTTTAAATAAGTTTGGTTTAGTTAATATTATTCCATAACAAGTAGCGTCACGTGTCAACTATAACCTATCGTATTAACTGTATCAAATCTGTACATTAAATATTTTTAGGAAATACTTAGTAAAATATAATTGAGGGCGAATCTACCGTTCTTTGAACTTTATCTGTTTGTTTCACTGTCTATGTCTCTAAATGTCTGAAACATCACGAGAAAACCGATTTTTATGAAATTTTGTATGATGATAGCGGGTTGTCGGTGTCAACATACAGGAGACTCTCTCTAGATCTCATCTCTGCGGAATCTATACTAACTAATAAAACGTATCGACAAGGGATGAACCCAAGCGGAACAAAAGTGAGTCGCTAGTCTATACTTCTATACTTTTCCATACTCTATACTATTTATAAAGCCGAAGAGTTAGTTTGTTTGTTTGTTTGTTTATTGAAACTACTTGTCCGAATTGATAAAAAAGTCTGCGATAGCTCATAGCATATGTATATCTTTTAAGGTTAATTCGCTATAACCTTTTTATGGTAATCAAATTTATTTTAAGATAATGCATTATTTATGAAGGAGTTTAATAAATATGATATTAATCCTTATCCAAATACCTAAATAAGTTATTCATCACAAGTATTTAATTTTGGACAAAATAGCTCTTGGCACCATTTGATTATAATGAACATGTTACCAGATATCATAGTTTTAACATAACTCGCAACAAAATAATTATCACCACGTGCAAGACGTCCGGCCGGACGGGCAAAAGGAATTTGGTTTCCAGCCTTTAGAACGCGAGCATAGCCGCAGGAAAGGCTAGTGTATTATAAAGTAGCTATTATAGTTATAGTTTACATATATATCATGATTGTTTTGCAAACGAATTTTAGAACTAAATGATTAATTATACTGCAATGAAGACTCTATTGTAAGTAGACTAATGAAGGAAAAAGTATAATTGACAAGAATTCAAATCTGCTTTCGTCAGCTAGGCATTAAAATAAAAGTAGTTTCTATTAACATATTACCAACGAGCGACTCAGGTAATTCTATAAAATAAGTTATTGTTGTTCCTCGTTAGAATAAAAGATTTTCCTCCTAGTGGATCTTAGTAATGGATTTTCGCTATACAAAATTTAGTTCAAATCGATTTCGTACTTTTTGCGTGAAACGCATATCGATTTTCTAAGATACTTTATTTTACATGTTTAAATAGAAATAGTTATCGCGAGACGATGCCCTTAGCAGACACAAATTAACCTAATATTGTAAATTTTTCTATGTATCTATTACTCTTAAGGGTTAGCCTCCTTTAGTTGTCTGATGACGACGCAACAAAACCAGTTATTTTATTTTTCTCAGGAAATGGAAGATTCCTTCCTGCAGTAATAAAAATTATCGTAAATGTTGACACGAGTACGTTATCACTACAAAAAATTAGTTTTCAATCGGTTTAGCATTTTTTGCATTAAACGTTAATATACAGACAAAAAATTAAAAAATATAATTATATTTATTATTGTTTTAAAAATATTAATGTACAGATTTCTTAGCAAAATCACGATTTTATTATAGGATTAATAACTTTTCTTACCGATATAGGTACTCGTATCAAATCTATGACAATGTTATTTATCTTTGACAATATAACTACTTAATTATATTTTATCAATCCATTGTAAGTATAATATGTAAGTAATGAATGAAGTTTTTCTTTCCTAATGCTCTGCAAATGTACATGAGTGTGGGATATTTATGAGTTGACTTTTTTTGGGATACTCGTAGTTTTGAGTAACTTGAAAGACACATCACGCAACGAAATGTTTCTCCTTCTGTAAAGTTATCTGTGTATAGTTTGTTTATTTTTACATTGATAGAATATTTTAAAATTCAGACTTTTGAATTTAAAATCGAAGTTTCCTCGAAATATTTGTAGGTAAAAAAATAGAAATGTGTAATATATATATCTATATTCATCATCATCATCATCATCATCATCATCATCATCAGCCCTTTTTAACGTCCCACTGCTGGGCGCGGGCCTCCCTCAGTACGAGGGGGATCAGGCCATAGTCCACCGCGCTGGCCCAGTGCGTGCTTGCGGACTTCACATGTCTTACGAAAACTTGCTAGGTTTTCTCAGACATGCAGGTTTCCTCACGATGTTGTCCTTCACCGTAAGACAAGTGGTAATCATGATAGAAATGATTCGCACATGAAAATATCAGAGGTGCGAGACCCGGATTTAAACCCGCATCACTCGGTTATACAAGTGACGCGTTACCGCTGGGCTACCACTGCTTTCTTTATATACTATATATAGGTACTACCACCACCACTTTTTTATTAAGTATATTTTATAATAGTTATGTATGCATTAATTTATCTTAATTATTGTTATAAATATGCTAATATAAAATTGCATTTAAATGCATTTAACGTTTCTAAGAAATGCTTTTTGCTAGATGAAGTACATAGGTATGGTTGCAGCTTAAACAAGACCGGGCGCGCAGTGCGAGCGTGGCGCGAGTGCACCGGCGAGCGCGACCGCCTCATCTTCTACGACGGCGCGTCGACCGACGACCCGGTGCTGGTGGAGTACTGCGGCGGCGACTGGCTGCCGCGTGTCACGTCGCGCGGGCCCGAGATGCTGGTGGCCTTCCACTCCTCGCCCTTCAGCGCGCCGCCCCGCGCCACCACCCCGCACGCGCCCCTGCGCGGCTTCGAGCTCGACGTCGATGTTATATTTGCCGACTCAGACTCACTCGACTATGCAAGGTACGCACGGTTGCATCTAAACCACGAAACCTCAAGTACCTATATAGTATAATATTATTTAGTATATTATATTTTACTTAACAGGGAAGCTCGTCGCTGTGAGTTTCATGTAAAAGCTTCATCTTCAGAAGAAGAGTTAAATGCCACCGCTTTAAATGTCAGAGGTCGCCGAGGACGTCTCCACGCTCCGACTCACACGTTGCCTCCAAATACGACGTGTACCTGGACTTTTCACGGTCGCCCCGGTAAAATTATCCTTTAACATTGATATAAGTATTTCAATCGCAGTACGAGTTATGGATAAGGAATACTTAATTAATATTTTTCCTTTCGTAGGTGATTTAGTATGGATTTATTTCTCGAGCTTCACGCAGTACTCGTTAGTGGACGGGAGACGCTCTGAGAGCAGCGAGCGCGAGGAGGAGGCCGCGGTCACTGCCCCGCCGCGACCGGTGCCGGAGCAGGCGCGGCTGGCCGGCGCCAGCGGGGCTTGTGCGGTAGAGCTGCGCATATGGGACGGAGGTGGTGCGGACGAAGCTGCTGCTCTTTTAGGGCGCTATTGTGATTCGGCACCTTCTCTATGTGCAAGAGCCGCTCTCGCAAATGCAACACGATCCCCTCGTCCTTGTGCTCCGCCAGACGGCTACGTCTCGGCAGCTCCATTACTCTCTCTTGCTGCAACAACCCTACCCGGCACTGCTACTCATCCGCTAGCATTTGCCATGCATTACGAATTTATAGACGCTCGTCTCGAAGGCGCTTTACTACCAATATCGGAAACAAGGGTCAGAGTGGAACCAGCAGAGTGCGCTAGAAGACTAACGACACCCGGGGCGTTTTCATCCCCACGGAATGCGTTATGGTTTGGCCGCGGAGGCGCACGAAGGATTCGCTGTGTGTATCGGTTACAAGTGGAAAGTGCTCGTATCGAGCTACGCTTATTGGCGGCTGCGTTCGGACGAGAGCCGCGCTGTGCTACGCGTCTGGATCCTCTTACGGGACGAACCGCATGTGTACCCGATCCAAATGATCCGCTTGATATGAACCCTAGCGAGGCACCACTTGATTTTGATGAAGATGAGAGTCCTTTACGAGTACCTCATTTAAAAATTTTTGAATCGCCTTGGCCAGGTTTTAGGGTGAGTTTAAAGACGATATTTTAATATTGTTATCGTTGATTAAATCTACTTTAATTTCATATGCTATATGTGCAGGTCCCCGTAGGGTGCATTTGCGATAACACAAGCGCTCCGCTGGCAGTAGCATCAGGTGGACCTGCATTGGAACTTGAATTAGTGGCGGTGACGCTCGCTTCTGGCGAGGATCATCGTCACATTCACTTTCAAGGCGAATGGGCTCGCGCTCATTCGGCTCCTAATTGCGCTGGCCGTCGTCGCCTTCCTCCTCCCGGACACCGGGTTCATCTTGTGTATCCGTACAGGTATTTCGCTTCTCAGATCATATATAATAGTTCAGTATATGTATGTTTTGTGTAAGTACATGTATAACTTAATTAAGACTCCTTTTAGTGGCAATAAAATGTCAGAGTGCGGGGAGACACCTTTCTTGCTAGCGGCTCGAGGCAATCGCTCGGTATTTTTACGAATATGGGGTGAGGAGCTGCCAGCTTCAGCTCCGACTTCCGATGCTCCTCTGTGTCACACAGTCAACCGTATTCTGGTTTACGATGCTCATTCGTCTAGGTACGTATGTTATTAATACAATTATCGATGAAATATTGCTTTTTTTTATGAAAGGAAATGCTTTAAACATAATTATCATTTTAAATTAATTTCGATATTTAGACTTGTAAAAGCGGTATGCCCGGGCGGAGAGGAGTCCCGTGCGGTGCACGTGTTCACGGAGGAGTGGTGGACGCGCAGCGCGGGGCGCGGCGCGGCGCTGCTGGTGGTGTGGGCGGCGCGCGAGGCGGGCGCGGCGCGCTTCGCCTGGATGGAGGTGTGGCGCGCGGCGGGCGGCAACGCGTCGTGCGCGCACGCCTGCGTGCCGCTGGGCGCGTGCATGGCGGGCGCGCTGTGGTGCGACGGCGGCGAGGACTGCCCGGGCGGCGGCGACGAGGCGGGCGCGTGCGGCGCGGGCGCGCGCCTGCTGGCTGCGCTGGGCGCACCCGCGGCGGCCGGCGCGGCGGGAGCCGCGGGCGCCGCCGCCGCGCTGGCGCTGCTGGCCGTGCTCGCGCTGCGCCGCCGCCGCTCGCGCCGCGACAAGCGCCTGCTGGGCGCGCTGGCGGCCGGCCGCCGCCTCACCGAGGAGCTGCTGTACGACGCGTCGCGCGCGTCCTCCGCGGCCTCCTCCTGACGGCGGGAGCGCTCCGTCGAGTACATCCACGTGGACCGCGAGACCACGGTGTGACGGGGCGCCTGCGGTGCGCGCGGACGCTTGTGATGAATAGTCGAATTTAATAGAAGAATGTGTCAGTCGAGTGAAAGAAATGATGTGACCGTGAACCTCGTTGTGTTCGCTCTCGAGATTGCCAATTTCGGAAACGTCACTGCCGACGAAATTATCTTAGTATATTCGAATTATTAAAAATGATGGCGATCCTATTATATACATTTTATGTTGTATTTATTAAAACGAATATACAAAGTATGAACTAAGTATACATATACGATGTAAATAAGTGTACAGAACTGTTATTTGTCCCTACTGATATAGGATGTATCTCGAAAGTTTTCTTTCCGTGAGACTGTCATGAGCGCCGGCTCGCTCTGCACTGGGTGAGCGATCGTTCGACTTCTGTTACGTATTATGTTATCGTGCTGGATGTTTATATTCTATGATGTTTTGACAAACTGTCCCGTCCCTCGTTTTCACTAAGTTGTGGATCGCTAATATGTAAATTAAATAGTTTAAAACAAAATGACTTTTTCTTTATACGTTGGTACTTACTTCTTGGGAGGCTTTTTTATTTATTTACATACTCGTACTTAATGATTAAATTGTACTTACAATGCACCGAATGACATCTAAATTATTTATGAAGCATATTTTACTTCCTTCTTGATAAAATATTTCATTTTAAAAGTTTACTTTAAAGCTTACCGCTAAGCTCGGTTGAAATTAATTTGTACTTCTTTTATAGCGAGAAGCGTAAATCTTAAAAATGAATGTTTATTTAGAAAGTGTTGAACTTTGGGAGTTTGCAAGTTGTTATCGTAATTACAAGGTTTGTCGGAGCTCGGAACTGCTCCGAGGAGACGGGTGGGGGGCGGGGGCGCGCGCGGGGGGCGGGCACGGAGGTCGTGTTGACCGCTCTGCGTTCTACTGGAAAATGTATGCAGAGCGTCCCCTCCGAGACTCGCTAGCTTGCGACTACTGGGGTACCTAAATATTTTTGAGCGTACTTTATGTCTTAAATCCAGGTGAGATGAGACCATCTTTTTTAATTAAATTCAAAAGTGAATTTTATTCAAAGAAATCTTTAATTTATTCTTCAATGTTCAAATATGTGATAATATTTTTTGTTTGGTCCTCTTCATGTATTTACCCCAGTGATAATACACCAGTTAGGTTATGTAATAACTTGCAACATAGTGAATTCGATGCAAATAAGCGTTTTGTATGAGCAAATACAATTCTCGCCCTCACTAATGAACTGATTACCATTCCCTGTCGCCCCTGCCAGTTGCCACACAGCTCTAGCGCCCGTGTCGTTGCGGTTATCGTATATACGTACATATAGGTATATTTAATTTAAAAACACTTGCAGCAAAAATATTTATAGTAATATAATCAAATTATCTATAGGGTCGAGGACTACCCTAGATATTGTATTTTTCTAAATCTTATATATATAAAAGAAAGTCGTGTTAGTTACACTATTTATAACTCAACAACGGCTGTACCGATTTGGCTGAAAATGGTGGGGAGGAAGCTTAGAGCCAGGAGACGGACATAGGCTATTTTTTAAGGCGGAAAAAAGGTTGTAAGAGGTTGAAATAGGGGATGACAATTTGTATAGAAATAACGTCATTTTTAAAGTTAGAAGCTTGAAACTTATTATTTGGCCTTTTGATTAGATATAAATAAATAAGACATTTAAAGTTTGTAAAAATTGTACGCTAAAAGGGGGTACGAGATAGGGACGAACCCGAGCGAAGAAAATTGAGCAGAAAATTAGGAAATTTTAAAAAAAATATTAAATTAAAGTAATTAAATCAGCAAATATATACCGGGTGGTGCGAAGTAAATATATACAACACATACCTAGGGACGTCCCGAGCGAAGCGAGGGTGAGCTCCTAGTAAGTAATAAATTAATTAACGTATTATAATTTATAACATATTTTTATATGTAAAATGATATGACAAAATATCATAAAAACATAGCTATTGGAGGTGAACGGCAGAGAGTTCGAGCGTTAATTACTTTTACTTTTTATTTCTAGCCAAATGTCTATATTACGTGGATATGTCCTGCTTTCCATATGAAAGGTAAATCGAACAATAAATCCAATTAACAGCGGCGAGCGGCGTTATGGAGTCCCGCCGGCGCGTGAACAGCCGCCGCCGCCCTCCGCGCCGCCTCCGCTAGCCCCACCTGGACTCATACCCGCTAAGAAGTATATGCAATGAATGTGCATAATATTTAAATTTAACAACACAATACAAAAGGACATAACGCAGAAGCTGCTTAGTATTCCTATCTTTTCTTTCTCGAAAACCTGTTAGGAATATTTTCTTCAAAACTTTTTGCATTAAAAACAAACAGAATAAAATTCTGTGAAATTAATTGCAAATTATGTAGGCGAAGGTCAAATGGAATCGTGTCCGATGAAACAGTAATAATCCAGTGGCGAGAGGTAGAGTAGTGTCGAGAGCGAGGTTCGGTGAAGTAGAGCGCGGGCGGGGAAGCGGGGAGGCGGGGAGCGGGGTTGTGATTAGGGGGCAGCTGAACTTGACACGCGTCGCTGCAGCCGCGCTATCCCCTTGAATATTCAACACGCGCCCACATACTACATTGTGATGTTTGTGTAGCCTGCTCGAGGACCTCGTCGCCGTCCCTCGCCTGTCTAATAATATTGTGCTTGAGAGACATCGATACTACTGTGATGCTACTACCCTTACGTTTTTAAAAATTTCTTAAAAGGGAGTTATAATAGCATTATTTAAATATTTATTAATTCATTTTATAATTGAATAATGTAAAATGAAAACGACGTATGACATAATTCATCCATTATACATGTATATTAAAAGAAGAGGCTCACATTCGCGACCTCAATCACTAAATTACTTGTGAAATATGAAGATTAACATAAACGTCACTACAGTTTTATAGCTTGGAAAGAAGAAAGGAAATGAAATCCAATAAAATCCGTCCAAACACGACATTAAGTATTCTTGGCGGAGTTTGCTTAACAGAATGCCGCACTCCAAGTGAGCCGTTCCTGGACCTTCCCCCGACCCAACCATCATTCTTTTTGTTTAATTCTCATTGTAAAAAAATATAAAACATATTTTTACATTTTAGTTTTTTAGTTAGAAATTTTATTCCACGATGCAGTCAAGTCTAAGCCCCGGGCTCGAGCACATACAAGGACTTAACAGCCCGGAACAAGGCCTCGATGAAACCAGGTTGACTCACCGCATTAGCAATCAGCGTCCCAACGCGAATGCGTGAAGTTTTCAGTATTTGGAACTTATGTTTAAGACATAAAGCCGAGATTCCTTTATCCTTAAGACTTCACAAGGAAGCCAAACATATTCAGCTTCAGCTTTTAGACGTTCGCCTCCTTTTCTTATTAAATACCTACTATTTGTAAGTGTTATAGACGCTATTCGTAAGCGCTTAGATAAGTTATGTGATATAGTTTTCAGAGAAGCCAGAGTATTATCAGAAGTTCAGAGAGACGCAAATAACTTTAAACTATACTTCTTTATACTCGTAGTATTATTGTAGATAGAGTAGGGTTTATAAATAAAAATTTTGTGGGTTGATATAGGACTAGACTGTGTTTCTGAACAGTGCCATGTTGCGAAAAATTGTTCAAGCGATTATTTATATTACGCGGATATTGCGCGAGGCAACAGCTAGAGCACGTCGCAGGCGAGGCGGCGCATTCGTCTGCGAACATTTAATGAGGTAGCCTACAATGCTCTGGAAATTGCCAAAAGAATATTTGGTGCACTTTAATATCAAAGATTCGTGTTTATGTATTTTTGATGTTTAACAAACAAACGCAACGGCCTAACTTACTTTCGCCAGTTCTTCTCAGGTCAGAGCTTCTTCTTGCGAAACTGGTAGTAGTTCAATAAAAAAATGAAACAATTTTATGCTGAATAAAATATTTTGAATTTGAATATCCTGCGTGAATATGTAAAAATAAAAAAAATAATAATAACAGTGTGATTTTAATAGCAAATTGAGACAAAACGATAAATGTTTAAGATTCGAATCAAAGCTCATTCCCAGACAAAAGGGGCAGCGAACAAACTTGAACAAGCACAGGTTAAATTAAAAGAAATTCTAGATAAGAAACGGCACAATTAAAAAGCTCGTCCGGAAATTGTTTTGGCGGTCTCGCACTTGATAAAATGTCAGAAGTTATTTTTTATAAAGAATGGTTTATTGTTCTCGTTTTATGTTTAAGGCGTTATTGTGAAAATATTGCGTAAAGCGAGCGCGGAGAGGGCGCTGTCACGTTACCGCGGGCAAGAAATAATGAATATAAGAAAATGATAGTTTTATAATAATATATAAAAAAAAAAACGACAAAAAATCACAATATGAAGCATGTTTAAGTTCAAGTTCCGGCCATCATGTCATGTCCATTTTCATTAGTTTTATGAAAAAAATCATGGGAGAGCCTGCATGTCCACGAATACCTTAATCATGTTTACGTAAGACATGTGAAATCCGCCGACGCGAACCCGCGCGGGCGTGCGACGCGAGCTGGGCGGCCGGGGCGGGCGGGCGCGAGCGGACGGCAACAATTAGAGGCGGCTGAATATGAAAAGGATCACAATTTAATTAAAAGCTTTGCTAGGTCGCCGTAATCTTGTTATAAATTTGTCGTGTTTCAAATTTACCAAACTGAATTACCTTACCTATTCATAAGGCAATTTCTTACATTTTATGCTTGTTGCCTGACGTAATATAATTTACGACGTTAATAATTTATTCAAACGTTTGAACTTGTTAATATTATCTACGTTAAATAATTTTAACGATTTTGAAAGATGTGACATACTCGTAGGAAGTTAAATACGGTTTACGAGTATTATCAAGAACGTAGATTTATTGAGTTAACTAATGAGCATTATAATGTTAGCGCGTACAAGTGTCGGGCGTGAGCGAGCCCGCGCGGCGACTTCTGCCTGTTAAGCAGTCTGATTAATGTAACTACATAAATATTTAAGATGTAGTTTGAAAAAATAATGAGCCATAAATCAGACCGTCATTGCATGAATTGCTTTACTTTAGTTTTTTTTTTTCGTTTTGAATACTAAAAAGCATTTATAATATTAAAATTAAATTTACTAGCTCTAGGTAAAACAACCAGTTTTACTTAATACTTTTTTAGGCTTACGCGAATATTCGACATTATAAATGAAACTAAAATAGGAAACATTTATTTTTGAAAAATGCTTATTAGATATTTACTACAAATTTAGTTCGAGAGTAAAAAAGCTAAAAAATCAAACTTAAGTTAGAGGTAAATGAAACTGTCAATTGGTCTTAAAATAATTATATGAAAATATTTAACAGCAATTTTCTCCAATGAGTTTAGGGTACTTTTACGCTGATGCCTTAAATGCCGTCGATGCTTGGTTGTTCGTTAAACATTGTACTTACGCACAGGAACATCATTTTTCTTGTTATTGTAATATTTCTGCCCTTACTATCATATACTTGGGATATCTTACATATCACATTCGTATATTTAAATTCTATGTGCATTGTATGCATGCGTTAAGATAATCATAAGAAGAATTTTTAGACAATTGAGAAATTGGATTTTTATAGTAGTTAATTCACTTTATCTAGCTATTTAAAATTGTTTAAGTTAACAGTAAATGTGCTGTTAACATGACATTGATTGATTTATTTCGTATTTTATAATGTTAAAACAAGCTAAATCCTGCAAAAAGTAAAAAAGTTTACTGTATACATTTTAAAAAGTGTATAAGATGGCAAGGCGCCGCGCATCGGTCGGCCGCCGCGCCTTCACTCGAGCGCTCACTGAACACGTTATTGTAACGTAATATTACACCGAAAATGGGTATTTAATCACGAACGAACCTCACCACATCCTTCATCTGCTCCTAAACTATAAAATTACATTATCCCTTCGTGGAATATTTTTATAATGATAATTTTAGTGCTTTTGTCTCGTTTCATGTTTCATTTACATGAGACTTTTGTGATGTTCCTTATTGTTTAGTTTTGAATAATAACAATATTATGCTGTAATATTAATACGCTGCAATACTAAATGGTTATAACATTCTCCGTATGATCCTAAATAAAGTAGATTTTAATATATCCCCTTATAAAATATGCAACAGAAGATAAAAGTTGTAGGTGTTACAATGTTGAAGGTTCACTTGACAGTAAGAGTGTATTGAAAAATGCTCACTGTGTACTGTCGCCCAGCGCTCCCTGCCTGTGGCGGCTGCAGGCTGCCGCTGTGCTCATCGAGCTGACTAATTAATGAGGGCATTAAGGACGGGCGACCTCGCCTCGAGAAGTGCGCGCTTTTTATAAGTTACTCTTTGTTCGTGATTGCCCTTTTATATAGATATACTAGCGACCGGCCCTGGCGTTCACTCCTAATAAATTATACTACGGGAGGTAGCGTTGCATTTTTTTTAGTCATTTTATACCGAATGAATTTTACTTTAAACAGTTCTTTAATGTTGGGAAATCAGTAAAGTGAGCGTCAGTTGTCGCACTAGCGGTGGAGCTAAAGGAGACAGCATGACAAAGTCATTGGAAAAAAATCTGCTCCGATGAATTTTATACCAAGCGAAACTTGTATTAAATCATTGTTTTAATCATATTTTTTCAAAAAATTTTCGTCAGCTGTATTGACGAGGGGGGGTTCTCAATGTCAGTCACGTGCATAAACCTCATTAAAAATTTGACAAATAAAGTTATTTTATACCTTATGAAATTTATGTATCTCAATTTTTATACTTTTAAAATAATAAAGAAAATCGTCAGCTGCACTTTGGACGAGGGAAACACCGTCAGTCGTCGTGATAAACATGTCGCGCCCTCAACGCATTCGAGCGTTGCATAGTATCTTTGGAACATAAACTGACGATCTTTACACCCACAAACAATCAGCTGACGACTTACTTAAAATTCAATAAGCATAACATCAATTTTATATAAATAACACCACAGTATATTTATTTATTTCGTGTACGTTCCAAATTACATACAGAAATATTTATTTATTAGAAGCAAAATACTAATTACTTGAAGAAACTTTTTTTAACGAACATAAATAAGACAAAAACTTAGATTTCTATTAATACGTAAAATATTATTCTACTTCCTCATATGCATCTTCTGCTGTGTCTGTGTCGTTTCCGTCGCTTTCCTCATAACTATCATCAGAACTGTCGATGATAAGATTCCGCTCTTCTTCTAATTCCTCTGCATCAAAAATGCGTCCTCAAACAAACGTATAGGTACCTTTAAAAATTTAACAATGAAAAAACAATGAAGCCTAAGCCCAGACATATTATTATCTGACGATTTGTTACATCTGAATACAATGTAAATAATAATTCACATGAATCAAATGCAAACAAATATATTATTTCATAATTAAACAAAAATATTTTAAAAAGTGTACCAATTTTTTGGACGAAATTACTTGCAACAATATGAATGAAATGAATGTATGAAACTATCATTCTAAGTGTTATTATTCTAAGCTACCAGGTATATTCTACCTGGAGGCCAGAATAATATTTTTTTAGGAAAGGTACGTTGAAGTAGAGAGACTTTTACAACTTGAAAATTCCTTGATGTTAGAGTAGGTACATATTAATATAATTTGGAGCCTACACGGAATAAGTAAATATACTGTGGTGTGATTTATATGAAATTGATGTTATACTTATTGAATTTTAAGTATAAGATAATTTAAATGTTAAAGAAACAAAAAATTGTCGTCAGCTGATTGTTTGTGGGTATAAAGATCGTCAGTTTATGTTCCAAAGATACTATGCAACGCTCGAATGCGTTGAGGTCGCGACATGTTTATCACGACGACTGAAGGTGTTTCCCCCGTCCAAAGTGCAGCTGACGATTTTCTTTATTACTTTAAAAGTATAAAAATTGAGATACATAAATTTCATAAGGTATAAAATAACTTTATTTGTCAAATTTTTAATGAGGTTTATGCACGTGACTGACATTGAACCCCCCCTCGTCAATACAGCTGACGATAATTTTTTGAAAAAATATGATTAAAACAATGATTTAATACAAGTTTCGCTTGGTATAAAATTCATCGGAGCAGATTTTTTTCCAATGACTTTGTCATGCTGTCTCCTTTAGCTCCACCGCTATCGGAGCAGCTGACGTTCAGAGCTGTTATGTATGAGGGGAAAACTATTATTTTTATGATTTTCAGCCGGTATAAAATGACTTGTTCAACTATAGCGCTACCTCCCGTATTATATTTTTTGCAGGAATAGAAATTTACATTAAAAGTTATATGTGTTTGAAATAGTATCAAGTATTTTCAAATATTTCAATTTGTGCTCAGTGGAGCAGTAGTAGTGCAGTATAAATTATAATGTACAATTGAGTTCATCCAATTGATGGTTCGTGCGCATCAGCACTGCCACTACAAGTTCATCATAAAATAAAATTTAATTTATTTCTTTGTAACTGAAAGTGGCACGCTCGCGCAGTACAAAAATATTTGTTACAGTAACCTAGTAATTAAATGAAAAAGGCTTAAATTATCTAAGAGTAGAAATTAATCGATGTCTTATCGCTAATCGACTTTCCGCTAATTACAGCCGCTCAAATCACAAAATCTCAGTGTAATAGAATGCCTTTATTGCGCAAATTTCAATTAAATTTTGATCTCTTCTAAGAAGAAGCGAGCAAATATTGGGACAACAGATGTTGATATTGCATCATACGAGTATATAACTTAATTTATTCTTGATACTTCACGCTAATCGCTGATTAATTAATTAAAACGTTCATAAAAGAAATTTTAATTTTTTTATTAAATACTTATATTATAATTCTCAAACGTTTTCGTGGCGGGCATTCGCAAGAAACAAATGCGGGTCCGGACTTAAATTTATCTGAAAAGCAAAGTAGATACTATATTGTATACACCAGCTGCAGCAATCCTATGGTTTGTGTTGTAAACTGCTTCGGCAGACCTCCTTTGGGGCTGAGTGCGTAAGCGATTCTGCAATGTCCTTTTGAATAGTAACAGTAGTATTGGCTTTACTGTCGAGATCAACCACTTGCTTGTATACCTGGTAGTTAAAATAAAAAAAAACTAATATAAATGTAGTCTAAGTTACTCCTTAATACATTAGCTATCTGCGAGTAAAAGTCCCGTCAAAATAGGTCCAGCCGTTTCAGACATTAGCCAGAACAAACAAAAATTCAGACAAAATAAATAATAATAAAAATAAATAAAAGACAGACAAAAACGTTATTTTTTATATTCATTTGCATACTTATATGTATAACTAGCTGACCCGGCAAACGCTGTTTTGCCATACTTAAACAATATTTCTAGTGAATATTTTGGTAACTAAATAAAAATAATTAACTTATGGTAAGTTTGTGGGGATGGTGTCTATGACGCTGTGGACGATTACAGCTTATTAAAATAACAAAACACCAACGATTCATTTTCTTAATTTAATGTAATTCATTAACTTAATTGGTATAATATTTAAAGCTTGATCTCTTAAAAGTTTAAAGTAATTAATAAAAGCGATACATATTTTATATCTTTTAAATTATGATAATTAATTAAAAAAAATGTCAATCTCGAAGAACACGAGGGTACAATGTTTTTTGTCAGTCCGTCCTGGAGGATTTGCCCTTGTCCTAACCGCGTCGAATCATCATATAGTACGCATAAAAATCCATCAAGCTAACTTTCTTGTTTGTTTCGGCTCCTGTAATAATATATTCATAAATATTGATTCAAATTAAATAATGATGTTTAAAATGAATTAAGTTGATTGTTTCTGCTAGTGCAGTCAGATCGCGGACAAAAATTTCAACCTCTTGAGCACTAAAAGTACGTAGTACAATACGTTTTAATAATCAAAAGGCAACAAATATTAATAAAATTGAATAATGACAGGATCGCGTTTTTCAATGTTTATGCAATATCCGCTTTGGCCCTTCCAGAAAATTAGCGAATATTGGAGAGCGTCGTATGAACGGTGTGTATCAGCAATGAACTCAAGATTATGATTTCTTCTTCGAACTACTATTTCTCGCGTAACTGTACGGTTTCCAATCATGATTCCAGCAACGTCGTCAACAACAGGCGCATTGAATCTATGAATGTGCTCTCCAGCTGGTTTTTTATCAGGATTGATGACAATAACGTGATTGCTGCTATGTGTGTGCATGTGTGATTTGAAGAATTTCATTAATTCATTGTGCTCATTCAATAGGGCGTCCAGCTCGCCAACGTTACGCTTGGCATGAGGTGAATCAATCATAGCTGCAACGTGCATAGACGCGATTGGCGAGTGCGCGTTCGGAGTCCTCACCGCCCAAGAAGTAGATTTGTAAAAATGTATGAGGTTCGTTGAGCATTGGCAGCAATGAGCCCACTTTGTGATACACTTGGCCTTTGATTTTGAAAGTTGAATTGTAATGTTGACCATTTGCCGTATTATTTACGATTTCTGTTGCTCCAAACGATGTTATTTTGAAGCATGAATCGAATGTGCGAATGGACTTTAGGAACAGGTTTGAATCTGGATCCGTACCGATAAGTAAGCCGTTCAATGGCTCAGGTGGTGTTTCAATTACTGATAGTTGCACTTTCTCAGACGCGCCACACATGCTGGCTGGCTCATTTTTGAATTTAAGCACATGACGATATTGACATTCCTTACCCATAACACCAATTTTCACTCTGGAATGAGTGTAATATACAATATCTGGCTCATACTCGAATGCTAGACGAAGGAAGGAATCGGAAGTAAATACCCGGTGTACATATTGACGTTCTCGGCCATTTGCTCTGCGTGTGTCTCCTACGAACCCGCGCGCTTGTCTTTGTTCCATAATTGTCATTATTGGTTTCGTTCAGCTCGTGTCTCTTGTGGTTGTAATTCACACAATTGCATCATGCTGCACATTTGCATCATCTTGTTTGTAGCTGCATTCGTTCGACGGCCCAAATTGATCCCTTGGCGTCTTGGTGGCATTGTTCACTGTATAATGTATATCACACCTACAAATAGATCAAATTGAAGTACTTTATGATGAAAAATAGTATACTGATAATGTATTTGGTCTTTTATTATTTAACTGACCTATCACAATCATAAAACACGTATTTATTACTTATAATTTAACATGGTTCTCAAACATATTGCACGCACTAAGTATAATAGTATTAATAATTACATACTAATTGATAATGTATAAAAATTTTTGCAATGATTTAAACGGGTTGTTTATTACCTGATTTTTCGTTGGCGGGAGCTCGTGACACGATTTATACTATTGATTTCTATGATATCCTTAATTAACTGAAACTGAGAACTATCCCCAGCAATTATTAATTGCAAAATAAAATAAATATTAGTGGTAATAGCATTCCAAATTAATAATAAATTTTGTATGATAATATAATAAGTATGACAGTTGTACTGACAAAGTAAAACGTCAATGCTACGATCGATGCACAGACAATAATAATGGACGGCACTCAATTAATTCAAAATACTAATCTTAATATTAAAAAATAGGGATTGGTGGTAGAAGCCTAATAATTTAGGGTTAGATGTATTTTTTGATACTAAATCATAAAAAAATACAAAATAAAATATTGGTCTAAAAATGAAAAATAAAAAATCTGCAGAGTGCCACTCTTATCACCTAGGGGAATAAAAAATAGCCTACGACCTATTCTCATACCTACCAAATATACACAAAAAATTTCATAAAAATCGGTCAAGCCGTTTCGGAGGAGTTCGATAACAAACACTGTGACACGAGATTTTTATATATTAGATATGAAAAATAGCATCTGCAGCCGAACTAGGAAACCCTGTGCATCAGCTGTCAGCGCCATATCCCTACGGATAATTAACTTAGTTTTAAAATTGATTTTTTGGTGGTTAGTACCGGGTACACTTTCATATGCAGTTAGTGAAAAACTGTTAATTTGAAATTACAAAACAGTATAGATATGCAGGTGGTATGCATAAATGCATTTACCGGTGTTAAAAAAGTGAATAAAATTGTATCTCAAGAGTTTTGTTTAAATTATACTAATTAAGTTATTAAGTATCTACTAAAAAATCTACTAAAATACCAAAGCTAGACCAGCCTTCGCCCAGCTACGCCCCGTATGGCAATCACGAAAACTAACCCGAAGAATAAAACTTAAAATATTCCGGTCTAATGTTAAAACCGTGTTGATGTACGGGTGCGAGACGTGGAAGGTTACCAAGGACATCTCGCGCTGTCTCCAGGTCTTTATTAACCGATGTCTACGCCAAATTCTGGGTATATACTGGCCCGAGAAAATATCCAATGAAAATGTCTGGGAGCGCTGTAATGAGACACCAATCGACCAACAGATCAAACGCCGAAAATGGAATTGGATTGGCCACACACTCCGAAGGGACCCTAACCACATACCGAGGCAAGCCCTAGACTGGAATCCCCAAGGAAAACGAAAACGTGGCCACCCTAAGCAAACCTGGCGTCGCTCAATCATTGCAGAAACGAAGGCAATAGGGAAGACCTGGAACGATATGAAGCGCGAAGCTCTCGACCGACTGGGACGGCGACGCACTGTAGACGCCCTCTGCCCCATCTAGGGGAGATAGGACCCTAATGATGATGAAAAATTGTATCTTTTTAGTTTGAGAACTAGTGTAAAAGCAATATTTATTTGTCCTCATAATAACACCACTACGAACTTTGTAGACTTGGCGACTTATCATCATACTTTACTACATCTTACTTTGTATAAAGCGGATTTTAACAAAAATAAGATAAAAATTGACACCTACCGTATGCAAAGTTGGTAAATATTTCTTACTTTGCAATGCTAGATAAAGTCAGCAGAGTCACAATCAAAGTCCCGGGGGATTACAAAGAGTTAAGGAAGAGATTACAGAAACTTTGAGAATAGCACGAGATTTAGATTTATCCTCAGCTCTACCTCGCCACGGACGAGTTGACATCATCTATACTAGGTAACTACGATACTTGGTAGTATATTTTTATATTAAAAGGGATAAACAAGCAAATGATGCACATCATGTGCATAGGGAGTGGTTATCGTCGCTAATAGCACAATTTTCGCATTCTAAAATCTCAAATAATCGCTACAATCGATTTCGCCCTCATGAAATTAGTACGTTGGAGGATATATCCGTATACTCGCATATCAAAACATAATATATAGTTCACTATTTACCGACCGATGTACATTGTACATATAGTGTGGTGATGATTTTTCAATCTTACTATTTCTTATCGATTAAGAATTTTAAAATGTACAGTATAATAGTCCAGTGATTCTGTTTGAAAAGTTAATAAAGTATGAGAATGTTAGTCTGAGAGCGTTTAGAAGTCACGACACGCGCGGAGTTCCAAACTTGGCAAAGCTTCTCGTAAATCTACTTGCAGGTACGTAGCAGTAAAATAAGCATCAGAAGGTAATTTGATGGCGGCACGTAGTGCTTTATAACAATGCGAACCGCTACCGACTTAACGTGGCTATAAGGCAGAATGACGGATTTATGAGAAATATTTCCGAAAATTTTAGTTATTTTAACGACCCACTGCTGGATTCTCTGGTTTTTCCTCGTACGACTAAGACGAGGCCACACCACTCTACCGCGCTAACCAAATGTGGGTTATATTATACCCAGCTTTTTTAGTTATGTTTTCTTAGACATAAAAGATGTTGCCTGAAGTATTAGCGGGTAGAAATCATGTTAAGAATGAGTTTCGCACGTGAAAATTACACCGACTACTGTATAATAAGTTAAATCAGTTTAATCCAACTCCGCAAGCAAGCGTCTTCTTAGTTGGTCAATACTAACCATTAAACAGATCAGACTGTTTATAAATTATGAGTGAGAAGGAAAAAGATTTATTCCTTGAGCTTTTAGTACAGTTACGACTTATGAAAAGTAAAATACAAATTAGGTATATAATAAAGTTTTATTTCGTGATTAGTGATATGGTTACTTTGAAGAATAACATTTTACACCTCCCTCATGGCTCGGCACCGACGTGCAGGAGGTGTGTAGTACGTGGAAAGTTTGCATTCAAGAGAGATATGCCCCAGCTGCCGCCGCACAGTGGATCCATATTGAAAATTAGTGGACATAGGCAACAAAGTTCCAATATCGATTCGATATTTTTTTATGTGATTCTCCATGATATTCCAGACAACTTTTACTCTTGTAAAATTTCTTCTAAAGTTGATCTTTTGTCTGAAAAAAAATAAATTAGATTTTTTTGTATGGAGCGAATCACGTTTATTTTTTTTCTTCAATTGTACGAATATGTTGGGTGTATGGCGTGAGTATATGATAGCTAGGGTCATTCTCTATCCACGAAAAAATATATCAGCGCCGGCCATCCGCGGCCGCGCGAGTAATCATTCGGTAAAAAAACAATATTGAAAATTAGTGGACATAGGCAACAAAGTTCCAATATCGATTCGATATTTTTTTATGTGATTCTCCATGATATTCCAGACAACTTTTACTCTTGTAAAATTTCTTCTAAAGTTGGATCTTTTGTCTGAAAAAAAATAAATTAGATTTTTTTGTATGGAGCGAATCACGTTTATTTTTTTTTCTTCAATTGTACGAATATGTTGGGTTTATGGCGTGAGTATATGATAGCTAGGGTCATTCTCTATCCACGAAAAATATATCAGCGCCGGCCATCCGCGGCCGCGCGAGTAATCATTCGGTAAAAAAACAATATTTTCTATGAAATTTTTTGCCTTTAAAATCAATTCAAAGTATATTTTCTGTCTCACTTGGCTGTTTTCACCTTCTTTTTAGTTAAATATATAGTTTTAATAGCACATAGGTACTCACAACTAGTAATTCTGGCACAGGTTTAGTTATTATTGCATGTTATCGGTGGCACCTGCATTGTGATTGATGACTCATTTGTTTGTGCGCTCGGCTAAGTGTATAACAAACGAGTCACCGAAAAATAATTGTCTCTGATTGGCTGTTATTTTTTTTACTACCTGCACGTTATCTATTGTAAAATAAATACAGTAATAAGTTTCTGGTTATACTAATTTTGTCAAATATAGGGGAAATAGTTTGAATTTTTACTGGCAAGACATTGATAATCATTATCTAAATAATCAAGCGTATGTAAAGTATAGTATAAGTTATCGTACGTATGATCGAAAGGAAATTGTGAAATAATTGTAGCCCTGAAAAGGGCTGTTTGTCATATTCCCGTCATTTGTAGTTCCAAAACCCTGAAATAGGGAAAAAAGACTATATGTGTATATACGACACATATATAATACACAAAAAACATAAAAAAGATCGACTAACTAAATACATACCTGTTTGACTATATCAATCAGCATTCCAGTTTGCTCACGAAACTCTTGTTGCGTGGTATTTTTTTTAGCTTGTTTCAAAGCCTTATGTTCGCCTTGAGCTGTCCATCGTTGAAAATCCAGATTATAAGATATATGGAGAAGACATTCCATACACCGAATCTTCATATGCAGTGAAGAAATTCCTTGTTTGTAAAATTCTTCACGAAGTGGTCTGGAAGTCAAAGCGTCTAAATTATTCATCTCGCTTGGTTTTGCCAAATGGGGCACGTTGCAAATGATGGTACTTCAGCAATAATATTGGCCACTTTTCCATCAATCATGGTCATATGCAATTCATGTGATACAATAATATTTCCACACTGTGTAGATATCCGTTCATCAATTTGTTTTTTCATCTCCGACTCTTCAGACTTTATAAAATCAGCTGTCTCCGAAGTGAAAGTGAACTTCACTGGTCGACAGTACAGAGTTGAGCAAGGTGTGGGGTTCTCCCAAACTATATTTTGATTCCCAGATGATGAGCCAGACACTAGCCGAAGAGGGACGATGCTTATCATGAATACTGATGAATCACCGAACTCTGTAGCTGTGTTTGAAGTTTTCTGTTTATACTTACTCTGCGACGAAGAACCATCAAGCCCCCATTTCCAGGTCAACTTGATTTCTTCATTTTGAGACCTATCAACATAATTCACATCTAGTAAAATTCTCTCCACAGTGTGGTCCAATAGCGCTTGCAATTTAATTTGAGCTCCTTTTTCGGTAATCTCCATACTCTCTTGTGGTGGATAACATCTTTTCTTGGCATTTACGAGCTTTGGATAAGATGGAAAGGCAGCACAGTTTTCTTCTTTCAGAAATTGTCGCGTTATATTTACGTTAATTCGTATAGCGTTTCTGGATTACTGGAAAGGAATTCGACCACTTTTGCCAGATTCGTTTTGCCGTTGTCTTTCAATTTTGTTAAGTACCAGTGCTGCAACTCTTCCTCGGAATTTTCTTCTACTATGGAAGTAGAACGTCTTTTTTTTGCTTATTACTTAAGTTTTCGAACGGTTTTCTGTGCTCCTTTTCTGTAGATGTTCCCGTTTCCGTAGTACATACTGCAAGATTAGGAACATTGGAATTCATATCCACTGGCTCAGATAAGGCTGCGTCCGAAAAGCCCAACTCACTTCTCAGGTCAACACTGTTACAAACAGGCCAGTTGATGTTTTTTTCCAACCACTTGCGATTATTTACACGATTCATAAAAGTTTTTTGATTTGTACTTGACTCTATGCACTTTTTATTTAGATTTACACAAAAAAGCCGACAGAACTCCTTGATTAGGTTTTTGTCTTCTTCAGAAACTGTGGTATTTAAAACAGAAATTATACTTTCATATAGAAACATATAATTTTTCAGATCACCACCACTTCTTAATTTCACAAAAAGATCTAGGTTGGTACAAAAACCAGCCATAGTTCTAAAGTAAATATAAAAATAAAAGTATTTCACTGTGTTCACAAATAAGCGACAAGAGCGAAACTAGAGGGACTTAATGAATGTCTTTGTTTTTATAGTCAGTGTTAATTACTCAAGTAGTGAACATATCAACATGACTGAAAATTATTCAGCCAATCAGAGACGAGCATTTTTCGATGACTCATTAATTATGCGCTTAGACGAGCGCACAAACAAATGAGTCATCAATCACAAAGCAGGTGCCACCGATAACAATAGATGTGCAGGTAGTTAAAAAAATAACAACCAATCAGAGACAATTATTTTTCAGTGACTCGTTTGTTGTGCACTTAGCCGAGTGCACAAACAAATGAGTCATTAAATCACAATGCAGGTGCCACCGATAACATGCAATAATAACTAAACCTGTGCCAGAATTACTAGTTGCGAGTACCTATGTGCTATTAAAACTATATATTTAACTAAAAAGAAGGTGAAAACAGCCAAGTGAGACAGAAAATATACTTTGAATTGATTTTAAAGGCAAAAAATTTCATAGAAAATATTGTTTTTTTACCGAATGATTACTCGCGCGGCTGCGGATGGCCGGCGCTGATATATTTTTTCGTGGATAGAGAATGACCTTAGCTATCATATACTCACGCCATACACCCAACATATTCGTACAATTGAAGAAAAAAAAAACGATTCGCTCCATACAAAAAAATCTAATTTATTTTTTTTTCAGACAAAAGATCAACTTTATAAGAAATTTCACAAGAGTAAAAGTTGTCTGGAATATCATGAAGAATCACATAAAAAAATATCGAATCGATATTGGAACTTTGTTGCCTATGTCCACTAATTTTCAATATTGTTTTTTTACCGAATGATTACTCGCGCGGCCGCGGATGGCCGGCGCTGATATATTTTTTCGTGGATAGAGAATGACCCTAGCTATCATATACTCACGCCATACACCCAACATATTCGTACAATTGAAGAAAAAAAAAATAAACGTAATTCGCTCCATACAAAAAAATCTAATTTATTTTTTTTCAGACAAAAGATCAACTTTAGAAGAAATTTTACAAGAGTAAAAGTTGTCTGGAATATCATGGAGAATCACATAAAAAAATATCGAATCGATATTGGAACTTTGTTGTCTATGTCCACTAATTTTCAATATGGATCCACTGTGCGCCGCCGCCCGCCGCCCCCCGCCGACTGCCTGTCGAACTACTGTCATTAAAACTTGCTAAAACTATACGAGATATGGCCTCCCTGATAACGTGCGATCGGCAAAATCGTTACTGCCCTGAAGGGGTTAATATTTATAGAAATAGAATTCTTATACGTTTATTCCAACTAATTTCCATCAAACTACGGTTTGTTGTGTTATAGTTTTCGATGTGGATTTTTCATAAATAAATAAATTTACTCGTAATATATAAATTAAAATAAAAAACACCTTGCTCATACGAGTATATAACATCAATACAACATAAAGAGTAACATAAGGATACAAAAAGGATAACCTACTGGTTATATCGGAAAATTGTTAAAATGAGTTATCAATTATAACTGAACTGAAAAATATTGTTGTCTGTTCGAAAAAGAATAAGCGGAGTGTTTAGAAGAACACGGTGATGTAAAAATTAAAACAAACTGTGAATTACAAAACAAGAAGTCCAGGGAATAGATTAAAATGCGAATACCGAGAATATACGTGGCTTGGCTCAAGTGACTCTGTCTTGAAAAAGAAATATTTATTATTATATTGCTATAAACTAGCTTTTATTTTTGTAGTAAAACATGACGCTCTTTTTTATTTTTTTCGAATCGCTAATAAACGAAAGCAAGATTTTCTAAAAACGAGTCTCTCGTGACGCGCAACTTAAATGGTTTTCGACCTACTTTGCAGAGCTACCTTCAATGCTTTCGAACGCAATTTAGGTTAAATTTACCCAGAAATTCTTCACTCATAATACTCATTTACAATTTAACTTACATTAAACTGCATTTTATGAGCTAGGTACCAGTCTATTAGTTCGCACTTTCTTGTATTTCCGTATATTTTAACTTCCACATGTTAAGGTGAAAATCTTGTGTACTTCGGTCATGTCCTCATGTAGTGCACATATGTATATATGAAGATTTAGTGGTTGTAACAAGTGTATTTAGGTTAAATTAAATCTCTATCAACCGACAAAGATCGCGTGCCTGTATTTTGTAACAGAACGTCTGAATTTCAGACTCATTGCACAAATGATTAATCGTTCAAGAGCAAGAGAAAACATAGCAGCTAACGCAATATAGTTTGGCCTCTAAACCTAATAGTGGGTAACCTAACCTAACCTAACCTAACCTAACCTAACCTAACCTAACCTAACCTAATAGTGGGTAAACCTAATAGTTGGCGTGGCGATACAGGCCGCGGCGACGCATCGCCACGTTATAGGATGGAATATGTGTATTATGGTACTATACGTAGAGCCGCTGGAGTAAAATTTTAACTTTTTGTATTTTGTATTTAATAAAAATGAATATTTATGTAATAAACATTCATTATTTTATGGAACGTAATGCTTTATCTTTTCAGCCATATCTGATTCCTGTCGTAATCTGTTCTTTTATGCATATAACTTATACAAAACAATTTCGATGTTTCACATCTGCCAGGCGTCCCTGGACGGCTCACTTATATTTTTTATATATTACTATTTATCTGAATTATATCGTCGATTATGAGGAAGCTTACATAGAACAAACCTTCATAAAATGTTTGGCTTTTTCGTATTATATAATATTATAGTAAACACAAGGATATCGTATTACGCTACTCTCAGCTAACGGTTAACTAAGAGCGGTCAGTGTGATGAAACGTATCGTGTAGGGGAGGGCGGGGTGTGCTGCGTCGCGGGCAACGAGTCGTGAAGATCTATCGTATCGCATCTATACTCATACACACCCTTACTTACAAACGTTGCTTATCTCAAACATTAATTAGTCTTTTCATGATAAGCGTCCGAAAAACAAGCGTTCCGCACTCGTCGACGGAAACATAACAATGAAAATGTCTTAACATTTTCATTAAAAATATATATTTTATTGTTTTATAAATTATAAGGAATATGCATAATAGTTGCTACTTGATCGATTACTTGAGATATGTTGTATTAAGTAATAAACCTTTACCATACTTTTAGTCTATTGGCACATTTATGGTAAAATAAATATTATTAGCACGCTTTAAAATACGGATCCTTTGATAAAATAGTTAAAGTAGTAAAGGAAAGTAAATTTTTTTGTTTCTTGCTACATCTCTGAAAACTATACCTCACAAAATACACGACAAGAATTATAAGAATGTTTGTGACACAAACAGGCGCAGGCTCAAACAAAAGAACGCAAACTTTCACGTAGTTGGAGGGCGGGAGCTGCGGGTTAAGTGCATGCGGCGAGACCGGCGCGAGGACCCTGCATCCCCGGCGCGGCGTGGACACGAGGGTCTCTCACACACTGCGTTGCGTCCTCGAAGAACCTTCCTCTCATGTCCTCCTGTAGCTCTTTACATTCATAAGATCACTTACACTTTAACAATATGGAGTAAAGTTCTATTGAAAGCACTTATAATATGAGAATCAGAGATGTTAAAATAAAAAATGTCTCATTCATTCGTCTTTACTTACGCTATCCCCTACAAAGTAATCGCCATCAAATATGATGCACGTCGCTCTATTTGAGAATCAAGCTTGCGTGATAACAATGATGATGTTGTTTAAAAAAAAGTATTGATGAAAATGACAAGATGAGAGCACAAATGTGGGAAGGGAAATCAGTCTTTCCACGTGAGGAGGCGTCTATTAAAAAGCGAGTAATCCAGTTTGGTGGTAGAAGGCTATGCTCTCGACTGGAATCGGAGTAGATAATGACGATAGAGAATGTTTTTTTCTGTCTGTGAAAGGCGCTGCAGCACGGCGCAACTAGTGTTAAACAACTTTAGAACAAGACGTCCCTATTCAACGCCGCGCGCTCGCCGACGACGCTAATTAATAATTCACGCCCGCGCCAGTCGTCGGCCGGCTGCCCCTCGCGGCTTTACTTAAAGTTATAATAAATACTAGATGTAATCTAGGCTTCCCAATCAATTTTATTTTGATATTTGCTTATATTAAATATAAATAGCATATAGCAAACAGATATACGTTTATTCATTATGTTTGAAACCAAAATAAAATAAGCAAGAAATGATATACATTTCAACGGTTCCCACACAAAATTCAATCATTCTTTCTACACAAAAAAAGTGTAGAAAAAATGATTGAATTTTTAAAATACTTAAATTTACTTTGCTACAAACATACTTTTACACTAAACATTTTAAAATAAAAACTAAAAAGAATCGATTTCCAAGTAACAAATTAAAAAAACATTAAATAAGTAGAAAATAAGTCTTGCATTAGTAATTAATGTAAAACAGTTCAAACTATAATAATTTTAGTTTGGCCACTTAATATCAAATTCTGAATCCAGCATAAGCTTTGCGATACAGTTTGCAGTTGAAGTATTTTCAATCAATGACTATTTAAAAAAAATAGTCTCGTAGACAATAAAACCATAAGATTTTTTTTTATCTAAGTAAGATAGAATAAGGTGTGTAATAGTTTTACTGAAGAATATCTAAATTTATAGTGTTAATAACGTCCTAACCAGTACAGAGTGCGGTGACCCGGGAGAAGTCGTATCGGAACTTTAAGTCCCTTAAGTCGAACTACGTAGGTTCATATATCGGATTCCACTTAGAGTAGTGTGCCGTTGTCACTGTGACATACAGTCCACTGTTCACCCGAGAGCGGCCACGGTTGCGGAGACTTGAAGAGTACAATTGTTTTATGGTATGACTCTTACACGAAGAAGAAAAGTTGGATGAGACTATATACGTGTTTTCTCAACAATAACATATAAAAGATCAGAAACCTGTCAATAATTAAAAAAATATTTCTAATTCAAAAAATATACTAAGTAAAACTACTTCTAACAACTTTGTTAGATTAGTCAGTTTTTGACGACACGACTAAAAAGTATTCCACGGCACTTCCCACCCGTGAGATACCTATCTACAATCTACATCTATTCAAATCAATCTGCGTGAGGTAAAGATAAATCAACGAATTAACAAACACGCTTTCGTTCATGATATTGGCAAAGGTTATTACAATTGTAGATTTGTCAGATGAGGCCGAAAGAGATGCTGTAAGCCGCGTGTTGGTTCTGCGGTGATGTAATGCAACGAGCGATACAGACGTGACGCGAATGTCGTGTCGATAGTTCCGTGTATCATCCTCCAAGTCTATCAGCCGCGGGCTCCTCCCGACTCCCGAGTCGCCGCACGTACGCTCGATCCCCAATCGTATCGTAAAACGCCGACAGTATTCAATACGAGGCCCGTGTTCCCGCTCCAAATACAAAACTGAGCCTCGCTTTAAATTGAAATCGTGTTGGATCACGTTCGTCAGAGCACCGTTGCGATGCGACCGCTCGGTGGATTTTATTGGTTAATAAAAATTTCTTTACCCGAAAATTGCTTCGCCCAATTGTTTTTATGTAAAAATATGAAATAGCACTGTTGCAGTTTGAAAAATTATTTGTTAAATATTTAAAGCAGTCAGTCTATGTTCGCAAAATGATATACGTACCTGATGACCATGATACCCTTTAGGGTACTTCATCGACGTAAATTATCCTGTCGCAGACATAGTGTCCACGATTTTAAAGAATTCAGTTTTTTTCAGAAAGCTAAATTCTTCTTCAAGTTTTCTATTTGAAAATTTTCACGGCGAGTTTTAATTTTGTCTACGAAGAAAGCAAATATTTTATAACTTCTAACTTACTTGCTAACTTCATATACTTATTTTCTTTTTTCTTCGAAGCACTTTCAATTAAATATTATATGAGCGTATGAGTTAATTTCATATTATATTACATCGTTTGCTGAAAATTGCGAATATGCGTTTATTATAATAAGTGTTTACAAATTGATTATGCTCAGCTGTTTTTGAATGCTTTTAGATATGTTTTGGTCTTTCAAATTAAATTTTGAAACATCAGTGACAAATCTTCTTCAATCACATGAACAAACAGACGTATTGTCGTATGTCTTTAAATAAAAAAAAATAATTTTGGTCTTTATAGTTATAGTTAATCCAGACAGTTTTTACTCACAACTAAATTATAAAATAATTTATAAGAAAATAAATGTCCATTTGTTCAAAATCTTATTAATAAGAATTACAATTTGAGAATATGAAATTATTTAATTTGGGTTGCTATTATTATCTTTACAGTTCTTAGTTATGTCATCACCTGTCTCGGAAGCGCGCGTCTACAGATATTTCTCATTAAGCATTAGTTCTTACAATCCGGGCACGCGCTCGGAGAAAAGTTTTCATCCCTCACTTCTTAATGATCTTTTTGAAGAAACTCAACCGAAGGTTTCATATTGACTGGAATATTGAAGAGAGCCTTCAGTTGTATAAAAGTGGTTTATGTGAGAATTTGCTAGAGCCGAAAGTTTATTATGAATGTTGTTTGGGATTAGTTGTTTGTTGAAAGTATAAACAAAAAATGTATAATCGGTAGTTTGATCTTTGAAACTAGTGATTGGTTTTACTGAGGCATTGCTAAATAACATTTTGCAATAAACTCAGTACCAACATTCAGGTTTTTAACCGTCCCACTGTTGGGAGCAAACTTATCTTTTATTAGAAGGGTCACACTATAGTCTATATTTTAGTATAATTATTGCTGTTTTCTTTTCCATTGGTGGATTTTCGCCGCCCAAGAACTGTTCACTACAAACTGAGCCAAACGTGTCGTCAGTTATTTGTAGGCGTGAAGCTTCTTCTTTGATTTTCTAACCATTCAGTCCCACATATGACTAAACCAACTGTACATACGTAGTACGCGTCAGTTAAAAATAGTATTAAAATGAAGTAACGACTAAATTAACTAAAAACTAATTACCAATAATTATTGGTAATCGAATTCTTATTTGCAACATGCAACCGTAACCGTCCGTGTAACCGTAACCGTTCATAGGATGGACGCTACGGTCGCGCACCCTCCACTCTCGTATGACTTATTATTGTAGTGGCCTTGTATTCGCAACTTGTCTGCAGCGGGAAGTTTCGCTAACTGAAATTTCTCTTAGAAATTTAATTTTCTGTCGCCTTTGTCTCAGTAAATACTAACTGCTGCAGCGCCGTCGCCTTTGTGAGTGACGCGCGATATTTTAAAATCTTCTGACTACTTACTGTTTTAATAGGAATATCAACTAGTATAGTTATTGTGTTTATAAGAATATAATTAAATTTTTAAAAGAAGAAATTAAATAGGTATATGTTACATTAGTTTCGTTGAGTTTTTGTTAGGTTTAGCTTACGTGAGGTAATTGAAAACTTGAAAACCTTAGAAAATATCCATATACGAGTGACTAGATACATATAGTTCAGTAAGTTTTATTTGAAGACTGCATTTTAAAACTTAGTTATATAATTTAAAAGATGAGCCGAAGTGGACATTGTGCTGTGAAAGCATACTCGTATTGTGCACACGAGTACTTGCATGAAGAAACGGCGATGTTTTAGATTTAGGGCATTTTATCTCGGTAGAGGCGGCATGGCACAGTCATAATCTCCGGTACACCCAAGGCTTTACTGTAGGCATTTTCCGCACTGCGTATTTCATAATAAATACGTACCATAGTAGCTATGCATATTACGCATTATATACTTACTAATGCAAAAATAAAATATTATAAGTAGTTTAACATAAAAATATTAATTGCTTTTAAAGTTTTCAAAAGAAGTATTCATGTACTAGTTTTTAAATGCGATAGCTTCGTATAGAAAAATTGTACGGTTATTAGTTTTAGAATTTTTATGATAAAAGTAATTTGTTAGCTCGTTAACGGCTCATGTCGTAGTATTTCTTCAGCAACAATGTCCACGTCATACTTTACGAGCGCTGCCGTGGATTGCCGGCGCGAGGCGAGCGAGTAGCGGGTACTGCGTATAGTATAGGTAGTTGTGTACCCCGCATTCACATGTGGTTTAGTGAGAGTTACGTTGGTAGAACAATACCTTGAAAAAAGTAATCCTCGTACAAAATAAATCAAATTTTATTAACGCACCGCTCACTGTTTCAGCGGCGATACACAGTAGTATTTATATACCTTGGCTGTTATAAAAAAATATAAAGGATTTATAGAAATACGTTAATATTATAGCAAATCTTAAATTACATATTTTTATTTAAAAAAAATCTAATGGTGGAATGAAGATCGTTGTCATTAGGAGAACATGTATAATTAATAAATCATTTATAATATGAATGTATTGAAACATATTAAAGATTGTAAAGATAAATTTGATCAAGGAGACTATTTATTAGCCCTCTAAAATCCCCTAGAGTTATAAAGCAAAAAAGTTTTGCTTCATATAACTCAGCTTCCTGTAAGTAAGAAAGGAAGGAAACTTTAACGCAAGGTTATCTAGCAATTTTACGAGCCACTACAGTAGTACAGGGCGGGCGCGGGCACCTACTTTGTTATTCTAAATAAAAATCTAAAGTTTTATAGTATGAGAGTAATAGAAGTTGAGTTGAAGTTGAAATAATAAAAAAATGAGCCTCTTAAAAGAGGCGTAAACGCATCAAAATTGACATGTGCTTTCGTGTATTATACCAATACTTTTAAATTATGTAGCTTCTCTTACGTTGATATTGTCGAAGTGGCTTTATTTTTAGTGCATACAAAATATCGCTAATTAGCTATTAAAGTAAGCATTATGTTGAGTTATATCGTTACAGATATATGTAATAACCTAACCTAACCTTTTTTTTTTATCGCTGGGAAATGCATTTCTCGCACGGGCCCCCTGCTAACCAGGAGGCACTGTGGGGGACTCGGTGATATACCCCCTAAAACCCAGCGCCCTACTTCCAAGCCGCCTTAACGGGACGCCACGGGATCGCATTAAGCATTCAACCGCGACGCCCCAGCGAACCTAACCTAACCTTTTTTTTTTTTTATATAGTTGGGAAACCCTGTTACGGGTACCCCCGACTTCCCCTGGGGGTTATGTGGCGACTCTCCGGACGCATCCGGCATACCCACTAAAACCCAACTCCCAAACCCCTGCCGCCATGAATGGGACGCCACGGGATCGCTTTCGCATACAACCGCGACGCCCCGACGGTTGGCCGAAGCCACCAACATGAGGCTGCCCTGAAAAGGGCAGCCCCATTATGGGAAGAATTTACAACCACTAAGGACTGCTCCGAAGTCCACCCCGACCATCCACAGGCCAGAGAGTCCCTGGAGCAGCCCCAAAACCACGACAGTAGGAGAAGAGGATGCGGCAACGCCGACACTCCCCCTCCCCTGCTTGAACTCGACCACAGAGGGCGGGGAGAATTGTGAATTCCACCCACCCCCCGCAGCCCAGCCCCACCAGCACCGAGTCCTCCCCGACCACCCACTGGCCAAAGAGTCTCCGGTGCGAACCTAACACCGCCCACAAGTGGGCAACCTGCAAAAAAGAGACGGTCCCTAAGGTACCTAACACCCCCACCCAAACTTGGGCAAACAACCTATCGCCCGCCTAAGCGAGCCCTCCCAGAAACGGCTGCAGGAGAAAAGGATGCGACAACGCCGACACTCCCTCTCCCCTGCAGCCCCGCCAAGACCACGGAGGGCGGGGAGAACTAATTCCTCCCACCCCCCGCAGACTCCACACCAAAAACCTACCACCCCCCCGGCACCGAAGGGAGGGGGGGTCCTTCCCCTCCCAACGTGCCAAACCCCTCGCCAGACGCAGGACCACCAAAGTGGCCCCGCTCCAGCCGCCGCACCGACAGGCTAGTCCCGCCAGTACGGCCCGCACAGTGCCTCCTATCGTGAACGACCAGAGGCACCGGCTACCACCACGCGGGAGACTCGGCGCCCGCCTGACGCCGCTCCCTAAACCCCCGCCCCCCCCCCCCCTGGCTGTTGGTCCACGCCGGATTGCTCCAGTACCACCCCCGCCGCACTCAACCTAGGAGGTGCAGGCTGCCAGCGTGGCACAACTCAGGGCCGCACTCAATTAAGGTGCTTGCTACTGAGGAGTACCACCCCCGCCGCACTCAACCTAGGAGGTGCAGGCTGACGGCGTGGCGTTCCCCTATCCGCCACCCGGGGACGCGTCCGGTAGGAGTCAGCCTCTCCCCCGGAACCTAACCTAACCTAACCTAACCTACCTTTTCAAAAATATACAGATAACTTTTTTTGTAAAAGCTTATATCGACTACTTTAACAGCTACCTAATTCAACTAAAGATTATGCTGAAATTTTGGCTTTGAGGCTTTGGTGGGACAAAAGCAAATAGGTTTTTTGTTAAAGAAAGGTCGTTTAGAAATCCATCGGATTATGAGAGTACGAAACAGAGTAGTATATTTGCGCACTCTCTTGTTCAATATAGAGAGAGTAATCGTAATGACCAGTATATGCGTTCGGAAGTAATCATTAATTATTTAATCTCCTCGAGCCGCACGTCGTGCCGCTGAGCTTCTGTCGTGTGACTAGCAAGTCGCTTTTAAATTTGACTTTAAAGTCTCTATCTGTAAAATAAAGCGTGTCCATATTGCGAGCTGAATTTTTATTTAAAACAGCGAGGCCGGGCCTGAGGCCGTCATTCATCAGATTTTGTACATTTCCAGCCACTAACAGCGTTTTATACGAAAACGAGGGCATGATATAAGCATGTTTCGCTTTGTTCGACGACCGGATAGCTCGCTTTACAATTACTCAAAGAATCTGTGTTCTTTTACTAAATAAAAATCCCAGTTCAAAGGTAAACTTTCGAAAATATGAGTTATTGCTGCGGTTTTAATTTTTATAGAATATTAAAGGAAAAGGAATTATAAATATATATATTGTCACATAAAAATGAAAAAATCGGACTCGCACTTAACTAATTCAGTGTATTCTTGTAAACAAACAATAGCAGCTGTAGGAGTGCACTCGTCGCATGTACAGTACGTACGCAGCAATGTCAACGAGCGGGAACAAAGGCCGGGAGTGGACGCGCGCCTCAGACAATGTCCTGCGCCCTCCCGCAATGCAGCACAAGTGGCGTTCTACACATTTAGTTAACAATGTGATATTTCAGTTTATAAATAATGCCAATTAAGAGTTTTCTGCTTATTTAACCTCATATAAAATCGTCTGCCACACAATATGTAGGTACATTTAATTTTTAATTTAACATAACGGCTCTATCCGCCACATATTATTATGAGATATCAATAAAAATAAGTTGTGTACAAAGAGTATGTTTCTTTATTCCGGTGCTGACGTCCCTCTCGGTCATACATCAAACTAGTCTTCGCCTTATCTGCAGTTGCTGAGTACTGATTTATGTGTGTTATTGTCGAATAAACACAAGTTATTTACCATCACGTTATTAAGTAAAACGATGTTATTCGTTGCAATGTTGTATCGTCTTACATTTATCTTTACTTTATTTAGTAAGTACTTGACTCTCTAGAGTTAAGTTAAGATTAATATTTCTTAGACATATAATATCATGATAAAAAGTTTAATAATAAACATAAAACGTAGATTTTACGAGGTGCGTGCTTCAGGAAACTTTGTAATGAGCTATTTGGTAACCGAAGCGGTACTGTTCCTCACTTTTCCCTGCGTTAAGCTTGACTTGACAACATTAGACTAGATTTTTCATTCATTTAGATCTCATCCTTGAAGTTCATTTACATGAAAACACCCAAAATGAGAATAGGTTCTCTTAATACTTTTTTAGATTTACGCAAATATGTATTAATAAATATGTGAATTAAAACTTATCATAAAAAAATATTTGAAAGATAATCTCAATTTATAAAATCACCAAGTTAAGAAAAAGTTAAGTTTATAGTTATACTTTTATAAGGCTCGCTGCGTGCCGTGAAAAGCGATCGTTCATCTTTTTGCAAACTGCAAATTGTAACTTAAATAAGCTCGGGCTTGTTCGGGTACCACTATCACTAGGTACTTTTTTTTGTGTAGAATGAATATCAAGTATGCGTCTATCTTCTAATGTAAACTCGCAATAACTATGTATATTTAAAACGTACCTCTACGCACCTGAGCGGGGTACGGTGAGTCATGAGTAAGTGATAATAATAATAATAATAATAACGTTTATTTCAGACAAGAAGTCCATAAAAAAAAATTAACAGTCTTTTTTACAGTATACAGTAGAAAAACAGAAAAACAGAAATAAAATAATATAACATATTAGCTAAGTAAGCATAGAAAAATAGGAATATATAATTTAACATTAATTCAAATTAAAAAAAATAAATAAATAAAAAACTTGTATGTCGATATAAGACAATGTCAATCAATTAATTTTACATTATTAATAATTAAATTACTTTACGTCAAATTTGAAATAATTGTAGCATAATAACTAAAATAATAAAATACAATAACATAATAAAATAACAATAATAGTGAGTCAATGTTGTCCTATTGTAATACTCATCATTCTATGTAGGATCGGGCAATCCGTACGTGAGGCTATCATCTTGAGGATGCCATTGCTGCTGTCTCTCAACCGTCTTAATAATGAAGCAACCTTTTTACGAATCATCGCTTGATAACCGTCCGTATGATACTCAGCAAACATAAGCGACGCGGAGCAATATGAAGGCAACCGCAGTAGCATCCTAAAGATGTTGTTATATTGAACACGCAGGACTCTAGCGGCCCGACGGGTATGATTCACCCATAGACTGCTCGCATAAAACGATTGGCAGTATGCCTTAAACAAAGTTATTTTTACTGGCGTAGAGCAGCGATAAGCGACGTTATACAATATGTGAATTTCTTGTGGTTTTGTTATTTTTTTTTTTTATTGACGCTCGACAAGATGACTTCATGCCGCCTGATGTTAAGCGACAGTGGAGTCCAGGAGTGAGATCCATCGGTTCCGGGACATGATCTCGATACCGATCGACCTTACCTCGTCGGCCTGCTCATGTGCTTTTTTATGCTCCGTTTAAAAGACCCCGGATTATAAGAAGAGGGAAACACGTGAATAGGTAGTGAATTCCATTTCCTAATAGTGCGGCACAGGTAGGAGCTGCCAAACCTTTTGGTACGAGAGTGTATGGGTAGTACCGTGTGAGGATGGAATTTCCGACCAGCACGTGTGGTTTTGGAGAGGAAAGGAGAGGAGGGTATAAGTTGGAAGAGCTCTTTAGAACACTCGCCGTAATAAAGGCGGTAGAAAGTGGCTAGGGAAGCAACATCTCTACGCAATTGCAGAGATTCGAGGCTTACAGTAGCCTCAGCTTTATTAATTATGCGGATGGCGCGGCGTTGCAATCTATCCAGAGCGTCTAATAGGTACTTAGCAGAGCCATCCCAGAGGTGGGAGCAGTACTCAACGCATGAGCGCACTTGAGTCTTGTAAAGAAGACATAGCTGCTCAGGCGAGAAGAACCGCCTCACCCTGTTCAGGACCCCGAGTTTACGAGAAGAAAATATTATTCCCACTAAAATTGCGTCTCTTAGTTCATGAATCCTTCATTTATTTACCATGAATTTAATATTAAACAATGGCGGTAGACAAATAATATCCTACCTACTACATAAAAGTAGTTTTATATATGCATAAAGCTGAGTACTGGTGTCTTGGCTCGCTCTGCTCGGTCTAGAGTCTAGACTCTAGTTGCACATATCGTTGCTATACTTTTTGGACTTATTGTTTGTTGTAAAAATGATGTAATTTTGTAAAAAAATGCATTGTGAAATAGTTGACCTGTACGCCGCCGCGCGGGCGGAGGCCGGAGCCGCGCAGCGTCGCGTCGCAGGGTGTATATTATGATTGTTCGTGAAACGCGTCGTTTTGTGTTACAACTTAATGGCCCGAAACATTACAATAGCATGCAGACGCATACACAATACATACATACAATAGCATACAGCCTTTGTTCTATTTTTATGGAACATTAGATTCTATTTCGACATTTGTAACACAACTTAGCCACTTCTAGCGCTTACAAGCTTTCCATTTTACTTTCTCGTACACTAGCACGGTGCGTGTTTTTACTGAGCAAGCTGTTATTAGATATGTCACAATTGGTGCGGGATGACAGCTTCTATTCTTAATACATATAAATATTATAGCTATGATGATTACAGATATATTTAATATCAGGGTATATGGACTCTATGAAGTTTGAATACTTAGTAAATCTTGTAATGTGTTTTTATACATCAGCAAATAACAATCTAAAACTTGTGGTGAATTGCACTATGCTGATAGTACCTATAGCTTGTTGATATTGCAAGTGATGCTATGCCGAGAGTGCTTAATGAATGCCAGAAGTCATTTGGCATCTGTTACTAACATACAAATGCTCACAGTAGAGCAGTAGTATTATAACTGAGGAACACGAATTAATTTGTAAAATTGGCAAAACCTATTCAACCGCTATCAAACTTATCAAACCAATATTTTGTCGTCACATTTGTAACGTTAATAAAAAAAGCTGTCTCAGGTGTCCTGTAGCTTTCTTTTAGTAGAAATTGGGAAAATAAAGTGCATTGTGGGCGCTGTACTAGAAAACAATTACTGATCGTTACGATACAGTGAGACGCATAAAAGAATTACACACAAAACTTTGTCCTAACCGTGTGAACACTGGCTTGCCAACCACTATTTTGATCTTCGCAAAGTTTTCATGTGAATGGAACCTCGCAATGAATGGTGTGTGGACTTTATTCAATAAAGAAGTTTTTACATTCAGTCAAAGCTAAAAACAAGGTCATAAGTTAGCTTTATTACATTACAACCTCATGATATGCAAGAAGCGTGTCATACGAGTGTTGACTGGCCGCCGGAGCCTCGCCGGAGCCGAGCCGTGTCGGGGCTGGGCTGGAGTCGGAGCCTTATTAAATTAAATAGTAGTGGAGCTTTTCTCGAAGCTCGACCCAATTTATAGCTCATGTGGGAACTTTGAAGATGACGGATTCGTCGTAATGCGCGCTCTGGGATGTTACACATGAATTTATGTCGGTATGAGTGCTTTTGGTCAGAATATTTTTATTATTATTTACCATCTTCTTACTCATGTTATAAGTAGACCCATATAGATAGATCAAAATGAGTAAAGCATCAAATACGCTCTTTAGCGTATTCTATAATTTTTTTATCATGAATTTGAGAGAAAATATGTATTGAGCACAAAAAATATTTAATCAATTTCTAGAAAATATTTTGCATTTGAAAATACTATCATAAAATAAAATCATGAACTCAAAAATAACGGCGCGAGTGCCGAGTGGTCGAGCGGTGGGCGAGGAACTAGAAGTACACGTTCGTAATAATTCACGGCGCCGTGCTTTGATCAGATTCTGTGCTCGTATACCTGAAGAATTATTTTATAATTGCTCTTATATTTGAACGCGTATTTCAAAAGATTACATAGGTACATAATATGTTCATAATTTTGGCTTAAATCTATAGTTCGTTTTTTTAACGAAATGTTAACGTATTTAGATAATACATAGCGGAGATGCATTTAAAAGGAAAAATCTAAACTATTAGATACAAAGTTTCAATTAAAACACGAAATACGTTATTAAATAGAAAGACAAAGTATCGACACAAAAAATCAGTACACAAGTCAACCCGTTGCACTTTTATATGTAACTAAACGTTACTTTTAACGTCTGTGCCCGAAGTATTCACGATTGTTGTAGAAATAGAAAATAACGTAGAAAATGTAAATCTTGCAAAGCATTTAGAATTCTTGTATGGAAATGTTTTAAAGTACAGTACAATATTCAATATGTCTTTCAGCGAAACGATAATGGCAATTGATATGCGCCGAGTGCGGAGAGAGAGGGGCGCGCGGGTGGCGCGTTACAGGGGGTTAAAGAACTTCTTGCACGTAAAACATATTTTTCGACTATTTCTAGATACATATATAGTTTTAACACAAATATTTCCAAAAATACTCGTAGTAGTAGTGATCAGTCTGAGTGAAGCAAGAAGTATTACAATATTCTTTAACACCTTCATGTATTACTTAAAGAAGTTTCAAGTCTTATGAATCTTACGTCAGACAAAGGTTTAATTAGCTCCTTAAGCTGCTTCAAGAAAAAAGCTTAGAGAATGCTTTTTTTAATATTTCAAATCTTTGTCAATAACTTATACGCTTACTTTTATACTTTTAACAAAGTGAGAACTTTTTCATATTATTTAGATGAATTTATTCCTAGTAAGCAAAGGTTGCCCGCGGAATGAATAATAAAATAGATTTATATGAAAACATCCTTAAGTTACTTAGAGTGAGTATAAGATTCGAGTCCCGGGTCGGGCCAAGTTTAATTATTGAGTCTTTCTGTTTAGTAAGTCTCGGAGTGCCTCGGAGAGCACGTAAAGCCGTCGGTCCTGCGCCTTAGCTCTCACTGGTCGTGTCGAGTAGTCGTCCCACCGGAGTATGAGAGTGATAGGAACAGAGAGTGCTCTTGTGTCTGCGAGTACACTTGTGCACTATAATATCTCCTGCGTAGTTGGCTAGTCTCAATGAGATTGGTCGCCATTGCATGGCATAAACATTATTAAGAATCGAGATGTAAGTGATATGACAATTGTAGTTTAGAATTATTTAGTTAATAAGAGAAACCTATATAGGTATATATAGGTTTTCTAGGAAAGTGAGAAGTCACAAGCGGTGCTTGTGAACTCGGCTTGGCAAACACCTAGAGTTTGGTGAAAACACATGTCTACATGGAACATGCAAATATGGTCGCTTATATTGAGTCAGTATCAGCTTCGGAATAAATTATTTAAAAAATATGTTACTTAAATTATTATTTACGAAGGAATAATATTATTTTGTAAAATGAAACAACGAAAACAAAGCCCCGCGTGGTAAGTCGTTTAGTATGAAATGAAAACCAGACATTATTCATTATTTAATAATTGCTTGTAACCAGATTTACAGACAATATTTCAAAGGAAATTTCGTTAAGTGGCTTCCTTGTATCTTAAAGGATAATAATGCTATTAGCGGGTCGCGCCGGCGCTTGCCCCCCAATTAAAAGCGGTTGCAATAAAATTATGCTTAAAATTTCGTAATCTTGGATGGTCTATGCACTTGTTAACTAACACAAGTTACAAACTTAGTCTATATGTTTTTAAGTTTTTGTGTATTTGATGAATTATGCAATTATAGGAAGCTCGCACATCTGTCTGTCTGTGTTAATTTGCCTGAATGTCTCTTCCCTACTGGCTGTTAAAACTTGGGTTCATACGCTGAAGAGATGTTAAGAAAAACCTCATTAACTGTTACATATTGGCTTTATACTGGTATTCTCCTAATCACAAACTCTTTAAGCATTTTACCACTAAATTGAGCTTCTAACTTACCAAATGTTTCAACATGATCTTATTTATATTCGTAAGAGGTTTTTGTCAAATATATTGCAAAATATATTAAGTATAACAAAGTAGAGCGTCACTGTCGCCAGCGCCGCGTAACCTTTAAATGTAGCGTTCGTCCTTCGCTCATACATATTGCAGGAGACGCCCAAATGTAAGCGACAATGTTTGTTTAAGCAGCGCTTTAGAAGTCGAGGTGGCGCGGCGCTTTGAAGTTACTCGAATTGCTTTCTTTTGACTTCCAACCTTATCTACAGTCGCCATCTCCTATGACGCCGTTCGTCATAAATATTTTAATATGAACCATATTATTCTTATTTTTTTCGTAACAGGTATAATGAAGTCATATCATCAAACCCTCTTGTTATAAAAATGTATGTGCGAGAAACTAAGCCTATATTCACTAGTCCAATATAATAAATACGTTACGAAGGGGCTATAGAGGATGTAAGCGAAAAGGTATTGTGCTAGTTCTTAACTGCTTACATTTGTACGTTATTCATATTTAATGTACCTTGAGCTTCAGTTTATCCGCGCGTAAGAAGTGTTCTGTAAGAAAGTATCGACCCCCTCTCTTTTATAACACGACTACGGTTTATTATTGTAGCGATATATATATATTTTTCTTTTTTGTTTGATTACTTAATTTCTATAATAATTTCAGACTTAATTTCTATACATGAAACAAGAAAGTTATGTAAATCAAATTATAAATCTAAAATATCGCGTAGAAGTGTCGGCTCGTAGATATAAAATTTTTTACAACTTGCATCTGATCTCGTCACTAATACCAAATAACCGTCTCTACAGACGGTCATCTTTTTTTTCAAACTCTATTAGTATTAGTATTTATTAAATCTTCAGCTCTGCAAAAATATAAATACGAGTATAAAATAGCAACTCGGGGAAATACCGAGACTGCTGTTCTATAACTATTTTACAAGTTACAACGTAATTGAAATGTAAATGTACCTATTATTGAAGAAAATGTCTCGAAACTTAATTTCCAAACAGCACTACTTTCATAAAGCGTGTAATTATTTTGCAAAATATATTGTTTCTGTTTCATCCGTATATTTTTTATAAAGGAATCCACATCTGAATCCGCTTGAGGGTTCAATCCATCCATCTTAGTACATATACAAAAATGAAATCAATTCTTTATTTCAAACCAACATAAAGGGCACTAAAAATATTTTCCCATTTATAAAGTTCAGTGTAAACAATACTTTAATACAATTAAATTAAGACTTTATGAAAAAACTAGAGGCTCACCCTCGCCTCGCTCGGGTTCGTCCCTATAGGTACGTGTCGTATATATTTTTTAAGTGGTAGTGCCATGCTTGTTACTTTCGGGTAGCAGCCGAATGGGCCGGCACGCCCCGTATAGTACCACTCTCTCACAGGAGACCGGCGTGAAGTGGCAGCTATGCTGTCGCGTTTCGTCCGGTGAGTGAGAGTCCGGGAGGCCCACTCCCCATCCCTACTCCCGTCCTTCTCCCTACTCCCTTTCCTGAAAGGCCGGCAACGCATCTGCAAGCCCTGTTGTGTTACAGATGTCCATGGGCGGAGGTGATCACTTACCATCAGGTGAGCCTCCTGCCCGTTTGCCCCCTTTGTCCCATAAAAAAAAAATTTACTTCGCACCACCCGGTATATATTTCCGGATTTAATTACCATTGCACGCACCATGGCAACGGTTATAACTGATACGTCAAATCAAGCTTCTATCTTTAAAAATGACGTAATTTCCATACAAACTTTCATCCCCTATTTCAGCTCTTTACAGCCCTTTTTCGACTTAAAAAGTAGCCTATCCATCCGAAAGTAGTAGTCCGTCTCCTGGCTGTAAGCTTTCTCCCCACCATTTTCAGCCAAATCGGTACAGCCGTTGTTGAGTTATAAATAGTGTAACTAACACGACTTTCTTTTATATATATAGATATATATATAAAAGAATAGATATAGATATGTACTGAGCGCCGCTGGATACATGTGTACAGTGTACACAGGTAAATAAACATACATAGAAAAAAAATACTAAGTATTTCAAACACTAACGCCTGCACTCATAGACACTTAATGAACCATTAAGAAGATTCTCGACTTAATGGTTCATTAAGTGACTATGAGTGCGACGGTTAATGGCACAATTAAAGTAATTATTGAGATATAAGATGACCATTAATATCTTTATGTGAGCGTTCACAAAATGTCACACAGAAAAACAAAAATAATATAATTAAAGAAGTTGTTTAGCCTAACATTAAAGTATGCCATAACATTCCGAACGCTGAAAGGGAACTCCTAATTAACTAATTAATTCGTTGGATATGGAGCAAGGATCCCGCCCGTAGACACGAGAGCGGGCGGCGAGGGCGGCCGGGGCGGGCGAGGGCGGACTAACTTTGATTTAGTTTGATGCGATTACCAGCAAGATGATCCATCTCGTCATCGAACTATGTTTAAGTATTAAACTGTAAGCCTCTCACTTGTGAGAAGTGTTTAGAGTCACATAATGTATTTTCAAGTAACAGAAACCTTATTACTATTTTAAATGAAATTATTCCGTTTTTCCTAATATTTTAATTTGCGAATCATTGTCAATATGATTACCACTTGTCTTACGGTAAAGGAAAACATCGTGATGGAACGTGAATATCTAAAAGAACCTAGCAAGTTTTTGAAATAAAAAGTAATCCTCTAATCCGCACTTAGCCAGTGTGGTAGACTCGCCTTGCTTTAGAGAGAGGCCGGTGCCCAACAGTCGAAATTTAAGCAGTGCTGAATACAATAACAGTATAATATAATAGGTGAAGATATCGTGTAGTAACAAAAAAACCGCACAACCAAAATTAGTTTTTTTTATGCGATTGTCAAAAAACAAATAACTGCTGCTTATATAACACTTTAACAGACGACTCGTTTGGCTCAGTTGGTAGTGACCCTACTTTCTGCGCCAACGGTTGCGGGTTCGAGTCCCGCTGGGGGCATTTATTTGTTGGGCATATGTATGTATTTAAAATTTATATATGTGTAGTGTATCAACTATCTGGTATCCGTAATACAAGCTTCGTAGCTTACCACGGAACTAGATGGCACTATTGTAATAATTTCCCAACGTACTTACTTATACTTAATCGTATAACGAGTAGTACATCGTTTATTATTGAAAAATATATTACTTTTATTTAAATTAAAGAATAAATAAGTAAATTTATATTGTTCCTCTACTCTAAAGATACAGTTTATGAGGGTCTACTGTTTGCATAATATTTTCCGTAAAAGTTCCTCACACCGCAGGGGGCGGCTAATAGGGGTTGTAGAGGGTGTGAAGTCCATACAGTCTCTTTATAGTCCATTACGAGGGAAAGCATTACGTCGATACTGGAGAGGTATTATTGCTTCACTCGCGTCCCGCGTGCGTACGTTTAGTGGGCCTTTGTAATGTTTAAAAATAATACCCTTATTTTTAGGGTTACCTCATGGCGACTCGCCCGCACTATACTCGCCTCTCAGTACCCCCGTATCAGTATCATCATCTAGACAGTTAACCCGTGTCTCTGTCCAGCGCACGAAATATATATAAAACAAGAAAACACGTCGTAAAATGGACAAACCACTTAATACTTATATATTTTCATTAATAATACTATTTCTAAGCATATATTCGGAAGTTAACACTAAATATTACGATTTAGAACAAGCACAAATTAGTTATTGCGGCAATTTCTTTAAAAGTTATGGATTATTGTATTAAATGATAAAATGTAATACCAATAAAAATTTAACGAAAATTGGATAATTCCATCAGAACGTAAAGCTTGCAATCAGATTGATTTGTCTATATGGATTGTACGTAGTAGTTCCTATAACTCGGTTCCTTCCACCCCCCTCGGCACCCACCCCCGACCCCGCGCGCGGCCCCGAGCCCCGGGCACTAAAACATTCAGGGTGCGGATCCGCGTCCGGACGCAAGCTTACAGTTTCTTGGACTGAGTGCAGCGAGGATAAAAGTTTACTCTGCGCTAAACCCCCTTATCGCTGGAACCTTTAATATCGGATTCACGAACGACCACAACCGCCATGCTTAGTGCTTACTGTATTACTTTTATAGTCGCGTTTGTAAATAACAATAAACAGGAAAGATGTTTTAGAACTCGATGATACGAGTAAAACTACTGCATATATTATACATTATAAGATCGCAGAACTATCCTTATTTAATAGACAAGGATTATGAACATTAAAGAGTACCTACTTATAATTAAAATAAATTAAATTATACTCAAAAACAACATCCGAAGTTATCCGAATACTACCTGCTATTAGACATTTTTAATTTTCTCTTTCATCATTACCTCTCAGTAACGGAACGATTGTTCATTTAACAATATATTGTTTATTTACTCGGAAGTATTTTTAAGCAGGAATGTCACTTAAATATATTTTTTTGCAAAACGTTAATTAGCTCTTTTGGGACATCAGAAGGTATGCCGTGCATAGTCAGTGAAGGCGTAATTACCGTACTTTGTTATTAGATTGAAGCGAAAAAAACTCGGTCCTAATTAATGTTGAAAGCAAAAAAAAAACATAATATCAAACAAAAATCCAAGTAGTTCTTTAAAGGCGTGATTAATCAAGCAACTCGATTTTCCCTGGTTGACAATGACCGTCATAGCTACAATGGACCAGAACTGGTCGACGTAGCCAGGGCCGTCCTCGGCACCACACCCAACAACACAATAATAATAATAATGACCGTCATGCAATGAGAGGAGGCCTGTGTCCAGCTATGAAGTTTTAAAATGGTTGAATTATTGTGGATAAAACGTTTACCAATGCAGTATTTTACTACGTCTAACGTGCAGTATATTCCTACTGTATCGTTTAGTTCAGTTTTCATTCAAATGAGAATCGCCCATTAAGACTGTCACGCGCTTCATTAACTGGTTATGTCAATCAAAATATTATATTTATCGATTGCTCATTAAATTAATAAAGTTTTGATCACGTTCCTCTACAGATGCAAAGTAAACTTATAAATAAATGAATATAATTAATGACTTTGGTTGCATTGAGTAAATAAATAAAAATTAATGATTTGTTAAATACATCGCAAACTGACTGATTTTTTGTTTTTATAGCAATAATTATAATATACATTAATCAAAATTTGCTGTTTAAAGAAACCACATCTGTAGCATTCGTCTTAGATAAGTTCGAGAAATTAAACAGTGTAAACCTGACCTCGTAGCAACAAAAAAAAAATAAAAAAAAATAGTTTTATTTCTTAATCATCTTTACAATAATTATGTTCGAGTCTTCCCAGTAAATAATCCGAGGATACTTGTGTTGGGAACAAAAACAATTTAAGACGCTAGTGTAACTTAGTGAATATCAAATGCTCGCTGTCCGCGGGTACATGTTTGCATCAAGTTCGCTTCCGCCGGACTAGCGCCGCGCCACGGCCGCAGAGCTCGCAAACAGCACGAACTTTAACTAGAATTTACTCAACCATTTGATTTAAAAAAAGTTCTTAAGTCTCACTCATTTTCAAAAGAGCGGTACGCCATCCATTCACTCAGAACTCTGCAGTCATTTTTGAACGTCATATTTTATTACTTAGGTATATTCCACGGAAACAATATTGCCTACCAGAATATTAAGTAGCCGATGTATTAGAGCTATTAATTACTTGTGATTCAGAGTAACAAGTATTTTAGTAAATGACAAATGTTAACCGAATTTGGCACAGACAGGCACATAGGTCACATCTGGAGTAGCACATAGTTTCAGCCTGGACTCTGACTATTTAAGGCCCACGCGAGTGATCATCGAGTCCATAATAATTATTTAATTTACAGAAATAGTAATTATTCTCTGTTTTTTATTACTTTTGAAATATACTTTTTAAATGTTTTTTTTTTGCTAGCGAGTGTCAAACTACTAACGTGACTAGTAAAAGCATAAATAGAATAGGAATCTATGAGTATACCAAAACAGACTCTGCAAAAATTACGGTTAACATATTGTATAAAACGAAGGAAATATATTCTGAAAATATTTCTTATCAATTCTTTAAGATGCTCTGGCGAGTTGATGGCGAGCCTCAGCTCTACCGCGTGGATCGTAGAATCTTCTCATTACTATGTCTTCTGGGAGCACTGAATATAATGTAGCACTATCCAAAGTATAATAGGTACCTACATACATAAAATAATAAAAGAAATTACTAAGGATTTACTTAAGAGTAATACAAAAATTAAGTTAATGCTTAACTTTCGCTTTTGGTATCACTGATTTAATAAAAATATAAAATTTTATGTTTCGTGTCCACTATGTTATCGGGTCATCTATCGTAGTACTCGTATGTACCTGACTTTAAACTGACAGATATTAATATAATGATAGTTGAATACTTTAACTACTGTCACCTAATGACGGCTATTTCTTCGATACAACACTATTATTTTCCGCTTTAAGTCCAAACGAATGTGAAGTCGAGAAGTGCGAGTTGGAAGGGACTGTTAGCCGCGATTAAATATGGAAAGAATCGCAATTTATTTCCGCCGCCGCCGCCGCCGGCCCACAGCCCGCGCTAATCTCGTTACTAACTGTCCCTTTTTCATTACAATAGCGAATTAGCCTTCGTATTGCATATTCACCAAAGTTTTCAGCTTTGTCCAAGTTACTTTCAAACATTTAGCTTTAATTATAACGATTGTCTCTTAATTATACCATTTTTATCATATTTAGGTTTTAATTATTATTAACTCTTGTATTATTTACGTACCGCGAGTTGGATAATACTAGTAACTTTAAGACATATTTATCAAAGTTATTCATACAGCTGTGATCTCTATAAAACTTTTACTGTACACTTGCAACCGTCAATGATGCATGCATTGGGACTTACCTGTACCTTAGGTATTAGTAACTTAATCGCACAACTTCATTGTTGCATGTCGCTGGGGGTACTTCAATGCAACGCTTAACAAGATATTCCACTGAGGTTCGATATAATATACTTTAGAGTACCTTTGCTTCCTACATTATTCCTTAACGTGAACGGTGAACCTGTAACATTAAAAAACATGGCTTGGGGTTTCATGGCTTTTTTTTATGCAGACCTAAATTAAGAACATTTATCGATTTACCCAAAAAAATTGAGTCTACAATTTTGTGCGTGTACATTGTACATGGACCTTTAGAAAGCGTTTTAGGACAAACTAAAGAAAACTTAAGAATATATAAAAACTAGAAGCATAGAAGTAATAAAATTGAACTGAAATGTAAACACCAAGTTGCAGCTATTTTATACCAATCTATCACGTCGGCGCGCGCCGCGGTACGAGCGGGGATAAATCCCGGTGCAGACGGAGCGTTCATCAAACTGAGTAATTTGTCGAAGCTCGGTGCTGGGGCTCCGGCGCGGTGCTGTAGCTGCTCCAGAGCCTCCTGCCTCCTTGGCTTGCTAAAGACCAGTCAGTATTATGGTGCACTTTTCAAGACTTAGAGAGGGGAAATAAATGAGAAAACACAGTTGCTTGTTGTTTATTGGGTAATTAAAATAACAAAAATTACTAAAGTTATAAAGTTATATACGAGTACAATTATATATCTAATAATTGTATGTGTAATATGTACCAATTTTATTTATTTATACTAATTAAATACAGATATTTTGCAGTAATTATTACTTAGAATTTTAGTTCTTGAATTACCTTATATATCTCAACTCTTTTAACCAGTCTGCACACGAGTAATTTCACTAACTAGAGCCGATGTCTCTGTGAAGCTGTTTTATGAACGTGGCACAGGATTTATCAACTTAAGTATTTTTGTTAGAAAATCTCGGTCCGCGGGAGCTGGCGTAGCGCCAATACTTATCCTTTCGGAGCGCACGTTGCGGCCGCGAACTACGAGCCACGTAGCGCCCGTGCTACGGCATGCTACGATATACTATAACGTTAAGGTGGGCCAATTTTAATATTATGTTGTGTAAAAGGGATAAATGATATATTATTAGTTATTAGGGTCCTGATTGTGGATATATGCACTAAAGCTAAATTTGTGATATTTTATTTATATAAATCATAAATTATGTTTTACTAACAATTCCCGCGCCTTCGCCCGCGTTTTAATCACTATTAAAAATAGGAGTTGGTGGTAGAACGCGTGAAAATTTAATAAGTATTGTATGTTGCCAAATTAAAGCTATTAGCTAAACAGTAGGCAAGACGGTGCAGGGTAGGGTCGGCGATTGCAGCAAGCGAAGCGGCGCTTCCATTTTACTATTGCGTCCGTATTTTTTGCGATTACTCCTAAGATATTTGTTTAAATTATATGATGTGAAAGAATAAAATAAAGTGCATGAAACGCTTAAAGCCTCTAACTTATTTAAAATGATAAGGATTAATACCGTATTTGTGTAAATAGCTTTCCAATTACCGCTTTATAATTTTTTTTAAACTATTAAAATGGATATAGTATGTTATCCTTAACAGATAGACATAATATGCCATCGCGGACTTTTTCGTAGACCTATATAAGATACACGATTCCACCATACATCATTTTGTTATATCTCAAAGTTTTTGTTGAAAGCTCTCAGACGGCTTTTTATTTTCGACACCTCCAAAAGATATCATTATATTTTAGCTATTGTAAACAAAAACTTGACGATTATATACTAAAACGTTCCTGGAGAACCTTTCTATCCATTGGTGAAAACTGCATGAAAATCGGTGCAGTAGTCTTTGAGTTTATCGCGAACAGACAGACAGACAGACGCGGGGGAGGTCTTTTATAATATGTATAGATATAGATGTGTCACGCATCGTACGTACTACTATGTCAGAAATGCGCGCGGGCGCGCACAGGAGCTTTCCATAGACGTGTGATATTATAATATTAAAATGTCACTAACTTAACGTAACGTAACATGGCTTCAATTCCATTCTTTTAGATATCCTTAAAGGTAAATAATCCGTAAGGTTGATGAAATAAAAATTATATTTTCGTATCATTCTGAGGACCGTTTTATATCGTGTTTTGTAGGAGTGGTATTCAATTTAAATGAAAACAATGGTCCAGCAAAAATAAACAAGTCAATAAGTTCGAAGTAATAGATCGTTAAAAGTTAGTAGTGCCTGTGGCCGAGATACGAACTCTCGTGAATTCCCTCTCGTCGAGAACTTGCGTCGTTCACTTAATTTCTTGTCAGCGGTCACTGCGGAGAGCGGAGCTCCGCGCCGGCTCGCAGCGCCACTCTGTCATATTACTGTCGTCCTGCAATTACTCGTATGAATTGCAACTAGTGTGTAAGCTTTTTGTACATCACTGACCGCCCTTATTTCTTTAGCCTAGAGCTAAAGAAATCGTTTTATCTGTGTTTGGCATATTTTAGGTTTTTGATTGGCCAATAATAAAAATATACTATTTATTATTTACGATACTTCTTAAGTTATCGTTTTTATCATTATTGTATTTTAAGGACTATAACAAGTAAGCTAAAGTTTTCTTTAAAACTTTAAGCTTTCTATAAACTCAAGAACAAAGTAAAGTTAGTTACATAATTTCCTATGATTTAGAACAATTTCTTTTCGTTATATCTTTGGTAATAATTAAACATGCGCTTCACAATTGATTTATTGTAAGAATTTACACTTAAATGTTTCGTGTCAAAATTTATTTATAAAATATTATACAAAACGAGTCTGGCTCAAACTAAAGAAGAAATTGTTCTCGTATTTAACGATAACACGTGGCTAAAGCAGGCGACTTTAATAAAAAATACTCATATATGGGACTTGAGTTATGTTAGTTTGCTGTAAGAAAATATAAAAATTACGTAAAAGATTTTTAAAGTAGCAAAGGATTGTGAGTTCGACAGTCTAACAAGGGTTACGATATAAACTCGATGTATGAAATTTGTGTAGTGGAATTGTTGATGCGCATATTTCAGCTTTATACCAGTTGTAGTCTGCCGCGAGCCCAAATTGTCGTAACCGTCTACCGATTCGCTTGTCACCTTTATTATTATTCAAATACTAGAGGCTCACCCTCGCTTCGCTCGGATTCGTCCCTAGGTACGTGTTGTAAATCGATGGCAACTCTTAAATTTTATAGGCACTTAGTACATTTTTCATATATTTTCTAAAGTTTTTTAAGGATTTGCATCTGATAATTACCATCTCATGTGGATAAGCTGATGATGGAAGGTACAACTTCTCAACGGCTAGAAGTTGAAAGGAAATTCCTTTAAAATTGTACATACATATAGACTGATAGTTGTGTTCTTCCAGGCTATTACGTTAATATGATAATAGAAGGTAAATCTCATTAACCTCTAGGAGTTAGGTGGAATAATGGACGTGGTTTATTTAAACTATTGCGTATGGGGAATGTAAACATAAAGATGAGCTCGTAGTTTAGTTACAGCTACAGTAGTCGTAGATTGAGTACTCTTTGGGCACCAACACCCCCCCCCCCCTTTCGGTAGACCCGATAATTAATTACTACGTTTATAATTAATTATTACGTTACATACGTTAATAGGTATGCTCATTGTTTAATATAAAGCTTAAACAGATTTTAAATTAGTGACATATAGTAAGTCACTATAATTAAATCAGCTAAATAAAACGCACACTAAAAATGGAAAAATAAGTTATTTTAAAAAAAAAATTAAACCGACTTTAAAAAATCTGCACTAAAAAGAGAAAAATCTAAACTAAAAAGTAGAAAATAATACTTTTAAGAACTTTGTTAATTTTGGAGTCGGTGCCAGCCAGGTATTTTGATTACGTTTACAAATTGATAGATTAATCGAATATTTATCTATTTAGGGTTATTTTGCTTTGGCTGGCACCGACTCCAAAATTAACAAAGTTCTTAAAAGTATTATTTTCTACTTTTTAGTTTAGATTTTTCTCTTTTTAGTGCAGATTTTTTGAAGTCGGTTTAATTTTTTACAGTACACGTTTAAGAATTCCTTTGATAAAATACAAATCGGAACGCTTGTAGTTGTGTGTACGTAATAGCCAGTTTATGCGTAGACTTTACATTGATCGGTGAATGTAGTTTAGTAAGATGTGTTACTTCTTACGGTGCGGTCCCACGGCGCGCCGGGCGACGGGCCGCGCCAGGCGTTGCTCCGCCCGTGTAGGCCCGTCGCGGCCCGTTTTGAGCGTTCCCACGGCCCGTGCCCGCCTGGTGTGGTCTGTTGTCTGACATTCTCCACTTCATCAAGTGCGTGTACGCGCATGCGCCGCCGCAAGCGAAATGAACGATTAACCCCTAACTAACATAGTGAATTTTTGTTACATAACCAACATCGTGGGGTAAAAATCCACTCCAATTTCAGAGCTATATATATTACAAAATTCATATCATTGCTTGACAACTTTTTGTAGTTAATTTCATCATTTTTATTTTAATATATACAAAAAAGGACAATTTTACTTTGACTTTGGTTTTAGTTTTTTTTTAGGACTATAAATGTTACTTATTCGTTTTTGTTCACTTTCGATCATCTTTACGTACAGAGGTAACAGTGTCCAGATTTCACTCTCTTTGCTGGTGGTTCGCCATCGTTAATCAACATCCAAGAAAATTATAAATTTGTTCTCTTAGCTCTTTCGGATACCTGAAAGCATAATGTTTTCTCTTTTTAACATGAAGTTTAATCAAAGAAGGACCAAGATCTTTTATGAAGATTAGCCGTTTCATTTTTGATTCAAGTTTGCAAGCTCTGAATATGAAAACTGATTACTGTTGAAATATTCATCTGATGATGCTTCTGCATCGCTTTCAATTTCCATCTCACTTTCTGTGTCATGATCACTTTCAGCAGTTACGCCATCTTCATAATCACTCTCAAACTGATTTAGTGGCAGATTTGTAAGCTCATCTTCCTCTGAATCATTGAACATGGTCATTATTTGTTCTTCATTTAAGTATTTTAACATTTTGTGGCAAAAAAAATATGTTACACTAATAACATAGTGGGGTAAAAACTTACCCCAAAGGCTAATAGCACGAAAACCATCCAACGTTGCGTGCTGCGCATCCAACTGTTCCTGTTCCTAGCGCATGTGCTCGACTGAGAATACCTGGCCGTGGAAGTCGCTAATACAAAAAGTTAAGGAAATATAATCAAAAATATACGACTGGGGTATTAATTTACTTCACTATGTTAGTTAAGGGTTAACAAGCAACGTAGACGCGCCCATACAGGCCGCGACGGGCGCCAACGCGCCGCGCCGCGCCGCGCCTTTGAACTTACCGACTCCCGATGGATCGGACGGACGACAAGAGGCCACCACGGGCTTCATCGGATGCATCGGTTCCCACGACCCGTCGGTCCGGCGCGGCGCGGACTGATCTGTGAGAAAACGGGCCGTGGGACCCGGCTTTTAGAAGTACGCAGCGGTGTTTTCACAAGTTTTATGACAAAAATAACTAACCATGGTTGTTTTTCTTGTGTTGAGGAGAACTTTCAATAAATTATTATTATTTATTATGACGTTTGTAGAACTTAACATTGTAAAAATGATTTTACTTTTAGAAGATGTTTTATAAAACGATACCTTCTAAATACTTATAGAAAAACTTTTATTTACTTAATATATAGTGGCTTTATCCCAACATTATTCAATTTTGCGCAATATGAATGACACGCTGTCAGACACAGCCTCCGGTACAAAGCTAGCTGCGGGCGCGCGCGCTACAGTGCATGCATGTTGTATTGTAGCGCCCTACCGTCACAGTAAAAATATCAACCAGTACGGAAACTGCATACTTAACGTTCGAAACGGCACACTTACACAAATACGCGCATCAACGAGGCCTCTTAGCGGACGCTGCGGTGCTGTCAGTCGTGTGTGCCGCGTTGAGTCTTTTTAAAGATGCCACGAACTTATTGCGTAGTATACGGCTGTTCATCGAACTCTGCTTCATCAAAACCGGAGATTTCGTTTTTTAAACTCCCTACTGATTTTGAAAGGAAAGAATGATTTATTGTTTTATTCGATATCAAATAAAAATAGTCAACAATAATTATAAGTTAATAAAGTAATTAAAATAATTAATCTTTTTTTTAAATAGACACCTGAATTATGAAACTATAATTTTAACCATTATTATTTTGTTACATCATATTATTGTTTTTTGAGATTCAACTCTTAATATTAAACTGTTCCGCTTTATAAACTATCATCTTTTACTGATATTAACACCATGAGATTATACCCATTTATATTTTATTTATATACGTCGTTTACACGGCCGCTAACCAATCTTGGCAGTGCAAAGCTATGCAGTGCCACACCGCGCTTCGCCGAGCTTATATAAATTGCAAGATTTTAGCATCAATTTTAAAAGAAATTAAAGAAATTAACCTGTCTCCACTGCCGCGTGTCCCTGTTTTCCAAAACTTTATTTAATGAAACTTTTCATAAGAATGCGAATTTTTAATATAATAAAATTTAACAACACAGCATTTAAAACTTGTCGCAATAGACGCAAATATTTATCTGTTACCAACTTATAACATAAATATGTAAAAAATAAATATTAAATTAACATACGTTTCATTCCTAAAAAAAAATTACCTGTTTTACTTTTTGTATGTACCAACCCTAGCGCTCCGCTCAGCTGTAGGTGTAAATTTCAAAAAGACGGCTGAGTTACCCTACTGTTCTATCTCTGTATTGTGCTACCATGACGTGCGCTGCCTTTCAAACTGGGTGTTTTACTCAGACTTGATCCCGCGTCAAACGAACCTAACTATACGTCACTGTACCATGTGAGAGTAAATAAAGACTCATGCATTTTTCATAAATTGGTTCTCATAACGACATTAGGTAAAATGTGGAACAAGTGTTCAATGTTCTGCACACAAAGAATTTATTTATTTATTTATTTATTTATTTATTTATTTATTTAAAGGCATACTAACTAAATTTATAAAATAACATACTTATTAGGAACAAAACAAAGATACTTCTCTTTTTTCAATATAAATTTAACTTAAAAGTATGCACATCATTTTATAAAATGTAAGTAAATATGTATATATATATATTATAATTAAACAGAACAGAAATATTTATTTATGAGTATGGTTGAGATACTTTTTTTATTTAACGCGAGGAAATGCACTTAGACATACCAAATGCACACATACATGTGGTTATGTGGGATTCACCGGTAAAAAAAAGTACCTACTACCCACTTGAGCCTAATATATAATATTATCCTAACCGGCTGGTGGCAGACTACTGGTGACTAGTGTAAAGTGTAAAACTAAATGTAAATTTAGCTTTAACGGGATTATTAACGTGCATTACAATTTTCGGGCTCATAAAGTTTATATAAATATACTTATATTTAATTTTTATTTAGGTTTAAGTAAAATCTAAGTTTTGCTTTCGTTGCTATTCGGTGGATACATAATATGTACGAGTAGGTAAGCGTGGGTCAATTATGTTTAAATGTTACAATAGGATAAATAAAAAACGCGCAGACAACCTCATAAGCCTCATTAATAAAACGAAATTATTCAGTTTATGACATTATTATAACACGTTTTCGGAAATAAACGGATCTATTTAAGTAATAGTGGAGCTTGTTCTCGTTGGCAACGATGGTTTTTGGCACACAACAAGTAGTAAAGCGAAGCTATCATCCTTTCTGCGCGCGGCGCGGCCGCAGCGGAACATTGACGTTGTTCATTTATATTAAACATATGTTATCTATATGAATACTGTAACCCTAAGAGTACATAAAGTTTTCACTGTATACAGGATTTCAATATGAAAAATATTAGTTCAACTTTGCTAAGAAGCTTTGTTCGTGCAATTTATACTGTCTTATATATTAAAAGATTTTTTCGATACCGCTCTCTAATCATCTTGGTCTTTTTCCAACTTCTTGTTTCGATTATATCACTACGTAATTTAAAATGAAATAGCCATTTCATGCATGTGATAGCTACTTTATAATCCATCTTCAAAATGTCGCTGTCGCCGTCATCTCTGCTGGTCCAAGATTACCTATTTTATTTATTTTATTTATTTTTTGAGTCCTTCGCTGTTTTCTTTTTTTTTCCACTTATTATCTTCTTGCGTTCCGTTTTACTTTATTATACTTTCATTAGGATACACCCAACTTTCTCTTACAGAAAAATACTTTTCCAAATACATCTGCCTTGTGGTATATTATCGAACTGTGTAAAGGCTAATGAAAACATTTTTATATTTCTTAATTTATTTTGAATTTTCATAGACTTCTTTAACATTTTAATATTGAATCAAAATAAAATGGAGATGTTTATCAAATTTGAAAAAAACTTAGCTCATGTTTTTAAATAGAGTTATTTTAAAAAGATAGACCAAGTAGAGCACGGGCTGTATTTATTGGGTCAGGTTTTGTAACATTTTTCTCTGCGTCCGATCCTATCGTGGATCTTTCCATCATTTTAAAAAACTCGCAGCGTGACTATCAATTCCCGTCGCGTGGATAAAAGCAGATAGTAATATATTCGCGGGTCATTTCTCAAGGCGATGGTGGCCGATAGAGCTTTCAGCGCGGCGCGTCATCAATCTTTTTAGAACTTAGAATAGACGTACGAGAGACACGTTTAACAAATTTTACAGAAAACTGGGTGACTGAGAAGATTTAAGAGACCTTCTTTGAATGTGATGTCAATAGGCAAATTAGATGCCCAATGTGTGTATATACGACGTACGTACATACACATTGTATAATGTATATATTCGTATTCGCTCGTAATCTAAGTATATATACTATGAGCGAGGCTAACTAAAGTTTCAAATTAGTTGGTATAATTAACGTTTATGTTGCACATGCATTAAATAAAATGTTAATATTTAGCTTATTATATTATAATAAGCTGCATAGAGCTGCTGCATTTCAAACATAGTTATGATGTATTCAATGAACATTTGTTAATACTAACATCAACATAAAAATTAAAAACCCAATTCACAGGTGTACCCAATCTAAAGAGAAGACAAGACTTAGTATATTATGATTTACCAAGAACTAAAACAGCTTTTGCGCATCAATTTCTAGGTCCATTTCTGTATAATAAAATGTGTAAAAACTTCACTTTGAAAAATTTGAACAACTATATATTTAAGAAATCTGTAAACAAATATTTTAAAACTTTAACACATAACGATACTGAAAAATTAATCAAATCGATATTATAAATTCTATAACTGTATTACATAGCATCTTCTGTTCAATAATAAAATACAAAAGAAGTTCATACTTCAAATACATACAAATACACACACACACACACACAGAGAGAGAGAGAGAGAGAGAGAGAGAGAGAGATTTATTTTTTTATATTTTTTACGTTTATAATTATAGATAAGCATGTTACAATATAATAAATAAATAAAAAATATTATAAATAAAAAAAAATTACTTTACTCTATAAAATTATTCTATGTAACAAATAGATGCTGCATCGTAATGTTTTGCCTACACTACAAGCTACGTAAAAGTAAAACGCGAAGAATACTGTCCTACCGTCATACAGTTTATTAGTACGTAGGGCAGCGTTTCATCCAATTTTGCTAGCTTAGCCGTAGTATAAGAGCGCATTGTATAATATATAGTTCGCTACATGGACCTTATTAAAGACTGTTATATTAAAATAAGCAAACAAGCTGTTTGTGTATAATTATATAATAAATAAATAAACAAATAATGTTATATAAAATGTATGCTAATAACTCAAGCCGCCCGCCGCCCGCCCGCCGCTCCGCCCTCCACGCCGCCCTCGGACTCCTCTGCCCGCTCTGATTGAGTTTGCTCACAATTGCTCATCAGCACTAACTTCGCCTCGAACCCCTCGAACGTCCACAATAGCACAATGCAAGGAAAATACTTTAATGAGAACAATTGTTCGAATTAATAACATTGTTTTATTTCCACCATCAAAACGACGTCTTTTCATCGGTTCATCTGTTTCGTATTTTATCTATGTATATATGTATACATACAGTCTGCTCCCTCTTGGCGACATCAAGAAGATGATCTCTCTCTAAACAATAATAAATGTTTACACTCATAATTACACACAAGCTCGCTTATTGGGTTAAAGTTTTGACATTTAACAATTTTCTACAAGCTTACTTTACTTTATTCAAATATAATTTAAAATAAAAGTATATTGTATTGTATTGTAGTGTCCTCAACACAGTTTTTGTACCAGTTATTTCTCAGTTCAAAGTTACGAAAACATTTCAGATACCCTAATCCGAACTAAAACAAAAATACTAATGATTTCAATATAATTACATGTCTGTGCTCAAAAGCGTGTACTCACGTGTTGTAGTTGTATCGAGAAGTGCTATAAAGGCGTCCTGGTATATTTCCATATTCATGTATTACAAAACCGCGACAGGAATTTCGCAGTTTATATATTATAGGTCAACCAATGGACAAGTTTTTTGCGCTGCATTTTCGACTAACGAGCGATTACTTTGTTTGAGCCATATAATGTATAATAGTATAGTAACGGTAGATTGAGCGACAACAACATTAGTAATACCGCCTCTCAGTATACCTTTAACAATAGTGTATATTTTTTTTAAAGTACAACCTACTTTTGTAGAGAAATATAAAAGCTAAGTATTTTTTATATATTATTGCAGTATAAAAAGAGTATATTAATGTGAGAGATTTTCATGCTGTGCCGCCACTTGCCTACTTTATATTTTTGAAGTAAGGGGGAACAAGTAGGTCAGTTTCCATTTATAGAGTCACTTGTTAGCTTTAAATGTGTTTATACGTGTGAATATGGTGTTGCTTCACGCAATGCCCATATATGGCGCTCTGAATTGATCACTTCGCTCACATTCGACGTTGATGCAGTCTGCGGTTGGAGAGGGCACAACCCGCTCTTATGTAATCGGGAATTTACATGAATTTACTGCACAACTGTAGAGAACAGCCAATACCAATGTTGCACTCGAATATAACTTCATTAATTTCTCTTTATGTGTACAATTATGATACACAATCAATCTTTAACAGTATAACCACAAAAAGATTGATGTTATTGCAAATGCAAGTGAGTAATATTTTTGGTGAGCGAGTGAAGCGCGGCTCAGAGGCTGTAGGTAAAGTAGGTCACCCAAATATTTTCGCCAGCGCTGAGACAATGCTCTACATGAGTGAGCACTTGTAGACGGTTTTAAAATGTTATTTAATTGTTCACAGACTTATGTATGAAAATATGTTTCATATTTATAATCTGATATTGTACTCACAGCATCTCTCGTTTGTACCTTTGTGCTACTTCATACTTTTTATCTTTTCTTAGATGTACGCTTATATTTAACACGTATAATAAATTATAACCGAGTCGAAACTTCACTGAATATTTTTTGGAAAACCTTATTGAAATAATCATTATTATCAACGCAGAGGTCGAATGTAGAGTTTTTAAAAATTTGTTTCTCTACCTGTCTGTCGCGAGGGAACCACTTGACAAAGTTGGATGAAATTTCGTCTAATTGATAGCTGGTTATTCCGGTCAGCAAGTAGGATATTTTTTAATATCACATCTGGCAGAAGTCCATACTAACCGTTAAAACATGCTCAAGGAACAAACCCGAGAGGTGAGTAATTAGTTTAAAATAAAACTAGAACTTTTAGAATTTTTTGCGGATTTATTTTAATAAATCAAAATAAACAGTCGAAAAGATAGATTAATCTGAATGCTGCTATTAAAAGTATAGTTAATAATTATAGATAAATGTACAAAGTACCAATATATAATTGATTAAAATGTGTAAATCCGAATCCGAGCTACGTCTTCTAGCTCGAGCGGGATGAATCTACGAGTATATGGCGCATACTAATATTTACTCGAGCGGATTCCAATCAAATATTTGTAAATCGAATCGAACCTTCAGCTTAGAACAATAGGTTTTAGATACTCTGTGAACTGACCGTGTGTTGTTAGGCTTTCTCGATTATTTTTATCTACATGCTTGTAGCTTACTTTTGTAATAGATTTCTAGGATATTATTTTAAAATATTGAGATTTCATTATTTTGTTTTTAATCTTGGTACTTAGTTTTGTTTAGGTATATAAAAAAGTAATTCTTTGGTTAGTTTTTAAGCATTTTCGATTTGAGCTAGAGTGTACAAATAAAAAAGATATGATTCCGGCCAGGATCGAACTGGCGGCCTTCTGCGTGTAAAGCAGATGTGATAACCACTACACCACGGAACCGGTGACGTTATAAATCTAATTTTGTCTATATAAATGTTACCAATAATCATAATGTTACTGAAAGCTTGAAGTATTTTACCATTTTAATTATATTATTTCTTGTCCGTTACAACTTAATTTTATTGTCAGTTAGTCAAAAATACCTACTTTTGACATAACACTGTAAGATACAATAGATGATCTAAACTGATATGCAATTAATGGGGTAGACACAAATTCTTACAAGCGGTTTCGTTTTGGCCACGACACTTAAGTACTAAAAACGATATTACTACATATTATATAATATTTCTTTCGCCAGTTCTTCTCAGGTCAGTGGCTTCTTCTTTCCGAACTGGTAGTAGACTCATGACGTTCAGTAAAAAATTGTAATAATTTCATGCTGAATAAAATATTTTGAATTAAGAATTATAAACAACCGCCGCGTCTGTCTGTTTGTTCGCAATAAGCTCTAAAACTACTGCACCCGATTTTTGCGCTGTTTTCACTAATGGATAGAGAAGTTAAGTATGAATAGAAAATATTATAAATTTGCCAAACATTTATTTAAATGGTTAAAAGAAGAACACTTAAAATAAGTTTCCAGCTACCTGTGTTAGCTTATGATTCTAATATAAAGGTACATTAAAATCAGCACTAAACCTTGTAGCAGAAGTGATATAACTGAATTAGTGGTTGATAATGTTCATAATCAGTCAGTCCGGTCAGATATGGACTTGGCGAGTAACTTGAGGCTGAGTGCGTATGAATGGAAGCAATCAGTGATTTCGTCTGATAAAGTGGCGATTAATTGCTCTTCAATACCGACATCCACTTTAGTTAGTTCCCTCTCGTGAGCTTAAATGGATGTTCCATGAAAGGATTAGATTACTACTTAGATTCAATATAGGACCTGCTTCATATGATTTGCTCGAAATTCATTAAAGCAAATAATTTGTTAAGCCCACAGTCGTATGAATGCCTATGACTATTTAACTCTAACGATTCCATTAGAATTTAGGGCCTAGAATTTGCATAATAAAACGTCCCTTTTCACAGTAATTGTAAAATATATAACCAAGCTTTACAATTTTCTATGTTACATTACATTTTTTAATGATTTGTATAGCTTATAGGAAACATCATCAAAGTAAAATAAATATATAATTATATAATTACTTTTATAAAGATAGTAGGTATGAATGAGAAAAATATCATATTTTTAAGGATCCTTATATCGTTATTTATTCTAATGTGCCTGTGTTAATTAAGTGTGAAAAAATTAATTTGTCAAACGATAACTGCGAAACAAAGTGTAGAACGTGGCCTATAAAAATGTTTGTAGCACCAACAGCTCCCGCGAGACCAGCGCGGCGCGGCGCGGCGCCAGGCGCGGGCTAATAATATAACCTCGCAAAGAGCGAGCGCGCGCGAGATGCGAGACTGCATTTATCCATACATGTTATTGTGACTAGGAAGTAATAATGGCTTATACTTTTTAGGTTTAGAATATTTGACATTAAATAGAACTTTTTATTAGGATTTTTGCGGTATATAATTGTTAAAGATAATGTAAAATTGTTAAAAAAATTGAATAAGCAAAAATACTAAAACACAAAATAATATGAAAATAGGTCGCAGAAAAATTAAACAAAGGAATCTAAATAATTCCAACGAGAAATCAGAAGAGATAGTTTTATTTTGAATATAATATTAGGTAAGTAAAGTAAGGTTTAATATGAGGTCCATACCGTTAGAGAGTGGCAAAGCGCTGTACTTTTGTGTTAGGTGTCAATGTAGCGCTGGAAAAAAATCTGAAAAAAAATGTCGAATAACCAAGACACAAATGTTCTACAGTATTAGACATAGTTGCTTATTCACTATCTCTTAAACATATTTCATATTGCAGCGTCCAATTTTGGCAGAATGTGTAGCATTTTCATCCGAAGCGTCTTGTCACAGAGCATTCTATCTCCAAACACGCAGCTTACCGCGAGATACGACATGTAATCCCTAAGACGAGGTCGCGACTAGTTCAGCTCGTGGTACATTTGTCTTCTCAGATCTCTAAATATCTTTATGATCTATCTTGGTTTTGGACGATATTCAAAGGTTTTATGCGCCTCGTGTGTCAAAGTAAGATGTAGTCTATTTCATATCTCTATCTCTAATGGGATTATTATTTTAACTTAAAATATCAAAGGACAAAGTACCTCATTTTATTTATAATTTGTTATATTGTCTCCAATATTTAAATGACTTATTTGGTTAACAAATTAGGTATAATGAAGCATTACTAATTCAGAATGTCAAAATGATTTTTTGCAACAGTCGCTCAATTAATTCGTAGTATTGCAAATGTTTTTGTATTTCTCACGTGACCGTCATCTTCACGTAACGTGCAAGCATCCCGCTCGGGGGTGCCCAGAACAATTAACCGTGCAAACACGAGCACTGCCCCCCCCCATGCCGCTGCTACTCCCCCTCACCCGGTCACGCTAATATATAATTCAGCGCTATCTCGCAACGAGTCGCCGGTGATAGCGGGATATCATTTTTGAAAGGCATTTTTTGTTGAATCCGAGCGTTTTAATTCATATTTATCCTTATAGATTTCATTTTACTATACATTTCATTGCCCAAACTATTGTATCACATTAGATAAAAGCACTATCGAATTATTGACTTAATAAAATATGTTGATATTAACTTAAATTAGCACTAATATGTCTGACTACTTATAAATCCACAGGTAAGTGCTACATGTATTTCTCTCGTATGTCGTATAATATGTACACAGCACATATATAGCGGTGCGCCCTGCACATTGCACAAACCGCCGCAATCCCCGCAGAGCTTTAAAAGCTGCCCACATAAGTAATGTATGTGCGAGCGCACGCCGCCGCCGCCGCCGCAATTAAGAGAAGTTGACTTTAACATGTACTACACGATGTTATAGCAGGAGGTCATTTGTAGCGTTCGCTTTGGAAACCAAATGAAGCGAATTCAAATTCTAGGTTATACACATCTAAAATTTTTCGCGTTAAATTTTCTCTCTTTGCATGTTGTTGAAATTTAAAATAGTTTTAGGTCTAGTAGTAAGTTTTTTTTTAAGTCCGCTAGCCCACATTTGACTTATGTTGAGAGCTCTTGTTTAATTCCACTTGCAATTCGAGTGTTTTTAATACTATTATACTATGAAGATTAATAAATTTTCAAAAATATAAACTAAAATTGTACAAGCCTAAGGAAAAATCGATTTAACTAGGGTTCAATCTTTACTCATTTCACAAGTGAGATATATTTTTATATATTAAAATACTTACCTACTTTTTATACCTATGTATGTATAATGTACATGATATACATGGTCAATTCTATAGCCTTAAAAAGATACAACCTAGGAATGAACCTAAGCAAAGCGAGCGTGAGTCCCTAGGAGTATATAAAAGTAAGCTTGTGACATAAAAATACATTTGTATTGATATAAGCTCCGCTATATACCGTAAAACGAGGGTGCTGGCTAAAAAAGATTCAGAGGAAACGAAATTTACATTCACTTCAAAAAAAAATATCTTTCTGTCCGCATAAAATGTTCAAAGGTTTTCATAATATGACTTAAAACGTTAAGCAAACACAAGTGTGTAGGTAACATAATTACGAACGACCTCGTTCACTTCATTTCAAAACCATGTTTTATTTCCTGCGAAACTTTCCAGTGCTTTCCGAGTTCCGCTTTAGCTAGTGAGCTGTAATTTTATTCTTCTGAGAAGAGCTGAACATTTATTTACTGGTAGCATTTACAAGTCGACTGACGCTGACTATGTTTGTGGGTGCACTAGTGTTTAGAACGCGACGTACCGTTTACGTGTTACATTATCTTATTTATGCAAGCTGTTTAGTTATTGATAGTTTTGAACATTTTTTTTTATTTCGTGTACTGTAATTCATTATTGTCTCCTTTTGTATAAGAACTCTTAGGTACTCTACGTTTAAGTATAACTATTTTTTGTCAAGCGTAGGCATTTTAGTATGCATGGAAGTTCAAAGTACCGGACGTCGCTATTAGCTTAAAATGTGAACATCAATTATTGAGAAAGTTTTTTATTCCACATATCAACAAATTTTGATGTTTTAAGTATAAACCATTTATTCCTAACTAGTTTATCCCAAATCGTTACTATTTTTATCTTTACGTGGCCATACATCAGCCGACGTCCGAGAGCTCCTTAATATATAACGCCTTGAATGCCACAAAGATAACTTGAGCGTGACGTGTGCCGCGGCGTCGCGCAGCGGCCTTCTGATAATGATCCGAGACGAGCCCCTAACGGAATATATGTTTGAAAGCTACTTTTGTTTCTTAATAAAGCTGACAACGTATAAGTATTAAGGGGTAAGCTTAGCCATTGTGTTCTTTCTAGAAGTTGTTTTTTATTCTACATACGTAAACAAAATAAATATGTTGGAACATTATTACACACATCTCTATCTAGTTCCGTTGTAGGCTACGAGGCTTGTGTTACGGATACCAGATAGTTGATACACTACATATTATATAACTTTAAATACATACATATTATAAATATAAACACCCATGACTGGAGTACAAACATTCGTGTTCAACAAATCAATGTCCCCAGCGGGACTCGAACCCACGACCGCTGGCGCAGCAAGTAGGGTCATTACAAACTGAACCAAACGTGTCGTCTATGTAATATCTGTACGTAATATATATCTATACTTTACTAATACTTTAAGCATCTAGAGACGTAAGACGATTTATTATGCACGTGTGTAATGAGATCACACAAACTACTAATATCGTGTATTTTATCTACGACATTTTACATGACGTTTCATTATATAACTTGACTTTTCTTTTCCATACCCGTTGGTATGGAAAAGAAAAGTCAAGTTTCAAGAAAAAATTTAATTATATTTGAGAATGTTACACGTGTCTAGTGTCTACCCTGTACGAGTAAATGTCCTCACACAGAGACTAAATATTTTTATAAGGGCAAGGGCTTCACTAAAACGTCTTATAAGATTTTGGTAGCCGTACCCCGCCGTTAGAGCCGGTACTCACTTACATCATTAAGTAACGAAATAACTTATATGACCCATTATAATTGGATTTCACAATAAACAGGATACCTACTAGATAAGTTTGGAGTAACGATGGACAAGAAATGGAAGCGACAACTTCTATAATTCTTGTACACGGCCTTCAAAATTCGCGCACGAATACAGTGATAATACAATTTGGAAATCAAAAAGGGAGCTAAAAGTTTGTCTCAGGGAAAATTCACAGCAATTTTATTTTTGAATCGCTGAACAATATTCACTGAATTAGATATTTACTTATTAATTAACACCAGGAAATCTGTTAAATAATTTTAAAATGGAAACTCATAAGGAAAATAGCAATTTTATACAGAAACTCGAAAAAGTTTTGGGATTCATAATACAAGAGAAATAATTAAAAGACCAAAAAATAAAAATCCTTTAGAGTAAAATATGGTGTATCGACAGCAATAATTAATAAATATTTAACCCCTGACACAAAAAGAGGTATGCTGTAAGTTTAGCTGTACTCTGTCTGTAGCTTCGTAGAGTTCTCTTTAAATCTTTTCTAGACGGTTAAAGGATATGAGCAACTTATAGATTAATGACATTGCAAGGATATGTTAGTCTTGGCCGGATGCTGCAACGTCATCTGGAATGTGCAAGATATTGTTCAATAAAATGCTACAGAGGCTCATTCAAACTACCTTATTGAATAATTAATTGAGTTTGGGGATGTTTTTTTTTTCATTTTATTTCTTGTTGTTCTTTCTGATATTTCTAAAGATATAACGTGCAACCTATGTATTAAACCATGTTTCAATCTACATCCGTTTAAGTATCTAAATGAAAAAAAATGTGTTTTATCCTTCGTTTTTTTCCTACCTTTCCTAAAATATTTACCCTGAGTATCAAAGTAGTGATGTAATGTAAAGCTTTCAATGAATTTAATTCAATAATTATTAAGTGAGTTATTTATGTATTGCAAGCCACTAACTAGATTCAATTTACTGCACAAAAACTTTATTTGTACACAATTATAAATTAAAGCAGATATAATAGGTACTCGTACTTACATCTTACATCATGTCGTAGCTATAAAAGATTTGATACGAAAGAACGCAGACTCTTCAAACGCAGAACATCTTGAATTACTATAATCTAATCGCATAAATCCTGTATTGTTGGTGCGATTACGTACGCGATAGGGACGATTGCCTGACAGCCTCTTTCAGATGCAATACTGCATCAGAATATATTTTTAGCGATTTTCTTTCTTCTGACAACAGCATAAAGCTGAATTCGCTTAAGCACATTTATTTAAATGGTAAGAACAAACGCTGCCAAAAGCTATCACTATATTACGAAAAGCTTAGGTATATCAAAGAGAATGCGATCGCAATCGCTGCAAAATAAAGTGTGTAGTTTGAAACATTTACATATACATTTACCTCAAATGAATTATTATGCAATGGATGTAATATATAAATAAAAGTCGAGATTGTTATATCTAATAGCAAAAAGCAACCAGGGCCGGGACGCCACGCGCCAGGCAGCACAGCGACGGGGATAAACAATAATCAAATGGCGTAACGCTGACAAGTGAACTGTTTGATATTGCAAATATGGTAAATATTTTGAATATATATTATTATGACGGTCTAATAATGTTCTCCGACCGATTCCGGCCATGGCAGCCAATCTCATTGAGACTGGCGAAGTACGCAGGAGATATTATAGTGCACAAGTGTACGCGTAGACACAAGTGCACTCTCTATTCCTATCACTCTCATACTCCAGTGGGACGACTACTCGACACGACCAGTGAGAGATAAGGCACAGGACCGACGGCTTTACGTGCTCTCCGAGGCACGGGGGTGAACCACCAACAACTTCCCAACTCCGGGCTGTTACTGAGGCTAACGAAACAGAAAGATTCAATAACTAAACTTGGCCCGACCCGGGACTCGAACCCAGGACCTCTCGGTGTGTGACCGTACATGCTAGCCACTACACCACCGAGGCAGTTCAGTGACGGTCTAATTAGCTGCTGGCGCGATCATCGATACCAAATGGTAAGGATCGACATATCGTAAAACCGCAATTAGAACAATTCCGTAATTTTAATTTTAACTTGGTTTGGACACTAATCATCACTGACGCTATTTCTATAAGGACAGTGATTTTACTGTCCTTAGAAATAGCGTCAGTGATGATTAGGGTACAGTTACACATGCTCATAACTAGCACGAAAGCATGCCACTATTGAGCAATTGCTACTTAGTAGCATGTGTGTCGAAACATTGCTAATAATGAGCATGCTTATTTCGAGCATGCTCTGTCAAAGTTACTGGAAAAAGTCACTTGGTTTTTTATTTTTCACTTGTACACTGGCAGAGAACTTGCTAGAATGTCGAATACCAAAGAACCAGCCCGTGCTTAAATAGCATGTGTGTTCAATTTATTGCTTTAAGCACGCTTATTTAGAAGCATTCTTAATAAAAGCTTGCTAAACAAAAGCAAATGTGTCAATTTGAAGAGCATGCATGTTTTAAGCATGCTAATAAACATGACATTTTATGAGCATGTGTAACTGTACCTTTAGTGTTATTCTATCTTTTTATTTTTTCTCTTCGTACCCTAGCTAAGCTACGTAACCTAAGCTTTTCGTAAGTTTAAATTCAACATAAATGAACATAATGAAATCAAAATTTATTGAAATATGTAATTTAATCTACGCACAAAACCGATGGAGGCGCCGTAACACTCATTAGGAATGCAAATTAATGCTTAAACAAGAATATCTCAAATTCAATTACATTAATTGAATTAATTTTATAACCTTCTCACGACCACCTCGTTTCAAATGTAAAGCTATTTTAATTAGTTTAGGCAAAGGCAAACTAATTCATAGTTCTAGCTTTCTAGTTTAGACGTAAGCGCTATGAATGAGTGACCCAGTTGTCTTATGGGTGTTGAGAAGTTTAAAAAGCGCATTAAAATTCATTCTGCAGACGTCGAGTGTGACGCGGTCAAATAAGCAATGTGATTTCATAAAATAGCTGGAAATAAAAATGAATGCGTAAATTTTTATCATTTTACAGTGAAGCTATAACTGTGCCAACGCAGCGGTGTTGTCTCGGGCATGTATGAATAGGTACTTGGCTTTCCTGGTACCAACAATATTAAGAAGACAAACAAGTACAAAATGTAAAATATTCATGGAACTTTCTTTTCTATGCAGAATCTAAATGTTACAAAATACTTTCAAACTATCATTTTATTTTACGTGCATACTAAAGTGGTATAGAGAACGATAAATTACGGGCCTTTAAAAGTCAAACCTTTAGGCATTTCCGGGCTACTACTATTAGTAACGTAACAACTTTTAATTACCTTAATGACAACTTAATATATTAAGCGCGAAACATAATTAATTTAGATATTTTTAATTATTCCTATAAACTATGTCTATCAAGATAGTATTTAATTAAAACATAATAAAAGATCTATCGCTCTTTACTCTCGCGATCGCTTCCTGAAACTGGATATCATGAAGTGAAATTAATTATTAATTAATATTATAGTATGTAACTCTATTCTTAAAAGAAAAATATAACCAAATATCCATTCAATACTTAATATTTATTTTTTAATGAAAATGAGTTATTACATGTATTCAAAATAATAAAACTCTATGTTTCAAATCTCTCTATTTGTTCAAATGGAGTTTTACTAGCACTTTTGGATCGTCATTTTTTAGATTATTAAAATATAGAATTTGAACTAAATGACAGTATGTAAGTCTGCGAGGAAGCTACCACGGGCTCGGGGCAGTTCTATAGTATATTACATATATTTTTAACATATAATAATACATGCTTCACTTATATGGTACGGCTATGTAAAGTAACTAACGACATGATTTCGTCGCATCGATTATACATAAGGTAAGTTTAGTTTAAACTTAAATTACTAGTCGAGAACGAGCTCGCACGTCGCGCGTCGGCGCGTCGGCGCGTGTGTCGCGGGCAGGCAGGTGTCGCTCTCGCCTCTCGCCTCTCGAACTAAGTTTTAATGACGTCTCCGCGCAAACAATCAGCACCGCCACGGCGCTACTTCGACCCCGGCTCACCCGCGGGAAGCGGCTGCTGGGATCAACTTTTAATGAAATTAACACGCTTCATACTTAGCTCAAAAATTAACAAATCAAATTCAAATTCAAAATATTTTATTAAGCATAAAATTATTACATTTTTTTACTGAACGTCATGAGTCTACTACCAATTCGGAAGCCACGGACCTGAGAAGAACTGGCGAAAGAAACTCAGCGGGACTAATTTTTTTTTGTCCGTTTTAATTTTTTTTAATTAAAATTGAAATGAACAATAATTCTATGGGTTGAAATAGCCTGGAGGCGATCACATCATTCCCAAGGCGTACTGTCTTCTATATTCTATTTTCACAATTTAGGCCGGAGAATTCTGAGTAAAAACTTGTAGAACACTCGGAAACCCTTGTCTATGGAATTACTACTGTTCAGATTAATGAAGTTTAAATAACAGAGTGTAATTTGTGTAGTCTTCATTTATAAAGTTTATTTTTCACTGGAATCTAACACTGACAGGATAAGTGAAACAAGCCATATTGAAATAATAACGACTCTGCCTGATCGCACGCCCGCGCCGCCGCCGCCGCCGCCGCCGCCGCGCCGGCCTTCTCATGATTAAGCTTTTTATTAAAATACTTTTTTGGAGAACACCAATAAAATACCTAATATACACAAATATTTTACAAAGAAATTGTCAATCGCTAAAAGGAAAGTCTGTGGGGAGTCCTGATTTATTTCCTCCGACCGCATCCTCCTGCTGACGCCGTCTTCTTTACGACAATTACATCTCTCGTACGGATGTAAGTGAAAGATTTATTATACTTCTATCTTTGTCCATACTTGGCTCAAATGAAATTCATATAAAATTCGTTATTAAAAGAACTAAACCCTACAGACAGTTAATTTGCTATAAGAAATTTCTTCTTCTTCGATAATTATAACCTATAACTTGGATATTGTTATGGGTATAATAATAATAATAATCCATTACTATTCAATATATGATCGTAGTACACGTAAAAATATACTCGTAACACGCTGGGCGTAAGTTAAAGTAATCGGTTTTTATATTTTTTTAATAATATAATAGTAGCCTAAGTTACTCCTTATAACATTAGCTATCTGCGAGGGAAAGTTCCGACAAAATCGGTTCAGCCGATTCAAAGATTAGCTGAAACAAACAGACGTCCAGACAGACAAAAATTTTAAAAATTGTTTTTTTGATGTTATTACCGTACCTATATACTTTCATATGCATTTAGTGAAAAGCTGTTAATTTATAATTAAAAGCAGAAACTTCAATTTTTATATTTGTACTGATGTACCTACTGATGAAATGCCTCATATTCAGGTATGTTTACAGTAAGTATAACTTATAAGTTTAGAGAACTTCACCGCACATTGATGAACGTGATTAATTACCAACCTAATTGCTTTATTCAATTGTACGTATCATAGATACATTCTCCAGCTCCACGTCTAACTCACTCCCGATCAAGTATGCGCCGTGTGTTGAAGCTACTCGTACCGAGATAACGTTTACGTGACTATGACTCGAGACGCAATGTAATTGTGTACTCGTAGAAGTACATACAATAACACTATGTAGTATGTTATTAAACGATCTAATTAATATTCAATACGAATATTCAAATAATTTCTTTCACTGAGCTTTTAAAGAGATGAAAGTAAACATAACACGAACATACACTCTATATAATTTATATGGATGCTTTTCGTCTAAATAATGTTACGTGAGCACAAAACTTAAATTCGGTATTTTACTGAAACATTTCGCAGAATGAGACCATTAAAAAAGCTTAACGGTTTTCTCCAAAAATCCTTTAATTTATCCCCTTTCTTTTACAGACTTTTAGAAATCTCAGGCCTTTACGGATTTCGTTTTTGTAATAGAATTAATTCTATAAAGGAATTATAAGTATTAGCTTTGCATACATTTACATAATAAGCTATGCAACGTTACTGAGCACGCCATATATCTGGCATCACGTACAAAGACGTATTCACAAAAATTTGGCAAACTAACAATGCACGGCTGTCTCGTTCCATTAATCAGACCTACTGAGCTCAGGTCGCTGAACACACTATCTGCTCTCGCATAACTCACCTCTGACTCTATCTATTGCGGTCTTACAAGGTACATGACATGCAACCTTGTCATTAAATAAGCAATGTATTTCACATAGAGCTAGAACGCAATATTCCCTAGTGTTGGGAGAGACATCTATGTATATATGAGTGAGTGCATAGTACGCTCTTCCGCAAGTAAAAGTAGAGTGAACAATAAATGCCAATCAATTATAGAATTTGTACCATTATTAGCATATTGCTTTTGTTTATACGACAATATCTACATGTCAACAGATATATTTCAATCGATTATATTATAAATGAAGATAGTAATTAGTAAAGTATATTTATCGGAAATTCAGATTTGTAGTAGTTATTATACCTGGTATATATAAAAAATAACGTTTACAAGTTTTGTTTAGGTAAGTTCAATTGATAGGTTTCTACGAGTATGATTGAAGGTTCGCCAAAAAAAAGCGGATAAAAAAATACGACGATTTTAAAATTTACAATTTTTACTTAGAAAAATTGGATTAACTTTTCCAGCAATTTAAATATTTTCGCAGAAGATAAATTTCTCATAAATTCCCGCTTGATTCGATCAGTCGACGGTTCGGTGAAACGTTCAAATAACATTTACAGAAACGTACGAGGCAGCGGATATACTCGCATGTGTGTACGAGCTTTTTATATTTCTGGATCCTTGTCATTTTTTAGAAAAGCGGACGGATGGCAAAAAATGTTATCCTATATTTAATACGTAAAATTTTTAGAGATATCGCGAGCGGTACTCGGTAGAATTAATTTACCAATCCATAATATAACCTACTGATAAATCTGTTATATTAGATATGTTATTGATTAATGATGATGATATCCTCCTGACCGATTCCGGCCACGGTGGCCAATCTCATTGAGACTAGCCATCTGCGCGGGACATATTATAGTGCACGAGTGTACCCGCAGATACAAGTGCACTCTCCATTCCTTATCACTCTCATATTCCGGTGAGAGGACTGATCGACACGACCACGACACTGATTAATAATACTCATACAAAAGATACGAAATAATAAGTTTTGTGAAAGTTCTTCTTACAACAGGAAAAAAAACTTCTATTACATGCGTAGGTAATCTTAAACTAAACTTTCATATCACTTTTGATTTTTTAAACATTCATATCCACCAAACTTTTTTGACTCGCACGTATAGTGGGATTTTTTTTTTTTTATGGGACAAAGGAGGCAAACGGGCAGGAGGCTCACCTGATGGTAAGTGATCACCTCCGCCCATGGACATCTGCAACACCACAGGGCTTGCAGATGCGTTGCCGGCCTTTCAGGAAAGGGAGGGATGGAGGAGGGAGAAGGACGGGAGGAGGGATGGGGAGTGGGCCTCCCGGACTCTCACTTACCGGACGAAACGCGACAGCATAGCTGCCACTTCACGCCGGTCTCCTGTGAGAGAGTGGTACTATACGGGGCGTGCCGGCCCATTCGGCTGCTACCCGAAGGTAACAAGCATGGCACTACCACTTTTAAAATATAATATAAGGATAGGATAAAAGGATAAAAATATATGATAAAATCATAGTTTACACTTTAAGGATATTCAATGCAATTTATTACTGAGGCAGTGATAGCCCAGCGGTAACGCGTCGCTTGTATAACCGAGTGATGCGGGTTCAAATCCGGGTCTCGCACCTCTGATATTTTCATGTGCGAATCATTTCTATCCTGATTACCACTTGTCTTACTGTGAAGGAAAACGTCGTGAGGAAACCTGCATGTCTGAGAAAACCTAGCAAGTTTTCGAAAGACATGTGAAGTCCGCCAACACGCACTAGGCCAGCGCGGTGGACTATGGCCTGATCCCCCTCGTACTGAGGGAGGCCCGTGCCCAGCAGTGGGACGTTAAAAAGGGCTGATGATATATGTTATATTATGTTTATAAAAGCAGCGATTTACACCGTTCAATAAATCACTTTCACTCCGAGCAAATAACTATACATCAAGAGTTATTATATATAATATTTGAATTCGAATATTACATAAAAAAATTGCAAATTCAAGGTGCCAAAAAAAGAAAGGAAATAAATGTTAAGTCTCGAGCAAAGCGGGTGTAACGAGGCGGCGTGAAAAGTCGCACAAGCTCAAAAATATTTACTTTTTCGCACTTTGCACAGTAATTTAGTAACGTTAAAGCATTTGCAACATTTGTCTGACGCAGCAGCCGCGCGCCTGGCTTTCTCCGACACGGAATTAACAGGATTAAATTCCTTCCTGTTTTTGTTTAAGTCATTCACTTTATGCCATTAGTATATACGATAATAACATCAAAAAAACTTTTTTTAAAAATTTTGTCCGTATTTCTGTTTGTTTCGACTAAGCACTGAAACGGCAAACGGCACTGAACCGATTTTGACGAGACCTTCACTCGCTGATAGCTAATGTTATAAGAAGTTACTTGGGTTACTTTTATTTTATTAGAAAGTTATAAAATCTGTTTAATTTATTTCAACTTTTGTCGAGCTAAGCCGGGTTTGCTACTAAAAAATATAATTATTTCTAAGAAATACAAAACGTCAACAACATTGCGGCAGACCAAGAAGCAGGTTGAATGACTATCATGCCTTAACTCAAATATAGTTCATCACCAGAAATAGAGCAAAGTGGAAGGAGACAAAAGACAAAAAATACAATTCAAATTAATCCTCATTTTTTGTTTACAAGTTTATTATAATATTTACCTATGAAAATATTTAATTTATCTTACCTCGATCCAACTTCACTCTGCTAAACATAATTAATTAGAAGTTTTACAATAAAGCTCTAGCAATAACCGGCGAGCTCCATGAAAGCGTACCTTTTACGTCAAAAACAGATTTTGCATGAAAGCTGTATCTATAATTAAAGCTCATAAGCGATATTACTCGCAGTTATTAATTAAAAACAACATTATTTATGTAATCAATTATTTTTCAAATAATAAATTTCATAATAATATAAGCTATAATTTAAATTTTGATAACTACTTATATTAAATGTATACACAACAGTGCGAATTCTTAGGCATTTTCTGCCTCGCACAACCAATCTGTGGAACCAGCTGTGGCCGGCAGTCTTTCCGAACCGTTACGACCTGGCAACCTTTAAGAAGAAGAAGAGCGTATTCTTTCTTGAAAGGCCGGCAACGCATTTGCAAGTCCCGTGGTGTTGCAGATGTCCATGGGCGGCGGTGATCACTTATCATCAGGTGAGCCTCTTGCCCGTTTGCCCCCTTTGTCCCATAAAAAAAGCCCTTTTTAACGTCCCTTCGATATTGGTGGAATCAGTCCAAAGTCCACCGGGCTGGCCAAGTCTTTGCACATGTTTCCGAAAACTTGGTACGTTTTCTTATATATCCAACAACGCGGCGCGTTAATATTATGTTGATGAAGCGACGGCAGGATAGTGTATTTGAATAATTTACAGTTGACTTTAATTTATTAACTGCATAATATCACTGATCTTCTGTTGTAACCATATCTTGTTTTTATCCAAGATATCTTCTGCACGTCGCTACTTGTAAATATCTGCACTATCTGTCTGTCTATTAGATCCGGCTAATCTCTAACGGTTAAGCTAATTTTGACGAAACTTTCATAGGCAGGTAGCTGATGTTATAAAGAGTACTTTAAACTTTAGCATTATGTTATAAAAAAAATTGTTCTGCTAAAAAAACAAAATGTACTTAGAGACGAACGTGAGTCGCTAGTTTCAATAACTCTATAGATCAAATGCGAGTGGAATCATACTAATTGATAGTGATTATGATTAGTGATAATAACCTAAATACACGTGCAAAATACTAACAAGTAAATTACCAAGGTCAAGTTTCGAAAGGGTGGTAAAATGTTTTTTGATATAAAAGTGAATAGCGTACAAGTGAGTGGTGATTCGTCATATATTACTTAGCACGAAGAAGCCCATCGATCACCGCCGCCGCACTGCCTCAAGGATAACGATATTTCATTTGGCGTGTCACGTCGCCTCATGTCGTCTTATTATATTATTTACTTGCACACCAGTACATGACCCGCTGTCGCTGCGGCTTCCTCCTCCTGCACGTCTGTATATCGATTATTCAAATTACATGTACATATGTATGAGAAATGCACTATGCAATATCAAAAGCCACTGCCTTTTTAAACTATGAGCTAGCTGCCTGCAGTATAATATATTTAATTTTGTATGTAATATAATCTATTTCGCTTAAATAACCAAATGGTATTAAAGTCGTTAGAATCGCCGACATAACCCACGCGTAGACGATGTTAGTCCGAAAGCTATTTACTTTAATAGAAAAACTTTACTTTGTATCTTATAGAATCACTGCTTTATAAACTTAATCAATCTCGGAATCTAACCTAGTTCAGCTCGACGCTTCTACGAATTGTCTGAAACTATATATGGAGTAAAGTTATTTATTATTATGTCAACGTAAATAAGTTTCGGTCCCTGTAAAATATTGAAAATGGTACATATAGTTTGATTTGTAATATACCTAATTCGCTCATTAAGCTTATTAAAAATTCACATTTTGTGTTTAAACACACTATAAAATATGTTTTAATAGGTAAATAGGCTAAAATTATTTGTGACCTGCGAGTAGTACGGAAAATGTCTCACTCCTGACTCGAACTGTCAAAATAAGCTTAGAAATTCAGTATTTATAATCGCAGCGTTTATTATTTACATCCGTATTGTCTTTCGAAGATACGGATGACGCAGATTTCTTTTGATAGAATATTACGGAAATAGAAAGAAATTTTTTAATTTAATTCATAGATATCATTAAACGGGTTTATTTACACAAAGTATTCATACTTTTTAGCGTATAACCTTTCAGTATGAAAATCAAATCAATAGCTCGGCGAAGACCTATAACATATTTTACAATATTTTGATTTGATAAGTTCTCTTGAATGCACTGTTTTGAATGCGATGGCTGGTCGCGGAACAGTCCGCGCCGCAATAAGCCCGGCGACTCGACGAGAGGAAAGAGGGAGCTGTTGCCAAAAGCTTGTAACTTGTTTAGCCCATTTCATATCAAGTACTTCCACAGCGCTCTCGTGTCTCGTACTTCTTTTATCTTTAATTCATTTTACATTTAAAGGCAAGGTTTTTCAACCGTGACATAAAATTTATCTAACAAATAAACTATAATCGGACTTAAAATAAAAGTTTTAAGGCTAAATATTGTTTTGGTTATGTCACTCATACAGTACTTGTATAATTTTCAATTCATTTATTTTTATTTCGAAAAGGAGATGAAAATAATTCTATTATAACAATTCAAATAAAACCGTTTTGTTTCGGATTTTGTCGCGGATTTATTTTGAGTTTTGTTTCCCGAGCACCAAATGACAAAATAAATCAGCGTTGAACGTTGGTATTATCGAAATGTCCAGTACCGTCGTCAGGTCGAGTGTTATTTTTATTGTTAAATTTTTAGCTGTTTTGTTTTGTCAGTAAGCAGCGTGTTTCACAAATCAAGCTCTTTCTATTTCTATAGTATAAGTTATATTATAATTCATCATCATATCATTGTAATATATTTTTCTGTAACTGTAAAAAAAGCTTTTACTTTTATAAAATATTTCATGTCCCACAGTTTTCAAAGCTTGACCGACAGCGTTTCAATTACTAGATAAACCGCTTTGAGACTAAAAAATATACTATGTAAATGAAATATCCTGGTTCGATGCGTTTTGATTTGATGGAAACTTGAAAATACAAACTTTTAGATAAATGCTAAAATTGATATTCATGAACAAACTTTCTAGATAAATATATTTATTGTTTCAGTTTGGCCACTATAACGAGTTCAAACAGTTATTTTGAAATGACGTCGACGCAGTCCGCAAAGCGCCGCATACCGAGCGGACGTTTTGCGAAATGAAAAGGAAATAGGGAGACGGACTGCTAATAAGCTAGTCAACGTACAAAGCATATTGTATCGTTATAACTGTTTGGAGCAACACTGTGTAACTGAAGCCCTGTCAACGTGGGTAAGACTGAATTGGTCCACATGTTCGGTCTCATGTGTACTGCATTAATAATTATTATCATAGTTAAAACATAATGATCAATCACATAGTTCAATGCCTGATATTAAATATGATGAAAAACAAGCAATACGTATAATTTTGCAAAAAATAAGTAAAGGGAATAATAAGTATTGGGTATATCTAATTATATTTATTATTATAAAAATAATAAGATATATCTAATATTCCTATATTAATTTGTTTTTCTCATCGTGAAAGAGATCAGCCCATATTCTGCTGGCCAAGTGGGTGATGAAGGATATCAAATCTCTTACACTTACGAAAAAGTTAAGGTACACACATCCATAACAATGTCTTGCAGTGAGTTACCCTAATGTAAATTATTATCGCACAAGATTTATAAATGCAAAAGTTTGTTGCTATATGAACAAAAACTTAGTACGCATACAGTCATATGACATGCAGGAACACAATGGTTACTGTGTAAGCACTAAAAGGACTAAAAGGACTAAGGAGGCAGATAATATAAATACGCATTAAATAGTAAATCGCATTCAGAAAGACGAGTCAATGAGATGTAGATGCGGCGCTCCCGTCCACGTGTACGGTATATAGGGCACCCCACTGACATCGTTTGCGTCGGCTGATACTTCACTCTTAATGTTTTTTAAACTACTGACAATTTAATTTTATTTATGTAAAGTGTCTGTAATATAGCAGTCTACAATAATTTTTAATGATAAAAAATAAAATGATGATGATGATCCTAAATTATGATGTATTTCGAGACTTTTTTATAATGTGAGATAAATAAAAGTATAGTTTTTTAAGAAGACTTAAAGTCAAATATGGTAAGTCACGTGTAAATACTTATTTTAATCATTGAAAGATTCATTATGTACTTATTATTGTACATCACTCGAAAAAAAAGTTTTACTAAACAGATTTTATGGTGCACAACAAAATGGAAAACACCAGTTAAACATCGGTTTTATTAGTCGATTATAACTAAAGTTGTAGATTGACCTTGTTATACTTTTTTTCACTTTTCATAATTTTCAGCAACCACTTTGTTTAACCTTCATGTTAATATATTTTAATATAATAAAGATTAAAGATATAAATTTATTTTAACTGAATTTCAATAACTTCAAAGTTTTTAACAAGGAGCGTGATTTCGTGATGTTTCCCAGTACTTGTACTGTTAAGTTCTTTAATTTTAATAAACATGCATTAATGCGGCCCCCAGCCATTTTGTGGTATTGCCAAACAACACGCCTATTCAATTCTCAAAAACCACTGTAATCTTAAAGCACTTCAAGAGCGGCACTCCACTTCTTGACAAAGTCACTCCAAAGCGCTAATTTTATATCGCAAAAACTTTACAATAGAGTTGCTTCAACTCAAAAAGTATTAAACTAGTGCAGTGACTAGGATATTCACGGGCCACTGCAAACTCAATAAACTATTATGTTTACCCTCGGCCTCAGTCAGTCCGCAATGTGCAGACTATGCCATGAGTCAGAGGAACCTGCTATGCACATCCTCTGCTCGTGCGGACCACTTATGCACCGTAACATGCATTACTTAATTGGTGTGAACAAAATTTTTATTTCTTTTGTTTTCCTCTGTAACTGAACGCTGTTTGTCTTCCTCGGATATAAATAAATCTTAAAGCAAATAACGAAAAAACTTTTTATTTTACACATTTAAAATACGATAATTATGTGTAAGTAATAAATAGTTTCATGTAACAAGCGATTTCCGTGTACTGTACGAGATATGTATACAGTATAGTTAGTTCATTTTAGAGTTAAGAGTAGCCTTAGTAGTAGAGCCTGCGCTGGACAGGCTGTGTTCAGACCGAGCGGTGCGGCTGCGGTTTTGCAGCGCGCGACGCGGGGAACTCACGGGTACCGCTCTCATAATTTTAAACCGAAATAGTATAATTACCTAGTTTTGAAACCAACTTTTCACTATAAAATATAATATTATATATGACTTCGCTTACAAAAATGCATGTAAAATCCATAAACCCACACTTTTTTAGAAACTTATTTTTGAAATAAGATAGATAAATGTTTATCTCATAGTTATTTACACTGAACAGTACAAAGGATTCTGGGGGTTTAAAATTCAAACTAAAAGTTCTAAATATATTATATAGAAAATATATTAATCTAGTTTAAAAAATATAAGCTGGGTCAATTGAATAGCAAATGGATGAAGAAATGGACAGATGCATAAATGGATTAACATTCGCATTTACAACTTTTAGAATATAAATCTTTAATCTTCTAAATGGTTTTCAATCTGAACGTTGTTCCTCATTTCCTTATGAATTTTTGAAATATAATAATTCTATTGGAGATTCTATTCTTGATTTGCGCAGCAGTGATTGGAAACTACTGTTACATACAAAAATATTTATGTAGCTTCCTTAGATTTCTGAACATATTTTACAGTTTAAACAAAACCATCTTTTCGGATTTTGTCACGGATTTATTTTGACTTTTGTTCCCGACATTTCAAATGCTTTACAGCAATAAGTCCCTGGAGAGACTTAAGTTAAACGTCTCAAATGTTGTATATTAGGTTTCTCATTAGTCATGACCTTTATGTCTTTATAACATCGTTCAAAACTACGACAGTAATAACAAAAAAAATGTTATTGAAATTACTTGTTTGGTAAAAAGCTATTAGTTCTAAAACGGTGATATGAAATCAGCATATAAACGTGTGGCGGCGGTCGAGTGCCGGGAGTGCCTGGAGTGCCCGGAGTGCCGCAGCAGGCGCGCCGCTACTGTCGATAACAGGCAGATTAAAACCAGAGATTACTCCGAGTGCTGTTCAGCGCGGCCTCGCATTGTGTGTCGAATTGCAAATCAATTCATTCCATATTTGTTTTCATTTAATAAACTTTTGACTCAATTATTGTTAAAATGATACAATAAAAATTACTTACATTTGTCTATGTACTTAAATGTCGTAAATGATAAAGTATCTGTAAATGGTGATATTCTTAGATAGTCTAAATTGGTTTGGCTCTTCGGTAATAAACATGCATATTTTTAAGCATAATGCCATAATAAAATAATTATTGTATTAAATAAGTCGGAGTCAATACATTAATTTGATACGTTGAAGCTGTTGTAGAAACTGACAGTTGTCAATTTCTACAACAGCGTGAAACGTTGAAAATACTAATATTTGCTGCGCTCAATCAACAAAATAAAAAAGCTTTAGATTTTTGTATATATGTAACTATAATTATTATTTAAGCAAGTGTATTGTGTATGGATGTATTGACAAGAATATATGAGATCTGTATTTTTACGTGTACCTACTGCAGAAGACCTCTTCATTATAGGCGAATGCCGACGAAGTCGTAGCAAGTGTGGAATGAAGAGCATGCATCCGTGTGTAACCCGCTTAGCAGTTAGCACGCAGTTCTGCATCAGGTAATCTGATTACGCGGCGTCGTCTCTCCCTGTTCTAATTCACTCCATTCTGCTTGCGGCTGCCAGTTTTTTCCTTCGGTCCACTTCAATTACGGAGTAACTTGTTAGCTTAGTTTCTAAGTTAGATTTACTACGAAATAATTATTTGACTTGCTTTTACTTTAACTTTTGTTAGAAATTGTATTTTATTACTTACAGTTTCTTCAGTCTCTCAATTTCATGTCATTTAAGAGTAATAGATTATTTTCTTAGGATATATCATATATATAGGACCAGCCTTTATTTTAATTAAATAACAAAAATCGCGTCACAATTACACAAGATATCACGTAAGTAACAAACAAACATACAAAATCATATATGAATCATAATTATATCCATACTAATATTATAAATGCGAAAGTAACTCTGTCTGTCTGTCTGTCTGTCTGTTACCTTTTCACGCCTAAACCACCCAACCGATTTTGCTGAAATTTGGTATGTAGATAGTTTGCATTCATGAGAAGGAAATAGGCATATTATTTTTTGAAAATTCAACCCCTAAAAGGGTAACCCCTAAACCCCTAAAGGGAAAAATATTTTTATTGCACATTTTTGCATGAAACTTTGAATTAATGCTTTTTAGTACAAATGATGAAACACGTATTTCAGGGTTTTTCGAAATTCACCCCCATTGGGGTTAAAAGGGGTGGCTAAGTTTGTATGGGAAATTTAATTCTATTGAAATATTTTGCGTGAAACTGAAATAATGCTCTGCAATACAAATTATGAGATATCTAAGCGTTTTTTGAAAATCAACCCCTATGGGGGTTAACGGGGGTGGCACAACTTGCGTAGGAGAAATATTTAACAGTAATTTTTACCATAAGTCCATAACAATGAACCACGTACATCAGTTTATCATTAACGAAAAACACACAAAGAAATTATGATACACATAGTAGCAAAATTGATTAAAAATAGGAAATAAGTTTTAGAAAGCGCAGCAGTGGCGGCACGGCAGGATGCTACACAGTAGTTTTCAGAAAAGAGGGCCAGAACTTTAAATGGGGAATCAGTCCTTGGTACATTATAAGTAACAGTATATAAGCAAATTTTTTTATTTTATTCACTCTTAGCGCGAGCGAAGCCGCGGGCACCGCTAGTAATATATATAGGTATAAAAGAGTTCATCTGCCTCTTTGAAGTCGAGCAAAATGGTATTTATCTCTGATAGATTGAGCCCTAGGTAAAGTCTACAATTAAATGCGATCAAACAATAACCCGACTCTTGTGTACTTAAGTAAGTAAATTCATATATTATGTTTCAGGAAAATGTATTATTGCTACAAAAGCTTGGCACATTTATATGTTCATAGAGTATAATTACATCCCTACGATCTAATAGTAATTATTATTATCTATCGGGGGTAGGGGGAGGGGGGCTCAGGGGTGGGCCGATATTTACATTGTTAATTATATCTAAACAACAATTACGCGGAGAGCTATATTACTTGTGTTAAACTGATTAATTAAGATATTATTTAGACTAGTCTAGCGTAGTTGCAGTCTGCAAAGCCTCGGATGTTAATGCGATGGTCGCTAGTTCTTTATTCCAATAAAAGCAAATAAAGTAACTCCCCTTGGAATACTTTCAAGGAAAATGTGCTCACTCTCTATTGATTTTATTTAAATAGTCATAATAAGATATATAATCGAACATAATAAATCTAAACTAAAAAGTTTCTACTTTTTAGTTTAGATTTATTATGTTCGATCGAAATAATCAAAATTCAATTTATATTTTTAGCAATTTTAACTTAATTTTCTTATATTATCGAATTAATACTTAATTTAAATTATAAAATGTAACTTAGCATAAACAATTTATAGGTAAGAAAATATACATATTATTATAATAGCAACACTACATAATACTTTTGAATAACTAATATTAAAATAAAAATTATAATAATTATAATAATACTAGCTAAAAATAAGCTAATAATATTGCCATAATTATAAATTATTTTTAAAATATTGGTTTTCTCATGGATGCCATTGTCAGAACTGCAAAATATTAAAATGGGACCACATGGGAAGCACTACCTTTCAAATAAAAAAAGAATCATCAAAATCGGTTCACCCAGTTCAAAGTTATGAGCTAACAAATATAAAAAAAATATACAGACGAATTGATAACCTCCTCCTTTTGGAAGTCGATTGAAAAAAGAAACAAAACAGCAGAACCTATCTTATCGCGCTGTCCATTACAATATGTTATGTGATGTTATACTTCTTATATATAGTGTAATTTTAACCAATAAGTATTAATTTTGGTGTTGGTACTTGGTAGGAACTAAAACCAAGCAATTTATATCTTATGCTTTAAAGGCCACTTGCATTTTCCGAGACCAAGAAGGCATTTGTATGTTAAACAATAAATATTTCAATGACAAAAGGGATTTCTGTAAGAGAGAATAAACTTGTGTTGTCCTCAGATATTGCATATTTCATTTTACGCGCACTGAATGTTGAGAGATATGATAAATAGAAAATACTACACATTCTCTGCACTCGCGGGAACAAACAGGTATGCAGTGAATGCTATTATGATACTGGGAAATGCATACAAAGCTTAATTTACAAAATAAGCTTTGCTAATGTCTCTGATCGTTCATCTCGTGAAGCTAACAAAATAAAGCTGCGATGATAAATTTTACGTGATTTTAATAAAGCTCTTACAAAGCACTAAAATACACCTGAGTATGCTTAATAAAGCAGGATTTGGTAAACAGGTGTTCTATTCTAGCTCATCTACTATGTAAATATCCATATTTACATAGTAGAAATAATACTTTTATCTAAGATAATACATAATATTATATATTATGTATAGTAAGAAAACGAACACATAAACAATTTCAAATATTTTGCAATACGACTATACCTACTTCTTATTACTTGCATGTTTGTCACAACTTAAACTTCAATAATTTTTCTACTTTCACCCCATATAAAAATATTTTAGTCTAACCCTATACGCGGGGCTGTGATGGACGCACAAAGCCGTGAACACGTATAATGCTATTTATATTTAACCCACGACTGCGCTTGTTAAGCAAATAAGTCCCGAAGGAAATTAATGCAATCTAGTGAATCGCTGTTATCAGATGCATACTTACCCTTTGTCACGCGCTCGCTCTCTAATTACTCCAAATAGCTTGTTTTATTTTCCCCTTACATATATAAATGTAATTCGTTGTTTTACAACACAAGCCTCTTCTCTCTGCAAGTCTTCCGTACTATAAGAATTACTATTACTTGACAAAATTCATTATTATTGACATTTTTATCTTTTGTTTTAAGAAAAATTTGTTATACAAATATGTCAATATTTATTTTTGTTAAGAATGGACGGATAACATTTTAACGAAATAAGGATGATTATAAACGTCAAGGGAGTTACGTTACTTCCCAAAAGAAAACCCTTTTCTAGAGCAATCCTTTCGCACCTTATTGAGTGGCACCGGTCGTGGCGGGCGGCCGCGGAGGTGTGTGGTTACATCGTTTAAACATTAAGGTTTAAGCAATGATAAAATTTTTAACTACCTGTACCTAACTGTAGTTTCCAATAACTACAATATTATATAACGGAATTACAATGGAATGAAATCACAATACACCAAACGTTTGGCTCAGTCCGTAGAAACCCTACTGGCTGTGCCAGCGGTTGAGTCTTGAATTCAAGTCCCGCTAGGGGCATTCGTTTATGTGATGAACACAAATGTTTGTACTTTGGTAATGAGCGTTTATAGTTTTATTTATAATAGTTTTTTATATATAGTTATATATGTGTAATGTATAAACAATCTGGTAACCTTAACTGGTGATGTGAGTTAATGTACCAAAAACAAAAATGGGATCTAATTCACACATGTCGTAGTCATGCATTGAGTCAGTAGGTGCTTTTAAAGTAATGTACCTTTTGGCTCTAGTTTTTATTATGTCTCCTGAATTACAAAACTCTTTGTTCTGCAAATGTTCTAATTTTAATAGTAGTATACAAAGAAGACCTAAAATGTATAAAACAGTATTTTATTTGTACAAAAATATAATGAAAGCCTTACACATATTATTTAGATATGAAATTCTATTTAAAAATTCAACGTCCTAAGTCACCGGTTCCGTGGTATAGTGGTTATCACATCTGCTTACACGCAGAAGGCCGCCAGTTCGTTCCTGGCAAATCATATTGCTATTTTGCCCTTATAATAATCTGTGCATAGGTATTAAAATTTTAACTGAATCTGCAAATACAATATTTTTTTTATCATACATCATAGTCATAATTATCAATACAGAGGCCAAATCTATAGTTTTTAGAATTTTTGCTCTGTATGTATGTTTATGACTGCATCACGAGAGAAGTACTGGGTAGATTTAGATGAAAATTAATATGATTATTGGTTTTTAGTGTCAACATATAGAATATAGGATACTTTTTGCTTCGAGAATCATCGCATCTCTGAGAAATCTATAATAACTGAAACAAAACCGAGCGGATCGAGTGTAAGTCGTTAAAGGAAGTAGATCACCTTACTTAACAACGTAAGGGAGATGTTCAGGTCCAGACATAACCTACAAGGTCTAGATAAAATTCTTTTTTTTTTTCTTATAAAAGGGAAACTAACAAAGTTTTACCAAGATAAAGTTTTATCGGGCGGTTAACTGCCTTCCAGCTTCCTGCGCTACAGATATCTACTCGTAGCTAATGTTTTCATTGCGTAACCGAACAGTGAGTTCCACTTACACGAGATATCTAAAGTCATATCATCGCAACGTCGTTGCAGTCTAAATTGCGGCCAATTGTAGTCTGTACATGCAGGAGATTTGCTTTAGAATGTCGTTGTTAGAATTTAAATCGTTACGTATATGTTCACAATTTTGGAACAAACGTTTACATTTATTGAACTGCGATATTATCTTTAGTAGAAGTTGACAAATTCCAAGTATTAAAAATATCATTAGAAGGGATTGAAGGACTAAGAGAAGCTTAAGGAGATAAGGAATAATTTTTTCAATCAATTAGATATTATAAATTTGACTTTTTCAATCGATATTTCTTCTGATGAGCAATGTGTATACCTACTGCAGTCACGGGTGTTTATATGTTTAAAATTATATATGTACTCGTATGGTCTATCTAGTATCCACGATACAAGTCTCACCATGAAACAAAATTCACAACTAAGGAAACTAAAATAGCATACAACAAAAAATTGCATCCTTATTTAGATTTTTTAGTAAATCATAAAAGCAACATTATTACAGTCACTCCTAATGAAATTAGATGTTAAATAAAATTATTCTTTATTTTTCGCTCGATTTATGCGAGTCGATCGATTTAGCTAAACGTGCAGTTAACTGACAATTTATCTTGATGAAAAATTCATCGCGGAACAATGCCGGGCCGCAAGTCCCGTCTCGCGTCGTCGCGCGTCTCTGCGGACTAATTTATACCAAACTTCGCACATTTAACATGAACTCGGCAGATCCTCCTGATGGCTCATCCATTACGAGGAATGCCTTCCTCATAGCTTTCGTGGTTAAATTCTAACTTCATTATGTAACTTTTAAAAATGTCTTCGGTACTTATTGGGAACTTCAGGGCCGCCACTGAGCCGTGGAAACGATCTGGTCAATTTAACACAGGCTTTAATTTCATTCGATATATTATTTAAAACATAACCAAGCAGGAAACAGTCAAGCATGTCCATTGTACATGCGGACTAAGTAGAGGGTGTTTTGTATATTTTTACGTGGATTATTAATTTATATTTACTACTTGTTTGTACACAACTAACAACATTATGTAAGTTGTAGCTACATCAGTTATTACGCATTAGAACAGTAATTTGTCAGAAAATTTTTATTACTATTGCTAATATTTTAAGACAATCTAATGAAACTACAGTAGCGGAAGAGAGTAATCTGAAAACGAATCTTGTAATAGTAGAGTGACCCTAGTGAATTGATGTTTTACATTTGTGGCCATACTCTATACAATATCTTAAAAATATGTCGCAGACATAGCTTTCTATATATAAATAGTCTATTTACAAAAAATGACCAATAACTTCAAAGAAATCTGTGCCTAAAAGGAGAATGAATTAAAAGCAAGTGGCTGCCACTTGTTAGTTTTAACAAGCATATTTATTTAGAGCGCCCCCGCCCCGCCCCGCGCACCCCGCCGCACCCCGCCGCGCCCCGCCGGTCGCCCTCAATAAAAATAACTGAGCAATTAAATATCCAATGAGTATTTACTCGCTGAATCAGTGGCTTTTTAATGATTTTCTTTGAGAAAATATTTGCTGTAAATAGAGTTAAAAATAAAGTTCTTTATAACGACTTAAACGAATTGCACACCGTTTTCAGGATCGATAATTAACATTGAAACTGTTTACTAACGCATGAAATAACCTCAGAGAAATTAAAAAAAGAGCTAGCTTTGCTGAGTGTTACTTATAAGTTAAATTTATGTTTAATTTAAGAAACTATAATACTCGTACTTTATATTTTTAATTACTTTTAAGCATTGTTCTAACGTTCTACAGGCAGTGGTAGCCCAGCGGAAACGCGTCGCTTGTATAACCGAGTGACCGAGGTCTCGCGCCTCTGATATGTTCATGTGCGAATCATTTCTATCATGATTACCACTTGTCTTACGGTGAAGGAAAACATTGTGAGGAAACCTGCATGTCTGAGAAAACCTAGAAGTTTTCGTAAGACATGTGAAGTCCGCCAACACGCACTGGGCCAGCGCGGTGGACTATGGCCTGATCCCCCTCGTGCTGAGGGAGGCCCGTGCCCAGCAGTGGGACGAAAAAAAAAGGGCTGATGATGATGATGATGATTGTTCTAACGCACTATTTTACCGTAAATATGCTCTACATTCGCCAGTCTCAGGCAAATCACAAAAATATAACTTTTTAAACTATCGCGTTCCATAACTATATAATATATATCGAATAACGGGACTTAGCCCGTGTAATTTCTTAAGTATAAAAACCTTATTGCCGACGTTTCGGCTGAGTTGCACCAGACAGAGTCTGTCCGTGACCACAAAAATCTACTAAGAACGTGTGTTGAATGAGCTAAGTGTTGTAGTTCTTACTTCTAGAGAACAAGAAACATTTGAAGGATCTATTCACTCTTCAGTCCAATTAGAAGCAGAATTGCGATGTAACAATATGTTCCCGCGGTGGCGCCGCGCTCGCTCGCCGCGCGGCTACTTACCGCCAATCGTAGGATGCCAACTCAATTAGTTCGCATATTTGGGAACCGACATGTAATTACTTTTTAACAAAAATAAACCGACTTGAAAACTTGTGTGGAAACTGGACAGGTTGGAGTTGGTGATTTTTTTTTTCATTCATTTTACATTCACTATAAATACAACAATACAATTTACATTCATTTTAAAATGGAGCTTAATAGTAATTAAATAATAATTATTGAAATTGTCTTATATAAAGGTTTCCTGCTTTTTTGAAAGTGTTTAAAATATAAGTGCTTCTTTAAATGTCTTTAAAATCCGATATGATTATCGTTGTTTACTATTGTTGTTTTAATTTTTATAAGTCACCTCTGGTTATATTATTTAACCGCATCATTTGAAGCTTTTAAGCTTACTATCAAAGCAATCAAGGCACTGACCATTAGATAAAATAGATATATCTAAAACGCTATGTACAATGATTGCGGACTAACGAGAAATACGCACGCTGCGGAAACTACAGACAGCAAGTATTAACTAAAAGGCTTTTATCGGCAAATCACTTCTATAACCACTCCACGTGAAACATACCTAGTAAATGAATTAAACACAATCCAACATTTTCAACCTGAATCCCAATTCTATCTCTATACTAATATTATAAAGAGAAAAAATAGTTATTTTGCTTGTTTGTATGTTTGTTTGCAAAAATCAGCTGAACTGCATTATATGATTTGCTTTATACTTTCTTTTAAACTTTTTATTCCGAAATCTGCCTTATAGGATAGGAGACTCATTTCTCAAGTGACCTTAAGTTATAGGAGGCTCATTTCTCTATAAGGGATCTAGATATTGTTCTGGGTCTGTCTAAAAAATGGCAGAAAATATTTTATTTTCTTTTAAAAAATATATTTTAAAGTCAGTATTTAGTCTCTATTATAATAAGTGCATGTATAGTTGTAACGGAACCATTAGGAATCGTATTTTCCCTGTACCTATACCTATATATTTATACTTAGTTTAAAACTAGCCATGGATGGTTTAATCTATACTTATAAAGATATTTGAAGTATTAAAAATCGCCACTTGTAGTGGCGGAGTCAGGAATGCTGGACCGGATTTTAATTTAGCGTCTAGAAGTCAATTTTGATTTATTTTGTTAAGTTTTTGTTTTTAGTATCTCTAGAATTTTTTTGTATCTCTAGGTTTAAGGTAGTCGGTTTCTTATAACTAGCAAGTAATGAATACAGATTTACTTCATCATTGTCACTCTCGCTTGAATCCTAGCCCTAAAAAACCACTTAGCCAATATTTGTACTTTTTTACATTATGAATTTCTGAGGTGGATGGAGGATTATGTCGGGACAGACTTTCTACAAAGAGAAGAGCCACGTATTATTACAAGATATAAAAAAATATATTGTAAAACATTTTTTAAAACTTGTCCTTTCGTGGAGTTGACTTGCTTATTTCACATTATGATTGATGGCGGACGCTCGCGTCAGAATACATTATCTTGCTTTTTATTCTCTTGACGGAATTTTATTCAAGTTAAAAAACCGCATAATTTATTCTTAAACAGCGTCTAGACTGGTTGAAATATTCTGCACAAACTCAAACGCTCGGTTATGTCTAATATTATATCTTTATAAATACTTTAAGGATAATGTATTTCAAATTCTCTAAGTAATTTAACGTTTCAAATCTGTTGACATAATATTACGGGATCACTGAGATTAGGAATGAGTGACACCTTTAATAATTAATAATAATAATTAATATCAAAAGATAGCTACTGTTTAAGTTCCTTCTTGAATAAAATGGACAGATTTTATTATAATTCAGGAACGAATCCTCAAATTAGAAACGTTGACACCGCTCTTATCTCTCCTCATCTTCCATCATCAATCTATTTTAATGTGCTTTTCGTGTTGGTATTTGACGTCTTGCTAAATTTTTATATTCAAAAATATGGTATTTCATAAATCTTTTATTTAAATTATTATCAGATCTTAAACAAGTAACTCGTACATTTTTGAGTATGTAACAAGCAGGATAGCTTAGCATGCATTGTCGCTGATACGAGATTTTCTCTCGTTTGCATACTAACCCGCTGGCGATCTATTTTTGTTTTAAATCTATTTCAGTATGGGTAATGTAAATCTTATAAAATAATGTCCGAAGATTAATTGGCCTGTCCGTGTCGCTGGCTTTGTGGTGGCATGTACGGCCGCAAAACTGCAAGGTTCCGGGTTCGAGTCCCGAGGTGAGGCAAGTCCAGTTATCGAGTGTTTCTCTTAAAAAGGAAATTCTTAGTAACAGCCAGCCAGCCAGAAGCTGAGAAGTTTCATCCCCGGGTCTCGGACAACATTCAAAGCCATCGGTGAACTTTAACTCTTACCGGTTGTATTGTAGTGTCTGCGCCTACACCTGTGCTATCTCAGTCTAGTCTCTGGCTAGTCGCAGTTAGATTGTTTACCGTCACCAAAATCAGAAGGCCATTGTTAATTGATACATATTTTAATCATTCGGTTTGACGACACGTTTGGCTCAGTTGGTAGTGACCCAACTTTCTGCGCCAGCGGTCGGATTCGGAGTCCCGCTGGGGGCATTCATTTGTTGAGCACGAATGATTGTACTCCAGTCATGGGTGTTTATATGTATAATATGTATGTATTTAAAGAAAAAAATATATGTGTAGTATATCAACTATTTGGTATCCGTAACACAAGCTTCGTAGCTTACCACGGAACTAGATGGCGTTGTTGTAATAATGTCCCAACATATTTATTTTTTATTATTTATTTAGAAACCATGTTACCTAATACTTAATAGCAATCATAAAAATGTTCGACAAGCACAGGTAGAATTATCAAATGAGAAAAGCGAAGGTAAATTATTTGCTAGTAAAGTAACAGTATAGCATTTATGACCAAAAGAACTAATAACAAAAACATTAAAATTTTACGTACAAAATCTCATTAAATAGTTTCAGTAATATTTATATTTTATAGCATTAAATCAAACGTTTGATACGCTGGATTCCTGCATGCAAATGAAAATCTTGTTCACTTAATAAATTATATTCACATAATTTATTAAGTGTGTGTTTTGTGTGTATCGGTGTTATTTTTATTGGATTTTTTTTATTTAAGATGTTACATCTTACGAGTAAATCTGCAGGAACTATACATTTATCAAATGAGATGTATTTGAAATCTCCGAGAGCACCATGGGACACACGAAATCTTCACCTCCTATTTTACTTTTATTTTAATATAAAAATAACTGTTCGCTTTTTATGGACATTTTTAATTTAATTCGATGCTAAAATATTTACCTTACTCATATAAAATTTCATTTTTCACATGTGGTATATAAAAAATATAAATAAAAATATTTGAAGTTGTGGGACAGGCCGATTTCTTTATGGTCATTTTTTGTGAAAAACACTCACGTATAATAGTTTGCCTTTTTTGAAGCTTTTAGATTTTAAGTTTATAAGTCCAAGTAATTACATAATTTTAAACAAAGAGTTTCCGTATTGTTTATTTTACACTATTCCAAATATAATACATTACAATATATAATATTTTTAAGAAAATTATAAATCAAATTTTAATAAGCCAAAATTTGAAGATTTTACTAGATAGATATTAATACTTGCACCATCAGAACACACTGGTGCCATATTATTGCATTGTCTTCCGCAATTGATAATTATACTAAGAATGAAAAGAATGAAATTGATACGTATAGAAGTTCTTTAATTTTAACTTACAACATTTGATTACAGAAGTAATAATTAATAGTGCTGTTTTTACCAAATGATATTTATATATAGTGGCGTGGAAATTGTTACAAGGGTGTGGAAAGGAAGAATGAAGAGTTGCTTGTAAGCTCGATATCTCACTTCTCAGGCAGGTGCAAGAGCTCTCGTAACTTTCCGTGCAAACACTTGTTTTGCTATGAGTACACACAGAGATAGATATACACGAGATAATCTAACCACAGTCATTTCATATTGTCATTCTAAAGATTATTTTAATTGCACCAGTGCTTTAAGAGATAATGCTCTACTTATGTATGTATAAATATAATTCAAGATTTTATTTTTCTTTTAATTGTACAAGTATCTAATCTAATGAGAACACCGCGCACGTCGCTCGTATAACACTTGTAGGTTGCCAGAGGCGTGAGCTATGGCTTTAGAGTTTATCATTTTATTTTCATCCTGAGGCTGGGTGGCTGCCGGCGCGACACATCTTGACTTCGTTAGTAAGTGAAATAAGAGAAATTCAAAATAAGAAAGTATTCCGAGGGAAAGCACCTATTCTAAGGTGAAGAATCTCGTTGTTCCATTTGCACCCCAAAAGTTACAAGAGTGTAGTGGTTTATGTGTTCGCAGATGCAAATTTTATTTGATATATAGAGTAAGTTACATTAAGTGTTATGCAATTGCTTTCTTTCACTTCAAGATTTTGTTAAATTATCTATTTTAATTTATAGTATAATACGTAAAAATATCCTGATTTATACGTATAACTGAGAGGCATGGGCCTACCTAGATAAAAGTAGCGATAACGTAAATAGTATTGTAAACGGCTTCGTACATTGATTAGTATGACTCTAATCATCGTTTAATGAAATTGTTCTGAAACAGTTTGGTCGCTAAAGGCTTCTTGAAACAAGTTAAATCGGTTCATTTATTCTAAAGGGGAAACAAAAGAGTATTCTTGCAAAAACAGCAAAAGTAAATAGCAGAGCTTAAGGAACGAAGGCGCGCCCCGGGGACGTGGCGTGCGCCGTGACGGATGCCCCGCCGAGTACTCGCGGAGATATATTTATCCTATTCAAGCCATTGTTTGACAACGGTTTGATTTAAAATTTGCATTTTCAATTTGCTGGGCTGGTTGCTCTGACAGTGAGATCGGTACTGCAAGATACTGTTGACTTTTATTAGCAGCTCTTTAGCCTTTTGTTTTATCCTTAGGAAATGCATTAACGCATACCACCTGTAGAAATTAGGTGGTTATGTGAGGCTTACTGGTAAGTCAATACTACCAACTTAAGCCCAAGCACCCGTCTGCCGTCGTAATTTGGTGTCGCAGGATCGCTTGCGCATTCTACTACGACGCCCCCGACAGCCCGGCAGGTCTGCCGAAGGAGACCGCACAGCCAAAGGGTCCACAATCCACTCTGGAATCGGAGAAAATATGACAATTGATAAGCGAGTACCGACAATATTTGAAGCGCAAATTGGTGATAGGGTAAAACTACTACAGCAATTTTCCACCGACGTGGTGTCACATTGACCATTTATTAAAAAAGTATAAAAGCATAAATTATGAAGAGAACAACAAATTATTATTAATTTAAGAATAGTATTTTTATATTTAATGTTAGCAACATTGTTTGAGTTTTTACTATTGCCACTCTACGACACCAACATCTGCGTTCTACTAGCGCTACGTAGCGCGCGTTTTTGCACTCTCCTTTCTTGTAAAAGTTTTTCGAGTTCTAATCACCTGACTGTGGTGAAGGCTAAAGGAGAGCTATTTATTAACTTAAGTCAAAGCAATTGTAGTATAGGACAATATTTACCATGGGTTTGATATTGTGCAAATAATTATACAAACACTCCCAAATACGAGTTAAATTAAGTAGAACATAGATTCATGTTCATTTTAATGTGAGAAAGACATTTTTAACTCCTAATATAAATAGATAGTAGGTATTATAAATTTGACATTGAATTGTTATGATAGAGCGTAAGTTTTAAACAGAATTGAAAAGCAAAATCCATGTTTGATGAAGACATTCTCGTTCCTAACAGTTCCACCGACGGATGCAGAATAGTTTGAATTTACGACTATACTTAAATATACGAGGCGGAAGTTAATGGCTCGAGAAAATCTATAGATTATGCAAACTGACATGATACCACACCCTGTAAAATTCAACAAAATTATTTGGGAATTTTATTTTCTTAAAACATACGTAATTTAAAAAGTGAAAGATTATATATAATATTATACGAGAACTTGATAATGTGTATTAAAATCGTGATTTACGTAATTTTTGGTGTTATAATCATGCAAAAAAGCGCGGTGTTACGTAAGTCAGATGTGTTTAAAGCAATGCATGGCGCGTTTATAATATACACATTTAAGAAATTGTTAACAAAAACTGAATTCAGACCCGTACATATTATTATTTAATACAAAAATAAGTAAGAGATATTTTAACTTCTATTCTTTAGAAATCAAATCAAAACATTCTATAACAAAATAAATTCTGTCTAAAACTCTTATCTCAAAAAATCACATCGAATTCTATCACGAGCCATGCCATAATTTCCGCATATTATTAGAATTTTATATAAGCTGCCAATCTCGCTTTCACAGAAAATATACTCGGATATCTATTCAACTTCCAAAGATAAAACACGTCTTAAATAAAAGTTAGCCTGAGATATTTATATCAACATAATGTTATATTAATACAAATAAAGTTAAATTATCTGCTATTTCAAGTAAAGTAAAAAAGTAAAATGTAAAGTAAAGTAAGTTTTTGTAATATATAATAGTAAAATGAAACGATCTCGGGAGATACTCTCCTGTGACTATGATTGCTGTAAAGCATTCGAATCTTCGGGAACAAAAAATCTAAATATATTATATAGATGATAGTTTCATTTATAATGTCGAATATTCGCGTAAACCTAAGAAAGTATTATCTGCCCGAGGGTAGAGCCAGCACGTACGCTGATTGGTCATGATCCCCAGTTCCGGAACAGAACATGAATTAACTGAGGTGTACAAGATATGTAGTAGATACTGGCTGTATTACACCCGTCGTATCGAATTAGTGTTCCACTGTGAAAGTGAAGGAAAACTTTACACTATAAGATGTTACGAACAGCTGGGTGCAAGTCGCAGTGAAATTGTGCATGGCTGAAACAAATCACAGAATTATTGATACTAAATACTAACATCAAAACGAACACAAATTCATTTTAATTTAACTAAAGGAATCTTACGGAAAAGAATAAGCTTACTTTAAACTTCATGAAAGGAAAGGGTTGTGCGTTAGAAATAAAAAAATTAGAAAAAATAACAAGAAAGTAAAAAGTTTTGTAGGTTAATCTTTTCACTTTACACCCTCACGTGGGGTAAAGTACAATATTTTACCGGACATAAGTCAGAGCTATCAACGACAGGCCATTACTCGGCTGCGGCGCGCTGAATGCCCAGAGCTTTGCTAAGAACAAAGCTTACCGACAGACACACTAAAAAGCTTTGTGGTTAGTTAACTATCAGGTAGTTGAACGGTTACTTAATTATGTGCAATAACTAAATGTACTTTAACATCTGGACTGATGCACTGAGCGTAATTACGGGTAAAATATTATATATGTATATTAATGTATGTAATTTGATCTAAAAACCGTTTAATGAATACATAATTATTCTAAAATATATTGTAGAGAATAAATAGATATCTATTTAAAAAAAATTCTTCATTTAAAGTAATTTCAAATCATCAGCCCTTTTTAACGTCCCACTGCTGAGAACGGGCCTCCCTCAGTACGAGGGGGATCAGGCCATAGTCCACCGCGCTGGCCCAGCTGGCGTGTTGGCGGACTGAGCATGTCTTACGAAAACTTCCTACGTTTTCTTAAACATGCAGGTTTCCTCACGATGTTTTCCTTCACCGTAAGACAAGTGGTAATCATGATAGAAATGATTCGCACATGAAAAATATCAGAGGTGCGAGACCCGGATTTAAACCCGCATCACTTGGTTATTCAAGCGACGCGTTACCGCTGGGCTACCACTGCCTTGCATTTCAAATACGATCAAAAAATCAAAAACAAAAAGCCCATGTAAATTCGATTGTAATACTGTCTCTCGGTAATGTAATAGTTAACATACCAGTTGTCCGTAACTATTGGGCAATGAAACTTCAGTCTCTTTATTTAAAGGACAGTTATGCGAGTAGCAGCGGCCATACATTATCTGGCAGCGTCGCCTCCTCTCATTACGACCGTCAGAATGGGCCATCGGAGAGCGAGGCTTAGCCCGCGCGCACCGAACAGCTTTGCAGAAAGATAAATGGTTAGTAGAAAGTAAGATAGTTCACTTGCATCTTAAATTGTTCTGTATAAAAAATAAACTGTTATAATGAAATGTTTAAAATGTCATTTTAGTTGTAAAATCATCAGATCTGTAACACTAATATATTTAAAGAAGTTATAATCTTACTAAGATTGAACCTTGATACTGTAAGAATTAGAAATGATTGATTTTATTAATGTCCATTTCATTATAACAAAGCCGTGAAATATTATAATTTCGGCTTTAATATTACGGTTTTTACAATAGATCTGCGACAAGCACTTTACACATATAAAGCTATTAGTTAGACAAAGTAAGAAACTCCGAAGAAGTAAATAGCGAAAGAAAACGAATAATTAGTCAATCAAATAAGAGGACATGTTAATTAAACACATAACCCTATAGCCGCAATCGGGACAAAAACAATACATGTATTTGTTTGCTACACCGTAACCCTTCAGTGACACCTACTGTAGTATCATCGAACAAAACAAATATAAAGAGAAAAGTAATCAAATAGCAATGATCACAGGCTTAAGCCCGTATCCCTTGTATTGGTGTTTGTGCGTGACGGCTTCAATAATACTGAAATTACAGAAACTAAACTGTGTTTTATAAAAAACTTATATGGCTATATTTTTTTACCTTGACTTAAACGTTAATGAGTGATTTTAAAAACTATTTAAATATTGTGTCGAAACTTATAATTATTTAAATAATATATATTTAGCAACGTTCTTACTAAGTAACTTTATTGGATACCCCCTTAGCGAAAACCTCATCAATTTCATATAATATAAACAATGCGGAAAATAAATAGTAACCTACGACATTCATCAACCCATTGTAATGTGGGAGCGAAATGACAGAACTGTTTGACTCCAGGGTTCGTTTAATACTGTCTCCTAGTTATTCTAAGTTATACAATATATACTTGTTGGTACGGCAAGGCTTACACATATACTCTACACCATAATCATCATCATCATCATCATCATCATCAGTCCTTTTTAACGTCCAATCTATCAGTATATAAAAATAATTATTTTTTAATTAACAATTAACAATAAAAGAACATAATAGGACATTAATCACAGCGAGTCAGGCTGAAAAAATGAAGATATTTTCGTGTCAGTCCGCGTCGCGTCCGCACAGGGCCGTGTGACGTCATGTTGCTCATCTCAGTCACAGTGAGATGCAAACATCGGAGAGAAATCCTTTCATACACTACAGAATACAGCCTCATTGGTATAATCATAAAGTATTTGTAGCGTTCTAGTAATTAAAATATTATCTAGATGTTTCTTTTAAAATGTGGTTATTCTGTTTAAGGCAGTTCATTAGATAACTAATGTATTAATGCGAGGAATGAAATGAAAAAAGCTCTATTTACTGCGTGAAATAAATTTATGCTCATATTAGTCGTTACCTCATCTCTCTAGATTAAAATGAATAATATCCGCATTATTGACGTATAGACTATGTTTATCGATAATAATCATTTAAGGCAATAAGGCTACCATTTTCCCATCCCATTTTTTTTCATTCATAAACATTTTTTTTCATTGATAATGGGCCATAATATTATGATTCAATGATAATAGCACTCTTAAAATTGAAACGAAGATGGAATTACAGAAGTGTAAAATGTTTATACATAAAGTATAAAGTACGGCGATACTGACGTACAAATATATCTGCAACTATAAATTTGTACTTTTTTCAGTGCACTGTGGGTTGCGCCACAATGGTTATACACTAAACATTCAAATTGTTCCTGACCTGAAATGAAAGGACGTCCTCAGATAACAAGTAACAATGGCCAATACAAATACTCGAGATAGTATCGATATTGTTTGCGATATTGTATTGACGCAATTCACCCCCACAGCTACAGCGCGGAGGGCACAGAGACTGTCAGCACTCATGATATCGCTTCTCTAAGGTAATATTATCATGTACGTACCAATGTATTAGAATGGAATTCCTATAAGAGTGAGGGCTTACAGAATCAGGTTGTACGTACGGGCTATTACAAACCGCATTTACTGTGCTAGCTGTTCTATAATGTTATAAAATAATTTATATATTTAAATATAAAATTTATATTAAAAATGTACGTCCGTACGTCCGCGCTGACATCTTATAATACCTGACCTGATAGTGAATTTTGTATACACTCGGAAAGTTTCGGGCGAAATACTGTTATACGAAAGGAGCCGAGGAAGTTGTGCCAAATATTTTGACATTTATTCGTCTGAATAAAACATGTGTGCAATAGACTTGTTTGTACTCGTAGTACATAATGAATACCTAAGGGTTCCGTTAAAATTAGGCAAATCTACTAGACTTGTCAATAGTGTACACCATGCAGCGTGCATATTTCTCACGCTAATAATGTAATATCAACCAGACAGGGACGTATGTTAAGCTAGCAATGTCAAGTGGGCAGAACCACATAACACACTTGCAGTAATTAAGTGCTCATTTAGTGCTAATTAATGCTGCAAAAAGTAAATTTTACGCTGCAGTAGATTTATCAAAAATTAGAACACTGCCAGCTTTATATTAAGCTAGCAGTGTCTGCCTCTTACAACACTAACCGCATAGCACATCATCAAATCAAACTAGTATTAATTTAGTGCCTAATTAGAGCTGGCCATTCGTGAAGACAAATATACAATTTTATAGTTTTTTTCTATTTTTATAGAACAAAACTTGCAAATTTAATTTAGCGCCTGATTTTTCGAAATAGCAATTGATTTTATTGTTAATATTTATAATAATATGTATGTTTTTAAAGTTATAGTACTTGGGCGACCGAGCTCGGTATTTTTTTAGGTAAAAATAATAAAAAAAATATGGGTGCGTGTACTTTATGTACGCGCGTGAGAAGTTAGACTTCTTTTCTAGTTGTAAATCAATATCTGCAGTAAGAAAGATGAAGTCGGTCAAACGGATACAGAATATTTAATTCCTTAAAAAGTATACTTCGGTTATAAAATATACTTTTAAAAAAGAATAATATAATAATGTGGTCTTAACTCTTAAATCATAATTCCGTACTTTCACTTATCAAATGACGCATAATGATTTCTCATAGATGGCGTTATTAATATTTTTATTACTTAATTTTAGTAAGTGTTAATTGTATTTTGCTATAATATTGTATTTATAGTATATAATATATTATTATTATTTAATTTTAGTAAATGTCAATTGTATTTTGCTATAATATTTTTTAGATACTATATAATATTAAAATAATTCTAAATAATATGAAAACAGTGATCAGAGGCAACTTCAACTTGTTACTTTTGTGGTACAGTGATTCTTAAAATTTCGCTCTCATCATTTTTTCATAACGCGCCTAAAGAAGTATAACTTCAAAAAAAAAAAGGAAAAAACACTTCGGACTGAAAACATCTAGACTCGAACCGGGGTCTTCTGGTTTCGCGACCACCCGAATTCCCACCTGAGCTATTACGATTTTATACATAAAATGTTGCGAAATTTACCTTCGTATTCTAATGATATTGTAGCAGTTTTTCATGGTCTGAAAACACGGATAAAACGACGTTTTCTAAAAATGAATTATGAAACCTAGCTAGATCGATTTATCGACCCCGAAACCCCCGGCATACCAAATTTCATGAAAATCGTCGCAGCCGTTTCCGAGAATCAGATCATATTATATTTATAAGTCGAGCGAAGCGAGACCCAACACTATCACACTCTCTGAGCACTTTTGTGGTACACTTTACTGAAAAACTATCACGCCTATAGATTTGTACTTTAACATAGTAATTTAACTTCATATCTAGATGCATTATCTGTTTAAAAAATATAATTTATAACCATTAAAAATCGTGTTCGTGTTCATTGGATAGAATGTTATTGTACTAATAATATCATCTGTTAGCGTGTATGTGTTCACAGTGTTCTTACTTCTTATATTGTCATGGAATTACAATGGAAAGCACGCACACCACTGACCTCTATAATACCACTGGACTGGCTGTTCCAAGCGTTTGACAGCAATTTTTTTGTGTCCATTTGAAGCGCCACTAGCGAGAGTCTCGAGAACTAATTTTGACGTATATTGCAAAAGACAGCGAGAAGTGTTTGTTTACTGTAAAGTAATTTTGCATGTTCGTTGTTAATATAACATAGGTAGTAATTATGATGATACGGTTATTGATTAATAAAATTAAAAAATAAAAATCTTTATATCGACATCATTAGTCTTAGTACCACGAACTCTCGCTACGTCCGACAGCGGCGGACAGCGCCAAAATGGTGAATATCAAGCAGCCACAAAAGCACGTTGACAACAGCCAGTCCAGTGGTATTATAGAGGTCAGTGCGTATGATTCGATTTGTTAAAAATGAAAATTTAGAAAAAATAGCGAGCGAGCCCTCATACAGCTCAGCTTTTTGCTAGTATATTATATACAAGAATTGCTCGTTTCAAGTATTAGATATAGATAGATAAATAGATAGATAGTTAGATAAATATATAGATAGGTGTGTATTTACCACGGTCGTATATAATACAATTATCTGGTATCCTTCACATGCCTCGTAGCTTACCACGGAACTCGATGACGCTGTGTGTAATAATATCTCAACATATTTATTTACTATTTACTACACAAAATTTAGTTAAAATCAGTGTTTTACTTTTTGAGTTAAACGATAACATATTATGTGCAAACAGACAAAAGTGTTAATAGTGATAGTTTTGCGGTCTATATTCAATACACAATACGTTAGTCATCGTTTTTAAAAAATATTTAATGTACAGATTTTTTCTAAGCTACTGTTTTATTATATGTATAGATAATATTAGACACTTAGATTAATTATTCTAAGATTAGACAATTATATAGTAGGTACTTAATTAGTGCTGTTCATTTGTAAAGATAGATGTGAAAGAAAATCTTCTATGGTGTACAAATGACAAATTCTGACACCAAAGGCACCGCCGCGCGCGCCGCCGCCAACTAACGGCGTACCTAGTACCTACTAGGTTGTTATTACTTAAATTTTTTAACCGACTTCATTAAATAATAAAAGATCTAAAAATAACAATTATGCTGGTTAAAATTTTAAAACGAGAAAAAAATCCTGTGGCTTTAATATTGAATATTTTCAATTAGTTTTTTTGTACTCAACTCGTAATTTATCTCGAGTAGGTATATGTGGTTTGAAGCCTGAAGGAACGTTTATCAATTAGTGTCGCCACTCGCCACCTCCCTAGAGTAATTTATATGTTTCTTGGTATACCCGTATACTCTTATTATATAATCTGAGCCTGTATGGTAATAAAATTCTAAACAATTCAAATCTAGGCATCACATATTTATAGAAATCTTTATTTAAATAGCCAATATTATTGATTCTTTATCGACCTGGCCAAATCGACAGTACAGTTTTTAATCCAATTTCCATTTGTATAACAAGCTAGCCCGCGGCTTCGCTCGCGTTCTAAAGTATGGAAACCAAATTCTTTCGCCCGTCCACCCGTCTTCAACGCCATCATTATTTTGTTGCGGTGTTACTTTAAAACCTTCGAGATCGAAGTTTAAAACTATAATGTCTCGTAAGATATTTATTGAAATCCAATGATTCCACGAGCAATTTTATTCAAAATTAAATAGGTACTTGTGATGAATATCTTATTTATTTCATTGATGCTCCGCTCTTATTGGTCGTAGCGTGATGTTATATAGCCTATAGCCATCCTCGATATAAAACGGACTATCCAACACAAAAAGAATTTTTCGATTCGGACCAGTAGTTACTGAAATTAGCGCGTTCAAACAAACAAACGAACTCTTCAGCTTTATAAATAGTATAGATAGAAGATAAGATTTTTTTTGTTTAAGAAACGCACAAGACCCTTAGATTATAATATACTAGCAAAGACCTTTGATAAGGTAATTAGAATTACCTACTAGCGGTCGGCCTGTGGTCGACATTCGACCATAATTATTAACTAATATAGTACCTACCTATACTATAATATTGCAATAAATGAATTAATTATGATTATATTTGACATTCAGTAACACTATAAACAAATAATATTTATGCGTATGGTGTGTATGTGATGTTTTTTATTGATTTAATGTATCTTTTATGCACAATTTAAAAAAAATATTAGCAAGCTGCACTCCTTCTCTATAATATAAACTATTAGTGTGCGAAATTTCATGCTCCTCCGTCCGCGCAATTTTCGTCAAATGGGGTAGGTACAAATAAAGGGTTTTGCTTCACGTATTAATATTATATAGATTAGCGTTATCCAGTGTATAAATGCACAAAGGAAAATTTAGTACCTAATATAAATAGTAGAAATTTAGTAAATGATGCCACCGGCCACAGCCCTCACTCCTCAGATCACATTATATTTTCTCACAGTGAAAAGTATCCTACATGTTGACCCGGATAACCAGCTATCATTAAACCAAAATTCATCAAAACTTGTCTAAGCTTGTAAAATTATAGATTCGGCCTGTGTATCGATAAGTAGACCTAATAATAATAATAATGTTCTCCGACCGATTCCGGCCATGGCGGTCAATCTCATTGAGACTGGCCAAGTACGCAGGAGATATTATAGTGCACAAGTGTACGCGCAGACACAAGTGCACTCTCTATTCCTATCACTCTCATACTCCGGTGGGACGACTACTCGACACGACCAGTGAGAGCTAAGGCGCAGGACCGACGGCTTTACGTGCTCTCCGAGGCACGGGGGTGAACCACCACCAACTTCCCAACTCCGGGCTGTTACTGAGGCTAACGAAACAGAAAGATTCAATAACTAAACTTGGCCCGACCCGGGACTCGAACCCAGGACCTCTCGGTGTGTGACCGTACATGCTAGCCACTACACCACCGAGGCAGTAGACCTACCATATTTCAAAAAAATCCAAAAAGAATTATATAATAGGTACAGATTCGACAGAGAATTTTGTTATAATTATGTATAGAATATGTAATTAAAGGAAAAGGTTTACAAAATAAATTTATATTATAAAACAATTATAATTACCTACATTTTAATTTGAATTTCCACAAAACATCAAAATGCAAAAAAATGATCATTGTTGTTGTTAGGGGCGCCATCTTTTAACATACGATATTACTTAGTTATTAAAAGGAAGGGAAGATCGTTCCATTACAACGTAGTACAAATTAATTCCGCCAAAATAATAAAGCGATATTAATACATAATAATACACATTCACTTTTTATTTTTCACTTACTTTAAGTAACTTTCTGAAGTTATAAAATATGTTTTATTATATTATTTATTTAGTATTTTGAACTTTACATAAATATAAAAATTTATCGATACATTAGCGCTATCTATTTTCATTTTATTGCACTAAATACTAATTTCACTTTTGTTCGAGTTGCAACCCCATGATGATGCTAATCTTTAATTATTAGTTTAATAAGTCAGGCACACACACACACCGCCAAAGGTTTCTTAGCTTACTTACTTACTTGTACTTGCCGATTTAAACTAAATTAGGTATAACATACGTTATCTCACGGGTGTTGCCCCGTGACATAATTAATTAGATTAAAATACCTTTTATTGAAGCATGTTTTTTAATTCCTACACCATCCTATAACCACAATAACTGGTTCTATGGAACGATAAGGATAAAGAACGATAACGATAAAACTCTTGTTAAAACTTGAGACTTGAGAGATATATCAAAACTATATGTTAAAAAATTATCTTCTTCTATCTTCTTCTTTGGTCTTGACAAGGCTTACGGAAAAGTTTGCAATAGATAATAGTATACGTCTGTCTCCTAAGGTACCTTTAAAAACAATATTATCTTAGCTAATCGATGTGCGCGTTCACACAAAAAGTACTGGACCGATTTTAACTAATCTTTGTGTGGTGATATATTATTCCTAGGGTCAATATTCAGAATATGTAAAAGGTACAGTAGAGTGAAATATTTATTCTCACAGGAAAACACTATAGCTGGTTCTATAGAATAGTCCTCATAAAAGAGGGTGGACCTTTATAGGAAATCATTCGTTGGTACATTTTAAGTAACATGCGACTCACCCTGGCTTCGCTCGGGTTCGTCTTTAGGTGTAACCTCTTTAGTATAGTTTTAAAATGACGTAATTTCCATATAATATAATAGCGTAAGAAACGCTTTCATTCGACCGTTTTTTCTCCGATTCACTTTGCAAAACGGACTACCACGTAAAAGCCTTTTTATTTTTCGGTTTTTTATATAACCCATGACACTCAGCAATAACGTGGCTTTCTATTGGTGAAAGAATTTTTAAAATTGGTTCAGTAGATCCCGAGATTACCCCTTACAATTTAACAAATATACAAACACACAAACTTTACTTCTTTAGACTATTAGTATAGATATCATAAAGCCTTTAATTTTATTAAGGCAATATTATTTACAATAAAAACAATTGCTATTTCGAAAAATCAGGCGCTAAATTAAATTTGCAAGTTTTGTTCTATAAAAATAGAAAAAACTATAAAATTGTATATTTGTCTTCACGAATGGCCAGCACTAATTAGGCACTAAATTAATACTAGTTTGATTTGATGATGTGCTATGCGGTTAGTGTTGTAAGAGGCAGACACTGCTAGCTTAATATAAAGCTGGCAGTGTTCTAATTTTTGATAAATCTACTGCAGCGTAAAATTTACTTTTTGCAGCATTAATTAGCACTAAATGAGCACTTAATTACTGCAAGTGTGTTATGTGGTTCTGCCCACTTGACATTGCTAGCTTAACATACGTCAGACAGGGCGTAGTAATCACGTCCCTCCGAATAGTTACGTATAATAGCGTCTCTTTATAATAGAGCATTTATTGGGTGGATGAACACTCGTGCCTGTCGAATATTATTAACGTTACGTAATCTTTTCAATATTATTGATATATTAAGCATTTAGGAGCTTAATAAAGTATATAATAGTAATTGGGTTGATCAATCCGATGTGACAGATATTTATGCATATAAATGTAAGTTTATACACCCAGTTTGAGCTTTCGAATGATAATTAATTAACCATAGTAGTTTATTGGGTATATTTCTGGCCCGGTCTGTTATTATTATATATTGGATAATATGATTTTGATCTTATCGTAGTTCGAATCTTCTACTACAGTGTCGTGTACTTATTAAAGAGACAAGTCGCAAGTTTAGACTTATAAATTTCAGTTACATCGATGAAACTCCTGAACGTGAATCTAACTAACACTTTATCGATTTTTCGCTCATATTAATTGCATATCGTCCGACCTATTTGAATAATTGAGAACACTGAAGTATTCAAAAGCTGCAGTCGAGCTACAAACGAATTTATATATTTATGAACCACCGTCCGTCCGTATCTGAAAATAGATATGCACAATATCAAAAAATCATAAAACCTAGACAAGTACTCCTCTCGCTCTCCCAATAGTTGGGATCGCTGAACTGTTACTGAACGGTCGCATTTGAACGCATGTTATAAAAGCTCCCACTTGTAATTACATTCCAGAGTACATTTGCATAGACAAGGATCACATTAGTATGCGCAGTACAAGGCTCCGCGTCGTAATAACGTTAGTGTCCTTTATGCCCACTAACATGCAAGTTTTACATTTAATGCAGTATGCATCTTAGTACCCTACAAGAGAAAGAAAGGAATGACTATAACCGAGACAGAAAATATTCTTGATATTACGTATAGATAGAAAGATATGTACATAATGTGTACTATTTATTATATTATATGAAATTATTTGTGTCAGAGATATCGCAAACATAATAAAAGCTAAGTTTTCTACTGCTTATTTTTAAATTTGTACGTATGTGCATACACTATTGAAGATGTTTCAAATAAAATCAATTTATTTTCTAAAAGTCAAGTAGATCTGAAATTGTAAAATAAGATCTTACCTCACAGCAAAGCATCAAAGTGTGTTTTATATGAAGTTACTATAAATACTTACATACCAGTTTACTTTATAATACATACGCCTGGCGCCTGATATAGAATGTATTTTAACTTAAGTACAAAACCTTTTCACTGAGGTTGAAGGAAATGAATCTAACAAGTTATATTTTATAAAAACTTCGCAAAGGTTTCATTGATTTTTGCACAAGAAATACACTCTCAGTAATAAATACGAACAAAATGACACCATTGCCTTCCATTCTGCCGTTTCCGGCTGACGTGGGCAATGAGCGTTGGGTTGCCGCCAAAGTCGTGCCTCGACACAATATAGGCACCATTTGCATGATTTATTCGCTGTTTTACATACATGTTTGCCCTGAGCTGCAATCAAACCTATAGCGGTAACTTAAACGAGATGGCTAAGCCGAGTAAGTAGGATTTTTAATTCTCACAGAAAGTCTAAAAATTTGTGAATACTAATCTGACTTACGTAAAGTTTTCGTAAATTATAGGAATATAAAGAGGGACTTTCGTCTGAATTCTTGTAATTTATAAGTGATGAAATTTAATGTTTCAACACGTTTTTCTTTAGTAATCAATCGCCTAGTGTATGGACAATTGAAAATGTTGATACTATCGAGCTGAAATACTGATTTTTGTAAATATATTTTATATTAGCTATGTTGTTTTGAAAAAATGTAGTATCATTATGTAGTGATTATGGTATATATCGGAAATCATAACATTCAGTTAAATATAAAACATAATGTAATACACCCGTAGATACAAAAGAAAGCATCAGGGAGTTTGTGTATGAATTAAGTATTATTAATGTAAAGACGCCTTCATGTCAGTAATTTTATTTCGACTATATATTAAAGTAGCGCCGTTATATTAAACTTTTTGGGGCGTGACGAAACGACGAACTGCGCTTAATGAGCTTTAATTATGTCACGTCACACACGCGGCTTTGCTCGCCTGAGTATTAAATAAAATATTCTATTCCTTTTCTCTTTTGTCATGTTACTTTTTGGTGCTTTACTTCATAGGTATACTAGTGATTTACTCCCCCTTCGCTCGGGTTCGTTCCTAGGTTCATCGTCTTACGGACGTACGACTACTAACTACTCGTATAAACTACCTCCTTGTTCGTGTAATTTCTCCTTTATACGTCAAGCGGTTTTCGATACTTCGTGATGAGTGACAGAGTGAGTGACCTTTTGATTTTATATATTTATATAATATAAAGTAACTGAAGAATGTTGGGAGAAAACGAAGTAAATATTTAAGGACTTTTCTTTACGTTGAAATTTCGATTGCATCAGATCCTGTGACCTGTATACCTGTCAGATCTGTAACAAAACAAATCGTACACTTGAATTACTATCTTATAAATATAATGATTACTGCTATATGTACCAACTCACATAAAAATATAAAAACCACTAGCCTGCTATCATCCATCCCACTTCCCAGTCTCTGTGCGAACACTCGCGCGACGTACGACGCTACGAGTCAAGTTCTAAAGCGCGACTTAAGCTAACTTCTTCGCTTAGATTTACTCCTAACCTTGGTAATGGCGCTGCATTATGCATGAGCAGAGCGCTCGCGGTGCATTACGTCATATCCGCCTCGAAGCTTTTAAACATGTTATATTTCTGACATCCGTCCCCTTCGTGTCTGGACGACGCTGCCAAATGCACTCAAACTCTAGATTACAGGAGCGAGGTAGCTACTCGTACGTCAGTGCTATTATCTCTCTTGGTAATAGAAAATAAAAAGTTATCTTCATATGATTGTAAGTTTAGATGTATATTTTTATTACAGTTACACTACATATACATAACTTTTAAACACATATATAGGTACTATAAAATATACATATAAACACCCATGACTGGAGTACAAAAATTCGTGCTTAACAAATGAATGTCCCCAATAGGACTCGAACCTGCAACCGCTGGCGCAGAATCTGTAAGCCGAAACTGAGACAAATGTATCGTAACAAAAAATAAATTAATATCATAAATATACTTAATAATATGTATGCATAATTAAAGACCACACGACTATCAGATGATGTAATGAGGAGCTGTTCAATTCATTTAATAATAATATTATCATGTTAATAATAAACATGAGCTCTGAAATACCGCCGCCGCTGTTCGGACACTTTATGACGTTATTATGCGAGGCGCATATTTCTCATCCATTGCCCGCGTCGATCCCGCGTCGGTCCCGCGCCGTCCGCGGAAACCTATTTCACCCTCCGGTGGGCGGTTGCATCGTATTACCAAATATGAGCATTTAAAGTTTCACGACTAGTTCCAGGAGACCGCCATTTAACAAGCTCTGTGTTTTAACAGCGCTATTAAGATATCGTGTTTCGTAACGATCAAGTCTCGTGAAATAATTTAAAAATATACGTTGCTTTTGTATATACGCGTTTAAAAACCCATTATATAACCCATACATAATATAGTAATATTGGAAAATCTTATTGAAGTTATTATAGTTATTATTACCGATATATAGAGGCCGAATCTATAGTTTTTGTCTGTCGGTCTGCTTGTGACCGCATAACGAGTAAGCCACTGGACAGATTTTGATAAAATTTGGACACACACAACACAACTGAAATATGCACAACGTAAAGGATACTATTTTCTGCTGAAAAAAAATCTCATTTCTGCAAAATCTATACGGCCGTTTAAACGTATCCAGGGACGAACCGAAGCGGAGCCAGGGTGAAACGCTAGTAATAAACAATATTTATATACAATAAATAATTTCAATATAATTTATATACAAGTTTCTTTTGTTTATGATATCAATATTATACATATTATAATATAACTTTACTCAAATCAAGGGTGTACAATAAGTGCCTGTATTCAATTTTTAATTTAAAATATATTTAATACAACTCATTTAACACTTCGTAAAACCAAAAACCTACGCAATAACATTTACTTTGTTGAGTTCGGACTCCGTACAAATGCCAAGTAATGATATTATTATACGTGAATAAACAAAATGTAATGACCTAATTGAAGAAATAACATTACATCAAGCAGAAATATACATATTATATCGTGGGTAATGAGGCGTGTTTATAGCCTCGGAGAGCTTTAGGAGAACATTCGGGCCGTTCCCCTTCAACAAGCCACTGCGAGGTAATTACAGCGGAATTACTTACGTTTGCGGAGACCAATGAATCTCGCGTAATTAGTGCGGCTCACTTTCTTCTCACATACCAAATATAAACATTTAACTATATGCCGCTTGTATCGCTCTCCGCAACCGTTTCAAAGTTTGCTGATAAGTTCATTCTACATAAGATAATATCGCTAATATAAAACTAAACATACTCGTCGTACGCAGTGATTGCGTTATTTCCATATCGATACCTAACTTCGGCTAATTACGTTTCATTACACTTTCCACAGGGCAATAAAAACGTTACTTTTCAATAATATTCCGAAGTAGGAGTCCAAATAACTTCAGATTATTTAAAAATATGACCATTAAAAAAATGCCCGGACGGAGCTAAAGGATCCAAGTATCAATAGGATAGGTACCATATATGAACAAAATGTGTTAACTTATTTTCAACAGTTAAAGAATGAATTCGAACGTAGAAGACATTCTAAAATGTCGTTACTTTAAAGATTCGTACGTCGTTCTTGTGTGGATACTGGATACAAGTTAAACCCAAACTTTTAAAGTAATTTTGAAAATTAACTATATTTGAGTAAATATGACTTTTATTTGTTCAATTAAACTGAAGTAGGTAATAAAGCTACGAGTGGTTCGAGAGGTAGTTCTGCTTATAAGAGCTATTGAATTTCTGCCAGTGAGCTATTTTAGTGTATGAAAGAGTTCCTATAGACTACGTCTCTACTAAGCGATACGTAATAAGCTGGGACTTCTAGTCTGAGCAATGCAAGGGCGGAGTCATAGTCAAAATATAAACAATGTTTATCTTCAAATTATTTTATTATCCAGAACGAAGTACTTTAATCTAAAAAATAAGGGAAAAGGTACGTAATCGGACAAGCGAATGGGCGAGATAAGGCCTCGCTCGCTCCACAAAGGCATCATACATCCGTCATAAAATATGCATAAACCGTATAATTTGGAATTAAGATGGACGGTGTGTGATCTGCTCCGCGGGATGCTGGCCGGAGGGAAGTGCTTTAGGGTTCTGCTGAATGTTGAAGTCGCAATTAATGGACCGTTTTCGTATATATTATTAAATAGGTATCATTGTTTAGATTTGTATTCTTTTTTATTGAATACTAACTAAATATGTAGAAATGCACTTACATTGTCATATCTCTTCCTCCTATAACAACGACTTAAAATATTAATTTATAGTTCTATTTATTTTTCGTACACTTTTCATTTAAATTAATATATCTTTTCGGACTACGAAAGGTCGTCGTGTATATCTAAAAAAGTATTTTATTTCTTACATCAATGTAAAATTCATATTCACTCAGTAAATATTCTGAATGCAATTTTACATTTATTTTAGAATACACAAGAAGAAGATGAAAGGGAATTAAAATGAAACAAGCTTTTATATGTGAGTACAGTGTACAACTACATCTGGCCGTCCGCGGACAGATGTACTTACACTGTGAATAGCTCACAGTGGCTCTTTTCAGCTTTCATCCAGTCCAGGTCTTCTCGCTAAAATTCATTTTGTAAATACGTCGACGACTAATCCCATTACTGGCTCGATGTCTTTTGTGTTCGTTTAATAGCTAACTATAAGTACTCTTTCTATTTAATGGGTAAAAAGTACATGTCATGAACATACGACCGTTTTATTTTCTTTGATTTCGGTCAGTTAGGAAAAGTATTTTATATTTTTTTATTTACATGTTAATAAATATTACTAGTTTTATCTATTACCAGATGCCTGCCTGCCTATACACAGGCGACTGATAGGTATCTTAGCGGATTGCGGAAGCTCCGAGCGAAGAAAGGCTAAGTCACTAACTGCGAATATTTATGAAAACAAACGCAAACCTATTCATGTATTTCTTGCGTCACCACTAAATGATGTAAGTTTTCCTCATCTTACAATAAATACAAAGACTTCTATACTATTCCGTCCAACGCAAGTTCCATTGCATTCATTTGATTCCTCGGCCCGAGCAACCACTTCACTCGCCTTTATACGCATCGGAGTGAACACGAGACGGCGCACACGAGAGTGCTCGCAGCGAGTATAATGCAGACGTCTTCAGCGAGAGTGGATTTAGTCTTACATTATTTGCCTTACTGTCTTCACCTCTCACATCCAGGTGGGATTATCGATCTATCTTTTAAAGCGATTTCATATAAGAAAGGGTTCTCACTTCGGACATATTGTGAGTAAAGTGAACTTACTGTCATGATTTTCTTTCATTACATAATATAAAACAAAGTCGTATTCCGCGTTTGTACACTTATATCTTTTAAACAACGCAACAGATTTTAATTAGGTTTTTATTATAATTCTATATTATAATAAAAATTTTTATTATAATAAAATTTTAAGATTCAAGAGGAAAGCTTAATTCATGCATATTAGAGTATAAAAAATAGATAAAATATTTCATTTCTGTAAAACCTATACTAATAATTGTTATCGTATCTAGGACTACGAGTATCTAGGACGAACCCGAACCAAGCGCGTGTGTCGCTACTCGCTAGATACGTTTAATAAAGTTAGTTTTACTAAAGTTTCTTTCCCTTTTTTAATACCGCATTATGTGTAGCGAGAGTCGATTTAAATATTATGATCAGTAATACATTAGGACTAGAAATAAAATAAACTAGGAATAAAAATGTTTATACTGAGTAGTTTTCCTAATATTCTACCCAAAAATTTGCAGGGCTTTAATTGTTCTAAGTATTCGTATATACGAGATGATATCGTGAATATTTTAAGCACGATTTTAATTAAACCTTTATAAATATTAAAATCGATATTCCGTGATGTTTCACCAAACACCGACAAAGATTGAATCTTATGTACATACATTTTTTTTTGTATAGGACTCGTTATAAAATTATGATCATATTTTAGATTTACTTTATTTAAAAAATCGTAACTATCAAGGTTATATGCAAAATACTCTCTAATACTCTGGTTGTCCTTCTATTGAAGGGACACCCAGGTCAACACTTCTTGATGCATTTAAAAAGGGATGATTATAATACAGTCTACAAACCTACACTCAAATATGCTAATGGCTGGGTAATTAATATAAAGTTATTTTAGTACGTCAGCTAAAAAGAGAAACATTAGATACCTATAATGTGGCATGCGAGGATGTGCGGGGAATGAGACTGCCATCCAATTCATCGAGCACACAATGCAACTGTGTCGTATTAATCAGGCCGACTGAGCGTTACCTGAATGAAAGTGTTATACGTCGCTTATATTATGTAAACGTACGAGCTGTTTCTCATTAGCTGTGAATATGAGTTCAAATACAAGAATCACATGTGCATTAGATATTATGAAGGTTTCATTCTTATCATAGAATATACCTTCTTAATGGAAAAATGGTTCAAAAAAAACATTAGTTGTATTTTTTACTTACTTACAAATTAACATTACACTACTTTAATATTTGTATAATACACTAGCTGATACTCGCGACTTCGTCCGCGTTGCTTAAAACTTAAAATATTATCGAAGTTTTCTTATGTACGAACTACGAAGGAAAAAACATCAAAAAGATCGCAATTTAAAATATACTTTGTTTAACGAAAACCCTACAGAACTTCGACAACCTTAAGAACTCACCCTACAGAACTGACAACCCTGACCTAACCGAATGGCGTTAGTGTCCGAGCTTAGATACTCCTCACAGAACGTAACGCTTGCGCGATTTAGTAGTATTTTAAATCGCCATCTATTGAGAAATCCGCGAGAAGGAAACATACATCACTGAACACGCAGTTCATATACAAATCGTTGTTTCTTGAAACTTTAATAACTTTTTATTAAATGAAGATATCGCAATATTTTTTTCTTTTGATAAGGGCCAAGTGTCTAAGAAATAAAACTTAGAAAGTTTCATTGAAATCTATCCAGTAGTTTTTCCGTAATGCGCGCACAAGTGCAGACCTCTATCATTTTATTTATATAGACATAAATGCATATGTATGTATGAATTTCTGCTTGTTATTTCTTCACACCAGGATGAATTTCGATGAAATTTAGAACCCCATTGAATAGTATTATTTACCAACGTGTCATCTATCTACTCGTAGATCAAAATTGCTCATTTAACGGCTTTGACTAGGCAGCGCCATCTACTGATAAGTTCTAAGCTAATTATAATACTTTCTTAGGCTTACGCGAATATTTGACATTATAAATGAAAATATATATTTATGATACAAAACGAACGTAGGTTCAGAAACAATTGAAAAAATAAATATATTATAGCTCACTTCAGGGTGTCGGTGACGGTGTGCGCGCGCATCGTAAAAATTTACTCTCATCATTTCGCTAACGCGCCAAAAGAAGACGTGTAACTTCAATTAAAAAAACTAAAAACACGCTTTTTATAGAAAACCAAACTAAAAAATAGAAAATAAATTTTAATGAATTTAAATTAATTATTTAATTTTAAAAAAAGCGTGGGGTGCTTTTTAAGATATTATCAAAATGATAATCACTCTACTCATATCTGTCAATAAAATATTTATAACTATTGACACCATGCACCCCACGCTTTTTTTAAAATCAAATAATTAATTTAAATTCATTAAAATTTATTTTCTATTTTTTAGTTTGGTTTTCTATAAAAAGCGTGTTTTTAGTTTTTTTAAACTATTATTTATTTTTTGCTTTTTAGTTTCTAAAAAGCGCCATCTATTGAACACAATATGTAATCTATATACAATACTAGAGGGAGCTGTTTGTAAATTAGTTTTTTATACTATTATTTATTTTCTACTTTTTAGTTTGGTTTATATATCAAATTAGTGTATTGTCATCGGTCCTCGATAAATCTACAAAGTTTGAACGAAATCTGGCCGTTTCAAGTGGGTCAAAATCGCGCCCAAAGAAGTCGGTTACAAACATACAAACATAAAAACATACAAACATACAGGTGAACCTAATAAAAAGCGTGTAAAAACATTCTCCTGTTCGCCTTTAGCACACACAAACACACGTGTATTTAAAGACAGACGGCACCTTTTGTGTAATGACGAATTATACAGTATGACTGCAACGTAATATACACTGTTATTATTGAAAATTGTCTTTCTTTTTCAGCTTCAAAACGATATGGAAAACTATACACAGTGGAAACAGTTCGGTGTAAAAATATTTAATCTCAGGAGTGGAGTTTTGCCACACACCTTTGACTTTCAGCGCGGAATGCAGAGAGATGAAGGAGTTAACAAACCGGAACTTGAGCAGGTTGATAAAGAAACTAATTCTTTTTGCATAAAAAAGAAATAAACGAGGAATATAATAGTGATACAGTAAATCATGAAGAATATGAACTTAACTCGTCAATAAGTACTTCAGTAAAAAATCGCATGAAGTAAACAAAACAGCAATTGAAAGTGTAAGCAGCAGTCAATGTAGTATCAAAGAGGAGATAGTTGAGAATACGTACGTTGATATTAAGTTAGAATACGATGTTGTGAAGTCAGAATATGAGTGTCTAAAGCGAAAAATCTGGGACTTTAAGAGAACAAAATAGCCAAATAACTACAATAAGTAAACAAAATAAAATATATACGAGCACATATTTACATTTATTACGAGTACATAAGTCGATAGCAGAGCACACATTCTTACAATAGTACATGATGTAGTAAGACAGAAATCTGTACTAAATGATGCCTAATTATAAACAACACTGCATATTGATGAGACAACAACATAAAAAACCTCAAATTATTAAATTAGATTGATCAAGCTTAAGTCTTCTTAAATTGACATCACCATGACTTGGGTATACTGTTTTGTGAGATCGTATAATTCTGTTTAGAGGCGCACTGTGAACTAGTTTAGTACTAGTAATAAAATAGTGTGATATTTTAAATCAAGGTAATCTTGATGATATTTCATGACTTAGCTGTTAATCAAGGAACTCAAATTCTTATTTTACGTTATATTAAAGGGTTAAATATTTCCAGAATACATTGCTCATACATAGTCTTACAAAGTATTCTGCCTTTAAGTAAAAGACTCATTAGAATCGGGTAAGCCGTTCTAAAGATCACCTTGGACAAACAGAACGACGAACAAGCAAACATTAAAAAACTATTGATTAGATATTGGAATCATAATATACAAAGCTCGCATCGAAAGTTACACTAATGTGATCGCGAAAACATTAATAATTTCAGTAATTTTAATATGTTAAACCTTCTTATTGTCTTACTTTGTGAAGAAGGATGGATATCTTACAAAATAGAAGGAGTATACGAGCATATGCACATAAGTTTTAATAGATTTTGTTAAAATATCGCTTTTAAAATTTTTATTTTCTGTAAATCTTGAAATTTAAAAAACACTCTATTCAGGACCAAAAGTACACGGATCAGTGGAGGCATAAAAAAATTAATGGATATATGTATGTAAATAGCGCGCGACATCACAAGTCACAATTAATTGGTCGCATGAAAGCACTCGGAGGAAGATGGATGTCGGGAAAAAATGTTGTTATAATATTATAAAATATACACTATTTTTATATTTTTCAGTAAAATCTCAAACTGTATCCGTGAATAATCTACACATAATATTATATACATCAACTAGCTACTCACCCTCGCTTCGCTCGGGTTCGTCCCCAGGTGTAACCTCTTTAGTATAGTTTAAAAATGACGTAATTTCAATATATAATCGCGTAAGAAACCCTTTCATTCGATCGTTTTTTCTCCGATTCACTTTGCAAAACGGACTACCACGTAAAAGCCTTTTTATTTTTCGGTTTTTATATAACCTATGACACTCAGCAATAATGTGGCTTTCCCGAGAGAGAGATCCCGAGATTACCCCTTACAATTTAACAAATATACAAACACACAAACTTTACTTCTTTATAATATTAGTATAGATGAAGTCTTAGATTAAGTGCTTAAAGTAGTAATAGTAGTTAATTATTATTTTTTTCAATTTAAAATTAAATGGCTGTCTGACTATATAAGTCCGTAAGAAAGTTAGCGGCCTGTATTTTTTGAGAGCTTTTTTCATTCTTTTAACGCCTGAAATGCTTGTAATCCAAACCAAGGTTAAGAAGTAAAGAAGCATTTTCATTAAGCCTGTAACTATTAGATAAGCGACAGACAAAGCTTCGAGGCACATCTTACAACACTCAAAGCTGTGCACAATGATTATTTAGAACTAATTTTTATCAATCGCAGGTATATACTAGGCGAAGAAAAACTGTACAAATATAAATTGTTATAATGAATTAATGCCCTTACGGCTGGTTTAAGATGAAGCGTTTAAACGAGCGTGTGGAGCGGCCAGCTCGAGGAAATCTTTATTTGCTTTAACCAATCGATTGGAAAAAAATATAAACTCGTATATGAGAGTACTGAACAATGAATATTTATTAATATTAAATTGGTACATCTCTTTATAGGTTCTATTGCAATTTATAGATTAGTTATAATTTTTTATTTTTACGTTTTTTAAACGACAAAAGAAAATAAATCAGACTAAATTTCTAAAGATTAGCGCGTTTATACGAAAACAAGCTGAAAAACCGTTTCTTGATCTATATATATTGTCATCAGTCTTACATGATTACATTTGCTACGAGTCTTGTTTTTTAGCTCATTTTCGCAGTTGGGCTTTTTATTGTTATGTTTTAATTTATTTAACAAGTTAGGCAATAGGCAGAGTGTCAGGGAACTAGTCACAATATAACATAGGCGCGGTGTTTGTGAGTAAGAACAATGTGTAAGTAGCGGAGGTAGCGCGCGTCACGCATTCATTAATTAAAGTTGCTAATTAAATTATGCGGATGGCCGAGAGCGCGAGATCAAAGGGGAAAGTTAAGTATTCTGCATTAGGGGAGCAGAGTATTTCTATTTTACTGTTTATCAAAGTTAAAATAGGTTAATATCACTAAAATTCATGGTAGCTCATAATCACTTATCTATACTGGAAAGAACAACACGAACTCAATATGACGTAGTTTCCTTATCAAAAACAGTTCTTTTGAACATTTACTAGTAAATGCTCTATGGGGACCCATCCCAACAAGGATATTTGGAGGAAAGGACTTTTGTTTTTATATTGTATTATTGGCATCTACATATTTGCATGTTTAATTTTAACAGTATTCGTAGAATATGTGCTACTCTAATAATGTCTATACGCAATTTCCTAAAACATCGTTTAGATAGATGTTTCTATATTAAGAGTGAAGGAGTAACAAAAGAGCAAACATTCATTTCGAAATAATAATATTGTATAATACTTTCTTAGGTTTACGCGAATATTTGACGTTACAAATGAAACTATCTTATCGGGTCTTGTCGCGGATTTATTTTGGTCTATTGTTCCCGGCGGTTCGAATGCTTTACAGCAAGCATGGTCACGGAAGAGAGTAAGACATTTTCTGTAAAAAGTATAAAACTATGTATGAAACTAAACCTCTGAAACGCCGGAAGAATGTTAACTAATAATGTTGTACTTATGTATAATAATGTTACACGCTACTTGAAACAATATGCTTGAACTATGTAATTATTTTGCTACTTCAGTCAAGTATGTAGAATAATGAATGTATTACATTTACAACACAACAGCATGCGACCGCAGCCGTGCATTATGTTCGAATGTAGGTAAGTAATTAAATTAAAATTTCGATACAATTGTTAATTATTGCCTTTATGTATACAGTAGCTAGATTCGGAATTATTCGCCATATAGGGTTGCCAAATACCACTACTAATGTAAATGCGAGTCTGTGCGTGCGTTTATTTATTATTTCTTAATTTTATTCCTTAATCCAGTCGATTTCGATAAAATTTAAGAAATTTAGTTGATTACTACTAGGTAGTGATAATTATTTGCCAAAAAGTAGCACTGCTTCTAAGTAAAATTAAAAACGAAAAGGGCACTTTGGAATGAACTCAATTAAAGACACGGTTAATATACTCGTAGGTACGAAATATTTAAAAAAATATGTAATAAAAATTTCTCGTTTTTTACACATTATTGAAGTCAACCTTATTTAATTTTTATTTAGGGCAAATGTATTCAAAATAGATGCACTTTTGTCAGAAGATGTCCAAACCAAAAATCGAATAAAAAGAATAACAAGTAATGGCTTACGTAAAACGTACCAACCCTATTTGGCTTCTCAATTATATTCATGTAAATCGTTATTACGTGCACATTACTGTTGTACGTTGACAGTTAATTCAAACAAAACATAATATTATGTACACATTATCATTGTCTCAATAACTTAAAATAATATCGACGTGAATTATATCTTTTATTTTAATTATTACTTTAATTACATATTTTTGAGATAGAATATTAAAATTTATTATAAAATCTTGTTTTGCATTCGCAATACATAATGGTTTTTTTAGGACAAAGAACCGATTTTTATAATAAATAGCTACATAAAAGTATCTATTGATATAGGAGTAATTATGAGTACTTTAACTCTAGAAAAAGAATTAGGATTTCGCTCAGAAAAATTAGAACGTACCTAAATTACAACATAATAAAATTGATTTTTGTTTGTTTTAAATAAATGTATTTCTTACATAAAGGCGTAGCGACACGTGTACACGAATATTAAAAATATATCATATTAATAAGTAGGTTTTAGGTTTTCTAAAACAAAGTATTGATCGGTATGAGAGTACCGTGACCCAACACGCCACGAGCTCCGTCTGCGGCGAGACTGAAAGCTTCATGACTCCCCCGAGGCCAGGTGGTAATGCACCGGGATCTCTCATACATTATGTAAGTGCATTCTCAAGCCACTTGACTTATTTTAATAAATCTTTGCCATTTTACACCTCAAAGCCTCGTTAACTGTGACTTCGGAGTAAAATTCTAATAATTTAATAAAAATAACTTTAAAATCGTATTTTTATGCCACATTAGAAATTAACATAGAGTGGACTGTAACGTCACTTGTCAAATATCTCTAATAAATAAAGTTTTCTTGGAAATATTAATAACCTTGCTTGTTCTAATTTATCTCTATGAAATTCCTCTTTTTGAACCGATATCACAAATACATATTCCCGTCAGTCCGATGTATTCCGACCACGTCCACTTAACGCTCAGTAAGCAGAAGCAATCGTAGAATTTCAAATTGGCTAAGTCATGTAACCTCACAAAAACGCTTTTGATACTTTGGTCATTGGTAAGATCCGATCATGTATCTACTGAATTACTGAAATACGTATACTTTACTTATCACCCTACTCTTTTTTATATGAAAATTTGTTCTGTACGCTTGAATAACCGAGTGATGCGGGTTCAAATCCGGGTCTCGCACCTCTGATATTTTCATGTGCAAATCATTTCTATCATGATTCTTCTTCTGAACTTCTCTTACGGTGAAGGAAAACATCGTGAGGAAACCTACATGTGTGAGAAAACCTAGCAAGTTTTCGTAAGACATGTGCAGACCGCCAACTCGCTCTAGGCCAGCGCGGTGGACTATGGCCTGATCCCCCTCGTACTGAGGGAGGCTCGTGCCTGCCCAGAAGTTGGACGTTAAAAAGGGCTGAAGACTTCCTTTTAATGACTTGGGTGAAATCTGTAAGAAGAAAATGAAAATAAAATTGAAAATAGGTTTCGAAAAATTTCCAAATGAAGGCGCTCAGTTTATATAATATAAAAAATACAAGAGACACTTAGGGACGACCTCGGAGCAAATCGAGGATAAGTCGACTTATATAAATAACGCTACACTTTCCAAGACACTTACCAGGTTATATCTCGTCTAAAGTCTAGACTTTAGGGACGTTATTGACTTTAGCCAACGACCTCCAACGTAGAGACAGAAACCTTTAATATGCACAAACAAAGCTGCGCTCTAAATAACATTCATTAATCATCCTTAACCCGTGAGTAAAAGTCACGGGGAATATCTTGTTAATATTTATAGTTGGGCTCAGGAGGTCTAATGCACCACGTATGACGCACGGTCCCTAACAAATCCTCATACATAATGTAACATGCTCTGTCCGTCCGCGTCACGCTGAAACACTGGACACATTTTAATAGAACTTTGCTGTTTAAAACTTTTAAGGTTCCATTAATATGAAACTGCTTATTTGTATTATAAAATTTACTTCTATATGTACGTTATTAAATGTAACGAGGGCAAAATGTTTTGTTAAGTATTATGTGATTATGGAAAGCTTTTAAGCTTTTGCTAAAAAGGATATTCCTCTAAATTTAAATTTTGTAAATATTATCAACGGATAAAAACTAAGACCGAACTAAGGTTAGCAACCTGGCTTTCGAAAGGTTTTTCACTTATCAAGTGATAGCAAATACGAAAGTTCATACACTTACTTCATTTTTAAGATTAACCAATAATAAATTTTTATAGCAACTTATTAAACAATAATAATTATTATTGTTAGCGGTTTTGTTCGTGTAGTAATCCTTTTTTTAATTTTGGGAAATGCTTTCAGGCATATCCCCTACATTATTCATACATACAGGTTGTTGTGTGGGGTACTCTAGAAAAGTCAGTAGGTACTAGGTACTACCCACTGAAACCCAACAAAGCCTCCAGATGGAGGGCAGATTTGCTTAACAAACTTAAACCTCTTAAAGGGTTCACCTTTCATCACCTTTTCGGTTGCTATAAAACAAAAAAATCTACATGGAGCAACAGCTCGCGGTAATGAGACCAACTAAAAGATGTTTTTACAAAAAAAGTAAAAAGGTTATAAGCTTATAGTTTTTTAGAAAAGTGTAATTTAAAATGAAAACTCAAATCTATTAAACTGTGATAGGGTGAAGAAGCAATAAACACACTCATTGCTTCACAAATTCCCACTCGTATTGTTACTGTGGCGTGTGATATGGAGCCAGATCCAATTATAAAACCGACATTTGAATTGATGTTACTCGACCACTCAACTTGACTCAATTCGGAACAACGAGCAATATTTCATAATTTCATTTATTCTGCTTTCAAACTTTAGTCGTGCTTCACAAAAGTCATGCGAGCTAACTGAATTAAAACGTAAAGTAAAACTGTATATGACTTATCATGATAAACAGATAAAAAGTGAACTATGAAATGTGGGATGATAGAGCGTAAGTCTTCGATTAGAAACAACTGAGAAGTATAAAAGCTCAAGCTGTATAATTACAAGTCGTAAACAAGTGTTCAGAAAAGCTGAGCTTTTGCTTATAAAAGTTTTGCCGAGAGGATTTAAGTCTTTATTCCGTGGAAGAAGGGTAGAGTATAGGTTTCGTATAATTTCATGGCTCGTGCCTTACGACGGTAACTTTAGTATATTTATATTATACTCGTATGAGTATCGTTGCGTCATCTTATATCATCATTATATTAGTGTTGGTCGGAGTTGGATTTTTTTCCAAAACTTTATTAATACAGTAACATTGTTAATTCATTTTTTGACGGCTCTAAACTACTAGGTCTTGAAACTTGGCATAGTTTCTTTACATAGTAATTGAGCACTAAAGAATAACTTTTAAAAAATTACCTTATATTAAATGTTTCTATAGAATTCTCCTTTTTGTTATAAATAAACCTAGTTTATTGGAAATCGAGCACAAATCTAACTGGTCTCATAATTCCTTCTATTACACATTTATGAATATTTTGTGACTAAATGAACTATTAAACTTTATGATTTAATAAAAAACTTTGTTAAAAATAGTTAAAAATTTTTAAATATCCGTTTTATTCTACACTCTCAACACGGTGTCTAAATTGAAAAGAAAACCAAATTTTGTTTTATGGTCGAGTACACTTAACGATACTGTTTGAACTCTGTACTGTGCTTTGCTAATCAAAGCCGAGGCTATTTCTAGCTAACAAATAAAAAAAACATACTGGATATTATTGACCGTTTAGTTAATATAAGCATAATATTGTACAAATACGAGTATTTTTTAGTACCACAGTGTATGGAAACATCAATATTTGGCTATTAAAATGTAAATAGCGCATACATTTTAAATTTACGAAAACAATCATTTTAAATATACAAAGCAAAGTAAATATAAGTACGTGCATGACAAAAAATCTAAAACAAAAAATAAAACTTAGTTTAAGAATGATTTAAAACATAGCTGTAGAAGGTGAAACTTTTCGTATACATTTATGTTAGAAACCAGAACTTTACTAATTAATTTCGTTGAATTTGTTCAAGTTATAGCTCTGACGAGGACGGGGGCGGCTGAGGGCGGGCGGAGGCGTCTGAGTGCGGGCGGGGGGCAACTTAGCTAATGCGATCAACCAACAAGATATGTACATTATGATCGTAGATCATTCAAACTTCATAGCATACTTAGTTAAGACTTTGCAAGTAGCAAAGTACATATTATGTATTCATACATTAAAAACAGCTTTCTACATACTTAAAATTCTATCTTAGAACTAAATGTCTTTGGCCTTGGGGTTTGTAACAGAAAAAATAAACTCCAACTAAGCATATTCTATTGAAACTATATTATTGTTAAAAAATAGTGTTTCTATAAAAGTTTTGCAAAATATAAGATAAAATTTATTTTTAAAGCAGAAAGTACGTTGATTATATTATAAACCTTGGCATACTTAATCTTAATACTCGGGTCGTAATAAAAATATTTATAAGGTTGGGAATAGAGAAAGCTCCCGCAGGGGCGGAGTAGAATGGATGATACTCCTATTGACTTTTAAATACGAATTTAAAATTCAGTTATACTTAAGTTTAACTTTAAAAGAAAATTAAAAAATATGTCAACAATATGTATTTTCAACCGACTTCCAAAAGGAGGAGGTTATCAATTCGTCTGTATTTTTTTCTTTTTTTTTTTTTTTTTTTTATGTTTGTTAGCTCATAACTTTGAACTGGGTGAACCGATTTTGATAATTCTTTTTTTATTTGAAAGGTAGTGCTTCCCATGTGGTCCCATTTTAATATTTTCCAGTTCAGACTATGGTATCCATGAGAAAACCATAAAAGTCTTAAATTTGCATTAAGGATTTGCGCGACAAATGGACGAATAACTCAATATCACGCCAACCGATTTCGATGATTCTTTTTTTAATGGAAAGGATATACTTCAAGGGTAGTTTGATGAGAGTTTGGTAAGGTTCTGATGATGGGATCCATGACAAAGTATCGGAACTCTTCAATTCTTAAGAGCAAATTAACGATGCTCGGCCGAATCTTTTATAGGCTATATGGATATTTGAGTCACGTACCGTAACTGATGATGGAAGGTACAACTCCTCAACGGTTAGCAGTTTAAAGAAAATTCTTTCAATATAATACGCAATTATGGACCGATAGTTACATACTTTCAGGCTATTAGGTTTACCTCATAATAGAAGGTAAATTTTTATAGTCATTAACACAATACGTATCTACTTTCCGCTAAAAATTTAAAAATAAATTATTTTTAACAAAAAAACAAAAACCGACTTCCAAACTTAATAAATCTTAACTAAAAAGTAGAAAATAATACTTTTAAGGACTTTGTTAATTTTGAAGTCGGTGCCAGCCAAAGCAAAAAACCCTAAATAGATACATATTCGATTAATCTATCAATTTGTAAACATAATCAAAGTACCTGGCTGGCACCGACTCCAAAATTAACAAAGTCCTTAAAAGTATTATTTTCTACTTTTTAGTTAAGATTTATTAAGTTTGGAAGTCGGTTTTTGTTTTTTTGTTAAAAATAATTATTGCAATAAATTACTTCACGAAGCAGTGACAGCCCAGGGGTAAATCGCTCGCTTGTTTAACCGAGTGATGCGCGTCAAATTCGGGTCTCGCACCTCTGATATTTTTATGTGCGAATCAATTCTAACATGATTACGGTGAAGGAAAACATCGCGAGGAAACCTGCATGTCTGAGAAAACCTATCCTTAATATTAAGCTAATATTATTTAGTTTTGTATTATTGCCGTTAGCTATTATAAAGTAAACGTGTGATGGATTCAGTAATTAATTAGATAAAGCAGACAAAAGCTTTTCACGAACAGAGTAAATAGATGTGCAAATGAAGTTAACATCGCGGAGTCGCGCCCTGTACGCTGTACGCCGTACAGTGACGAATGCTCCCCATCTCCCGCTACTAACTTGATAAATATTCAAATCCTTGTTTACAATGCAGCTATTTTCTTTCATGAGATAAAAAATAAACTTAACCCATTACGTGGTCTTTGAAAAGTAGCCTCTTTTAATCAGAGAGAATAGCGGACTTTGCACTATCTAACAGAAACTTGAACTATGTGAAGGTTTTTTAGACCTTTATAAAATGAAGGCTCAATATTTTATGCGTAAAGTTTCTATTTGAATACTATAACTAATTGGTTAGCTTAGCTTCTTCCACATAACAAAATAGTGGATGGCGAAGGATTTGTGCGGTGTACTTTTTATGTACTTACATCAAAAAATATAATTTTTTTAATTTTTGTACGTCTGTCTGTTTATTTCGGCCTATTTCTGAAACCGCTGTACTGATTTTAACGGGTATTTCACTCGCAGACAACTAATGTTATAAGGAGTAACTTAGGGTACTTTTATTTTAGAATTTTTATTGTATCCTGTAGTCCACGCGAACGAAATCGCGGGCACAGCAATTGTTTGATAATAAATTACTAAAACGCGGCCCTAACGCTAAATACTCTTTAATGACTCATCATGCAAATCTAATTTTTTTAGCCGAGAAACAAAAGCTTATTTTAAAATAAATTGTTTTAAAATGAAGTAAGTAAAAGTAAAACCACGAGCCGTCGGCTGCAGTCAGACGCAGACGCACGCCCGCGGGCTGCCGTCGATTGTGGCGTCATTGTTTGCAATACACCATACAATATATGCATATGTATTGAAAACTTCTTATATTTATTCATTAAAAAAGCTTTATAAAATTCTAAAATGTACTTATCACAAAAACTTAAGTTAAGTTGATCAAAAGTTAAGTTGATCATTTTGTTCCCAATTTTGTTTTAAGCGTACACCACTTATTAAAGAAAGTTAGGTAGGTATATAGATTATTTTGTATTACTACACGGTTTAGTTTCTGACATAAATTTAATTTAATCATAATAAAGCTATTAAAAACAGAAAATATATAAGACATTTTATATATATCCTACTTGACAAGTCAATTGACAATCTTGTTTTGCTTATTGTATTAGTTAACGTACATTTTACTTACCAGATGCTTGTGCTGTGTTACCGTTTACTAGGCTGTATATGAAATTTTCTAACTTTGCCAGTTGTCGTCCTTCCTGTCCTCGTTTGATATTTATTGGATTCAGGGTAAGCTTCCAGGTCGCCCCAGCTTCCTGCGAGCATTTTCCTGACCTCACATTAATTTATTTACAAAAGCATTGCGCTTTAAAGTAACGACTGCCAGTTTCTATTCTAAAATGTACACATGACGTATCTAAAATATTACAGCAATCCGTTGCCCTTTAAAAGCCTACAATAGAAAACAAACATATCTCACATTATTACTAAGAATAATACCCAAAAGGCTCGATAACTAAGTTTGTTATCAATATATTGACACTAATAAAGCTTAATGTCCTAATAACTCGCCCGAGCATTTCAAATTTCGGCCCAAATTCAATTTACCTTCTCATAAACGAAGTGAATTATTTCCGCCGTTCATATCGCCGAGTCGAGTAAACAGCCAAATCACTCGCAACCCACTCTATTTACACACTAACCCAGTTTGTTAACCCACAAAATAATTAAGTGTTAGAGCGATAGTTTGAACTCATTTCTTTGATTACTCAAAGCACAGCAGTTTGCCGTTTCCGCCAAATACCGAAATTGCATTTCGAGTTTCGTGAAGAGAAAATTTTTGTATGGTTATTGTGTTGAAAATGGGAACTAGTATAAATGGTTTAATTTTGAAGTACTTTCGTTAATTTTCACATCTTTTCTTTTACAAATGAATAAGCGTGTGTAAACTAGAGAAAAGTTCTTTTAAGATTTAAGATATGTAATCTGTTATTTGTTATTTTTAGTCAGTATGAATCGTAGCGTAGTTAGGAGCACATTTCTGACAAAATGAGGAAAGTTTCACAAGTGACGAAGGAAATTGCCTCTAAAACAAGAATAGTAAAGACATTCGAAAAACTGTTTTATATTTTGTAATATTCAGTTTACACAAACATTGTCACCGTGCTTTCAATTCAATAGAATTCCTTTATTTTAGTGCAGTATGTCAGCGCGGTGTGTCCACAATTGTTACCGAATGTCAAACGTCAACTAATCCATCACCCGAGCCCTTGTTTGTTTGAACCCGTACATTCATATCGCAAGCTTTGAATTTACATCAACGAATTATAAAATGTATGGGCATTTATTATTTTTCCATTATTTTGAAAGGAGACATTGTAATAATGTTTGTGAATGCTGTACATTTCTGTTCACAATAAAGTAAATTGATTCAATGACACGTATATCGCAAATAAATCTAATATATTAATATCCCGTGTCCTGGTGTCTTTTGTCGTAGGTGCTCTTCCGAAACGGTTCGACTGAGTTGTGTTTTGTATATTTGGTAAGTATGAGAATAGACCGTAAAATACTTTTCTCCCTCTACCTATTTTATATGGCAGAACAACTTTGGCGGGTCCGTAGTAGTAGTAGTAGTAGTTCCTTAGTCGAATCTACACATTTTATAGTTTTTTTTAATCTTATTCAAATAATCTTGATTATGGATATGGTCATTATTATGGCCGAATCTATAGTTTTTAGTTTTGTTTTCTGTGTCTGTGACTGCATCACGGGAAACTCCTGGATATAATATATGAGATGATAATTTATTCGTTCCTCTTTCTCACACATTATAGCTAAATTAAAATAAAACACTTTGCCTCTTAAAATTAATATAGCACATATTCATTTTGTAATTAAGTATGCCATATAACTTTGATCTTACACTGTCGAGTGCACGAGATTAAGAGATTTTAGTCAGAGTTAACGGTAATGGTTGCACTGTTAAGTGTTTCCTGCAAGCCTGGTACTGGAGCGCTACAGTTTGCTGTGAGTGCCGCACTTTTACTACCGCTACAGATGTAACCCGTAAGTTAATTTAATTTTAACTTCTTTCGAGGACGATACCGATGTCTAGCTATTAGCTTTGTTAATTGGTCTTCTGTTATTTGATAGACAGGCTTGTCTTTTGTCCGTACGTACTCGTATGATTTTGTGTTGTTTGATGTACTCGTATGCTCATTGCTCTTTTTTAGTGTCGGTAAATGCATTTAGGCAGTGATAGCCCAGTGGTAACGCACTCACTTGAATAACCGAGGGATGTGGGTTCAAATCCAGGTCTCGCACCTCTGATATTTCGTGTGCGAATTATTTCTATCATGATTACCACTTGTCTTACGGTGAAGGAAAAAATCGTGAGGAAACCTGCATGTCTGAGAAAAACCTAGCAAGTTTTCGAAAGACGTGAAGTCTGCCAGCACGCACTAGGCCAGCGCGGTGGAGCGCGGAGGCCCGTGCCCAGCAGTGGGACGTTAAAAAGGGCTGAAGACACAAATGCATTTAGGCATACTACTTTCATTCTTACAGATGTATGTGAAAATAACAGATATTTTCATGTGCATTCATGTGCATATGAAATTATATATGATATATCACACTTTCGAAATTTTGTGCCGGTTAATCTCTGAAACAGTCGGATTTTATCGGGACTTTCCAGAAGCAAAAAGCTGATATTAGGAGTAACCAATGCCCGTTTCGTTTAAGACAAAGAATAAGAGTTCCGCGCAAAAAAATTAAAACAAAAAAGAAGATACTCGAACATCAGGTGGTATTTTGTAAAACATACAACCCTTGTTACAACGCTGTGCAGATCTGAAATGTTGTACACATTCATCATAACTCCAATGGGATACCACAATTTAGAATGTCCGGACACGCGTACATTCGCCAGCACATGTGAGTGTTGATTCAGGACCGTAGTCTTTACAAGAAGACATCTAAAGTCGTATTCACGGTCGTAGCCGAGCAATTAACTTCGTAAACATCCTCACATGGCTCGCCCTCGCTCGCTCCGGTGCAATATGACGGTCATTTTCAAGACAGGAGTGCATATAGTCAAGACACTATTCTACGAGACATACAATTTAGGAATAATACAACCTCTTTTTGGTTTAGTATTCTTTGACTGGCGGTACTTGTGGTACATTCTCGCAAAGTTGAACTGAGTTGTACTGGTTAAAATTCTGAGATCCGGAATATTTGATATTTTTACGAGCAAATTATTTATTTCTAAAACTATAACGGCTTGTTTATCGGTGAAAGAAAACAACGTGAGAAATCCTGAATTTCTGAGAGTACAAACAAGTTTTCGAAAGACTTGGGAAGTCCGCCAACCGGCTGGTGCTCCACAGTGGGAGTAGACTCGTGAAATGTATGCAACGAAGATCTCTGTCACATGAACAAATATTATCTATCTCTATGCCGAATTTCATCCAGGTCAGTCTCCAATCCGCATCTGGCGTGATTGAGAAAAAAACATCCATCCATCTAAACTTTTGCATTTACAATATTTATGGGATGGCAATTTTTTCTCATTAATCAGAACTTATTATTACAGACTTATAGATTCAATAAATTCTTATAAAGTATTGCAGCGATTGCAAACATTTCTTAGTTAAAATATTACAGACAGATACAACAGCTGATTCAAAAAGACTGTATAATTTATATTCTCAGTAATATTTACCCTAAAAGTAAAATCAGATCACGTAGTGAACTGGGTTCCTCCGACGTTATTGTTTCAAACTTTCTGTCCCGACTTACTTTGTTCTGCTCCAACAAACTGACTTCTTATAAAAATACTTGTACTATAAAGTAAAGCACTTTTAGTTATTCCCAAATTTCTCAACCTTCAAGAAATTAGGTTTACAAGTGAAATGTTATTAAAACTTATTTTTATGACCAGATAAAAGTTATTACATGAAGTAAATAAAAAAATCTAATTAATTGAAGTATTTATAACATTTTTAATTGGTTTCTATTAGTATTTAGCGTATCAGTTATAATAAAACTGATTTACTGACAGCACAATAGGAAAATTACCGCACGGCTCTTAGTGTGGTATTGAGCATAATAAAAAGTTTAATGGAAAGCTGTTAAAATGTTTAATAACGTTGTAACTTCATAGTGCGGCATATATTACACTACAATATTATCGTCATATTTGTTTATGACTCTATACAAATAGGTAAGACTTAAAAGCAACATTACGAGAATTAATAAGTTTCAAGAACATCACTATAATTTTAATTACTCTCCTGCGGCTGAGAAGCTAATTTACCTTTGATCTTACGACGGAGTCAATCTATCAAAGTATCTATCAAAGTCTGATATCGATAAGTCAAACACATGCTTCGTACGTTTCCTCAATATCCTAAGATACGACACATGTTTCTTATTATTGGATGCTCGTGAGAAATTTTTAGTGATAAATTAAATTCTTTTAGCTATTAACAAATAGTTATTTTTACCGAAATATAAGTTTTTTGACTTTTCTCACTTAGAATAATAAATTACGACTATAAAACCTGGATCTTTAACAATAACTATTGTTGGACGAGATGAGTTACAGGGAGAGAGGAATTTATAGTTGCTGAAGAAATTTATGAGGATGATGGAGTGAAGCTTGTCAAGTTGTGTTTCTTGATGGTATCAGCGTCGTGGTCAAACTGTCAATGTGTGCTCAAGCATCTCATGGAGATTAATCCTGAAAAGGGTATTGAAGGTGTGTGCGAAAAACTTGACATGACCTCCACGGTCCAGGACGTCAAGGTATGAACTTGGTTGAACGTTAAAAATTTTAAATACCATTAACTTTGAAATACAATGAAAAAGGCCTGAGTCATTTATACATGCATGAACTACATAACTATTTACATGTTTAATAATATTCTTGTGAATTTAGACCAGAAGTGAGCTTCTTTTAAAAAAAAACAAGCTTACTAAGTCGACCTCAATTTACTTTAAGTATCTGAAAAGGCTAAAACACAATTTAACTAACTGAAAAGACAACTAATCTACCAACAATGATATTTTTAGAAACAAACCGGCAGAGTAACAACCTAATAATGCTACCACGATAAGTGTCATGACACAACTACCCCCCGATGCCGGTTATGCATCGACTTTTATAGTTTTTTCCCCACTCCAACATCCTCTTTTCTGTTCATCTTCCACACGGCCTTTCCTGACAGGAGACCGTCCTCGGGCTCATTCAACTTCTAACCTTGGGGTTCAGAACCTCGACATCGAAAACCTGAGTGACGCCAGGAGCTACAGACATCACACTCGCCGTATAAACAATTAAAATCATCAGACAAAAAAAAACACAAAGTGCATTTCTAAAACTTGCGTGTCTATATAAAGGTTTCAATTTGATTCATTCATGGGCTAAGCTCACCTAGCATAACCTAAGCACAATGGATGTGAAACAAACAGATATCTGTACCGATTACCCGGGGCAGGACCCGTCGGGGGAGTGCACCCTCACGACTCGCCAGAGAACCATGTCATAGCTTTGCGTGTGTAAATCGGTACCTATAAAAGCATGTTTCAATCCAACCTACCCCCAAATATACGTTTAATGTTTGCTACACAATCATATGCAACGGTCAACTCATAGTCTGATCACTGCTCCAGGACGACATGTCTGAGTAACCTCCAAGACACTGTCCGAGCTCACACACATTAATCTTAAGCTACACAAGGTATGTTCCATATACTAGGATCGCATGTCTGAGCGCACTCCAAGACAGCATCCAATAATATGAAACCGTACCCCACTTGAAGTGCACCTGTTGGTCAGGACAGCATATCCGAGTACAAAGACCTGCGAGACATGCTATCCCCAACCGCAAGATACATCTTCCCTTGAATGTGTCAACCCCAATACGAAAACACAAAATAAGCATCTTTTACATAAACAGTAAAAAAATTTTTTACAGTTAACATTTCTATAAAGGCCTGGCATAAAGCACAGCACCTACTATAACACAGATCGCGACTACCGCCACGCTCATGCCGAGGACTACAATCTACATCGGCGACTTTCACTGCGATTTCGCTGGTTGTCTGACAAAATAAAAATACGATCGATCTAAAAATAACCGTTAATTCAAGTAACCTAATTTACTAATTTAAGACTGACAACCACAACAATATTGTGCACAGCGACCAAAAGACAGCACAAATCACCAAAATCAATGAAAATACACCAAAATCACGATACCCTCCGATAAAAACTTTTAAACAAAAACAACCGACAAATAGCACACGCTTAACAAAAGTTGTGGGCGAAACAGGACCTATCCCACTTCTGATCTTGTGAATTTAGACCAGAAGTGAGCTTCTTTTAAAAAAAAACAAGCTTACTAAGTCGACCTCAATTTACTTTAAGTATCTGAAAAGGCTAAAACACAATTTAACTAACTGAAAAGACAACTAATCTACCAACAATGATATTTTTAGAAACAAACCGGCAGAGTAACAACCTAATAATGCTACCACGATAAGTGTCATGACACAACTACCCCCCGATGCCGGTTATGCATCGACTTTTATAGTTTTTTCCCCACTCCAACATCCTCTTTTCTGTTCATCTTCCACAATATAATATAAGCAAAAATTAATAAAAATACATACTTTATTACTGTACTTCTAAATTTTAAATACAGAATATGAAGATTTCGTTGAAATATCCGTAAAGCAGTCAAAGAATAAAGCTTTTCAGAACTCGTTCTTTGTGTTCACTTAATAATTTACATTTGACATTCAAATTTTATAATTACCTCGGCGAAGGCAGACATAGCGCCGTTAATTAGTGCAGACTACTCTCACAAAAGATAGTTTATTTCTCACAAAAGATAGTTTATTAGTTAGATTCGTTTAGTTTAATATTTTAAATGCACTTCCCATCTGACTTACAAAAAGTATATGAGTCTTTCATATCTTCATAATCAGTGATACACCCTCGTTTTAGTTTTTTCGCCACACTCGGTCTTATGTTATAATGCTCATGAATTATAGATAGCTCAAAAAACACTTTCCTATTTATAATATGCATTAATACTATATACTTAATATATTATAATGACTTTATCAATAAGATTTTCGAAAAAATATTCAATGCACAGACTTCACTCAATAAAAGTTCTATTATGAAGAAAAGCTCGAGAACAGTTAATTATTTTCAAGTAAAGTCGGTTATAGACAAAACTCCTTGTGTATAGTAAAAATATATTTTTGTACAACTTAATATGAAATATGAACGTTATTTTCTTGTAACGTTTACGAAAGTTCTTTGAGTCAAAAGACTAGCGGTTTTAATTTCAGTCTTATGAGGAACTAAATGTTTAATGAGTAAGTAACGAGTTTACTTGTTTTTGTTGTTTGATGTGTGTTTTCGTTGCAGGCTTCCATGGCGCAGATAGAAGTTTGTAGTGTTCGTATCAGTCTTGCGACTCCATTTCATATAAACTGTGAACGAATTAGGCTAACACTTGGTATTCAAATAGAACAAGCTTAAACTAATATTATATAGGATTTTTATTTTTATATTCGAATAATATTGGTGAACTTTAATGGTTATTTAAAAAACCTTAATTATCTAGCACTTACATAGATAATTTATTACATGTAGCTGCACTAAGAATGAAGTCGTTACAAATAAAGGCGAAGCTTACATCACAGATTGATGTATAATATTTTAAACTATGGTAATTGTCTGCTGACACCGACTCTAAAAATATCTGGTTAGTATCACTAGATAGAATGAAAGAGAAATAACGTTTTTTTTTAAGTAGTATAATGAGACGCTTAAAATTAATATAATTGCATTCTATTATTTTTATCGAGCCATCGAAAGTAAAAAGAAATATTATTTCTTTGTTCAATAATATGTAAGAAGTTTTTTTTCAGTGGGAATTTTTTTTTACTTCTCCACCGCTTTATTTTTTTTAATTGAACAACTTCAAGACATTATCAAATATGCAAAGAATAATACATTTCTTATTTATTATTGCATGTTGTCTTTTCATTTTCCTTCTAACCTTGTGATACTTATCAGGGATTAATACAACTTATGATAGTAAAACCAATATAGAACAATTTATTTGCAGAGTTGAACCAAAATATATGTTTTTTGGGACGAACATACGAAGGCGAATTGCCTGAATAAATATAAGATACGAAACATAGTTTATAAGCAACACTAGATAAGATAGCCCTCGCAGACATCTGTGAGCTTCGTTCTTGTGGCTGATCTGATAAACCCTTGGGTTATTCGCACGGCGTTATGCAATTCACATTTCATTCCGCAGTAATTTTCATTCTAATAATATAGTAAATTGTAAAATAATTTTAGAATTAATGTGAAAGCAAATATTTACACTCAACTAGTTGTCTACTCAATTGCAAATAATGTTTACAAAGTGTAATAGTGTTTCAACGGTTTAATATTAGTACTTTCACTTTATAAATGTAGGTTTAATATATGCTATAGAAAAAAAGATGCGATGACAAATTAAAAAAAAAACTTTGAAAAATTTATTTTGTTTCCATTTTCATTCAAAAAAACACGACGTATTTTTATCGAACATCACTAGACTTCGCTACTTCAACTGAAATGACGTCTATCTACGTTTCTCTACGTTTTTTTTAGTTTACACATTCTCAGCGTACCGTCTTCATCATGACAATTCGAAGCCGAAATTTCAATTATTTCTTACTTAATATATTATAATTATTTAAGTTTTTACTGTATTTAAGCAATATAATTATACTGTTAACATTTTCCTTTGATTCGATTCGAATATTCGTAAAATGAATTACATTCCGGCATTACACGTAGTATGTACATTGTACAATGTACATTGTACGTGTACCTCCCTTGAAGCTACACGTCAAACTCGCGACGCCCGCGGGCCTCATTACCCGCATCAGTCTCTCTTCGATAAAGCATTAAAAGTATTTGTGCTACTAATATTAATATTTGATAATGATTTAGAGGCCCTGTTGTACCTCATCTAGGGTTAGTTTAATATGTGATTTATTTTGTGAAAAAAAAAATGATTGAAATCCGATAACCACAGAGGGAATTCATAGAATCTGTAGATCACGAACTAAATATAATATTTTTTATTATAAAATAGATTGAGATGATCCTTGATCTAAGTCACCACTTCTACTCGTAGGATGTCTGCAACATGGATATTTGTTAGGAACTTCAGTCTAGGTGTCACTTTCGAGATTTTTCAGAAAATGTTATTTTTTTTATGGTACAAAGGGGGCAAACGTACAGGAGGCTCACCTGATGGTAAGTGATCACCTCCGCCCATGGACATCTGCAACACCACAGGGCTTGCAGATGCGTTGCCGGCCTTTCAGGAAAGGGAGGGAGGGAGGAGGGAGAAGGACGGGAGGAGGGATGGGGAGTAGGCCTCCCGGTCTCTCACTTACCGGACGAAACGCGACAGCATAGCTGCCACTTCACGCCGGTCTTCTGTGAGAGAGTGGTACTATACGGGGCGTGCCGGCCCATTCGGCTGCTACCCGAAGGTAACAAGCATTACCACTTGAAACTTTACGGATTAGCGGACACTTGTGTACTCTTATGGTATTTTTGATTTAATAATGGGAAAGAACAGATTATCCGTAGAAGACTATGCATACTATGATATCTGTCGATGAGCTCTTCAGCATTCATCTTTTTTTTCTGATATAGGTACTTGAAATCTATAAAGTAAAATAAAAATATATTTTCTTTTGGATTCCATAAAATAAAATAAAAAATGATTTTAATATAATTCTCCTTCACAAACGACACAATAGTGCTTCGAATACATGAATATACAATGCTGAAGAATCACAATTTTCAGCCTGAAAAACATAATATGTGCTCGTAAAATTGTGAAATATGAAGTAATCTCTCTCGGACGCGTTCCGCTGGCGATTATATTTATTCACTTTATTAATTAGGGTTCCATTTCAGTAATTAATGTATACATAAATGTTACTAGTACTTTTCATTTAAGTGTCATTTTTGAGCATATTCTCTGTTAAAATATTAAATGTCTGCCCACAGTTGCGGCGTTATGGTATCTAATATAATAAGATATAATCTTATATTATTAAAAGTGCCACTAGTAATATAATTATTTATAGAAGTTTTATAGATTGTTTGATAGTTTTAGCCCTCAATCTAACACACACTGTATAAATTGTGTGCATTATCTGAAAGAGATTATCAGAACTTGAAAGCCAGAGTGGTCTAGGCCAGTACTCTAATTTCGCAGTCTATGAATTATTTTCCAAGAAAGGAGATATAATTTGGATCTTATCTAATATTACAGTATAATTTGTTTTTATTTCACATTGCTTAAAAATATAGTTGTCAGGGCTCTAAAAAGTACGAGTAACATGGATTCAATGAATAAGACTTTATGTTTAATCTATTAGAAAGTAAATCAATATTATAGATGTTAATCTTTACTTCACAATATTCATAACTTCTGCTTAAGTGCTGAAAAAATAAAAATAATGTGAATAAACGGACAAGGCCTTGGTATTAACAAAGGAACAAAGAGAAGGGCAAGTTTCAGAAACCTGCTCTCGACATTTTCAAAGGATTCGGGTACCGACGTTTTTACTCGGATCTATTCATGATTTTTAATAAAGAAGTACACTCCATATTACAATAAATTAAATATAACGTTATTGAGAGTTTTCTTACCTCACATTGGATTGCATTTCTGCAGGAACTTATAATTCATTAATGATCTATAAAATGCTCGCTCATGGAGACCTCGGTTGTCTAAAGTTTCTATGATCAAGCAGTTTTTGGTTATTTCTGATAAGAAATTCTGAGTTACAAGTCGAAGTCGGGTAGTTAAGGATGCAAGGCAACGGTAAGGCAACGGTCATGCACCTGATCTCTTAATCTCATTGTTATCCAGCCAGAGAGTTCGAGTGAAAGGAAAAAAGAGTGCAATACAATGCTTCACTTCACTTGCATTATAATATCTCCTACGCATATATTCAGAGCCCGCGTTATAGGGCGCGGTTGGGCCGTCCAGGGCCAGGGATAGGAAAGCGCGCGGGGCGCCGCAGGTGTTGAATAAAACTTTGTCAATGGAAAGCGAAATCACCTATTAAAAGCGTTAGTCGATACAAAGGTTATAAAAGTAAAACATGCTTTCCTTTTTTTTGAACTTTTGCTTTTTTTCGGATAGGTTGTAGTTTCAGTTAGGCGGCGCCTCTCTCGCCCAGGGCGCCGGTAGAGCTAAAACCGGCACTGCATTTCTTGCTAGTCTCAGTGAGATAGATCGCTATAACCGAAGATTTTCGTTATTCTACAGCCATACTGAAATCAAAATAATTACACAACACGAGTCATAATAACAAATAATATAAGGATTTCAAGGTGTGTTCTTCAAAACATAGCCCTGGTTATACAATATTTATAGCACACTCATCTCAAGTCTTTTCTTCCACGATTTCTGTTACAATAACTACTGCAATTTGTCAAAAGAAATTGAGTTTTTGTTATAAAAGATTTCCCGCGGCGCTCTCCACTGAGAAGACGCTCGCACTCGAGCGGCCTCAAGTGTTTGCTCCTCCAGAGCGTAGGCACAGAAACAGCACAATAACATCGAGAATCAAACAACAGCTTTTTTAGATACTTGTCATATTTTAGTATTATTGTCCTCGATATTAGGTCTAGGTCAAGTTAGTTAGGTCTAGGTTTCTTTAATCACGTTGTCAAACTTAGTTTTCATTTAAAATACTCCAAAATCATTGTAAATGTATAATTACTAATTACATTACTCTACCTCGTCATCAAGATGACTTTATGCTTTGAAAAAAAAATTAACGATATATCCTTTAGGTAAAAGTTTATCGCTATAATATATTTTTGATTAAAAATTGAGCATTTAATTGATATATGCTTAAGTTTATATTGGCGCATTAGTTTCATAAACACTCCTTTATCTATAGACTGGATTCTTAAAAAAATGCTATATATAATACCTACCTAATTTTCACCGGAAATAGTATTATATGAGGTAGCTGAGAGCGTGACAGTAAACATCCCCATAACTCCTCAAATATTTGTCGCTTCTCCCCATGAATCAAACATCAACTTCCGAATAACAGAGCAACTAACTAGAATAGCTTTTGTTCTGCAATAAGTTTTATAAAGCTTTCTATCAACGAGAGTTGTCGTAGGCTTAGATGGGGTGAGATCTATGTGATTACACTCTTAGATTTTAACAAGAGTTTTTTAAAGCTCTCGATAAATTTAGAGCTTTATCTTCGTACTTCAAAATAATTAAAGGTGATATTTATATACGATATTCGATAATTTTAATAGTTTATTAGTTACATTACGGATGAACTAACATTAAAAATCCCTTTTTACGCCCCCTACTGATGGGTCCTCCCTTCAATGCCAGGCCTCGTTTTAAATTCAAGCCATACTTGACGCTTCCTAAATAAATAATTATTCAAATAAGTTGAATAATCATTTTCCTATTAGAATATATTTTATGTACTAAGGATTATTTGACTGGAATTCCTAAAATGAACAGTAAAATGATATGCAAACGTCCGGCTGCGGCCGCGACGCGCGCGTTGCGGCGCGCCGCTGTCACGACCGCAGACCGCGGCTTTTAATTCACACTATTTAAACTTTAAACTAGTATTATTAAAGTAAATATATGTATATTCAATTATTTTAATAAAATTATTTGACGACACGTTTGGCTCAGTTGGTATTGCCCTACTTTCTGCGCCAGCGGTCGCGGGTTCGAGTCCCGCTGGGGGCATTAGATGGCGCTATTGTAATAATGTCCTAACATATTTATTTATTTACACATAATGACTGCGCATGTCATATAATTTAGAAACTTTTATCGTCCTGCTGCTGGGCAGTCTCCGTCCGTCCGTTTCAAAATCAAAAGCAACATTATAAGTACCCACGTATAATGTTGTAAGCCTATGTTACTGAATAATGTAGGGCGACGTGAGATCGCCTGCCGCCGCAGGGCGGGCACGGCGCACTAATTGATCAGGCAAGTCTGTGGAGCGTGGGATGGCGGGCAGCGGCGTGGAAGCGCGCGTCACGTCGATCGCTGGACTTTACAAGTATTTTAGCAAAATATAGTGTACTAAATAATGTAAAACCTGTCGGAGACCATTTGGGATATATTTAATCGTATGGAAAGAGCCACGTCATGCATATAACGATTCCCGATAGAAATATTTGCGCTAAATAAAAACTGAACTTTAACGACCTATATATAAATGATTTATCACAGTCACAGTCCTTCACAATACTCAAACTTGTGCAATGTAACCCTTATCTACGCTGTGTGGTGACAAACATACATATGTACCAAAAACTAAGATCAGAACTTAGGTTTCTTATGAAAATGTTTCAATAGGACGAAAATACGTATTAATTAAATACTATGAAATTAATTATTTTCAAATTGGTACATTTTAATCTCAAGTAATTCACTTCAACATTCGTAAGTTGATTTGTGTACATTGAACTTACATGATATGTATCAACATACCTTTACGCACGTAAACGCAGCAAATCGCTAGAGCTATCAGAAAGTGATAGCTGAAATAAAATATATATAATTAAAACCAAAAAGATCCACAAATTTTCATCATCATCATTATCAGCCCTTTTTTTAACGTCCCGCTTCTGGGCACGGGCCTCCCTCAGTACGAGGGGATCAGGCCATAGTCCACCGCGCTGGCCTAGTGCGTGTTGGCGGACTTCACATGTCTTAAGAAAAGTTGCTAGGTTTTCTCAGACATGCAGGTTTCCTCACGATGTTTTCCTTCACCGCAAGACAAGTGTTAATCATGGTAGAAAATGATTCGCACATGAAAATATCAGAGGATCGAGACCCGGATTTGAACCTGCATCACTCGGTTATACAAGCAACGCGTTACCGCTGGGCTACAAATTTTCATACCGTATATAAATAACATATTAGAAGCCATACGTTTACAGAGTCTTAATGAAAGGATGTATTCGCTATTCACGTCGGAATTACAAATACTGATCGCATCCCGCCGAGCCCCGCAGGTCCCGCAGGCCCCGGCCCGCAGGTAGGGCCGAGGGACTCATTTGAATATTACATACGAAATAACTCGTTGTTATGAAATAACTTTTTTGATGTTACGGATGGATTATATATGAGGACTTTTATCAGATTGCCAAAACATTATTGAGTAGTTTTTGCCTGCGGCTTTGGGTGATATTTTTTATAGAAAAAACAAACGAGAGAATGATCCATCTGATGCTAAATCCTATAGTCTTCCAAGGACTCGAAAACATAAATATTGAAAAAATACCATAATATGTATTTTGTTGTATGCCCAAAGACAAGCTATCTACTTTTGGTTTCGGAGCGTTTTTATAAGCACTGGTACTAATTTAATTTAATTTAACTAAAACTAAATTAGAGAATAAAATAAAACAAAATGAGACATGTAGCCGATTTGAGGCTCCTTTAATGTCTAACATTACATTCTCGGCCGGCGGATGCCGGGCGGGCTGGCCAGACGCTGAGTTAGCGTCTTTATAATTCTATGAATCTTAATCTAGGGCGGATGGACGAGGTGTAACCATAACTCCTCCATCCCTAAGAGGAAAATTATCGGATGGATCGGTTTGAGATTCATTCCGATAATTTTTCTTAAATTTTAAAAAATTGGGCGATTTGAGCCTTGAGATATATAAGGATTAAAAATAATTAAAACTAAAATTATCGGAAGGATCGATTTCAGATGTGTTCCGATAATTAAGCTAAGATTAAGCTTAAATTATAAGTATATTGGCAATTTTAGCCAAATTATATAAAATGGACGATTAAAAGACTTAATATTAACATTCTTATTACTAATGTTACGTATCCTAAAATTTCACTCAATTTACTGTCCGTGTTATCACTTAAAACACTTTCACTTTATATTTTAAAGAAAAGGCCATAAATTTCACTTCACTTGCACTAGGTAGAGTCATATCTATTTTATAATTGGGGTACTATATTAATTGAAATCTTCTTAATGATATTTCATTCTATTAGAGCTCGATGGTAGTAGCGAGTCCCGTAAATTTCCAGGTCACAAGGGATCATCGATAGTTGCCAGGTAAGTGCCAAAAAGAAATAGTATAATGTTACCTCATGACCATTGACCACGTTGCTGGTTCAGTGATGTCCTCAGTCTACTGCGAGAGAGGAGCCAGTTCGTTTTTTTTTTAAACTGGACTAGATGCTGCTAACAGAGAGTCAACTCGTCCTCGTATTACGTGAGCTGTTCTGTGCAGGTACTTTGATTATATAAAGCTTGTATGTCTGCAGTGCATAGGGAACGACCGCTGGTCGACATGTTTTTACAACTGGTAAGTATATACTTTATTCCTTTCGCCAAAAGGTAAGGATATTTGGGAATAATGGCTAGAGTTTAATTTAGGTTAGGTTTAGGTTTATGGAAAATTGGAAATGAATATATTACATTAAAATAATTATACATTGACTTATCTGCAATTAATATTTTCATTATAAATGTTAAGTGATTGCTTTTAATATATTATGATTTTACACAAATGTTTCCTATAATTTTATATGATATATATTCTGTGTAGAGTTCACAATTGATTAAAATTATATAGAAACTTTACTTAACTCTTATGCTATTTCTATTTCACTTAATTTAAAAAATATAGTACAAAAACTGTTTTTTTTTAATACACTAAAAATCCTGTAAGATAAGTTACAATAATCCAATTGTTCTGTTTCGTATTTAAATCTCTCAGTAAACGATTATGAAAGTGAAAAGGGTTCTGATTCATTGTTACATTTGCATTGATAAAACTATCGAACATTTTACAGACAATCGCAGTTTTTTTTGACATAATAATTCGGTTATGCTTTAAAATAGACACAAGTTCATTATATTTAACCATGAAAACTCAATATTGACTTCACCAGCTTTCTTTTGCCTAACCGTTTTCTTTAAACATTGGATTTTATTACATAATGCTGCAAAATGATGGATTCACAATTGGTCGAAGTAATATAGAGACTTTACTTAAAGCTTATGCTGTTTCTATTTAAATTAATCCAACAAATGTACTACAAAAATTGATTTTTAATTAATTATAAGTCTTGGTAGATAAGTTATAAAAACCAATTGATCTGTTTCGTAGCTAAATCTCGTAATAATGATTATAAAGTAAAAAGAGTTTTAGTGCATTGTTACAGTTACATTAATAAAATTATCGAACATTTAAGAGACTATTGGCAGTTTCTTTGAAATAGTAATTTGGTTTATGATTTAAATTAGAGATAAGTTCGTCGTACTTAACCGCGACATCATGATCCAGATTACCAGTTATTATTTCTATGACGGAACTCAAAGGATTTATAAGACCTCTCTTAGAACGTATCTGTATTTTTCTATTGTTATATCGCGTATAAAATCTGTATGAATTTTAAAACTTATTACTTATTTAATTCGTTACAAGTTAGTTCCAAGCTTACAAGCTTAACTATTAAGTTTTTAAGATGAGGAGGTTGCGACTGCGTTGCTTCTAGCATGACGCAGCAGAACCTGCTAAGAACGTTTAACGTTTGTAATAGGAGTTTTGCTGTTTCTGTCTCCTACTTTTAGGGGTAAGGTATTTTGTTTTTACATACCTTGGTTCATCTTTACTATTATGATATTTACTTATTATAGGGCTATAATAGGGCTGTTCTCTTTTATCTTCAATATATCCTACTCGTTCTGTGCATTCATAAAAATTAATTATACTATCCCCAAAAAGCTGAATTATTATATTGCTTAATAATTTTCGATGTTTCTTTTCTTTAAAATAAATAAAATACTTTATTTTCGGCTTTATATATTGTTTTAAAAATTCATATATTAATTCAGGACTGCCTGTTGGTAAGAAAACTTCTAAGACTTTCTGCTTATCACGCGACAGATCTGCTACTTTAATATCGTTTTTGAACCATGAAAAAACTAAAATCTGGTTAGGTTTAGTGTCTATGGCCTCATTCAAAATTGGTATTCCAGATAGCTCTGGATTCGCGGCTGAATTAATCTTATCTGATTTACTAGAATCTAATCGTACAGGATAGTCATTATCATTTACCTTATCATCAGTAATTTCAACAGAACTAGCCATTAACTTTTGACTTAAATCTGATATAGTTATACTGCAATCTAGGGTCTGATCAACATTAACTGGTACTGACGGTTTTTCTTCGTCATTTGTATGGTCAACTCTAAGTTTATTTAACTTGTTGCATTTTTGGCTGAGCTGTCCTCATGGATACGTCATTGCTTTTTTGTTGAGATTGTGGTGGTTTGTACCCGAATTGCTGAGGGGGTTTGTACTCGAATTGCTGCGGAGGCCTGTACTCAAATTGTTGTGAAGGCCTGTACCCAAGTTGATGCGATTGGGAACCTAACTGAGGTCTATAACCGAACGATGGACTTGAAGGTTGACCTTGGCCCTGAATTTGAGGTATCTTTTGGGAATTATCAAAATTAAATTTAGAGTGAAAGGGTAAGTTAGGTTTGTAACCAATCGGTTGGGTCATCGATGGCTTTGAACCTATAATTTGGCTATTATCATGTACACGATTACGCATCTTATATTGTTCTAAGAAGTTTACTTCTTCGAGAACGATGCTTAAAGCTGCCTCTAAAGTTGTGGGTGATTTAAGCCTAACAATACGCACCATATTTTCCGGGAGGTTATATAAAAACACGTTTAACGCTGTATTGTTATAAATAACTGACTTCGCTACTTTTGAATCTGAATCATGAATTGAATTTACCTTCGACATTAACAGTGAACGAACACCTTGGATTCTATTATAAAAATTGAGAAAAGTTTCACCTGGATTAATTTTTAAAGATTCTAACTCTATATTAATGCACTCTTCACTGCGAGGATCTCCAAAATGTTGGATTAATAAAGCTTTCAATGTGGACCATGTAACAATATCCTCTCGTTCAGATAAGAGCGCAGCTGCATCATCCCGTAATCTACTTGTCAAGGCATGAAAAACGTATAAATTTTGTTCTTCATTACCATTGTAACGATCAATTACGTATTGACATTTGCGTATATAAAGATTTAGCTGTCTTTTATCTCCATTATATAGTGGAATTAAGTCTAAAATTTCTTTCGGTATTGGAAATACTGTACTGGTTGCCATGATGACAGTGTAATGCAATAATCAGAGGATGCAACTGGCTTCAATATAAAACACTTAAAAATATATAAAAATATAAAAATCACGGATATACTAAGCACACACAGTAAAACACTTAAATCTGAAAATCTCTGAAAATCACACATACAATAAAACATACAAAATAAAAAAAAACAATTTAAAAAGAAATAATATTTAAAAATTAAAATCTGTTAAGATATAATTTTATAACAAAAGTTTTAAATAAAATATTATAAAATCATTTAAGTAATAATTATGTATTTGAATTTTTCTTATAACTTTCAAATTTAATTATAAAAATATGTAAATAATTATTAATTATGTAACAATTTAATATTTAATATATTTATATTCTCATTTCTTTATACTTCAAATTATATTTTCAATTTAATTTATTATATCATTTCTATCTATCTATTTTTAATATATTATATCATTTCTTTAACTTAACATTATATTTCAAAATTAATATTTAATGTAATATAATTTCTTTAAATTTAACATTATATTTTTACTTTAATATATTATATAATTTCTTTATATTTTCATTTAATGTTATTCAAAATTTAATTTATTAAACTCTTTGTTCATAACTACTCTATGTTTCGATTCTTAGAATAGAGATAACACCGAAGAATTTTATTCGGAGATATCAATACAAAGTTATAATGAGCAAGGTTTGATCTCAAAAATAACAATTTAACTTATAATTAAAATGAAAAATACGGGAGGATTAGTGGAACAAGGATTGGCGAAAATTTTGACTCACCAGATGTCCGCTACTCCCATACTCGGTGCCTTTGCTTCTCGCAACACAAAAGAAATTTATTTGGTTCGACGGATCTCTGCTCTCATAGAATTATCGCGTAATCTTTGTAGACGAATTTTGACGTCGGAAAAACACGTAAACTATGGAGGCTATAAGAGCATCCGCTCCGGCTGCGCCACTTTTGGTTTCGGAGCGTTTTTATAAGCACTGGTACTAATTTAATTTAATTTAACTAAAACTAAATTAGAGAATAAAATAAAACAAAATGAGACATGTAGCCGATTTGAGGCTCCTTTAATGTCTAACATTACATTCTCGGCCGGCGGATGCCGGGCGGGCTGGCCAGACGCTGAGTTAGCGTCTTTATAATTCTATGAATCTTAATCTAGGGCGGATGGACGAGGTGTAACCATAACTATCTTCATTCCTATTTTTATTAATACTAAAGTATTTGATCATAAATACGAAATGAAGACAAAAACGCACACACTCACAGACTTACTAATTTGTCCTTATAAATGAAACTACCTTTTCGGATTTTGTCGCGGATTTATTTTGATTTTTAGTTCCCGACGTTTCGAATGCTTTACAGCAATCATGGTCACGGGAGAGACTAAGGTATTTGACGTCTCATAGGTTTATATACTTGTTACAGACAGTGCCTACCCACAATTTACAAAAATTTTGAAAATGGCATCAGAGTACCTTATAAAATTTTAATTCTAAACATTTATATTTAAATTTAAATAATTTAAAAATAATTTATAATTATGGCAATATTATTAACTTATTTTTAGCTAGTATTATTATAATTATTATAATTTTTATTTTAATATTAGTTATTCAAAAGTATTATGTAGTGTTGCTATTCTAATAATATGTATATTTTCTTACCTATAAATTGTTTATGCTAAGTTGCATTCTATTATTTAAATTAAGTATTAATTTGATATAAGAAAATTAAGTTAAAATATAAATTGAATTTTGATTATTTTAAAGTATTAAGCAACACTACTGCAAAATTAAAAATAATTTAATCAAATCAAAATATGCTTAGATTTGACAGATTCTTTTGAATTATAATTTTAAAAAATTTTTTGAATTTAGATTGAAAGAAAGCTACTGCACGGTTCGGAAGGCCGCGATCTACGCAGTAACGACCGGGACATCGAACAAACGTCCGACGATGTTAAGACAGTGTTGACACCATATGATTTCAACGAATGCATTGACACTTTAAATAAGCGCGAAACATCTAAATATAATCAATGCAAAATTAAGCATATTTCAAAATATAAAAAACTCGTTGAAAAATTAAACATCAAACAGACAAAGAAATTCAAAGATTATAACGGAACGCGCCCGTCTACCACAGACTCACACTCGTGCGGACTTCACGCAGTTGTCAATCTGTCAAAACAACCGCTGGACGATTCTACTATTCGGGTACTAAACAAAGGTTTGAATTTTGCTGTTACACCGGCGCGCATCCCTTATGAGAACATCATTTGCGCTGTTGAAGATGTCTTGGCCAAAAATACTATGAAAACTGAGGATATGGAGGCCATACGTCAAGATGTTTCATCTTTGTTACGTCGTAGTACAAGGCCCAAACCTAATCTCAATAAACAGGAGTATTTAGCGTTGAAGAACTTACGCAACAGGTCAGATATCTCTGTACTTCGCGCAGACAAAGGAAATGCAACCGTAGTGATGGATACATCAGATTATAATGATAAAATTAAACAACTGTTGTCGGATGAAAGTACATACAAAAAGGTTAAAACGGACCCAACAACCACCGTTTTAAATGACACTAAGAAGTTGATTAAGAAATACTCCGACAAGTTAAATCTAGATGTCAAAGATCTTATTCCATCATGTGCAAAACCACCTAAACTATATGGTCTTCCGAAAATACATAAGGCGAACGCCCCCCTACGTCCAATTGTGAGCCAAATCGACTCGCCGACTTACAAATTGGCCAAACTAGTAGGAAAAGTACTCTCACCACTCAGAGGTCAAACAAGTGCGTTCACAAGAGACTCTTACCAGTTTGTCAATGAAGTTAAACATCTAAAACTCATGGACAATGAAACAATGGTTAGTTTTGATGTACAGTCTTTGTTTACCAGCCTACCAGTAGAAGACTGTATTGAAATAATATCTAAGAAACTTATGGCTTACAACATGCCGATTGAATACACAGAACTTTTAAAACACTGCCTAACATCTGGCTATCTACTGTGGAATGATGAATTCTACAAGCAAGTGGATGGAGTGGCCATGGGTTCGCCAGTCTCCCCTGTTGTCGCCGACATCTTCATGGAGGACTTCGAGGAGACTGCCCTAAACACATCACCTGTGACCCCTCGGTTCTACAAGCGGTACGTAGATGACACTTTCACAATATTACCAACTGACAAAATTACTGTATTCCTAGAACATCTTAATTCCATAAATCCTAAAATACAATTCACAATGGAATTAGAATCGGACAATACATTAGCTTTCTTAGATGTATTAATTAAACGTAATCCAGATAACACCTTGAGTCATACTGTGTATAGAAAGAAGACCCATACTGATAGGTACCTGAATGGTGAATCTCACCACCACCCTTCACAGTTAGCTACCGTGGGAAAATCTTTGTTTCAGAGAGCTCGAGGGATCTGTGACGAGCAACACCTGGCGGGAGAGCTGCAACATGTCAAGCAGGTTCTGCAAGACAACAAGCTACAAGTGCCGCGCCCTCGTCACAGTGAACGAGTGAAACCAGCCACAGTCGAGCGCGTACCTGCAATTCTGCCCTATGTGAGAGGAGTCACTGACAAGATTGGCTACATCCTAAAGCGTGCTTCTATCAAAACTTATTTCAAGCCGCCTAAGAAAATCAGTCAGTTTCTACCATCACTCAAGTGCCATATCCCTCTCCAAGATGCAGGAGTATACAAACTTGATTGTGACTGTGGGCTCTCTTATATCGGACAAACAAAGAGATCTATTAGAACTAGGATCAAAGAACACATAGCTGATGTGAAGCACCGTCGCAATACTACATCCGCTGTCTGTAAACATTGCTTGGATCGCCCCAGCCACTATATTCGCTTTGATAACCCTCAAATACTCGCGAAAGAGAATCGTTATCGACCTAGAATGATTCGCGAGGCAATTGAAATTAAAAAACATCCTAACTTTAATAGAGAGGACGGCTGGGTATTACCACCTTCTTGGGATCCTGTAATTAATATAATAAAATCTAATAGGAATAAAAGTAATCATAATAGACAGTCGGATGTAGTTAGCTCATACTGTGTAGATCTTGATACAAGTAGTCAAATTTAATATTATATATAATTATTGTATGTATTGCAATATTGTTAAAATATTTTTAAAAAGAGCAAGTGTAGAGTTTCTTGCCGGTTCTTCTCTGCACAAACTGCCTTCCGAACCGTGCAGTAGCTTTCTTTCAATCTAAATTCAAAAAAATTTTTAAAATTATAATTCAAAAGAATCTATCAAATCTAAGCATATTTTGATTTGATTAAATTATTTTTAATTTTGCAGTAGTGTTGCTTAATACTTTAAAATAATCAAAATTCAATTTATATTTTAACTTAATTTTCTTATATCAAATTAATACTTAATTTAAATAATAGAATGCAACTTAGCATAAACAATTTATAGGTAAGAAAATATACATATTATTAGAATAGCAACACTACATAATACTTTTGAATAACTAATATTAAAATAAAAATTATAATAATTATAATAATACTAGCTAAAAATAAGTTAATAATATTGCCATAATTATAAATTATTTTTAAATTATTTAAATTTAAATATAAATGTTTAGAATTAAAATTTTATAAGGTACTCTGATGCCATTTTCAAAATTTTTGTAAATTGTGGGTAGGCACTGTCTGTAACAAGTATATAAACCTATGAGACGTCAAATACCTTAGTCTCTCCCGTGACCATGATTGCTGTAAAGCATTCGAAACGTCGGGAACTAAAAATCAAAATAAATCCGCGACAAAATCCGAAAAGGTAGTTTCATTTATAATGTCGAATATTCGCGTAAATCTAAGATAGTATTAATTTGTCCTTGTTATTTATTATGTCCTTTGTGGTAAATTTACCCTCATACGCTAATATCATCCCAAGGGAGGTTTTTGCAACGAACTAATTTGTAATGAAAACGATTGACAGAATATGTGTAGTACTAATGTAATATACCCACTATTGTCTGTGACTTCACATAGGTTACTTAATTATGTAATAATGAGAAATTTGCAAAAATGTGTAAATCTCAACACGTTATTTAAAAGCTTTATACTGGATCAACTCACAACTCCATCTAAATGTACCAGCCCTTTTCCGCTTTAACGTGTTCCATAAAACCTTTCTCAGACCTTTTTCACTAACTAGTGGTGTAGCAGTACAGTTCACGAACAGACAAACATACTTTATTATAAAGAACCAGTGTTCTAATTTCTCTTATTAATGAAATTCGATATAAATAAATTGGTCTCTGAATATTTAATATATTATTTTATACGTATTAAGTACATAGGAAGGTATTGCGAGTACATTCATCCACTTCGGCCGGCGATGCTCCGGCGTGCGACCCTCATCAATGCGTGTAATGAATAGCGCTGATCGAAATAAATCAAATGAGCCCAAACTCAATGGATTTGGTAAAGCCATTAAAGTTAAATATATTACTCATTTTACGGCTTCGTCCTAAGCCGGCGCTGAGGCCGACGGTATGATTAATTCCATCAGTATAACGTACGTTTTAAATATTTTAATTTCAATCAAGTCATTCATATTTAATAAGTACTAACTTATATACTATGTAAAACAAAAACATTGTTAGTTATTTGTATTTCTAATAAGTCGACACTTACAGTTACAGACAATTTTTTTTTGATAAAATCCTAGATCTTCCCGATTCAGCGTTAAGACGTGAAATATAACAATTGAAAATAATGTTTTGTTTTGCTATCTTATGTCGCTATTAGCTTGCCTGAGGAGACGATGTCACATTTTTTTTTCTAAGCCTCATTTTTATAATAGGTACTAATGAAATAATAGAAATATTTAAAAAATATATATATCTTCTTACATCTTATTTTTATTGAGAGATAGCATTATAAGCTATCTCTCAATAAAAATATGAAAACACGTAGACCAGTTATCCAAATATAAAGTTCCTGTGTTACAAAAACATTAATAAACTTTACCATTAATGACACTAGCGAATACATTCAATTTTACGAGAATAGATCACAACTTTATTTCAAAAATCCTAACTTTATCTGTACACAGCATTAGGTCTAGCTTTTCAAAAGGTACCAATATACTTACTATTCTATACTTACGGCCCAATCAAGACCGACCCTGTCAGGTGGAGGGTAATTCTGAGAACACGAAAATGCTCCAATATATACGAATATAAGCCATTTATAAGGCGCTTGCTCAAATATCCCTGACCTCAGTGTACGCCCGCGCGGTCTCGTGATACAATCAAGATAACATTGTTGTGTGTTATTGAAGATGTTTTTATCTTAATTTTACTTTATTTGGCGGCAGATATCTAAATATTGTACGTGTAAAGAAACACAAGTAGTTTTATTCATTTTATAGGGATTTTTATTAATAACTATAGACGCTCTCGATCCTAGATGCTTAACAGCCTTTGTTTTACCTGAATTAGATTCATTAAATTGACGACACGTTTGGCTCAGTTGGTAGTGACCCTACTTTCTGCGCCAGTGGTCGCGGGTTCGAGTCCCGCTGGGGGCTTTGTTGAGCACGAATGTTTGTATTCCAGTCATAGGGGTGGGTGTTTATATTTATAATATGTATGTATTTAAAATATATATGTGTAGTATATCAACTATCTGGTATCCGTAACACAAACTTCGTAGCTTACCACGGAACTAGATAGCGCTGTTGTAATAATGTCCCAACATATTTATTAAATTTTCTAAACTTCATTAAAATCCGTTCAGCCATTTGAACAAGCATAGTAACATAAAAACAGAACAGTAATCTTATTATTTTTGCATTAATTTGTATTTTAGAAGTACTTTTCTATTAATTATTATTTATATGATCTTTCTAAATCAAAGCCAGTTTGATAGCAAGGGACGGGTATTTATATGTACGAGTATAAACCTCCGCAGGCACCGGGCACGTCGCGACGAGGATGTATAACTTACACGGGAAAAAGAGCAGTAAATAGCGAGTGACAAATGATTCTTTTTATTCAAAACGTTATGGTGGATGGTCCCATATGGAACATAAACTTTTACAATTACGAGCGTAGTAGTAACTATAAATAAAGTATTTTTCAGGATAAAAATAATTATTTTAAACGTGATAAATAACGCACTTATGAATTTTATATTCATAATACAGAGTTTTATAGAATATTTTCTAAATAACATATCTCGGGTACAAATATTACACATTAGCGACCCGTCATGTAGCTTTTATTTATTCGCCCTCACATCCCACGGGAGTCGATAGCTTGGCCGAAAAATAGAGCCTAATATTATCTTCAGCGTAATGTTCCTACACTTAAGTCCGTGTAATATTTTAACTATGTTATTGGTAGAAAGGATTAATAACAATCATTTATAACATACAAATTTCCAAATCTAATCTAAGTTTGTTGGTTTGATTTGACAAAGTGTTCTCTGGAACCCCCGGTATGATTTCTGATAAACGTTTTGCGATTAATAAGCTTTTGATTAAAGTTTAAAAAATAATGTTAATAAAGTTTAAAAAGAAATATAGAGTGTAATATAATAGAATTTTACAATAAATTATTTTATAAGCACCTAAACGAACAACGAGAATAAAGTCGCGGGCATCGTTAGTAAAGTAAAAATAAATATTTTAATTCAAACTGTAAGAATACTTTCTAAGACTTACGCGAATATTCAACATCTTAAATAGGACTAGATGTTTAATTTTTTCGCGGATTCATTTATATATTTGGTTTTTAACATTTCTTGTTCTACTATGATTTCTGTTAATCATTCCTAACAGCATATAGTGTATAATATTAATTTGCCTACGTATGTCTATTCCCTAAGTATACCTGAGTCGATTACTCGCACCGAGCACTCCTGCATCAGACGTGTGATCCAATCCAGTTATGAGTAGAGGAGATAACGAACGGCGGTAAATGTTAACATCGTAGGTGCTTAAATATTCATGCGTCGCATGAATAATTCCTCACATTGTACTCGTGTAAACGGGAAACCTTCCCTCATTTAGACTATTGTTATATTAGTTTAATCAGAAGATGACGTAGACTTAGTGGTCACTATGTAATAGTTATACGTAAGTCCTTTTAACATCCCACTGTTTGATTTTGCCCATTTACCTTCCCTCAATAAGACCACTACGCTGGTAAGATCTAGATTAACAGACGTTACACTCATTTCGGAAACTATTTATATAGCCACAGAAAAAATAACATTACATTAGACAGACAGCAAGTAGTACTTATCTACTCATGTCGAAAATCGATCATATTTACTAAAGGTAGATATTTTAATTTTATGTATTTATTATTATTATTAAGAAATATTGAAAAATTAGAATCAGGTAATGTGATAATGTCGAAACAAACGCTAGAATTACGAGTACCAAAGTTTCGCACCGTAATTTGCCTTAGTTACGAAGAGCGGAACAACAAATCACCATATTCCTTAGTTCCGAGAATAATATAAGACAGAAATGATTCTCATTTTCCATTTCTATTCGGTTGCTTTTAGAACCAGTCTGATGATTGACACAAGTTTGTATACCAGAATAAAGTAAGTTCGGCAAATATTGACTGTGGTCAGTAAGATTTTTTCGCTTTAAACACAAACTTGAAATGCTATATCGAAATAGCTTTCAGCTAAAGCACACATTGTGGAGTGCAAGTAAACAAGACAATCGACGGCTGCGCTTCACGCCGCATCAGTAGCGAGCGCAGTCTTCGGCGACCAACAGAAACGAATGGCGCTAACACACACGCGGCACTCTGCCAGAATTTTCGCAATGCATATTTACGTCCGTTTACGAAAATTAAACTTTCAACGCCTTTTTTTCATGATTTATCAGATATGCAAGAATTATTATGCAAAAATGCAAAGGTTTGTCGTTCTTTTTTACAGCAATAAAGGTACAGTGTCAAAGCGAAGCAATCGACTTGAAGAAATCGTCAAGAAAGTTTATGTATGGGTGAGTGTCGGAGGCTACTTTTTATCAGCACATTGAGCCATTTCATAATGAAAAACACGACCAGTGTTTTGATAATTAATATTGACATATATTTTCAATTAACGTCCTATGCTAATGCTAATGATATATAAGACAATAAGAGAAAGAAATGAAGTTTCGTAAAACTGGGCTTGAAACTTGTAAGTTATCTAAGAACCGCAAGAGCAAAATATTGTATTAATTCGACAAATAAGAACTCTTTCATTTTCCGCCTCCTTTACCTCCGTACCTACTTCCTCATGATTTATGATCCACGTTTTTATGCCTCTTTCTTTATGTATATAAGATGATGCAGAACGCGATAAAATTTATACTCTACTGTTACGCTTACGAGAAATTGAATTTTTATAACGGAATACGCGCGTTGGGCACGTACTGAATGTATTCAAATTATGTCAAAAATAATAACTATAATTTTTATCAGCCGCTGTTTTATTATTAGCGTCTCTTTAAATTATACGCTACGTATAAAAATGTAATAATATTTTATAAGCATTTATATTCAAAATAATCAAATATTTCTCTCAATGTTTAGAAGTAAGTACCTTTTCAACCCAGAAGCCTTTTTAGATTTTTTAGTGAAAAACTATTATTGTATGACATTATTAACTTGCTCATGAAAATTTTACGCATTTTAGCAACAAGTCTGCGTTGTTGCGAGCCGAGGATATTCCGGTTGCAAGTTGCCTTGTTCCTTTAGATAAAGCTAACTTAGTATTTAATAATACGCGAGACTCTACGAGCTACGCTTATTATCACAATAAGCACATTTCATTCTCGAACAAAGTATAGATTAAAAGCTTCAAAACACTTTTCAAATCAAACAGCAAGCTTGACAGCCGTAATGTAATGTCGTAGTAAAACTATTAACGACTTTGTCATCTTTAAAACAAATTTCGCAGCCATTTGAGCACATTGTTCTGACGGCTTCGTAATCACAGGCACGAGTGTTAGTTGTTACACTGTAACACGTAATAAAAGCGTGTTAAACTCTAAACACACTGTTTAAGTGGTTTAAATGGAATCCATTACTCAAAAGCACTATTTATTAGGCTTTTTATTTGGACTGTAAAGAAGTACACTTTAATAATATATATGTTTGTTTTCTTTTTAGTTCATATTTTAACTTTTTTTCACTTTCGCAAACATCTTGCATACTAGAGTTTTACTCGCTTTTTTATTTTAGCTCACTTTCACGGTATGGTATTTGAGATCTAGGTTCTGTAAGCTAAAGTTTAGTTAATGTGCCTCACAATATTGCCTCAACAATATTTACAAAAGTCAAGTGCTTACTTATTATTTATTTTTCAGATCTCTATAATATTCCAGCTTTCGATAGTTTGTTACCATTAATTCATTCGTAATGTTTTAATTATATAAACACATGCTTTGATTTGATAATTGCAATATATTCGTGCATTTATATACAATGTACTTTGGTTATGATTTTATTTGAACTAGTAAGAAATTATTATTTAGTTACGTTTAAATAAGCATTTTTTTATGCCTGTCAAATTTTTTTGTTGATTTTTTATTATGACGTGTCATCATGGTGACAAGAGAGACACTCTCCCGAAAAGATCAGTTCAAATATCAAAAAATCACGTAAATCTAAGAAAGTATTACCTGATCCAAATGAACAAGATTCAATTGTCCAATACACTGTATTTCGCTGAGATCTTATTTTATAGCGCAATAGTTTCTTCAATAAAAGGGTCATAAGTCTGCCCGGCGTCGCTCGCGCGGCGCGGCGCGGTGCGGCGCGGTGCGGTGCGGTCTGACCTACTTCCCTGTAGTTTACTGCCGCCTTTATGACGATAAGTGGGTTATTCGTCACGGGGGAAATAACCTGATAACTATTACGTGTTTGTCAGAAGACGGTTCTGATGTATTTGAGGGTATAATGTGGGTACACACTAGGTGTCGTGGTGTTAATGTGCCTGTCAGGTTGTTCATAATTCGGTAATAGCTCTTAGTTTACGAAATATATTATGTATACTTTTTTTTGAGTTTTGTTTTGACTATTTTAAAACTGGGTTCTTAATTGTGAGATATATTGTTACTGATTTAGGATGTAGTCAAATGAAATTCTAAAAACTAGATTCAGCCTCTGTATTGACATAATGACTATTCCGAATAACCATTTCAAAAAAAATAATGTTCAAATTAGGCTTCGTTAAAATCTTATTATATGTCTAGATTTGTGAGAGTCTCAATAAGGTTTTAAGGGGTACATTGAAAATATTGCTTTTAGGAGCTGGGTTAGCAAGTAAATAATAACAAACAAGGAGGACACTGCATACATGTAACTGTTGGGTGACAAGAAAATTACTTATTTAAAGCGTAGGAGTTGTTTTGGATTAAAAAAAAGTATTTTTAAAAATGAGATCTAAGTCGTTTCGCAATTAAATTTTATTAAGGTCTTGATAGAAACGTATTTAAGGTAATAATAAATTGCGATGTTGAAAGTTTACTGTCAAACGCTTACCCACTTAACGCTTACGCTTACTTTACGCTGTTTGTTTGTATGTTTGTTAGTATGTCTGTCAATTTTCCTTATTCGAACAATGGAACTAATCAAATCATAAAGTACTCTATTAGTACTAGGCCAGTCGTCATAGACATGGTCATATCGAATGCTAGAAATGAAAATACGAAATTTTATGATACAAACTTACGTATTTTTGTCACAAGTATAAAATAAAAAGTTTTCATAATACCGTCGGGTGCTCACCTTACCTCCTTTATCTGTTTGTTAAACAACAAAATTGAAAAAATGGAGACAGAAATTCGGCGTTGTTTACCGCCGCCATGATTGCGTACACTACGAGTAGGCGCTACCTGCGCCTCTAGCTGTGAATAATGTTACAATTTTACGATGTGATCGAACAATATTTGATATATAATATGTATTATGTACATTGTAAAAATCGTCAAACGATCTCTATTCATTGATTTTAATCAAGCAATTTTGTGTTATAGTCCGTATCAGTGCAATATTTCATTCTTCAATCTCACCACGAAATATCTACGATTATAATATTTAGATATCGAAACATTTTATATTATCAATATTAAATGCAAGTATATTTTTAAATTTGAATTTTTCCAACTAAAATTTCTTCTCCATAATAAGTTGAATTGAATCACGAGATAGTTGATTTTTAAAGCTATTTTTCTCATATAGGCCACTTGTTCCAGGTCAGCGCGCGCGGATATTACAGGTACGAATTCGCCCACATCACTGATTCCGAGGTTCCGCAGAGTATTCAATTACCGTTAATATCATTTTTCATCACAAATTTATCTGCATTAAGTCATAGTACTAAATTAAACAAAATATTTTTTATATCAAACGAGTATTTTTTAAGTCGCAGGCGCGTGTGCTAGCTCTGACGACGTCCGAAGTGATTTCCTACACTTGAGTTTTTTCCTACTTCAGAGAAGTTAGCAGATACACCTCTGTGTTAGTATTTAGTAAGCTCATTGAGTGAGCTTCTTATATAGCACGAACTTTCCAGTTCATGAGACAGTAAGAGGAGGGTGCCATTTTCTTCAAATTCGTGGTAAGTTAGCTTACAATAACCTGCACCATAAAAATAGTGAGAATTTGATACATCTGTATAATCTGATGTACGATGAAATGTCGAGAATACTAATATTTATAACATATTAGATACCGGCACTAAGCCCTGACCGTATCTAAGCCCAGTAAACCCGCGTACGCAATACATCACATTAGTGCATAATTGGGGATAATCGTTACAGAGCGCAGGATTTACACGAGTTAACCTAATTAGGCATAGAATATATTTTTATTTATTTTGGTTCTGATTTCAATAAAGTATTTTATCCGTATAGAGCCAGCCTATTACTTAAATAATAACGTATTCCTTCTCCACTAATTAAAAAAGTAATCGATACCTTTTTAATCTTATAATTGAGAGTATGTAAAGTTTTACTTCAAATTAATTTAAAAAATCCTTATCTAACCAGCTATGAAGCACATTTTTTAATTCTTAAAGTAATTACGATATCTGATTTACAATAGGAGAAGATACTGCGTAAAAGTACAAGCAATAAAAATCTGAATTGTGCATTTCAACTTTTTTATGTCAGTCAACAAAAGCATTAACCTTAAGCAAACGAAATTGAAAACAATGAAAGTCAAATTCACAGCCGTATACTATACAATACAGTGTATCCTACGACCGTAGCTTCTGGCGTAGTACGTTATAATAATTTTAACGAGAATATAATTTTGCCGAACAAACTTAAGTATATAAAAATCAAGAGTGTAACATTGTTAGAAAACGTGTGCGTCGCGGAACGAATTGTATCGTGCGGGCGCGATTTAATTTGCAACTTTAATTAATTTTGGCTTCCGAGTGTGCGCGTGACGCCGGGATTCCCCTGTTTCAACCAAAACTGCTAAATTTGATTTTGCGTTGTTGTAAAGGTTATTGTCATTTTACGTTTTTCCCAAAAACTTGGTGTGTGAGAAGCTTGTAAGATGATTTAGTTAACAGTGTTCATCCTTGCGTTAAATACTAAATATTTTTTAATGTAAACTCTTAAGAATTATGACTGCGATTGGGCTTTAATGATATTATATTGCAGTATATAAATTTTGACAATTAATATTAATACGTAGGAGTGTCATAAAAAAATATTTTTTTTATGTAGAACGTACAATCAAAAGTTTCATAAAATTACTTTAATGGGTTTTTAAAATTCTTTCATTACTGAGAAGGTTATTGTAATAATATGAATGTTAGATATATAATGAAAACTAAAAACACTAAAATGGGACAAATACATCTGTAAGTAAATTAAAAATTCTGTCCCCTTGAATGTTTGAAAATTTCACCCCTGCAGGTGTGACGTGAGTATGTGAGCTACATTTTAATAAATATTATTATATATTTATTTATTGCTGCGATATTTTAAATCATGCGGTAAAAATCATACTTTTGAATCAAATATAAATAATTAAGTAAACAAAAACAAAAAGTGTTTCTATGTTTGTTAGCACTTCGTTCGCACGTCCCGCTTAAAATGATTAACATTTACTGAAGTTACTCGAGTGTGCGGTCGCTGTATGAATAAATATTTAAAATAATTTCGTGAATGTTTATTTATGTGCCTTTGAAGATAAATTGCTTGCATAGAATATTAGGCGAAAGTACACAGCAAGTTTCGGGTGAGCGCGTAATGGGCGAAGCGGGAGCAAGAAATTAGATATAACTGACCTTCTCCCTGACCTTTTAAATGTCAACGAATTCAGTGCTCAAACGCTCTCAAAGTTAAATACTAAAATAACATTTAAGTCCTTTGAAATTTTAGAAATTTAAGTAACATTTAAAATGTAAAATATGAACACGCTATGTTTTACACCGATGTATGGTATCGGTACAACTAACTTTAAGGCCACTTTGAACGAAAAAAGTATGGGTTTAAATATGATTTGGAAAATTGAGAAATCGTATCGAGCTAACTTGCCTACTCGTATAACTCTATGAAGTAACGTCCCACAATAACAGTTGTAAAGGGGAATGTTCAATGTCCATGTTCTGGACACTGATTTCTATAGTCAATAATTAACATTTATATGTGATAATGGACAATTGGAGATTAGCGATTTAAAACAATTTAGAAAAAAATGCGTTTTTTTAATCATAAAACAACCTTTTACACAATGAAGTTGTAAAATTTAAGCCGTTACTTTTGGAGGAAACCTAATAATTCCAAATATAGAGATAATAACATGATTTGATGGGATTTATTTGTTACTTTTAATGTCAGTAAATTCAGGTTTTTTTTAAATCGTCTGGCACATACAGATCAATACGTACTGATCATTCCACTAACAATAGTTTGATATAAATTATTTTTTTTTAATTTGATACTCGAGTACTTATATATTGAGACAAAGCCCAAGCCGCAGGTTACCGAGGGACTTTCAAGAAAATCATAATGTATATTAGAAGATAGGAGGAGCTTGGTCGGTTCCGAGCTTTAAGTTTGTGCGGATAAATAGCACCGGCGCTTTGTTATAGCCCGTGACGCGATTTATGGGATGTTGAAGGTCGTTACGATGAGGGATGTAGCGAGTATGTGCTTGTAAGTAACATAGACTTTCATAATATCTTGTGTAACCTAGCACGAGCCAGCATGCTCCACGCCATGCTAACAATCCCCATAGTCCACAGTGTAATAAAAAGATAGGGATACTAAAGATTCAGTAATGTTACTGGAAAATAATGAGTATTTTCACTAATTATTCATTTTCTTAATGTAGTTATTTTGCCAAATAATTTATTATGTATATATAAGCCTCATTTCTATTATAATATATGTATATATTTTATATCTACAAATTGGCAAATATTTATTACGAGTGTACCTACTTAAAAAAATGCAGACGAATTGAGAACTTCCTTCTTTTTGGAAGTCGGTTGAAAAGACAGACATATGTCTATACCATAGCATTTTGTAGATATTCTTAAGCCAACAATTTTACTACCAACATATTAATCATTTTTAAATATTACTGATGTCTCTAAACATATCAAAACTAATATGTTTAGAGGCGAGTCCAGTTGAACGAAACATTCACTCAGTGGAATTCAAAGACGTCAGCTAAAACTCAAGCAACGCTACTTTCTAAATAAGCTTCGATCAGAGCTCGGTATCGACCAGTGACCTGGAACAGCAATAAGAACAACATTGAAAGCGACGCTCATTTTCCACTTTATGAAGGTTTTGAAATAGTATTTTAAGATGTGCAATTTCATTTTATTGCTTTATAGAAATATGACATTGCGAAAAGTGGAGCATTTAAGCGAACAATTTAAATTTTATACAAAAAACAAATAGAAGTAAGCGGGTTCGAATTCCGGGTCTTGCATTTCTATTTTATTAGAATATTATTTATGTTTTACCGCGATTAGTTCAATCTGCTAATGGGAAATGTTAAAGCTTTTCAATTTAACTTATAATAAGATTAGTTACTAGCTGTTGTAACCAGATTTCAAATCACCTCTAATATAATTTAAAACCATTTGTTAGTATCCAGAGTCTATAATTTTGGTTTACTCTCAAATTGTGAAAGCTCCACATCGTCAGAGGCTTGTCAATTAAGAAGTTTCGTTTCATGTTATAATATTATACAATGAAAGGGAAACAATGACGAGAGAACAACGGCAGGAAGTGCTGAACTGCTTAATTTACGCAAATACGCCACTGGAAAGGAAATAATTCTGGGGTGTGATATAAATATACATATAATATTATAAATGAAACTACCTTTTCGGATTTTGTCGCGGATTTATTTTGATTTTTAGTAGCTGACGTTTCGAATGCCGCCCATCATATACGGAATAAATAAAAAAAAATGTATGTTCAATACAAAAATCGAAATCCAATACAATCATTGTTCGGTTTCCGCAACTAATATATAAAACACGCATATTGAATACTACAGTGTTCAAAAAATTGGAAATCAACAAAACGTCTGAAGTTTAAATTTCAGCAAGTATTTTAATAACTTCAACAAGAAACCTAAATTCTGACAAAAGAAGACTATGTATTGTTAAAACGAATAAAAGAGTCGTTGTATAGAATACAAAATGTGTATTGTACGAGTTCTAAACGAAGTTGAAAGAGCATGAGCGGCGAATTTGCTGAGTGACTGCGCCGATTGGACTCAGCAAGCAGGAGGCTTGCTCACAATGCTTCAAGACAACTTTACAAGAGCTTCACTTGGTACCGTTTTGTTAAACTAACATAGTAAGTTCTAGTAATAGATAGATGTTAAGTAGTTTAGATTTCAGAATTTTATTATTTGGTTTGACTTACTCGTAACTTCACATGTGCCTCGGTGGTGTAGTGGCTAGCATGTACGGTCACACACCGAGAGGTCCTGGGTTCGAGTCCCGGGTCGGGCCAAGTTTAGTTATTGAATCTTTCCGTTTCGTTAGCCTCAGTAACAGCCCGGAGTTGGGAAGTTGGTGGTGGTTCACCCCCGTGCCTCGGAGAGCACGTAAAGCCGTCGGTCCTGCGCCTTAGCTCTCACTGGTCGTGTCGAGTAGTCGTCCCACTGGAGTATGAGAGTGATAGGAACAGAGAGTGCACTTGTGTCTGCGCGTACACTTGTGCACTATAATATCTCCTGCGTGCTTGGCCAGTCTCAATGAGATTGGCCGCCATGGCCGGATCGGTCGGAGAACATTATTATTATTATTATTACTTCACATGTTGATGCTTATTTTTGAAGAGGTATTTTTGTTACGAAATGTGTAACTTTGTTTTTATATATCAACTCAACAGCAATTTAACCAGTTATAAGATTTTATTGATGCCAAATCGTAAAAAAGTGAATAACAAAATTTGGTCTAAAAATAAAGAATTAAAATATCTGGAGGGGGCCACCCTTATCATCTAGGAGTATTGTCAGACCTACCAAATATACACAAAAAATCATAAAAATCGGTCAAGCCGTCATGGGATCAAAATATTTTCAACGACGTACATTTTATCCTCCGGCGAACCACGCGGTCGCCGCCGCACGTAGGAGGTAATTTCATTCATATTTATTATTACTAACGAATAAATCGAATTAGTTGAAAACAGTATGTACAAATTAACATTTCATGTGATATATTATTTTATATAAAGAAAAAATGAATATACTTACTAATTTCAAATATTGTTAGTTCAATTATTAGTTACAAGTAGTATGTACGAGTAAAATTCGCCCTACATATCATCCGTGGTACGCAACAAAGGTGCACAGCAGTGAGTGACACTAAGCCGCCACCCTCTCGCACGGCCTGTGACGTAAACACTGAAATAAATCTTTTTTATTGCGAACACAACTTTGCGGATGTTTTTCTCGTAACATATTAGACTAACGGAAAAAAGACATAAAAGTTTCTACGGCGTCGGTTTAATTAAATATAAACCGGCCGGACGTCCTCCGCCCTGCCTCAGTTTGACTAAGGTTTTTTGCTTATTAAATGCTAATCGTTGCTGGCTTACTACTGTAATAATTATAAAAGCCTTTTTCTTTTTCTATTCTAAGCTTATTTATTCAATCGGCTGAGAAATTCACTATCTAGAAGTATAATAATATAATCTATACCGATAAATACAATTCAAGGGTCTATTTAAAACATCAGCATAACAAGCTTGTTACAAAAGTGTCTGTCTGCCTGTTTGTTCCCGTTACATTGACAGATAGCTGAAGTCAGAAAGAGTAACTAAGGTAACGTTCTACTAAAAAAATATAAAGCGTATTATTTAAAAATACTTCTAGCATAAAAACACAACAAGCTTTTATCTACTTTGCTTAATAGCTTTGACTTTCTATAATGCAGACAGAAAAGAGTATGTGCCTTATTACATTATTTTTAAAGAATCAGTCACACTTACATAAGATATTCTCAATACACTTGACGGCTCGTTTGGCTCAGTTGGTAGTGACCCTACTTCTGCGCCAGCAGTCGCGGGTTCGACTGCTGGCGCAGAAAGTAGTAGAAAGCAGTAAGTAGTCCCGCTGGGGGACGCAGATATATCTGAGTATATCAACTATCTGGTATCCGTAACACAAACACGTAACGTAGCTTACCACGGAACTAGATGGCGCTGTTGTAATAATGTCCCAACATATTATATTATTATATTATTATGTAATATTGCAACTCATATATGTATATATCATGCAACTCATAATTTAGCAAAGCCAGGTCGAAGAGCAAACAAATTGGAGAAGCTTTACAAGAATAATAAAAAAATAATTCAAATTCCATTAAAACACAAAGCTGTCACCAAACAGTAGGTAAGCCCGATGTAATAACGCGATAGCTTTCGGCAAATAGTCTTCTTGATTGGTTTTAGTACGTAGCTCCGTGCCAGCGTCCCCGCGCCAGGCGACCGCGCCAAGTGTCGACTGTCGCCGCCTCGGAATTAAGACGTCCACCTACTGCGAGTACTACTGTAAAAGAATTGAAAACCTTGATTGCTTTCCCCGACGCTCGATGCGCTGAGGTTTCGTAATTTTATTTCTTGTCCATTCTATTTATACTCCTAATGTTATTTTATAGACCGTATTTTATAAAAAAGTACTTGGAATTTAAATATATAAGATACATAACTTTGTTTCAGCAATATAATTTGTATTTATACTACGTTTACAAAAAAATGTACTGTCGGATAATTGTTTGTAATGGATAAACTCGATAACTCGACACGTTTGGTGTGCTAACGATCGCGGGTTTGGGTACTGCTGGGGGCTTATCATTTGTGTGATTAGCACGAAAGTTTGTCTAGTGTGACTGGAGTAGTCAGTTAATTTTGTAACACGTGTGTATTTAAAGTTGTATACGTGTAGTATTGCGCAGGTTACCATGGAACTAGATGAGGCTTTAGTTAATATCCCGACATAATATTTATATTTATAAAATCAATGACCGGGGTAGTGATTAGAACGCGGGTGGAGACCCGCGTTCTAATCACTATTAAAAATAGGTATTGGTGGTAGACGTATTTTTTGATGCCAAATCACAAAAAAATAAAACATTGAAATAAAAAAATGTAGTGAGCCACCCATATCACGTAGGGGAATGAAAATAGCCTACAACCTATTCTCAGACCTACCAAATACACACAAAAAAGATTTTTATAAATTAGATTTCCTAACTTTAATAAAATAGGAAGAAATGTAATTATTCATAAACGTTAAAGTTCTCTATTAGTTGAGTTAAAAACGTTTATTTATTTTGGCATCTTTTATCGAATACTGATTGCATAATGGGTTCCGATAAACTAAATTGCAAGCGGAGAATTGCTCTCTGAGGATCACTTTGTCATCCTTATATAATATTTATATACAGTATTTATCAAATAGTTAGTAATATTGTGCATTTTGAATTTTTATTTTGTTTTTCACTTGGGACGAACCCGAGTACATAAACTGACAATATAATTCATACATAACGTCGGAAACGCTAACTTGCATCATAGTACACCTATGAGTATAATGCAGGTCAATTAAAGCTTACTACGACAATTCTGCGACCAAAAACAAAACTTGTTTGAAAAAGACAATTGTATTCTAAAACTTCCGGCCACAGCGTGTTTATTTGCATATATCTCATTGAGATTATCCGTCTCTCCCGGGGTGCGTCCGTTTCTCTCGCAGGTGACAGCAATAATGTGACGTGACGTCGTATGTAAACTACCGCCCACGACCTACCCTCGACAGGGGGATGGCATGAGAGGACAGGGGCAGGCAGGGTGGAGGCTTAGGCCAGCTTAATCATCCACTACAAAAACTCGTACGAATAGGATTTGACCGTACGTGCTTACAGTTTTTATGTACGTCTAGTTGAATAAAAGGTATGAAAATGAAATTTGACTCTGATTAAACCGTATCTAAATAAGAAAGTGACTATACCATAAAATTGTGATCGAGTTGGTGCTGTTATGAAAGAAGATAATATTATATGCAATTGTTAAATTTTATTATATCACTAACGATTCACTCCACTCCGCCCGCAATGTCAACATACAATAAACGTATGTCAATGGACTACACCTTTGGCTCGGTCTGTACTCTGTAGTGACTTGCTGTGACCGCTGGTGTCGCGGGTGCGAGTCCCGCTGGGGGCATTAATTAGTGTGTGTGTGTGTGTGTGTGTAGTTCACTCCATTCAAGGCTGTTTATATTTATAATAATATGTATGTATTTGAAGTTATACATATGTGTAGTGTATAATGTACCTGGTATCCATTCCACAAGGCTCGTAGCTTACCGCGGAATGGACCGCTACCGCTACCGCTAGATGGCGCTGTGTGTAAGAAAATATAGAGCAATATATTTGGGTTTTTATCATTATCGGTACATAGACTGACATATTAATATCTTCTATATGGTATAGTTCACTTGTAGTAAGCTGATGTATAATTTCTGTACTGAACAAGTGTTGTTCTAACTGATTATTCTCACTTATGATTAAATATAAACGCTTATAGTATAATTTTATTTCCACACAAAATGATGAATTTCATAGTTTACAAACTAAATATATAAAATAATATAATAATTAGAATAAAAACGTGCAGTAAGAGTTCTTCATATTTGGAGTGCCTCTCGCGTGTCCGCTCGCGAGTCGCGAGAGCTGGAATGTAGTACGTCGGTAACTAGGTCACGATCGTGAGTGAGAATTTTTAATCATTCTTAAGTAACCTCGACCTTCCAAAATGCACCAAAACTAAAGTAAAGATTATTTTAATTATTATTGGTGAATATAATTATTTCCGACATTATATTCTATATTTATTTCTGAGTCTTTTTTTCGAATTGGGGAAAATATTTTATACAAAAAATCTTTCATAAATAACTTTTTATAATAGAAAACATAAATAGCAATCAGTTTTAAAATTTAAAAAAATATGAATTCAGAATAACAGAAAAAAAAACAAAAAAAATATGATTCCGGCCAGGATCGAACTGGCGGCCTTCTGCGTGTAAAGCAGATGTGATAACCACTACACCACGGAACCGCGTGATAGATCTTTACAAAATTCCAAACACATCGGGCGTATCGCCTAACTGATACATAATAGTTATATCAGCGATGTTATGAATTATGATATTCTATCAATTAATAAACCAAATAAAATCATTATTTTTAATATGATAATGATATTAGGTATATATTCTTATTTATATTATACTTATATAGATATTATATAGGCTTAATTATATATCCTTTTGGAATTTGGATATCGAACAAATCTGGTAGTAACTAGACCCCTAGTTCGCTCTAGGTACGTATGAGCATTGTACGTAGAGTTTATATTGTTTAATAAATAAATAAATATTACATTTTCCGACATCTTCAACAATCACCGCCACATTTGAACGACTTGACACAACCTCGGTGAGACCGTTTCAAATCCGTTTGGTAATTTTTGAGTTTAGGTATCCCTTTCAGAAAGCCAGATAGACTCGACGGAGGACTATAAGTACTGAAATTTGTAAATTAGAATAATATTTAATTAAGCAATTTATGTTATCTCAAATATTACGAAAAATACTGGTAGAAAAATAAGTGGAAAATATTAGAATACAGTATATTGTATGCATATAGATACTTAATTTTAATCTATTATAATAATAAATATAGGCATTTAAGCGGCCACAAAAATATACACAACTTATGTATATTATGTTTAAAAATCATTTAGAATAAGAAAGTGTTAAACAAAACTTAAAATTCTTAACTAACCATAATTTAAAATTTTATAATCAAAAGAAATCTTTTAATTATAAAATATCCACTGGGTAAAAAGAAAACTGAAAAGGTGAAAAGAAGCTGAATTTAGTTCATATTTACGTTAATACATAAGAAAGTGGAGGACAAGTTATATATTTTTCAATTATTATTAAATTCAATAACAGCTTTAAAAAGCTCTACGACATTGCTTTACATAGAATTACCCATCGCTGAGAACGTGACAGACACTCGACATACTTTTTCTTAAACAATGCTCATACATTATAATCATGAATAGCCTATTCATTAATATGTTATGAATAGAGTGTTCTTTATAATATAAATATTAAATACAGCGACAAAGCACTAAAAATGTTTTTCAATACAAACTGAATTGAAAAACGGTTTTTTTTTATTTATCAACCGACTTCCAAAAAGGAGGATGTTCTCAATTCAATTCAGAAAATATTTATCTGTAGTTCAAATTTTTCCTTGCAATGTATAATAATTTATCTTTTGGCAACATTGTATGAGTACGGCTAATATTATGTAATATTTACAACTTCGCTGATATATTGTTTATTTCTTTTGTATCTTTGAATATAGCAAACATACATTTATAACTTTATCCATTACAATATGTTCAATTATTATAATCAAGTACCATCCTTTTCGAGAAAAAGCTCTTTGAAAAGCTTTCATGTTATGTAATAGTCTAAACCTTCATCGAATAAATAAAAAATGGACTTAATTTGGACATTAAATCCATATTTACTTACTACAAAACAAATAAATACAATTACACACACCTATACAATTTATTATTACATTAGATCATACATTATTACAACAGCACCATCTAGTTCCGTGGTAAGCTACGTTACGTGCTTGTGTTACGGATATCAGATAGTTGATATACTACATATATACATTTAAATACATACAAATTATACATATAAACACCCATGACTGGAGTACAAACATTCGTGCTCAACAAATGAATGCCCCCAGCGGGACTCGAACCCTTGACCGCTAGCGCAGAAAGTAGGGTCACTAAAAAACTGAGCCAAACGTGTCGTCATGAAAATTACTTACCGTCAGCACTCAGACTTATAAAGCTCAAATAACTTATTAGGGTTGCCGCGTTGCTACACTGCATATATGAAAACTTCACGGTACAGAATCTTTCCAATTTTTTAATTAATCTTTTAAAAGAATGCGTATTGTAAGCACACATATGCTTATACTAATCGGTAAACTAAATCAAGTTTTGAGACTATTACTGGTCTTTAGTCCTGGTCTAGCCCGCCTTTGAGCACTAGCACACGAGTTCATCAACCCTGGAGATATTACAGTCAACGTCTAAGCTTTAATCTTTGATGAAGTATCGATAATTGCTTCCCTCTGACGGTCCGTCGTCCGCCGTTCATCGTCCGCCGGATTCCAATATTCTTATCGATTTTCATTGCACCTAAGTTTGCGTAACTTCAAGATTGGTTCTGTCAAACACTAAATTAGCTTAAACTCGAAGCAATGTTCTTAAAAGCTTATATTATAATGTAATATTATGAATTTTGTTATTAACTTATTAATTACTTTGTTTTTTAAACTCGATGTATAAATGTATCTATATTCCACATTTGCAAATTCAAATTAAACCTTGGCCTTTATTCTCCTTTAAATAAAATATTAAAGCAATACAACCTCTTGCACAGAAATTCGGATACCGACATATTTCCAAGTAAAATTGATTTTGAGTCTCTGATGTTGAATGGTTTAAGAGTTACTTGTGGCAATAACTTGTATTTCTTGTGCCGCTTATTTGTTTTTATTCTAATGATAAGTATTTCTTATATTGCTTAAGTTATTTTAAAATAAATATTTCTTTCGAATTTAAAATAATATAACTTAACAAAATATTGTAGAAGTAAACATCAGTCAATAGTACTTTTACACTATAATATAAAGCTTATAAGCCCATTCAAAAGTCCAAATCTTCGGTCTATAAATAAAATTCGTACCCAACAATCAATAAATTAAGGCTCGACGGGCACAAAAACGGGTTTTCCTTCGGGATCGAGGAAATCACCTTTCGTTCGTATTTACTAATCATCTCATCCATTGGCTTAAGTCGTCAGCCTCGCGCCAGTCTGCTGCCTCTTGCTATAATCCCAGATTATTCATAGTAATAAGCTATCAAAATAGGGTTTCGTTTATGATTATTATATTGCAAATAAATCTTTTCGGATGTTGTAAAGCATTCGAGACGTCAAAAACCGAAATTCGAAATAAATCCGCAAAAAAAATCCGAAAAGACTTAAAAGAATTAATTAAGAAAATGAGCGTTCCAAGTAAATCAATGTACTACTCTATATTATAGAGTGTACATTATATTATCTTACGTTTTATTTTATATTTTGTGGATTTTTGGTTTACAGACAGAATGTGATTATGTGAACGAAAAATATCAAACGAGCGTACAATCCCCTGAAGGGCGGGTTAAGCTTTTATATAAAATATTTAAGGCTATTTATCTCATAAATATCATAAATACAAAAGTTTGGATGGATGAATGTTTGTGACTCAATCACGCCAGACTGTCTGCACGGATCTGGATGTTAAACATAGAGATAAGTTATATTGTAGAACAGCTTTTAAACAAGGATACTTGAACAATTCTCATAAGATAGATTTGTCGTTCCTTTTCCCTAAGGACGAATAATACGAATAGAGTTTCTATTATGAATCAAAAAAGGAGAACTAAAAATATCAACAAACAAACAAACTAAAAACGAAACTATTTTAGTCACATTATATGTAGGCAAAAATACATAAAATGTTCAATTCAGGATTATACCTTAGTCAAAATATTTACATAAAATGATTCAAAAGTGCTTATCACGCGCTGTCTAGAAAATGTGATGTTTCATAGCTTTGAGAGAAAGGAAATAGAAATAGAGCTTTGTTAAAGGATCTTTTATTGTCAGACCTTTGATATCTGTTTCGATTACAAAGAGTCTGCACGCCAGCGAATTCCATTCTCTAATTTTAATTAACGCTTGCTTTTATAAATCAGCAAATAATGATCATAATCGCTGCATTTGCGAGTACCTTAGGAATATATTTCTATATTAATGCCTATGGCATTCTGGTCTTCTCCGCTATAATTTGCAAATGACCTGCTGTAATAATGTATACTGTGTGGTTGGTATAGTCTGTATAATGTATATAATATACGACAGAAAAACAAGTGGATAGACAGAGTAATTAGGTAGCTCTAAAAAGTTAAGAATCGAATGTACTTTTCTTTTAAAGATATTTTGGTATAATCATATACGATAATAGAAGCTTCTACACAATTGCAATAAGTAAGAACAGATATTAAGTATTTTTTCTTTGTGAGTTCAGCAAGATAAAATGCATATTAGGGGCGAAAAGAAAATGTAAATTTATTTTATAAGAAAAAAACTTATTGTGTTTCTGTCATATTATGATTACTAGATTCATCGGCGAGACAGCTTCTAAGTTTATTAAATGATAAGTGTTTGTTGCGAGGCGATAATAATATTGAGTCCCATTCGAAGAATTTGACCGTCTCAATTTTGATTCTAGCATGAGAGAAATGACAAGCGTGTCTTGTAATTTAAGACTATTATTCTTATGTAATTTAATGTCTTCGACATACAAACGACGCAAGGACATATTATAGTTATTCATTAGGAATGATACATTTTGGGAACACGTCACATTTATAATTCACATTTTATTTTTCGTAAAGTTCGCACCTGCACTCATGTCATTTGTTCCGCTTTAAAGCTCGCGAGTGAGCTTAATTCAACTCTTCCGGGAATTGCTCAATGTTTAATAACCGCTAACTAACGACCTTAATTTGATGACTGCCGCCGTCCTGTGCTTCTCTGTGGTACATTTTAGCTCTCTATTTATAAAATGTCAACTCTACATTTTCATACAGAGCTCACTGACGAGCTAAGTCGCTACTCAACTATCACCTACTTTATATTGTTATTAAAATTTCGGTACATTAAGGTATTTTTTATTACTTCCGTTTCTTGATTATCTCTTTCCTAGTTCTTTCTTAATTAATGTCCTCATGACTAATGCCTCACTGATGGGTGCATTTTCTAATCCTTTTACTCTCATAGTCCGATGGCGTGACTTGATAGAAAACTCAATGACTAAACTTGACTTGGCCCTGGATTCGAATCGAACACCTCCGCACAGCGGTTTGCTAGCCACGAAACCACCAAACAAGGATTGTAGTAAGTACATATAGTAAAAATACGCATGCTATGTAAGGCATTACCTAACCAATTAAATATCTTTGTAAAGAAAACTTCAATCCATTGTCATGCTATAATGAAAATGAAAAATAAAAATACGAAAAAGAACTCTTAATTCTCACTATTAGATTCCACTATCTTGTATTTCTGCGAGTCTTTAAAAGTTTAGTATATTTATATCTATGCAGTTCGTAGAGGCAAAATCATTAAAATATGGAGGTAGGACTCGTTTGGCTCAGTTGGTAGTGATCCTACTTTCTGCGCCAGCGGTCGCGGGTTCGAGTCCCGCTGGGGGCATTCATTTGTTGAGCACGAATGTTTGTGCTCCAGTCATGAGTGTTAATATTTATAATATGTATGTATTTAAAATTTATATGTGTAGTATTAAGTATATCAACTATCTGGTATCCGTAACATAAGCACGTAATGTAGCTTACCACGGAACTAGATGGCGCTGTTGTAATAATGTCCCAACATATTTATTTATTTTTACCTACTGTATTTCTTATTATTATATTAAAGTTTTAATAAAAACACCGTAACGCCTTCTTAACTATGAAAATATTTAAAATTTAAACTTCCCAATATAACCGGAGGCTGTATCCAACATGGCTAGTACATTCACTGCTAAACCATTCTCTACTTTATTGTAACAAAATAAGATCCTTTTTACGTTATGACTTCGTATATCTATTGAAGTAGACTCTCATAATCTTTCTCTTTAAAGCTTATACACGTCTTATAATTAAGGTTATTCTTCACTACGTTGTACGACGCTCCTTGGACTGCTTTATTTTATGTTTCTTTATTTATAGATCCGAAAAGCTAAGGTATTTTTACTTAAATATAACAGAGTTAAAATAATTAATAGATAATAATACCTGCGGCTCCGACAAAGTACACGATTTGTGAAACAGAATAGGTCATTTGTATGTAGAAAATAACCTAAGACTTATATATATACACATAAGATAGCTTTTAGACCCCTATAATTAAGTAAGAAAAACCTTAGCTGACATTTTTTTTTTATGGGACAAAGGGGGCAAACGGGCAGGAGGCTCACCTGATGGTAAGTGATAAACAGAAGTGTATTATATACACTTCTGTTTGTCAAAATTCAGCTACATATGTCAAGCAGTTTTCGAGATATTGTGTTAATTCAGTTACTCTATGCTATTACCATCTGTATGAATGCACCTACGTGAATAAAACAAGTACACGGACAGAAAGAACGATACTGATACCTTGTCCTTTCCTTTAAATCGCCCTTTCGGAAATTGAATCCGTATCTTATCATATATATATAAAATGCAATGAACGTCAAATACAGTATCTCACAATATCCGGCTCTAAGGAACAAAATAGTTCGTATGAAATCGCATCCCCATACCAATCCACAACCATACGACAGACAGACAGTCGCTAAATAAATTGTATTTTATTACATTTATTGAATGATTGCAATCTTAATTTGATATTTTAATCGTGTACCATCTTAAGATATTAAAGACACATTTGAAATTCCGTAGTAAGTTAATATACGGTAAATAAAGGTAAGGTATAAAGCAAAGCAGTCATGTCTATATTAAGTAGAACGTCGAAATATGCGGAGTCTCCGCGGACCTCGTTACTCAATTTTTTACCTACCTATTTTATGCAGCATTTCATAGGAAAGGCTTTTATGCATAACATCACTCAGCTGAAATATAAATGCAACTTTTTGTGAACTCATTCATGTACAATGAACTTTTTTAACAATGCAGTATAATAAATAAAGAAAATGTTAAAATGCTAAGTCTCAAACATATCTGGTTCAGTATCTAATCAGTACATCAGTACATATAAATAAAACTAGCGACTCAGCCTCGCTTCGCTCGGGTTCGTCCCCAGGTGTAACCTCTTTAGTATAGTTTTAAAATGACGTAATTTCAATATATAATCGCGTAAGAAACGCTTTCATTCGACCGTTTTTTCTCCGATTCACTTTGCAAAACGGACTACTACGTAAAAGCCTTTTTATTTTTCGGTTTTTTATATAACCTATGACACTCAGCAATAATGTGGCTTTCTATAGGTGAAAGAATTTTTAAAATCGGTTCAGTAGATCCCGAGATTACCCCTTACAATTTAACAAATATACAAACACACAAACTTTACTTCTTTATAATATTATAATATAATATTAATTAATATTAATATAAAATATAAATAAAATTTAAGTGTCTGTTTTTAATTTCAAATTGACAGCTTTTCATTAAATGTTTATAAAAGTAAATACGGTTCTTAAGTACATCAAAAAGTCAATTTTTAAAATTTTTCTCTGTCTGTTTGTCCCCTCTAATCTTTGAGACGGCTGGACCGATTTTGACAGGACTTTCACTCGCAGACAGCTAATGTTGTAAGGAGTAATTAAGGCTACTTTTATTTTAGGAGAAAATTGTGTTAGCCTTTTAATTTATTTTAACTTCCGCCCAGTGAAGCGCGCCGGATTTGCTAGTCTTATATAAAACATAAGTACATAATATTATATCTACCACAGGTATATAATATCTATATCACATCAATTGTCAACTATTATTATTGAAGAAATCTATACATTATACGCTCTCCTTCTAAATTTTCCTTCGTCCTTCATCATTTTGCAAAAATTCGAAATCGGAATTGCAGTTTGGTTGAAATGGTATAATAAAGCCCTAATTTACTTAGCCCTAAACCGTATTCAAATTTGATCTGCTAGCTTTTTGCTCCTGGCTGCGCTCGCCACATATTTAAGCGACACTATATGTCGCTTTGTCTTAAAATATATAACCTATAACTTAGACTAATAATACCTAGACTGATAGTTTCATACATAATTCCGCTCAATATTGAAGTAGCATTAGTATGAATGTGTGCGTAAGTGTCACAATCTAATGGCGTCTGATTTGATTTGTTTACAAATTAATTTTCTGTATAGACGAATGTTTTACTTTAAATTATAAGTTGCCAAATAGTACCTACCTGTGAAATGTGATTTTCTTTTTCTTAGTTTTATTATGTGACGTGTTATGACACCCTTTCAATGCACAGCAAGTCATTTTTAAATTAATAAAGCGGGAGCTAAGACTAAGTAAGTACCTAAGTTGTACGTATGTAGTTGTGTAACTTGACAATTGACATTGACACGACGGGAAACGTATCTAGCCATATCTCGAAGTCTAGCCAAAAAAAGTGGTTACAATTCGCTTGGACCTACACTCCATCTAGGTGTTATATATCTTTGACCTATAATATATTAGACGGCGATTTCAAAAACAGAACTCTATTCTACTTTTTCAAATGTCAGACTTAACCACTGGCACTTAAAAATAAATCCACTTTTTTAAACACAATTTTAATGTCAAGATTATTCCTTTTAAGCCATCTAGTTAAATGTAAGTTTATTCTTCCAGCGCGGCTCCACCGAGCGCTGTATCGACCACATTTAATATTAACCAGGTTTAAATGGTATGAAACTCATTTAAAAGTCAACTAATAGAATGGGCAAGGTTTAAAATGTTTTAAGTAAAGTTAAGTAGCTACCACAATATTATCGTCCACAATCTTCTTATATACAAATTTTAAACACTTTCCGTAGCCTTATTATTGCAAGTGTAAATAACACCCGCTTCCGCTTTCAATAATACCATTTATTATTATTTTCCATTTTCTTTTCATGACAATATCGTAGGTTACAATTCATCTATAAAACTTTTTTTTTTCGTCCTGTCATTCTTTTCTTTTCATTTGAATATTGTTTATTTTTATAACAATTTTCATAATTTTGACAGCCAGATTTACAAAGTGGCCAGTTTAACAAATTAAAAATTATTTTATTTTACATTAAAATAGCGAAACCTTACACAAGTTATAGACTATGTTTCTGCAATGTGCGTTCAAAGTGCGGCGGGGGGCTCATTAGTGCCCGGCAATCCAGCCGGACGCGAAGCCAAGAAACGCACAAGGAGTTGTGTGTTGGAGGAAGAGTGTACCATGTGAGTTGGTTCAGCAGAGCAGCAGAGTGAACTGTCGGAGCAACCCTTTGGCTCCGTGGTTGAGTGAGTAAGAGATCCTATGAAGTTCAGTTCGGTTTTAGTGTCTACTAGCTTTGCCTGTGATGAGTCCCACATAAGCACCAGTTTGTATACAGGTGGTATGCCTAAACACATTTTCCAACTTTAAAAAAGGTCATAGTCCATCGACCTATTTGAGTTCTAAATTCCAACGACAGAAATGACAAATCTGAAGCATGCTTAATACATCCTACTCGTAAATTAACTACAAGAACAGTTCAAAAATTGATTCAAATTGTTTTTCAATTCATTGAGTCAAACAGGCACAAAACATTTTCGAGAAAAGATTCAGTTAACTATTTTATATAACTGTATTCAAAACTAGCGACTGCTTTGTTTTAGTCCTCACTAAATAAAGCCCGTGACTTAATCATACAACTTTTATCCTATATCCGGCGGAAATCCTCTTTTCTCAAAGTAGCCTTTGTCCTTCATGTCACTTCAATATTCAAAGCTTCCGTAAAACTCCCGTCAAAATATGTTCAGTGATTTTGGAGATTAACTAATCTGAACAGAAAGATAGAGAAATTTTATTTACAGTATGTTGATTATCGTGTCACATATTATACTCATAAAAATTTTTAGGTGCCTAACTTCTAAGGTGACAGAGTAAGAAACATACACACAAGCTTTTTTCCTCGCATTTACCTATTCAAGAGATAACAGTAGTAAAAAGAGAGTGGTAGTGCCATGCTTGTTACCTTCGGGTAGCAGCCGAATGGGCCGGCACGCCCCGTATAGTACCACTCTCTCACAGAAGACCGGCGTGAAGTGGCAGCTATGCTGTCGCGTTTCGTCCGGTAAGTGAGAGTCCGGGAGGCCCACTCCCCATCCCTACTCCCGTCCTTCTCCCTCCTTCCTCCCTTCCTTTCCTGAAAGGCCGGCAACGCATCTGCAAGCCCTGTGGTGTTGCAGATGTCCATGGGCGGAGGTGATCACTTACCATCAGGTGAGCCTCCTGCCCGTTTGCCCCCTTTGTCCCATAAAAAAAAAAAAAAAAAAAATAACAGTAGTCTTATATCGATATTCATAAAATTCCATTTATTTATTCGATTATGGAGTATAAATTATATTTTTGTATGGGTACTTAAAAATGTTATCTTAAATGTTCTTAAATGGTCACGCCGCTCCGCACGCGCTGCAGCGCCGCTACACAATGCCACTATTAAACTTTATGAGAGTGGATATAGATCTTATCGAATTGGGTTACGATTATGACTATGTTATCATCTAAATCAAATTAGAACTTTATTTAAAATATGTCTGACAAATACATAAATGTGATAACAATTTTTAAATGACTGAAAAATAAAAATTCTGGCGCAATGAACAGAGTTTCATCTTTTATGCCCAAAACGCTTCGAATAAGGAACTTCAAATACCTATATTGAACATATTAGCTGTTATACGATTTTCTATGATGTGTTCTAAGTCTTTTTATATATATTCTTAACGAGACACTCCAACTTTTTAGAAAGATCAGTATTCTATTGTAGAACTTCAATAATATGGATCGATTCGACTTTATTGTTATGTTCTGTTTAAACAGTTTCAAAGGGAAAATCTACTATTGTCCTTGTACGTTTTTGTTAGTGCGATTATTTCAGAAACTATTACTTCTCCTTTTTTATTTCTACGATGGCTTTCTTTAGGATTTTAAGCTTTTGAAAAAATTGTATATAAAAAAAATAAAGCGAAAAAAACAGAGAAAAGTGGGTTGAACGGATTTCCGGGCTTAGCATGTTTTCTTGGGTAAATCATTTTAAATATGTTCACCATTTGTTTTACGGTGAAGGAAAACATCGTGACCAAAAAAATGTAATATATAACAATATTATTTCAATACCTATACCTTCCCTATTGGGACCGGCATCTGTTCAATAAAGATAACGTTGACAATCGTTTCAAATACGTTTTGGTGGACTTCACACGTCTTATATTTTCTCTCGCCACGTACTAATTTTAAAGGGGGAATCAAGTTGTAAATAATCACTATGTCTAAAAGACAAAAACGTACCTTCATGGTATTTTTTTATTAGACGATTGGAGTGGCAAAGACCTCTAAGGTTACCTCAGAACCGTAAATAACTGCATTTATACCATCGATTCGGAAAACCATAAGAGGAAAACATGCAAATATCTACACTAATGTTATCCTCCTCCTCACGAGCAATAAAGAAACGTCTAGAAACAGGTAATGTCATGAACTAACGATCGTTTAATGCCTCTATAGCTCTATAGAACTATGAAAAGTTCACTACACAATTCTACACTTTAACAGTTTTTGTATTTAAAAAAAATATATTAAGCTTAAAATTATTAAATATATCAAAAATAACCCATCTTTGCAAGTTCGCCATGTCGATTTTATAATAACGTCACTTTGCTTGTAGCGTTCCTCATATCCAGCAATATGATTTGATATCCATATCATGAGGGCGCAAACAAAAACAATCTGATATCTTTAGTAGTCCGTCATATTTGATTTACGTACTTTGCTAGGTTGTTTTAGTTAACGCTCTTATTAATTTTTCTCCTCGTAAAATTTCCTGTATGAAAATTTATATTAAATATGATTCTTAAGCATTAAGCTCCAAAAAATAACATTATATTATTAAATGAACAGCAACAACATAGTTAAATTCATATGAATATTTGCTTTCGCGATTGAGTGCTGAATTGAAATACAGAAAATAAATTTTCAGCAATAATTTTATTTATTTACGTATTTGAATAAACTTTATAAGGGCTTAAGTTTAAGCTTTAGGAGATTTAGGCAAAAGGTATAAGGCGACTTTTCCTTGACACACGGGCTATTTTTACTGTAACACATCAGAAGAAGAGGCGAAAACTGGCGAATATTTTAATAAAATATACATTTTACATAAATGATGTATAATAAAATAAGTTATATATAGTATAAACACGAATTTACTTTATTTTTTTAATTTTACAACATCAAAAAGCAATCTCACTTAAATGGGCTTCTGAAGCTCATTTCTGATATTTGAATAAATTTTTAATGAAATTTCTCTCCAAAATCTTCAACAAGAATAAACAGTTAGGTACTGTTTTACATTAATAATCACGAAAAGCTCGAAAAAGGCAGAGAAAATATGTCTGCGGAATGTTCTCAATAATCCAAGCCATATAGGGAAATTCAAATTTAATATTAACTAGGGTGGTTAAACAGAGTAGTTTCGTGACACCAGCAGCAGCATGCGGGCGAGCTCTCGCCGAGTATGTAATTAGGGGTGAACTTCGCGCCCTCCGTCCCGCATTGACTTTATTACATGTCCTTTGCGAGTTAGCACTGAACTAATATTTGCGTTACCCGACCGCGCTAACATTTGCTATCCCTGCGACACAAATGTATGGATAGAGCTGTTGTTGCTTAACTTTGATTTAAATATAGTATGATGTCATTTATATTCATTTTAATATTATTGAGGATATTCGGATTTTCGTTTTCCTTTATCAGACCTGTAGAAATAAGGTACTATAGGTTTAGAGGCTGGACATTGAAAGTTGGAAGCTTTTTGAACGTCTAATTGGGCCTCGGTTCCCAATAACTTTATAGGTTCTGTCAGATATACAGGTAGCCTCATAATATTTTCGTTGATCGTAATGTGGAATCAGTAATCATATTGAATGATTTGCAGCTGAAAATACCCGAGATTTGATCCCGTTATACTTGGTTTCCAAGCGACCACATTACCACTGCTAATTACTACCTTAATTACTATTTTTGAGCTTGTACAAAGAAAAATATAAAGAAAAAGCACAAAAGCTCTACAAAGAGTACACTGAACATAATCCGGATACAGCAGAGGGATTTTATTTCGAAGGAGTCAATATCAAATATCTTCGGCGCTTCTCAATTACCCACATCAGCTAATGTGTTTGTCGAGAGTGACCTTTTGGTTTTGTATAAGCCATTTTCAAACGCACTTTATATTTTAATATTTATTTCAAAAAATGGACATAAAACATGTTTTTCATTAATGGATGTACTTTTTGGCTTAAAATCTCACAAAAAAGACCTTTAACTAACCTAAATAAATATCAATCAACAAAAGATGTCTTGATACCTTTTGTTGATACATTAAATGGTTTCTAATAAAATAATTATATAATTTTTTTAATCTTATTAAAAAAACTACTATAATATCAATTACTTTTTAGGTAAGACAATTAGTGTCCAAATCTAGAGGACAAATACCTAATAATGCTGAATCGATGTGGTCCTTAACGTAACAATGGATTTTTAAGATATGTAGAGTAAAATTAAGTGTCCAATTTTAATTGCAACATAAATTTACTACTTAAAATATGTAACCTTGCATGTTTTTGCCTTTTGTATTTGTCCCCGCCCAATAGCGCTACGAGAGGAATTCAAAGTATTAACAGAAAGTCAAACAATGTTTGATGTAAACTAATTTAATTAAATTTAGTTAAAATATTAGACTTACTTAAGTTCATATCTTATGTAATTAATGAAATTAAGTATATAAGTATATTGTAAAAGCTATTGACATGAAAGCTGATTCGGCCAATTCTATGTATAATTTCTATTATTACCGATTATAAGTTAAGCAAAGAATTCTTAGAATCTCGTCTTACTGATCGTCGTAGCTCATAATGATATAAACAACAAGTAATTTCCTACCTCCCTAAACGCATTCATAAATCAGTAGAAAGCGAACTGGAGGTACTGATACCGAAGGTGATGTATGGCGTCGCGGGACCACACGGGACGCCCGGCGAAAGAAATACTCAACATATCCAATGTGTTTCGCAAGCAATACGTGTTACAACATATTATATGTACATTCGTATATTGTCTTTAAGTATTAGTTTTTTCACTATATTATAAAAATGTAATCATTTTTAATTACCCCCAGTACTGAGCATGTGTGGGGAAACAGAAAACAGCACGTGTAATTTTGCAATGCCTAGATGTGGCGGCCAGCCAAACTCTCTTAATTTTTGCTGAGTGGCTAAAGATGTGTGAGATCTAGCGGTGTCATGATGAAAAACCACACCCCTTCTGTTAATTAATTCCGGCCACTTTCTCTCATCTTCTTGCTTTAATCTCATCAGTTGTTCGCAGTAGAGTTCAGAATCGATGGTCCTACCTGGTGGTATCAGCTCATAATGAATAATGCCGTTCCAATGCCACCACACACACAGCACCACCGAGTTAACCCGGGTTTCGCCACAGTCTGAGAAGCCTAACCGGCCTTTGATCACGACCTTTTTCGCACGTTCTTGTTTTACGTGATCGACTTTTCATCACCAGTTATCAGCTTCTTCAAAAATGGTTCGGTTTCATTACGTCGTAATAAAGAATCACAAATGAGTACACGGTTCATTAGGTTTCTTTCAGTGAGCTCGTGAGGTACCCAAATATCGAGTTTTTTTGTGTACCCAGTTTTTTGAAATACGCCAAAACTGTTTTGTGGTCAATCTCAGTTCTTCAGCTACGTCTTAACTACTGATATGCCGATTTTGCTCCACTTTTTCAAAAATGGCATCCATTTTATCCGTAATAGGGCGACCAGAGCGAGGTGCATCTTTGACATCAAAATTTGAAAACGCTTAAACCAAATTTGTGCTACTCTCACAGTCACTGTACTAGGTCCATAAACATCGCAAATTTTTTTCGCGGCTGGCGTTGCCTTTTGTACTATTTTTGTAGTAAAATTTTAAAATGTACTGAATTTCTTCATTACATTCACTCATCTTGACAGTGCGAAAAACAAATAAAAATCATACATTTTCCTAATTTGAATTTGGAATAATTATTTTCTTTAAAATTTAAACTTTTGATGATACCGAAACCAGCCAGATACAAATAGTAAAGTCAAAGAGATTTTATTACAAGTTCATACATACTATAATGCGAAAAGACTTTTCCCCCAACCTATTATTAACAGGTACGCAAAACAGATGCTAGTCGTCGAGTTTAAAAACTATGTAGACCGATCATACCATAATACACCAAGTTTGCTTACTTTATACTTACTTGATATGAGTTACCTCGTGAGATAACTGTATAGATACTCAAATTGGATCTTACCTAATTGATCTATCTAGCAGCGAAATTCCGTTAAAATCTCATATGTCAGTCCCTTGCAGCCATGTCCTCCGCTTGTAACAACTTATTACTTCTATATAGGAAGACTCAAAGGATATCTTACACTTCTATTTAAAAAAATAGTGAGTTACCCTCTAATTCGTCTGAATCCCCGGGTTCTACGTTCTAAGCGGAAATTTAGGGGATAATATAGAACAAATAAACAAACTTTTTTTTTGTTTTACTTATAGATATCGTACATAACTCAATACGGTAAGTCCATATATAGGTGATACAAATAGACACTTCTATTTTAAATATCCATACAAATTATAGATATTGAAGAAGCTTTAATTGTTGTGTATTTAGACGTTTAACTTTTAAGACATGACATTTAAGAATGCTAAGGTGGAAAATCTGTGATAAAACGTTAAATACCCGTATATTAAATTAGATAATTCGTTTGCCCTTCAAAAATGTAAAAAAAAACATAAACTGGAGTATTATTAACATGAAGTGCTGTCAATAGTAGTAATTGCGGGGAACATCTTGAATAAATATAAACGAAAGGTCCAATTTACATTTGAAAAGCTCTCAAAAGTAAATCGTAACACATTTTCATACTTTTATTTTTTAATATAAGCAATTAATCTTTACTTGCTAACTTATAACATCTTATTTATATTTTTTAATATGAAGCTTTTAAATGTGTATTTAACGTTATATTGGTTTTAACGAAGATGATATAAAAATCTTTGAGCCTAAAGAGAAAGAGCCTATTTAATGGGCGTATGTTAATGATAAACATTAATTCTTCTTGCCACAGAACTTACTAACTTCACTATAATATTAAATTATTATTAGTCGTTAGATAACCCGAAAGCCTTCAAGGTCTTAAAAGCTCAGCGCTCACAATCGATAGCGACAACAAGCGACGTGTAAATAATACATCAGCGAGAATCAGCCTAAAGCTCGTGAAACTTTCATAACTGACAAGTTTATTGTGTTTTTCTTGAACCTTATGTCTTTACAGATAGGAGTGATGTTTGCTGATATATTTTTTCTTCTTTGCAGAACACTCGCGTAGGCCGTGCCGTGAATTAAGCAGAATTATTTGTGGGTACTGTTTGGGTTGCTCATACGATGTTAAGTAGATGCTATGGGAAAATATGAGCATATTGTCTTTGTCACATACTCTGTCTCTACGAATGTAGCGCATTTAATATCGGTGCATGGAAATTAGATCAAGATACTTTACAACATGTTGGGCAGCCAACGTGGTTATTTTAGATTACCTTTTAACTAATTCAGATTTGTATCATTATTCAAGGATATCATAAAGAATATCCCATATTTTTAAATTAAGTGTAATAAGCAAATTACCAGTTATAGGCAGTGGTAGCCCAGCGGTAACGCGTTGCTTGTATAACCGAGTGATGCGGGTTCAAATCCGGGTCTCGCATCTCTGAAATTTTCATGTGCGAATCATTTCTATCATGATTACCACTTGTCTTACGGTGAAGGAAAACATCGTGAGGAAACCTGCATGTCTGAGAAAACCTAGCAAGTTTTCGTAAGACATGTGAAGTCCGCCAACACGCACTGGGCCAGCGCGGTGGACTATGGCCTGATCCCCCTCGTACTGAGGGAGGCCCGTGCCCAGCAGTGGGACGTTAAAAAGGGCTGATGATGATAAGCAAATTACCAAAATTACTAAATTACTAAAAGTTATAGTTAAAAATAAAGTGAATATACTGACAAAATTTTAGTAGATCTTCCTTTCTTTTACGCTTTATTCAAAAATTCAACTCGTTCATTTTACATGAAATGAACTGTAAAAGCTTACGTTTATTTTGATGTAGCGATTTAATGACCAAAAGCTCTTCCTTCATTGTATGCAAAATGCGAGGTAAAAATTCATTAGAAGTCTGCACTCATACCGCACGAAACGAGGCCGCGGCTGCGCTGGCTCCGCTTTAATATACAACAACCCAGTTATGTTAATAAACTTAGCTGACTATGTTGCATGCGGTGATGGCTCTCTTAATAACTCTCGTGCCACTTGCCAAATATACTATTTAAATTTATTAAAGCCAAGGGGCATTCACTCGCTCATTACGAAATATCGAAATATCAAAGACGCATAAAGATTTTGGCAGGGACGTAGATTACAGTTAGTAGAAGTCCGCTAAGAACAGATTTTGTGACAGGGGTGGATTAAGGAGGTCTAAGGGCTCTCGCAAGTCGTATGAAACTCCATTATTATTTTTAGGCTGCAAATTTTAAATTAGGCAGGGAGCTTCTTAGGGAGGGATGAACCCGAAGAAGCGAGAGTAAGTTGCTACTAATTTTAATAAAAGTGTAAGCGCAATTCTGAGCCAGTACGAAAAACAAAATGTTAATATGTTATCATTGAATACTATTTTAAATTCAAAGGTTTCTGTACGTTTGTTACAACTTAACCCTGAGCGGCTGATCAGATTTGGATGAACTATAGTACTTAAACACATTAGGACTTTGACTAACTCGTAGATTTTTGTTATAAATGTCCTGATTTGCAAAAAAATGTATCGGCTAATACAAATAGGCCTAGCTAATTTTAGTCGGATTAAGTCACAAGTTATATATAAAGCTCAGGAGTTTCATTTTTAAAATAAACTAGTAAAATAAATCGGCCAGACTATTTATCATTTTCGTAGCTTTTCGTAGGTTGATAAAATTTCAATTATAATTAAATGCCTTGAAGATGATCAGTTCATTTCACTTAATTCAAATCATCATTGTTTTATAACTTAGAAATATCTATCTCTAAATAATTGTGACTAATCTGTATAACATTTAGATAAATATAATAAATAACATTCAATTTTATTATACAATTTATCAAAGGCAATGTACTTTACAACTTCCTAATTATATTACATGTACTTGTACAAGCCTCAAACACAATTCAAGAATAACTGATGTTGTAAAAAAGGCTATATTGATATGGTAATAAAATTGAAATTTAATATTTCAGGTGCCGAAAGATTGAAGACAGCGTAGATGCAGCCTCCGGCGCTACGAAGGGATCAGATGTTAAATACTCTAACAGGCAGTAACAACCCAACGCGGTATGTTCAATGTTGGTTATCTTTCCGGATACAATATGTATCTTGTGATAAAGCAGACTCAGAGCAGACAGTTCGACTTAATCTGGCCTACATGTCTTAATTCCTGATCGTCTTCAGTCTTGATTGGTTTTAGTAACAGAGAGAATGATAGCAATCAACTAGTAAAAGAATACTTTTAACTTTTTTCAAGTTTTATTTATAATTGCCAAAATTGTATCTATAGAGTAGTTTTTAGCTTCTAGCTCAATATACCCTCTCTTTTTGAAATAGATAGCAATTTGTTATTGAAGTCGAAAATAAAAAGTAAGTGTTGTATTCATCATCATCATCAGCCCTTTTTAACGTCCCACTGCTGGGCACGGGCCTCCCTCAGTACGAGGGGAATCAGGCCATAGTCCACCGCGCTGGCCTAGTGCGTGTTGGCGGACTTCACATGTCTTACGAAAACTTGCTAGGTTTTCTCAGACATGCAGGTTTCCTCACGATGTTTTCCTTCACCGTGTTGTATTAATTTATGATAAAAAGATAATTTACAAAAATGTTTATTCAAAAATTACAAGATAGGCGTCAAATTAAGTTGACAGGCTATTGAATGTTTAACAATTCCCGGAAGAGTTGAATTAAGCTCCTCGCGAGCTTTCCGCCGAAACAACTAAGACAAAGTGAAGGTGGGAGCTCACCTAAAAATAAAATATGAATATTAAATGAGGTTGCCGAACTCAGACCAGTAATATATATTACCTTTTTTATTGTGAAACTGTTTCAGGGTTTTAGTACGAGAATAGGTAATAACCTATTAAAATTAACAATTAATAAATCAGTGATTTAAGATCACGAGGCTGAGGCGGATGTGAAATGTTCCAGGTTGTAGGATTACACTATAGAAATTTATCTTAATTTAATGACAAATATAGAAAATTGATTCGAAATTACAATTTTTATCCATCTATCTAATGCCAGTCAAAACACAATATGCTTTATTCGTCACTTACTCTCGCTTCTTTTGTGAGTTCTTATAAAGACATGATCTTTTCTTTATATATAACTAACAATTTCCGCGGCATCGCCCGAGTTCTAATCACTATTAAAAAATATGGGTTTGTGGTAGAAGGTTAAAGGGTAAAATTTAGGGTTATAAGTATTTCTTGATGCCATATCATAACAAATTAAAAAATAAAAATTTGGTTTAAAAATGGAAAATAAACAGATCTGGAGAGGTCCACTAGGTCCACTCTCATCACCAAGCGGAATAAAAATTAATAGCCTATGACCTATACTCAGACCTACCAAATGTACACAAAATTTTTATAAAAATCGGTCGAGCCGTTGCGGAGGAGTTCGATAACGAACACTGTGATACAGATTTTTATATATTAGAGAGAATTCGCAAAATAGGCGCACAGTCGTCGAGTTGCGGAAACCAGCCCGCTCATACCATACCATACCATACCATATTAGAGAGAAAATATGTATAATATTGTTATATATCATCTTTTGACTAGCGACACCTTTTTCAAATTTAATTACTAACACCAGTATTATTAATACAAACAAACTGAACACTGAAAATCTAATAACATAATTTATCTATCAAATACGTAGCTCCCTCTAAGCACATTTATGGACAATGATTGCCTACATTACGTATAATAAATATAATTACATTTAAAAGGTCAGTAAAATCTTTATTGCTTTGAAGCAACATAATATTAGTTTTTACGAGCGGACGTAAAGTAAAGCGGACTTGTATCGAATAAAAACGGTTTACATCAAACGAAATCCAATCAGGAGAGTCCGAGGGGCGTCGTAAAGCCATGCTGCGTTCGCTTGCAGTCGGAAACTACATTTCAATTTACGAAATACAGAAAGTCCCTACACTTTCCAGTACTGGACACGTTTTTAATTGAAACCTCTGTAATGTACAATTGTCCGCTAGAAATTTTGGACGTGTTTTGCCTATTTTATTTTTAGGCCATATTGCTTGAACTTCTCGATTATTATTTAATCGATTGAAATGTAACTTATGAGACTGTTGGTTAAGAACAGGTTTTTAAGAAATACATAGTACATTAAAAATATTACTGTTGACATCGAATTTTAAGTTTTGTATTTATATTTAATTGCAAATTATTATTATAAAGTTATAACCTATTATTGTAGCTACAGCGTGTTACAAAGATAATATTATTATTATCAAAACACCACGTACTCGTAGTTGTCGCCAGCCCCCGGCCGCTACGCCCATAACAAACTATTTCTTCATGAGCAAAACAATTTATGATCTTTTACACAATAGGCTTTTTTCCATTAGAGTACTTTGAATATTGCGCATTATGTGTTCATTTTCTTATGTAAATTACTTAATTATCTACTCTGGGGCATGTATCAACTTATTGTGAATTTTACCGTATTTTTTATGACAACTTATACAATTTTTTTTATTTACTAATTACTTGACTTGCAATAGGAAAGTTATCTTAATATATAAAAGTATTATATTAACTAGTAATTCCATCGGCTCTGCCCGCGCCCGTCGGATGAAAATTTAGGGTTATAAGAAAAATAAATTTGGTCTAAAAATAAAAAATAAAGTATCTGGAGAGGGCCACCCTTATCACCTAGGGAAACAAAAATTAGCTTACGACCTATTCTCAGACCTACCAAATATACACAAAAAAAATCATGAAAAGCGGATAAGCCGTTTTCATCACGAGATTTTTATATATTTAAAACTTACAAACCTAGTGAATTTTCGCTAATTTTATTTTTATTAAACTTTTCACTTAGTCACGTTTTAACTAGGGTCATTTATTTATGTACTTTTATTTGTTTGTTTTTTCAGTGAATGAAATATTAAGCCACATTAATCCCGCGATGAGCAAGACCATCCCGTAGGGTATTAACCTATTAAAAAGTTAATAAGCAGCTTTGAATATCTTCCTGTTCGAATGGTACGGTATACTGCTTAGACATTATCTATACTAATATTATAAAGAAGTAAAGTTTGTGTGTTTGTTAAATTGTAAGGGGTAATCTCGGGATCTACTGAACCGATTTTAAAAATTCTTTCACCAATAAAAAGCCACATTATTGCTGAGTGTCATAGGTTATATAAAAAACCGAAAAATAAAAAGGCTTTTTCGTGGTAGTCCATTTTGCAAAGTGAATCGGAGAAAAAACGGTCGAATGAAAGCGTTTCTTACGAACGCTGCCTTAACTATGAGAGATATATTTTTGAGTTCTAGAGAAAAGATGTGGAGCTTGAAAATGCGTGCAATAAAGTCAACGACAGCTGCATATGTCTTACTTTTATATTTAAGTTACAAAAAGTAGTTTTTTTAGTATTAGTATAGATAATTTAATTTTTAATATTAATAAAATACCAACGTATAACCCTCCTTTTGGCAGTTAGAAATTAAAACATAACACTCTGTACTAAAAAAGGATTATTAACATTATGCCCAACGAAGTGGGCACGGGTCATCTAGTTCAATATAAAATATATCGGGACGTTAATTAAACACAGCAGCAACTACTTCTGTGGTGTCTGCTATGGCTTGTTTTATGGATAATAGATAATAAATATCTGCACATTACACATATATAACCTTAGATACATACATAATATTATGAAAATAAAATAAATATATTGGGACATTATTACAACAGCGCCATCTACAGTGACCCCATCAGGACGCGAACCCACGACCGCGGACACAGTAAGTTGAGTCACTAAAAACAAAGACAAACGTCATTTTTTTAATTTGACATAAACAGACACACCCAAAGACATAGCTTAGTTATATCGTGATATCCATTTAACGCTAAGCAATCCTTTAAGATATGCGGATGTTATAACTTAGAAGCCCTTACTTTATGAATATAACGTGTATAAATATCTATATCCAATGATCCAAGTGTATGAGAATGTAGCAATATTCACGTTAGCAAAGTTTTTACGACGCGCCATTATTTCATGACACCTGAGACGGCAGATTAGAGGATCATGAACGAGCGGGATTGAGCCGCGGCCTCCGCGCTTTCTTATGGCTTATTATGATACTTCATTTATGTTACTGACTTATAATTTACTTTTAAAAAATAATATTAGGGATTAAAATATTAGAAACCATGAAACATTCTGTGCTTTTTAAAATGTAAATATTTTTTTTGCATTATGCGTCAATTTTTCGGTTATCTAACTCTTTACTTTATTTTTAACGACAATATAAAGATATAATATATTATATACGTCAAAATAAGATATTTTAGTTCAAACTCATCACGTCAAGCACACTCTTTAAAAGTCTTGTACCTATTTATTAATTAAGGGACTTCCCCTCATTTCGCCCAGTGCGTGCCTAAGTACCTTACTCTAATAATAGGTAGTAGGTAATAGTGTATGTGTGTATAGTAATATTCTAAGCCAGCCGTCTGACAATGAAGCATACTTAAAATAGTATTAAGTAAATCAATAATTATTAATTTGACAATTTAAGCTCCGATTTACTCACATGATGGTAACGTTATAAAGACCGCACCAGACATTTTTATTTTATTTTCCATGTTCGCATTCGTATGCACGTTAGACCACCTTTCAGCAATATTGAAAATAGAGGAATCAAATTAGAGATTAAGAGTAATAAGACATATCTTAATGAATACTTCATAGAAGTATCGACGCGCACATTATACGGATATTGATACCGGATTATGAGATCGTAAAATATTACGAGTGCGAAGGGTCTACGTACGACTACGTGTAGTGCTTGTAGCAATCTATTGAAGATTGCATTTTTATTTTAACTTATAAATATTTTAATTATTTTACTATATCTTCCTTAAAATAAGTAAGATTAATACTCGTAAGTAAACTCAAAAAAAATGTCTCACAAGCACTACTCACGCCTTATTAGTTGGATAGTGTAGTGCTTAAATGCTTGAGGCGTACGTATTGATTTTCTAATTCTTTTACGCTAGAACTTTATTAAGAATTGACGTGATTTTGTTTTCTGTCTTAATTGCCTCTCAAAGCTTTTGTCCACTGCCGAATATAGGCCTCTCCTAGTGCACGCCACTGAGTTCAATCTTCAGCGCTACGCACCCAACTATACTGCCAACCACTTTATGCATATCGTCGACCCACCTCGCTAAAGTCCACCTAGTTTACATTTATTTTTGCACTTCGCAAAGAGAATTATAAGCAAGTTCTCAAAAATCACGCACGCTTTCTTAAAAATAACACAAACACAAAACAAGTATTTCATTCAAGTTAACTTAATGAATGTCCAAAGTCCAAAATGATTCGGATGACGGACAAATTGATCTGTCTCAAAATTGGTTCCGAAGTGGATAAAAAACTTCTTGTTATTAATCACGGAGGATCAGAGTTGCCGGCCCGAGCCGGGAGCGTGTAAACTTCGCAATTTGTTGCAAGACGAGACGAGAGTGGACGCTAGAGTTTGAGCTCTACATCAATCAATGGATACGCTTGATCGTAACTCTCATGAAACATTGAAATGGTTAGATTTAAAGTTACCATCTCCATGTCATGTATGTATCTATCCGGATATAGATAAAAGTGTTGAAAACCTACCGACTATTTTAATAAAATCCAGAGAAAACAATGTTCACAGTCCACAAGTATTGTTGTGTCGTCGTTATGAAAAAAGTTTGCTTTTTTACACGCTTTTTATTAGCTTCACCTGTATGTTTGTTTGTATGTTTGTATGTTTGTTTGTATGTTTGTATGTTTGTGTGTAACCGACTTCTTTGGACGCGATTTTGACCCACTTTAAACGGCCAGATTTCGTTCAAACTTTGTAGATTTATCGAGGACCGATGACAATACACTAATTTGATAAAATTATTCCATTTTTCAATTTGCAAAATATGATTTTTTGCTACAAAACAAATAATAGTTTTAAAATACTAAAAAATTACGCTTTTATAAATAAACCAAACTAAAAAGTAAAAAATAAATAATAGTTTAAAAAAACTAAAAACGCGCTTTTTATAGAAAACCAAACTAAAAAATAGAAAATAAATTTAAATGAATTTAAATTAATTATTTGATTTTTAAAAAAGCGTGGGGTGCTTTTTAAGATATTATCAAAATGATAATCACTCTACTCATATCTGTCCATAAAATATTTATAACTATTGACACCATGCACCCCACGCTTTTTTTTAAATCAAATAATTAATTTAAATTCATTAAAATTTATTTTCTATTTTTTAGTTTGGTTTTCTATAAAAAACGTGTTTTTAGTTTTTTTTAACTATTTTCGCTCCTCATTCCATTTCTTTCTTAAAATCATAACATATGTTTCTTCATCTTAAAAAATCATTTCATATCGCAAATCTCATGTACATAATATGATATACCTATAATAACTAACCCGCCTGACTCGCTCATAAAGTCTGCGTCTGCGTCTCCACATACAGTTTAGCAACAGTTTTAAGTAGAACCACTTGCTATGTTTGATCTAAGGTGTGATTTTCTGCATTTATTTCGCAATATTACAGAATATTCGCTCAAACACATGTGGCTGCTTAATTACGGATTTATAATATTACTAGCGAATCTCCCTCTCTCCACTAGGAATCGCCCCTAGAATGATATATTTTCCCGCAGTAAATACCATTCTATATGTGTACGCGGGTAACCTGCTAGCGTCGTTCCAAACATCAAAATCTGTCCAAAAGTTTTCTCGTAATGCGACAAAAATTCTTAAAACTATTAATTCACTCTCTTTATAGAGATAATAATGACCTATTTCGATGATATTGAACGTATTCGACTCAGTTAGAAGTTTAGTATACGAGTTGTTTTTACCTGTTTGAGAATTAAATTTAAATAATACTGTCATATCATTAAACTAGCTCATGTAACTTATTATATGAAAGAATTTATATTTTATAATTATGTACATGAATAATTGTTAAAGAATATTTTTTCAAATTAAATGTACGTAATATAAAAATGTAAAAAAAAAAACAAAAAATGTGATTCCGGCCAGGATCGAACTGGCGGCCTTCTGCGTGTAAAGCAGATGTGATAACCACTACACCACGGAACCGCGTGATAACGAGATAAATTATGCGAATAAAACTCAGAGCGCGAGTGAAAGTAGTATAAATACAAACCTTCACTTGAACCTGTTACTTACTTCACGTTGTAACACTTAGCTTGCTTATTTACTCTCACTTATTAAATTAAAAGAAATAAACATTTCTAGAGGAAAAAATGCGTATGTTAGAGTTCTATATAAAGTATAATTTCTAGTTAGATCGGTCATTATTATTACCTAACTGTTAATTGATGTAGATTGTTAAGCATAATCGTAATATTACATAGTACGAGTATGAATGAAAAGGTTTGTATGTATGTTTGTTAATGGATATTTTTTATATTTACATGTATATATTCGTTCATCACGCTGATTCGACTGGGCGTGTTAGTATATAATGGAGTAACACATCGCTAACTGTTAGGTTTCTAATAAAAGTATAGATAACTTATAAGGCACAAAAAGTTAGTCTCTAATTAAGGTTTTTCAATCAGCCCATTTTAATAATCTGATGGGAAAGCCCCGCCCTTCGATACGAGAAGGGTCTGGCCATAATCCTCTATATGCTGGCCGGAATGCCTGTATGTATTGAATACTTGCTAGGTTTAGCAGATATGCAGGTTTCCTCACGAGGTTTCCCTTCACCGTAAGGCAAGTGGTATTCATGTTAGAAGTGATTCGCACGTGAAAATATCAGAGGTGCGAGACCCGGGATTTGAACCCACTTCACTCGGATTCTCAAACAAGCACGTTACCGCCACCAGTCCCTTCTGGCTTAAGAACTATTTTATATATTTTTTTTATGCTTAGAAACTATAAATTAAGAAAATATATATTTATTGTTTAAAAGTACAATTTTAGCGAAATTAAATAGTACTGAAGCATTTTCAATTGAATATCTTTTGGTAGCAATCCTCAAAGTAGATTAGTTCAGTTCACTGGTCAGTTTTCTCTCGGTTCTCAGTTGATTAAGTTAGAGAGTGAAGTGAATGGCCGCACTCAACACGACGCTATCTGATGAGGCTTCGATTAATTGCTTGTAAATACCTCCACCTTACCCTCCTCGCAATCGTTTTTTATTCCACTTCAATATACTACATACCTTCTTGTTAAGTCCGGATAAGTTTCACTTGCATTTACTATTTTTGTAATCTCTATCAAAATTTGCACGTCTTATTATTAATATTATCTTTACTAATAGGTACCTATTATAAACGTAAACGTTTAGACGTTTGGATGTTGGGATAATTGTTTGTTACTTAATCACACCACGAAGACGGATCGCTTATAGAAAAATTTGGCACGGAGAGAGATTATAACCTGGAATATATACTTTATTTTTACACTACGAACCCGAGTGAAGCAAGGTAAAGTAGCTCGTTTATTATTCTTGTACAAATACATGATGGTTATGTGTAGTGTTTAAGTACGTATGTCATTAAATGAGAATTACGGAAAGTTTCTATAATAAACACATCAAAATCATCATACAAATAAAACGTACTTAGGACATTGACGACACGTTTGGCTCATTTGGTAACGACCCTACACACACCCATGACTGGAGTACGAACATTCGTGCTCAACAAATGAATGCCCCCAGCGGGACTCGAACCCGCGACCGCTGGCGCAGAAAGTAGGGTCGCTACCAACTGAACCAAAAGTGTCGTCATTCACAAATTAACAAATTGAAATTATGTACGATAAGGGCTACAGTAGTTAATGTATGAATACGTACGTACGTATATACTTGCATCTGCCTATCTAGTACTTGGCAAACCTCGCAAGCCCCGATGCTCCTCATTTATAATTCATAACAATATAACCATGTTCAAAATAGGACAAGATTTTGTACATTGTTTGTTTTTTATGATAATTGGACCTCAATATAAGAGCTATAAAGCCATAAAAGTGCCATCAAATAACTGAAAATCAAAATATATTGAATTCTTTTTCCATGTGTTCTCAGTTATGCTAACAAATATATTCTACATAGTATTATAAAAATATGTTAAATAGAATCTCACTAGTCGTGGCAATGGGTGTGTAATTCAAATAGTTCTTTTTACGTAACCATTATTTACATGGAAGTAACGCTCCTAAGAGCGTCTAAATCGTGCAGCTGAAGCTATTTAAATAATCTTAGTAAACTAAAAACAAGCTCAATGCTATTTATTATTATCATCAAAATTTATTATAAATTTCAACAAAACTATAAATAGTTATAGATTTTTTGATTGATTTTATTTTCTAGTTCATGACGCAACGTTACGAGTCCTTTACAACAAACTACGGGGCAGAGTAAGATTTTTGACGACATTAGTCATTGTTTATATTATGTACGTATTTTTTATAATATTATATGAAGTATTTAGAGAAAAATGTATTATAAACCGCTATGTGTTTTATGAATAAAAATACATATTATAGTACAATATAGTACGTAACACTGATGTAAAACTCCAAAAGGACGATCCACCCATAATAGTGTTCCTGGCCACAGCAGCGAGCCTCCGCTTCCACTGACGTCGACATCACCGAGATGGATATTTGCTGCGGCTGTTTGTTCATACGGGTGCATGTCATCATCTGCCATCCTTTGACAATTCACATTTGTGTATAAACCAGACTACACTTTTGATTGTTGTCTTCTCCGAGAGTTACTTATATTCAACTTAACTCTATATAATACCTATATCGTTTACATGTACTATGATCTAGAGTAGATCCGCAGGAACTAGGATCGGGTCCCAGGTCAAGCCAATTAAAGGCACGATTCTGTAAAGAACTTCTAACCAATACCATCAGGTCATAGTTCACCACTGACCACGCTGGCCTAAAGATATTATAATCTGAATATTTAAAATTACTTTAAATACTTATTGTTAAAACAGGAGTTTAAACTTAATATTTTTAAGATGTCACTGGATGGCTCGGTTTGTAGTGACCCTACTAGCTGTGCTGGCGGTCGTTCAGTCCCGATGATTTCTATGCATTCTATGGCGGTTAGTATTCCAGTCATGGTTGTTTATACTTATAATATGTGTGCATTTTAGTCATATATGTGTTGTATCTGATATATAAACCATGAAACTAGAGTTCCATGGTAAGGTAGAGTGCTGTGTGTTAATGTTCCATCATGAAAGGTTCTATACACATTTTCTACGACAATTCTGAACAATAAAACACTTAATAAACAACAAAAGTATAACATCCTCTCTGGCTTCTATTTTTAGACAATTATTTCAATATAAATAATAAATATAATATTATGAGACTCTTCTAATATCTTGACACAATTTTATTTCAGATGAATGAATATAATTACTAATTATAAATTCATAATAAATTCAGTAATAACAGCAAGTAGGTCAACAGTGCTTCAAACGTTACTTACATTTTCGTGGATTGCGAGAGATTTCGTGAAATTTGTTTTTTTTTAAGTTTCAATTATTTAATAGTGTATTTTACAATCATCCTTTTTATTTTACACAATTTTCTTGTACGATCTCGTCTCGTATAAGCGAGGAAGAGAGAGTTTTTTTTTATGGGGCAAAGGGGGCAAACGGGCAGGAGGCTCACCTGATGGTAAGTGATCACTTCCGCCCATGGACATCTGCAACACCACAGGGCTTGCAGATGCGTTGCCGGCCTTTTAGAAAAGGGAGGGAGGGAAGAGGGAAAAGGACGGGAAAAGGGATGGGGACTGGGCCTCCCGGACTCTCACTTACCGGACGAAACGCGGCAGCATAGCTGCCACTTCACGCCGGTCTTCTGTGAGAGAGATGAAAGCTTTTGCATCTTAAATACTTACAATACATAAAATAGTTTTTTTTTGTTGAGTAGTTTTTCGTAATAATTCTAAAAAAACACGCTACCACTGCATCAGACAGTCATTAAAATTTTTAACGAAATTTTTTTTTATTTCTACCGAGAAACGAAACCGACTATTATCGTTTGAATTGCACAGATTTGAAAATAATTTTGCTCTAGAAATTGTAAAAAATACTGCTGCAGTTAACAAGTAAAAGATCTGACCTCTGTTGACCCGGTGATAACGTGCTCGCTCAAGCAACCGGAAGAAGCGGGTTCAAATCCGGGTCTCGGACTTCTGATATTTTCATATGCGAGTCATTTACAACATGCTTAACGTTGGGATCCTGCATTTCTAAGAGAACATTTTTGAAAAAATTTTTAAGATTCTATATTAAGATTCTCTTCATTGTACTTCAAGTTTCGGACTTATAATCGATTTGAAATATAAATAATTAGTACATATAAATAAAATTGAAGTGTCTGTTTTTAATTACAAATTAACAGCTTTTACTAAATGTATGTAATGTAATACGGTAGCATGTGAAAGTATATATATACGGTACTTACATAAAAAATATTTTTTAAATTTTTTTGTCTGTCTGTCTGTTTGTTCCGGCTAATCTCTAACTTTCACTCGCAGATAGCTAATTTTATAAGGAGTAACTTAGGCTACTTTTATTTTCTTACAAAATTATAATTTTTTTTAAGTTTATTTCAACTTACGTTACTTACCTGGTTTGCTAGTGATCAATACTTATCAAAAATCTATAAGATTTATAATGAATTACGTCATAATACAGCGCAGGCGAGTCCGAGAGCCGCGGCTGTCAACATCTAATCACATCAGTATTACGTATTTCCGCCCGCTGAACTAATACCGTGGTATTATCCCTGCAATTAAACCGGGGTCATTCACACAATCCATACACAATACTATCGCGTAGCATTGTGTTACATTATACTGTTATTATTACAATCACAAGATTACAGAAAGGTGTCAGTTTTACTCTTAGGTTAATTTACATGTAAAACTCACTATGATATATTTATGTATTTGACAATAGCAACCCCTTATAAAGCTTAGTAGCCTACAAGTTAATCTAACGAGGAGTCTTTGTGTCAATATATATTTTTTTAATCTATTCTGCAATTTAGCCTGAAAGATTAACACACACATTTCTACGACTTGTACAACCCTAATACAAGTGCTGAAGTTGAAGTGCACATTGCGTTTTGCGTAAACGCCTGGGGTGTTTCTTTCGTAATAGAAAGTTACTTTATATAAAGTTATATAAAATCACCTATATTTTACCTTACATCTTCAATCGGAACTTATTTAAGTTTGTTTAGTTCTCAGACATCAACATGTACCTACGAATAAATTCCAACTTATTGTCAACTATAAGTAAAAATAGCATTTCTTAACTAAAACGTAAAATGAATTAAAATGTCACAGGCGAGCAAATGCTTCATTAATATTCCTTTACATAATGCCTTGTATTTATTTCTTTTAGTATCAGAAAATAATGTTCTATCTCTATGTGGAAATTATAACTGAACAACTAAGCCAACAAACTAATTATTCTATGCAGAAACCATAGTGCAGATACCTCTGTACAGGTGTACACGCCATAAACGAGTACCTACTCTTTATTCGTTCCGTTCCCATAACCACCATGGGTCAGCAATTACACAAAAAGAGAGGAGGTGAAGTACTTATGGTTTGATGTACTATGTACTCGCTATGTTACGGTGCAGTGTGTAATTGCGTAATACTCTGTAGTGTAAACCTATCTAATCTATACCCACAACTATCATAACTGATTTGATTCATTATTATTTATTTCCAATCCTTTGGATCTACAGCTATGTGTACAAAATCATATAAGGATAAGTGAATGTAAAAAAATATTTGCACTGGTAACATTTTAAAATAAGTTAATTTTTTCTAACAAAACCATCGAACTATAAATCCCTGTCACATAAAAGCACAGTAATGAATTCGCGGCCATTTCTCAGACCGATGGTGTCCGATAGAGCTTTTATTGCGGCGACGATCAATCTTAACGCGAATATGTCACGAGGCTTAGTTCCATTGAATTGGCTGTTGAATGTGACGTCTTGTTTGACAAAAAAATATTATTATCTTATAACATTACAATAAATGTTCAATTGAATAGTCCGCCAGTCCACACTTATGCAGTATGGTGGACTATGGCCTGATCCCCTTTGTGTTGAAAGGAGGCCCTTGCCCAGCAGTGGGACGTAAAAAGGATTGAATACATTACATACAAAATTAAACCTACAATATTTGCCGAATCTACAAAATTCATATTACATAACCGCAGCATACATTACTATCTAAGAGCAAATAAAAAAATTAAAACAACTGGATGTGAAGTCCCTACTTCATGAGATCAACTTTCGATTTAGAGAACAAACGTCAAGAGGATGCACCCGGAGCCCACGCCGTGCGGCGGCGCTGGGCGGGCGGCGGTCCGGCGGGCGGCGCTAGGCGGGCGGTCGTGGTGAAGTAGGTCAATCTGGATAACTACAACCTTGTTAGCTTTGCTGTACGCTCTAAGAGTGCCGCTTTTAGATTGCTTTAACGATACTAGAAACGAAAACCAACTCTACTATTTATAGCTAAACTCTTTTCGGACTAAATGATGTTTATTTTTTACAAGCTTCGCTTTAACTTTACGAACTCCTAATCGCTACTATCACTTGAGAAGATTAATGGTAATTAACCGACAGACTGCTAGGTTAAACGAATTACGAGTATTAAGATTTTGGCGGTTTTATTAAAATTTCAGACAGACACTTAAATTCTAAAAAATTAATTGTAAAAACTAAATAATACAGTTAACTACTGTTTCTAGAAATATTCCGAAAATTCAAACTTACACGAATTTCTACATATTTATTTTTTGTTTTTTTCAATTGAAATAGTCAATATCATGGATACAGAAACCGTATTTATAGTTTCTTTTTATTGGACAGATTTTGATCTAATTTGTTAAGATCTAATCTGGTCACACATAGGATGCATTTTGACAGCGGAAAAATGTCACATTTCGGAGAAATTTATGCTGACCGTTAAAACGTTCGTACGGTACGAAGTATGAGGTGACCGGAGTTGGGAAGAGCCACTAGTATAATTCACTATAATTCTCATAATATACACTATTCGTTTTCTTTTTCATATATCATATAAGCTCAGAACACATTTAGTGAATCTGACAAATAACGACTTAACTCTAAACTCTACTTTATTAAACTACAATGAATTTTATAAAAATTTAAGTTGCCGTTGTTACAAAATTCTTGCTATGTTAACGCAGCACATTCAAAAAATCTAAAAATGCTTAAAGAGGGACCTGGAGCAAAAATACATGATTCCGGCCAGGATCGAACTGGCGGCCTTCTGCGTGTAAAGCAGATGTGATAACCACTACACCACGGAACCGGGTGACGGTAGAGCTCAATAAGAGAAACTGTACTAAAAAGAATATTAACGGTAAAAAGTCGCCATTTTATTATTATTACCGACCAAGATATCAGCCCCGCCACTTTTCTTATTTTCTCATTAAACAAATCAATAAGATTAGGTAGTTTATAAATGTGTATGTGCATACAAATAACGGAAACTATGATACGGAAACGATGGCCAATTAGGAGGTACCCGGTGCTAAAGTTATGTCAAAATAGAATTCCCTTTTCGTTAAAGCTTCAGTGCTGAGTTTCACGTATGTTTTAGAAGAATATTATTAAAAAAAATATAATCTATATTGCCAGACACTTTCCGTCTACAGTATTATACCTGACTTTTTAAAGGTCCCAATAAACAATGTAACGTTACTTGTAGTTTATATATATCACAGTCTTAATTTTTGCACATGATATTCAGGGAACTATTTCAATACTTTTTGTAAGCAGGTAGATTGTCGGATTAATAAAAAATAATTTATTTTCCGATAATCATATTAATAGAAACTTCGTTATTAAAACGGATAAAGTATGGTATGGTATGGTAAGCACAGGCTGGTTTCCGCAACTCAACGACCTAGCGCCTATTATGCGTGAACGGATGAAGTATTTCGATTTTAATATTAATTGTTATAATTTTATTAATTGTAATTTTAGAATAACGTACAGTTACTGACACAACAAATCGTCGTTAAAATCCTTGTTTCTCAAACTATCCTGAGTTACAACCAGTCGGCTCGAGTATAAAATTTACGGATTTTTGATCTAATTTATTCATCCATTTGACGGAGCAAACTCGTATAAATATTCCCTTGAAGAGTCGAGAGCCGACATCTTGCTACAAGAAATACTAAAAGCGACTGCAGCTTACGTCCTATAAAAACTTTCCCATATAAAACGTAAAAGTTTCTTCAAACGTTTTGTACAGTAATAAACTTTTACAAGCGCTTTTGAATCGCAAATGCGCTCTAAAGCTTCGGAGGAAATCGAGGGAAATGTTATAACTACATGCATATGGATTCTGTAAACTGTACCAATAATCGCGTATCTTATTTAATGTTAATTTGATATTTGTTATTATTTTACTAGTTGTACTAATATTAATCTAAATAATGATTTATTACACAATAAGAGCGGAAAGTCAACCTTAATATTATAATAATGCGAGCATTTGACAAATTCATGTTATTAAAACTAACGAAACTTATGAGATAAATCTGTAAAGTTGTTTATAACCCAGTGGAACAAGCCAATCTAGCAGTTCTGGGAAAATGCAATTTTCCGAAGGCGAGTAGCGCGAAGTACAAAAGGACGCGGACATCGGAGCTTTCTTAAATTACTGACGTTGATAAATTGAACTACATGTGATTTATTCTCAGGAGCATTTCTCAGGAACTGTTGTGTTGCAGCATTCTCTCGGCTCGCTCATGTGCGTACTGGGTTTTGTATTTATAACACTATATTCATCATCATCATGGTAATTCCATTTTAACATTTGACATTTTAAATAAAACTATTTAAAATGAACATTATGACTTATACGAGTATACACAATATGACTTCATGATTCGGACTTAGATTTTTGATGTTCCGAATGTTTTACAGCAGTCTTGATCACATTATAATGTTATTGATTTTTTTTATGTTATTTTTTATTATTATTATTGTTATTTAGGAGAAGAAACAGTTTACAAAAAATATATATACAAGTTTACCAATTAATATAAATTATAAATAAGATTAATGTATGTGTTATTCCAGATTATCATAAATGTTCATACTAAATTCCATTCGAGACCTTCGAGTCGTGTCAGGTGGAATAGCAACAACAATAATTCGCATTCACAAAAGTAGCGCAGTGTTTAAATATGTGTATAAACTGTAATAGTAGTCCGACTGTCTTGTAGTTTTTTTTCTAAAAATGAACTTAAAAACATTAAAATGACTAAACGTCCTTGTAACAAAAAACCAAAAAGTTCGTACCACGAGTCAACCTATAATCACGGTAATTACAACTTAATAAAATCACATCATGTATAGAGCAGATGTTCCGAAATATTTATTTCCAATTCACGATGGCTTATTAAAACTAAATAAATGTACTTGTTAATTCCGATTTTGATTATACAAAATTCTTAGATCTATATTTCAGAGCCATTTGCTATTTACATTAGATTAGATCAAATAATTATTAACATTATTGACATTAATATACAAATACGCTTTAAGTTCGAGAACTCTCTAAGCCCTTTATAATTTTGAGAGCCTCTCAAGTATTGAATTTACCAAATCTTGCTAACACAAATACTTCAAATAATACCAATTACGAATCACCCATTATTTCAATGGGATGCTCTACTTTCCATTCTATGTTAAATGACTATGAAATTTGGTGTCTTAACAAGCGATATTCGTCCGATTTGCGAAGAACTTTACAAAGTTTACGAAATGGTGAATGTTCACTTAACAAGCTAAGTTGGAGTGAAGGAAGTTGGCGTGCGCAGGAATTAAACGCGAGTGAACCGAAAGCTAAGATACTTTTACTTGAAAGCTAAAAAGCTACGCTTATATATTATTTTCGAGTGAGATGTTTCAAAGTAGCTAGAAAATTTTATTTATGTGGCCCTTTATATTGAAAAGGCTGGACAGGTTTGGATAAAAGTTAGTCCATAAGTAGACTGAAGACCTGAAGCAGCACGTAAACTACTTTTAGGTAGATAAAAACACATTTGGGCGTGTGTATGTGCACTGAAACTGATTAGTTAAGGCCGGACAACCATCGCCATACAAATACACCCAGTTAAAAAAAGACCATGATTGTGGATTCGAACCCCACACAGGTTGTTTTAAATATTGAACTTATGAAACCAAAATTAAGATAAATATTTCTTAATCAAAGATAAAAGAAGTTTATATACATTAAAAAGATATGAAGCTTATACTAGTCTCGATACCTATTTCATGCACATCAAGAACAATCAAATATATCAGAACTTATAATTGAACTTTAAACTGTAAATAATAATTAAAGAAGCGTTCGAATGGATGTTTGTTGCGACGGATATTTGTTCCAAGATGAATTGTTCATTTTATTGCTTTTAACTCGACGAGATTACTTCGTACAACACTAGCTCTGGCATCGCTAGATTTATACAAGTTGCACTCAGTCTTGCTCGTATATTGCATGTACAATGTACATACAACGAAAGTCGTTTAAGAATTATCCCTTATATTATATCGATTATATTAGTAGAAGATCCGAATCTAAATCGACCTTCACCGAGCTGATAATAGAATGAAACTTATTTTATAATAAATTTAGTATATAAGAAAATATATTAAAAATGGGTTGGCTAAAAAAATCCTGGACAGAATATTTTAAATTATTTTTAAAAAATCCATTCCTCCATTAAATAGATATGAAAATATTTGATTTTATTTTCTTAAGCAACGAAACAATGCTATTTTTCCAGATACAAAAATACTTTGTGACAATGACATATCGAAGGTAGCATTATTAAAATCTGTATAGAAAAATTATATAAAGCATAGCACATATCTTCATAGCAATGTGCAATCGCGACAGTCACGGATCGGAAGCAGCAGGAGGTAAATAAATTTGAGAAGCGGAAAAATTCTCATCTCAATCAACGTCCCCCACCCCCTCCCTCCCCACACGCGCCGGGCCGCCGCTTGGGCATTGACATAATATTTGCCTTACGTTCGTCAACCTAATGAACCCTGCGTGTGCTATTATATTATTGTATTGATATGTCTCTGTAAAAAAATAAATTGGATCTTTCGATTTATGAAGATATCCTTCATTCCAATTATCCAGTAAATCCTTGAACGATGAATTCGCAGTGCTATAAACATTCAGAGCACACAATACACAAAATATAATATACAAAAATAAAAATAATGTCTCAACTTGGCAACACCACCATGTGTGATGTGTCGCCGCTAAACCACATGAATTTTAGATGTCGAAGTTTCAGGTCGTTCAAGCCAGATTGTGTCTAGATTTTTCATGATTCTTCACTATATTATTTGGCAAAAGGTAGCTTTTGTAAAAATTAAAAATTCGACTTAGATAAATTGATAATAAAAATAAAACTATATTTTTAAAACCTTTACTGATCTTCTGATGACTCATCTATTTTGACTTAAAATATTTTAGAAAGTAATGGTTTGGTTTACAATTATTTATAATTCATGTTAGCCTGTAAAATAGTAAATAAATTTTGATTTGAAAATGTAATCACGAATGTTTAAATGTAACTTTTATTAGTTATTCTAACAAAATAAATAAACAGTAAGCAAATATAAACAAAGCTCGAAACCAATTCCATTAAACATAACAGTTTACAGCTTTTTAGAAATTGTAATTTGCAGTATTTATAACAAACTAACATAAAACGTATCAGGTTAAATCATTAATCACTACATATTATAAAGCAAAGTCATCCGCCGCGTCTGTCTGTCTGTCTTATAGCGATAAACTCAAAAACTACTGCAACGATTTCCATGGTGTTTCCACTAATGGATAGAGTGGTTCTCGAGGAAGGTTTGAGTATATAATATGTGGCTTTTTGTATACATTTACTAGCGGAACCCGCGGCTTCGCTCGCGCTAAATTTAGGGACGAGCTTAAGCGAAGCGAGAGCGTTTCGCTAGTTACTTCATAACCAAACAAATGTAGTTCTATTGTTCCAGTTGAATCGCAACAGATTCAAAGCTACAATTAATTTAACACCAATATGACGCGTGTAATTGCCACTGTACTAATTGCTTTCGCATTACGAATGCTGAACATTTTCAATATTTCAAAACTCTATATAAAGCTCTATGACAGCTGGTATTTAAAATAGAGTGCATTTTGTTTGTTGTTGAAACAGAATTTATTTTGCGATTGTGACTATTTAATATTCAAACCGTATAGAGTAACATAAATTGGCGATAATATTTTTTAAATTTGATGCCCGCTTCAGTTTTTTATTTGAACACTCTCTAGTATACTCGCTCCGCTCAGGCTTGTTCCTAGATAAGTTTTAACTGTAAGTATATTCTCGAAAATCAGATATTTTTCCGCAGTAAAAATATCCTTTTACTCGTGCAACCAGCTATCATCATACCAAATTTCATCAAAATCTGTACAATGGTTAAAAAAATTCTAAAAATTGTAGATAGACAGTATTTACTAGAACTAAGGCATGTTATTATTTTATCGCTAAAATATATTATAGAAGGTTGAAAAAATAATCGAAGAATGTTATTACAATATAAGGTACTGTGTTTTATATTTCACCCTTACAACGGACTCTATCAATAAGATAAAAAAAAGACGGCATATTTTTTTGGATTTTTAGCTGTTTCGGATTAAGGCTCAAGTAAGTTTTTAGAATTTGTTTTTAAATATTTAAAGTACTTATCTTCAAAGTCACATATTTTGTAATAATAGAATACCATTTCAAAGATTAAGGTTAAAGGATTATTTACTATAGACTAGGAGCAAATATTCTAGTCGATTGTCAATATTTGCTGTGCAGGTACGCGGCGTGTGCTGTCTACGGTGTATAGCTTCCACTATAGATTCTAAACCTGCGGGTTTGAGGCTAACACCACTAATTGTAATGCTGTGTGTCACATTCATAACCCTTGTTGAAATTATAAAACTATTATCTGTTTGTAGAGTTGTCTAAATTAAATTAAATGAAACAATTTGTTATATTAAAAGATAACAGAAAACAGCGGTCAAATTCAAAAAGAGGTTTTATTAAAGTGAAAAATCTTCTTTGCGTAACTTTTCAGCAGAGAAAAACAGATAGATAGTGAATGGAAGAGATAAAAGATATGTCCTTACGAAGACTAAATTAATAAATAAATAATAAATATGTTGGGAAATTATTACAACAGCGCCATCTAGTTTCGTGGTGAGCTACGAGGCTTGTATTATGGATACCAGATAGTTGACTGGAGTACAAACACTCGTGCTCAACAAATTAATGTCCCCAGCGGGACTCGACAGCTGGCGCTGAAAGTAGGGTCACTGCCTACTGAGCAAAACGTGTCGTCGATATTTTATAAGAACTACTAACTACATTTAAACTAAGCAATTTGTAAAACTTATACTTACATTACTTGAAGTTTGTAATAAAAATCTTTTAACGTAACCAAAGAAGGTATAAACATATTTTTAAAATTATTAAATCTTTCGCCGCGTTATGAAAAATGATTTTTCTACGATTTGACAGATTGTTAAAAACTTTTTCTGAATTAAAAGAATGATCGTAAAGTTTTTTAAAAGAAAAAACTCATTATTTTGTCCGAACAATATGTACATTGTTTGCACATCGCGTAGTCTCTAAAGGTGACCGCTAGCTCTATTGAATGCAGTGTTTATAGAAAAGTACCTTTAGGTGAAATATTGAAAAAATATTTAGTAACAACGAACACTATACTATAAAACAAGTTTACGTACAAGTTACTACATGGATTTTTTATCATTATTTATAGAATTATTATGTCTACTGCAGTATTAACTCTTTTTCCTTGCAAGAAAATTAAAAAATGTATAAGAAAAACAGAAATTCATGAAATTCTTAAAATTCAACGAAGTGACACATTTTTTACGAAACTAAAACTTTTAATGTCAAATAAATATAATAGCAAAGCTTCAAGATACAAGTATATCTGACTATTATTATTGTATATAAAAAAGGTACATTTCAAACTAAGCCAGGGCCATTCGCTATAGTAGTAATATTTTAAAGTCCAAACAAATAAACGCGTTGAACGATTTCCAGCAATGGAATATTTAATTCGACGCTTCAGTCGTATTTTCCTTTACATCGGTGAGACGCCTTTGTAGTTGCTGTAGCTCTGACATCGACTGTATGAAAAGGTAAGCCATTTTTATGCAGCCACATATTTCATATAAAATCACTTTTTTTCGTAACGGCTTAGAATTGCGTTAACAGACGAAAATCTCTTTAATATCTAGGACACTAGTGTTCTATCCTCACTTGGCTTATGTGCGAACCAAGTGTCTTACGCAATAATCGATGTTTTTTACTAGACATCGTAGTACACTTAGTGTGAATAATAAAAGTTAGACTAAAGTTATGGTTAGTTGTCTTCGTCTTCCATGCAACGAAAATCTAATTTTTAACCCCATTTTCTTTAAGTTGTGAAATGCATTTACGCATATCAGGTTATGTGGGAGATGAGACTCCTCGGCTTACAAGAAGCCAGTTATACCCACTAAAACCCAACAAAACTTAACCGCTAAAGTAGGTAGTATATATTCTCAAGGATATGAATTTCGTCTCGAGTACAAATAGAGTCGTAAATAAACGTTAATAAGGAGTCGCGGAGCTTGAGTCAAGCAAAACAAATACAAATCAGTGCAACGCAAACACTTTAGATATAGCGATTTGCGAGTGAAGGATGCGTGCCCTCTGCCGGGAGCCGACTCGCACACAATAGAAACACTATCGAGCTCAAGTAAGCTACTAGTATCCATGTGGAGAGGTGCGAAAGGAAGCGGTCTTTGTTTTACTTTGCCTCGTTGATTGTAATAAAAAGAGTTCGTCTTTTCCACTCAATAATCTATATATATTTAGAAACTCAGCTTGTGTTTCGAAATCATATTAAAAAGCTAATTAATATAGGTGTAATTACTTAGTAATCAACCCACACGGTAACCTTGGTATATTATAATAACTACTAACTAATAATACTACTAAACAAAATAGACAGTCCTAGTCGAGTGGACTGGAACTTATAACATAATATGTAATTTATAATTTTTAAATTAATCATTTTATGAGTGAATTTCATAATTTGCAAATTAAAACATTTATGATATCTGGTTTACGCGATAATTATTATAATATTCTTAATATAATTAGTCAGTCGTCAGAATATGTCCACATACCAGTTGTAGCAAGCAGGTTGATGACGAAAATCCGAACCAATTAAAACCTTTGCTCCTACCAAAATCGCTCAACGCGTTAAAGAAGTTGTCACTTTAAGAATATGTCACAAAATAAAAAAATAAGGGCGAATGAGTAATTACTTCTTTTTAGTCGGTAAAGAGGAATATTAATAAATTGTAAAATTAGTTAAAATTTATAACATCATGTAATGTTATATCTTAAAGGTGTTTCTCACGACTCGACCATATTTTTTCTAATCTTATAAATACGTTAATAAACGAACTCCAGTCTACATATCATTTTCATATACGATTCATTCAAATATATAACATTTTGGTGGCAGTTGTGTAAACGTTGTGTTGCCGAGAGAGGAGGGTGAGTGGAGGGCAGTGGACGAGGGATGGCGGGGGAGTCCGACACTAACAGTGTTAAGTCGAATTCGTAACCTTCACGAGGTCATTCGAGTTTATGCCTTTTATATTAACAACTCGTATCTTGAAGTACCGTAAAAATAATAAACTACGGTGCAATTAGTTTATCAAAATTTTATCTTTTAATGAAGTCTTTAGATTAAATCAACATAAACAAACAAATATAAGGAAATATGTTAATTAATTCCTTATGAACCTCGAAATAAAGAAAACACCCTGTTAAAAGTATGGAGCAAGAAAATATTCTCTTCTGAAATTATGATCTACAAACTATTAATATTCATAATTTAAATAAACCAGTAATATAATGTTAATGTATCTAATACATATTCATAGCGATCAAAGAAAAGCTAAGAAAATCTACGTTAAATAATAAAAGCTTCTCATTTGTATAGTTAATTGTAATACAATAATAATTCGAGTAATTTAGGAATAGCAAAAGCGGTGGCCGCAATTCGAGTAGTCGCAGTATATTAGTGCGGCGAAACAAATGTTCCCAATGAAACTTATGCTCGCACCTGCGTCACATACAGTTGTTTGCGAGAAATGCCCGCTAACTTGCTGCTGCTTGCGAGACATGTTATATGTAGAGAAAGTAATATCTAAGGGTACGTTGTCACTTGTGAAGATATGGAGCTTACTTTGTTTTCATACATTACAAGTCAATTGTACTAGCTCTTATTTTTTATTCACTTAATTCATATTCATATTATATACTTTTACATTTTCAAAATCTGATACGACGTATCCTCGAGGAACCTAGGACCTACGGCTTACGTACTCTTGGAGACATACGGTGAAGCAGCACCAACTTCTGAGTCCAGGCGGCTACTGAAAGTTCCTTAACGGAAAGACTAGCTAAACTTGAGTCGGCTCGAGGCTCGAACCTGGAACCCTACGGATCTGCGTACATGCTATCCAATGTGGTCTATTGGCATTCTGCATTGCGTGGCAGTCTCCCTCTCAGATATACACAGTATATAGTAATTAAATTCTTAACAATTATCAAGCTGAAAGCTTCTAATCATGACGAAACCGCTAAATGTATTTCTTACATTCGACAAGCGCGTACTTTGTCACCGCTATCCAACTAGCGTAACTTTACGATATTATGCAATTCTTTTATTTTATCCATATTAAATTGTTATTTATAGTTATAACTTTATTTTATTTATTTTTAAACATAATCTAAGTATAACTGAAACAATTTTTAAACTATCAATAAAAAGGTATCTCTGTTATTATACTATTTGTAGGTAAACCGTAACATAAAAATGCAATATAAAGCAATCGTTAACTTCAATGCTTATTTCCAAGCATTACTTGATCCGTAATATCAAGTTTTATATCGAGAATAATGAAAACGAGTATATTTCTATACAAAAAGTAATCTAAAATTCAAATAATCGTCATACGGTTGAATAACGCGAGTGATGTGGGCTGAATCGACCTAACGCGATGGTGCAATAACAGAGGCGGGAGCAGTAGGCGCGAGGGACAGTTACATAGATGACCCTTGATTTATAAATAAACTGAAGTGAATTGTGCTAGAATATCATATCAAATGAAATATTCTTTATTGTACACCATTATTTGACATTTATAGTAGAAACAAATTGTAAATAAATAGTAAAATATACGGCCTTATCGCTAGCGAGCGCACTATTCTAGACAAAGGGTAGAGAGAAAGCAAGAGAAACGGAAGTGCTGGAAACAAAGTTACGATTTACAAATGAATAATAAATAAATATAGTGGGACAATTATACACAGCACTATCTAGTTTTATGGTAAGGTACGAACCTTGTGTTATGGATACCAGATAATACAGGCAGTGGTAGCCCAGCGGTGACGCGCTCGCATGTATAACCGAGTGATGCGGGATCGAATCCAGGTCTCGCACCTCTGATATTTACATGTGCGAATCATTTCTATCCTGATTACCACTTGTCTTACGGTGAAGGAAAACATCGTGAGGAAACCTGCATGTCTGAGAGAACCTAGCAAGTTTTTGTAAGACATGTGAAGTCCGCCTACTCGCACTATTCCAGCGCGGTGGACTATGGCCTGATACCCCTCGTATTGAGGGAGTACCGTGCCCAGTAGTGGGACGTTAAAAAAGGCTCATGACATAAATTTATGTGTATTTGAACCCAGAGGGTGTCGTGTCCAAACAGCAGACCTTACTAAGTGACTAAAACATCCTTACATAAACTACATAAGTATCCTCATATGTTGTATTCACTGTAGTGACTAGTCCTTGGTAAAGTCCCCTGTAGAATTACCTGACGTATTGCAATAATAACAACAGTCACATCAGGTCACTGAGATACTGCGCCAATATAAGTTTGAGGTACTTAAGAATATAAGTTTTAGGAGAGAAAAACTAATATTAAATATGTATCTCGATATTGTTACGACGCTATTTTACTACAACTCTAACAAATCACGTCAGTCAAAATAATATATAACTCAAAATGTTTATTAGACGAACTTTATCGTGACATAGACTCGACACTCGCAATTTGTCTGTCAAAATGTCAAACAATTTCTTCTCAATCCCGAAACTTTTCTTTATCGAAAAATACATAATAAATGATGAAATAATAAAGAAATATTTCAATGGCCTTATCAATTTACCTTTAAACGGAAATCGATATTGATACCCTTCCATTGCGATTTGCGCTGCAGCGATCCTGACAAAAAGTTACTATTAATTCTTTACACATAGAGTCTCATCTGAATGTGATGCGAAGGTATTATTGCGTTATTTCCCGTTACGGCTCGACTAAACGTGCTGCTGGCGCGGCGTAGAGTGAGAGCGACTAGCGATATAAACCACTGATTATTATCTTCTATCTCTATCTTCTTATATATATTATATAAAAGAAAGTCGTGTTAGTTACACTATTTATAAGTCAACAACGGCTGTACCAATTTGGCTGAAAATTGGTGGGGAGATAGCTTAGAGCCAGGAGACGGACATAGGCTACTTTTAAAGGCAAAAATGGCTGTAAGAGGTTGAAATAGGAGATGACAGTTTGTATGGAAATTACGTCATTTTTAAAGCTAGAAGCATGGAGATTAGAAACCAGGAGAACCAAGGCCCTAGAATGTAGTGTCTCAGAAATATTGTCAAACCAAGGAGGCGCTGCGATCGCTATGTTGTCTCAATGCCTAACTTCACGTTGTCACAATAGTGACAGTACTCATAAATAGCTAACTTGACAGATACTACTTATTGACGGCAGCGCGCTATAAACTCTACAAATTTTCAGAGACAGACGGGTAATGATTTAGTATGAAGCGTTGGTTCTCCTGTATCTAACCTCCATGGCTAGAAGCTTGAAACTTAATATTTAGCCTTTTGATTAGATATAAATAAGAAAGACATTTAAAGTTTGTAAAAATTGTACGCTAAAAGGGGGTACGAGATAGAGACGAACCCGAGCGAAGCGAGGGTGAGTCGCTAGTTAAATAATAAAAAAATGTTTTTGTATATTTGTTTGTAATCGATAAACTAAAAATTCGCTGTACGGATTTAGATGAATAGAATTTGGTATGAAGATATATATTTAGATAAGACACTAAGAGGACATAGGATCATTTTTATCATCCTTTAAAGGCTTGAACAAAAGGATGACAGTTTGTATGGAGAATCAATCTTTTCTTCAATAATGGACACTGATATACATATTTATAGTTTTATAGTTTCTATTTGATCGTTAAAACGTACCTACGCTAGTAGTCAATATAATATAATATTCTTAGAAATACCTACAATCGGATAATTTAAACTTATAAGAACGTAAAAAATCGCTTCAAATTACATCTACAATAATAATTATTCACAATTATCACATATGTGATATCATAAAAATAAAAAAACAAAAGTTTCAAGTTTTCTACGAGTTACTTCTACGAGTACAATGATTGATTATATTTTGAAATAAACAATATTTAAATTCACTAGTTACAGCTATTATTTGGCAAAAACGACTTTTTATACAATCGCTAGAAGCTATCAACTCGCAGCCTCACGCGCAGGCTCCGCCGGCTCGGGGAGCCGCTACGCGCAACGCTTACACTCTGTATTATGAGTATTGTAAAAATTTATTCCGCAATAAACCCCTTATCGCCGACGCGATCTTTAATACACACTTTTTATGGCCCTTTTATAAATTTGCTGCTCCGTTGCGAGTAAAACTACTTGACTGTCACTTCAGACGGTCATGTAACCAACATGGTTCTCTCAGATATAAGTCTCTACCATTATCCATATGAATGAAAATGTATGTTCGCATGTGCGTTCTCCTTAACCGTTTAAACTCTAATGGGCTATTCTGTATTCTCTTCTCTCTCACGCCTGTGAAGGTTTCTGGTGCAAAAAACGGCATTTTTTTTCTTTAATGCATACCGAGACCATTCAGCTTAAGGAGGCACCCGTGAGAAGCAAAGATAAATCATCAACAATCATTGTTTTGCTTAAAGTTATTATTAGGTGTTACATCAATTCTATAATGATGCATAAGGCGAACATGTCTAACATGGGTTGCTTAATTTCATCTGATACAAATCAATTTTTACAATAATCTTTCTTACTGCAAAAGCAGTAAGAAAAAGATTAACTAACTTAGTTCTACACACATTGTATCAGACTCAATATAAGCTCCATCCAATAACAGCTTTACATATGAATTGAAGTCGTAGTACAAGCACGACACGACGCGAGGCGACGCGACGGTATAATCGCAAGGCTGAGCGGTACTCGGGCAACCCGCCCTATGAATATTCATATATTTTTTATTGTACTCCCTTTATTTGTGTCGGAAGCACACGTTCAAATAGATGGCGAATTGTCGCTCGCTTCGGAATTGCCATATAAAAATGCAAACACTGAAATGTACTTTGAATTGAGGTCGAAAGCTCGAGAAGTATGTAATGGAAAGTGGGTAGAAAATGTAAAAAAAGGTAGAGTAAAAAGGTGAGAAAGAAGGATTTAAGAAGATTACAGCAGATGCGATTTTAGATTATATATAGTTTGCGTGTTCCAATGCCCTGAAGTGTAAAGTACTCACCTCTACCTGTAGGTTACAATCCAAAAATGATACTTAACTAATGTCTTTCCAATTAAACCCTACTGTGTAGAAATAATACAATAGTCAATTTCTGATTAATTATTAAAGTACACGGTTGATTTATTTATTTTTTTAATAAAAAGTTAAGGAAACTTTTTTTATTTTGACGGTAACTATGTCATAGTTACCGTCAAAATAAAAAAAGTAAAATTCATCTATTACGTAGGTAACGTACGTTTAATGCAAAAATAAGGTTTTTTTTTAAGTTGTTCATTAGGACATTTAGTCAAAGTTACAAAGACATTGGAGCGCGTGACAAGTTTCCGCGTGGTGGACTGAAAGCTCCGCATGACTGAAACTTTCATAATATGATAAGCTCATCTACAACACAACAATACTTAAAAATACAACATAATTTTGTTATGTATATACAAATGAAACATCTTGGTGGTATATTTTTATTTTTTATTCAATGAAAGAAATATATACATAATTTTATACTTAATAAATGAAATGCATAGCTTAACATAATTAAGAAATCGATCAAATTTCTAATGAACTTATGCTGAAGTACACCAAATACAAAAATATTTATAAAGGAAGTTTTTTTAGGTATTAAAAATCAATTCACCGCTTAAATATTAAAAGTTTGGTGTGAGATAAAACAATGGAAATAATTACTATTTAATATTATTTTATAAAATACTAGGGGCTCACCCTCGCTTCGCTCGGGTTCGTCCCTAGGTACGTGTTGTATATATTTACTTCGCACCACGCGGTATATATTTGCTGATTTAATTACCATTGCACGCACCATGGCAACGGTTATAACTGATTCGTCAAATCAAGCTTTTAGCTTTAAATAATAGCGTTCCATACAAACTTTCATCTCCTATTTCAGCCCTTTACAGCCCTTTTACGCCTTAAAAAGTAGCCTATGTCCGTCTCCTGGCTCTAAGCTACCTCCCCACCAATTCTCAGCCAAATCGGTACAGCCGTTGTTAAGTTATAGATAGTGTAACTAACACGACTTTCTTTCATATATATAGACTAGTCTGACAATTGTTAAATATAAAATAAATAATAAATAACTAAATTTTTGGGACATTATTACGCACAGCACATCTAGTTCCGTAGTAAGCTACGAGGCTTGTGTTACGGATACCAGATAGTTGACACACTACACGTCATATAACTTTTAAATACTACATATTATAAGTATAAACACCCATGACTGGAGTACAAACATTCGCGCTCAACGCATGAATGCCCCCAGCGGGACTCAAACCCGCGACCGCTGGCGCAGAAAGTAGGGTCACTACAAACTGAGCCAAACATTACATCAAAATTAAGTGGTTGGGCAGAAATAGTAAAGGGTGATTTTTTAAGCGTTTGGTTTTTCATTTGAAAAAAAAATACCATAATATGGTGTTAAATACAATATTTACATTGGGAAGTTAAAAATCATTACTTGCCATTTATGTTTTAAAAATTATTTCGTGCAAATGTTGGCCTCCACTACGTTTTAAATGATCCATACGCGAAGTCCAATTGTGAGGTACTTTTTCAAGCATATCGGCTAGAATATCACGGATAACACGTTAATTTTGTTATCTAGTGCTCGAATTGATGGTGGTTTATCTGCATAAAAAAGAGTTTTTACGTACCCCCACAAAAATAGTCCAAGAGCGGTAAATCGCACTATCTAGGCGGCCTACTAACTGGTTCGAAACGTGTTATCCAAGCAGTTGTGACCAAATTCCGCACCAATTTTACACTATTCGATATTAAACCATCCACTACTCATAGAGTGCGTACATAAGCGAATATTTAAGCTGAATCCGGATGCCAGCCGATATGCTTGAAAAAGTACCTCATAATTGGACTTTGCGTATGGATCATTTAAAACCTAGTTTTAGCCAACATTTGCATGAAATAATTTTTAAACAATAAATGGCAAGTGCTGCTTTTTGACTTCCCAATGTAAATTTTATATTTAACACTATATTATAGTATTTTTTTTTTCAAATGAAAAACCAAACGCTTAAAAAATCACCCGTTAGATCACAGATGAACTATTTTAATAGGTACAAGTATCAGCCTTTATTTAATTATAAGTCTCAAGAAATCGCAGATGAAAGTCTCGAATGCTGCGCAGAATGTAATGGAACTCGTCGGGCGTGTGCAGGATGGTGGTGCGGAAGTGGAAGCTGCCGGGCCGCTGCCCGAAGCCGGAGCCCGGCACCACGCAGATACCTGACATTCATAATAATCAAACAATTATTATAAATGCTACTTCTGTATGTATGACTAAGTTTTTCAGACATTTAAAAAGGAATATACTACACCAAACCCGTGACTACATTTGTTACAGCAGTGAAATACCAGAAACAGTAAGCACCTGTCTCCTCCAGAAGACGCAAGCAGTAGAACTGGTCCGGCAGGAGCCGCGCGCGCGCCGCCGCCTCGAGCGCGCGCGCGGGCAGCTCCACCCGCGGGAACGCGTACAGAGAGCCCTAGTGATATATTTAATATTAGTCTCATAGTACTCCAATTATTCGTTTTTCATCTTATTTTATTGAACTAAGTTTTAAAGTACAGGTAAATACTTCATTAATGACAAGCAGGAGTTGAACGTAAATTTTAAAGAGGTCACCCATATAAATTCATAGTGTATTTATGAAACTTTGTATTTTGATAAAGTTTATGTATCGCTCAGGTATTAAATTATAAGAGTCACATCAATTCTGCTACAAAAATATCCAGGTATAGAGTTGAAGTGTCGCTCCGCGTCGCGCGCGCGGTCGCACAGCGCGCGGGCCAGCGCGCTGCGCTCGCGCGCCCACTGCGCGTGCGAAGGCTCCCCCGGCACGGGCGGCCTCGCCTACGAGAAGCAAAAGAACTATAATATTATTGATGTGTAAGCCCTCGAAATAGAATGACAGATTAGCGTAATTTTCATGTGGAAATATGCAGTGCCGGAGAATGACTTAAGACTATAGTTTACCGCGGGGGATTATATTATCTATTCCACAAGAAAACCCACCCATAACAAAACCTTCCGCAACAACTTATTATACATATGTATATGTACGTATACATAAAGTATATACTCTTTCTATTTCTATATAACCCGTCAAGGACGAACCCGAGCGAAGGTAAGTATTTGTAGAAGTAGGAAAGTATTTGCAAAGTAGACTCACGACACAATCGAGCACGACCTGCCCCAGCACGGAGGAGCACTGCTGCAGCGAGCGCGCGGCGCGCAGCACACCCACCGCGCCCGCGCGCAGCCCGCTCTCCGCCGCCCAGCCCTTGGACGCGCTGAGGAAGCTGGCGAGGGGCAGGTCGCAGTAGGGCGCGCCCATCGCACTCGTCACCTTGTTCATACATTAAACATTTGTGATTCTACTTTTAGCTAAAATCTGGGGGTAGTTTTACTATAGAATTTTTGCTCCGTATCACTTTTTGTTTAATTTTATATTTTTTTATTACATTCGCCTAGACTGAAAATATATTGGTACAACAGTAAAAACCAGCTGTCGCCGGCAGTCTTTCCGAACCGTTACAACCTGGCAACCTTCAAGAAGAGAGCGTATTCTTTCTTGAAAGGCCGGCAATGCATTTGCAAGCCCTGTGGTGTTGCAGATGTCCATGGGCGGAGGTGATCACTTACCATCAGGTGAGCCTCCTGCCCGTGTGCCCCCTTTGTCCCATAAAAAAAACAGTCTGCATTAGCAGTTTTACTTTGAACTTACCTTTTTAAACGAATGGAAGGGTTTGCATGATGAGATGAGGTTCTCCTGGTACACCTCGTCGGCGAGTATGAACAGGTTCCTTCTATGTGCGAACTTTATTATTTGCTCGATGTTTTCGAGAGACAACAACTGGTGACAAATATGTCATATAAGAAAATATAGTAATTAAAACTTATGCAGGTCTATTTGTACGATGTTTATTATAAATACCATCAAATCAAATCAATCGATTCAATTATATACCTATTCATTTTATTATAATAATTCGGTTGATTTTGAATTGACTCACTTGTCCCGTAGGGTTGCCGGGGTTGATAACAACGATCGCGCGCACACAACAAGTCTCACTCGCCTCTCGCCAACTTCTCTCCAGCTCCTCGGGCTGTATCGCCCACTGCGCGTCCTCGTCCAAGTAGTAGTCCACCTGCTTCAGGCCGAGCTCCGCGAGTGTGCCCGAAAATAGTGGGTATTGGGGAACTGATAGCATTACCCCTGGAAATAATTTAATATGTTAACTCCTAAATATGAAACGCCACTGCATCTAGATCTGTCTGAAAGAATTGTTTCTGGCTTTATCGTATTGAAAAAGTAAAATAAGACGATATCTACTAATACGTGACGAGTTTCTTTTTTTTGGTAACAACAAAGGTAACAAAAAGTAAAAGGGTTTTCTTTAAGCAAAAGCAAAATTGGCATTAAAATATTATGTTGACCTTATCTAAACCTATTCGCATAGTTAATTCTTTCCTACCAGAAGGTTTCCCGTCGACATCTTGCACGAACAGAGACAGCACAGATCTGACGAGGTCGGACGCGCCGGCGCCCACGTACACGTCGTCGGGGGACGCGGTCACCCCGTCCCGCTCGCACAAGAACTGCGCCACTCGCTTGCGCACGATGTTCAGACCATGTGACGGAGAGTATGATCCTACTGTTCCTAGGCTGCAGAAGAATTATTTCTTTAGTCATAAATTCAATTTTCTTGAAAATGGCTTCAAAGCGCCAGTTAAACATAGACTTGGCCAATGTCACTATACTATAGAGAAGATAAGGAAATTCTTGCTTCAATAAATTAAACGTATGCAAAAATTAGCCTAATCTATCATTTGTCGCTGTACAAATATTTACCTGTCTGCGTAAAAAGCGAACTAAAATGATGAAAAAATATTGACGAACATAGCTGCGTGTAAAAAGGCAGTGGTAGCCTAGAGGTAACGCGCTCGCTTGTATAACCGAGTGATGCAGGTTCAAATCCGGAACTCGCACCTCAGATATTTTCATGTGCGAATCATTTCTATCCTGATTACCACTTGTCTTGCGGAGAAGAAAAACATCGTGACGACACCTGCATGTTTGAGAAACCTAGAAAGTTTTTGTAAGACATGTGAAGTCCTCCAACACGCACTAGGCCAGCGCTGTGGACTATGGCCTGATTCCCCTCGTACTTAAGGAGTCCCGTACCCAGCAATGGGACGTTTAAAAGGGCTGATGACATAGCTGCGTGTGTGTTTGTCTCTGACTGACGAAGTACATAGCTCTCCTTTTGCCCCAGTCGAGCGAAAAGGATGAAAATGATGACGTTGGATGAAATACATCAGCCCCGAGAAATGACCATTCAAACTTAAATTATGCTAGAATCTATGTTCATAGATCGAAAAGAAATAAAGGCTAGCGTTATTCAAAATATCGTAAATAAAATAAATAATTTTATTTTTCCATAAGCCATTATATCATTTCTCTTTATTTGTAAATAGTTCACATAAACTGTATACGATCGACATTCGGTGAATCAGGATCCAACATAAGCCAGTAACCGTAGACCAGCGCTGGTTGCGACGAGACGCCATGCTCGCGCCATGACAATTTATGTGCATTGATTTCATTCGTACACTGAATATCTATAGCATTACCATACTGATACTGCCACCACCACCCAAATAGGTCGCTGTCGCGCGTAAGATCCCTTTAAACCCAATTTTAATTAAAACTGTTACATCGAATATGCTAAAGTATGGAATATTTGTAGGCTTTACCCGACGTTTGTATATTAATTAAATAATTGGCATAAAATGAATAATACTGTATGAATATCAGATGATCGAGCGGCATTCTGTTATTGAAAATTATGTCACGTGTATAAATTAGGGCTGTGACTGTTTTGTATATCGTTGAGTTATTGAATAAATTTATATGAAATGCTATATTCCCAAAAAGCAAATGATTTTTTTTTTAATTCACCAAATAATAGCTTATTTTACTAACTTTAAAATCACTTAGTTATAAGAAAAATCAATTCTTAATATTTATTAGAATTATTACAAGAGTTGATGTTAAATATGTTATTTAAGCTAAAAATGTAACTCACGTGCAATCATCGAGAATTTCCTTCACGCGTTCCTTTACGTCGCTCGGAATGTCTGGCGACGACATCAGCTGAGGACACGCCGCCAACGCGAGCACCTACGGTGCAAAATATTTTTTAAAGCCCTAATTTTTTATTGAGATATTCATAAGATCGCTTCGCTTTGATCAAATATTTGTTAGGTGTCAAACAAACAACCTTTATGTTAATGTGCTCGTGAGTTATCTTACAACACGTTTGGTCTAGTTGGTAGTGAGCCTACTTTCTGCGCCAGCGGTCGCGGGTTCGAGTCCCGCTGGGGACATTCATTTGTTGAGCACGAATGTTTGTACTTCTGTCATGGGTGTTTATATTTATAAAACGTATATATTTAAAATTAATATGTACAGTAGTATTATATAATATCAACTTTCTGGTATCCGTAATACAAGCGTCGTAGCTTACCAAGGAATTAGATAGCACTGTTTAACGGTAGAACCTTAGCGATGGTGTTTTTATACTGTTTTAATTTTCTCACGTAGTTCGAGAACTGTCGTCTTACATAAGAGTCAGATCCTTTCTATAATTTACGAAATTGAAATATTTTCTTAAAAATCTATATTGGTATATGAATTTATTTTCCAAAAGAGCATAAATGTATGTACATAATATATGTAGTTGAGTGTTATTTAGTTTTTGTGTTGTTTGTATTCAGCCTTTTCAGTCTTCCCACTGCTGGGCACGGGCCTCCTTTCAATACGAAAGAATCCCTTCGTAATCCATCACGTTGGCCAGGTCTACTAAGTTTTCTCAGACATGCAGGTTTCCGCAAGACGGTTTCCTTCACCATAAGGCAAGTTAAGTAATCATAATAACAATGATTTGAACATGAACCTATCAGAGACTCGGGATTTGAACCGGCTTCACTGCGTTTCCCAAGCAAGCGTTCTACTAAGCTACCACTGCTTGTACTACTGAATACATAAATTAAGTACACCAAATATTTTAACTGATTAGTTGCAATGAAAATTATATAATTTTCGATTTAAAACAAAACATTAATAACTTCCTCAGTACAATAAAAGGAAAGTAAACAATTAAAAGAAAATAAGAACAGGAAACAATAGTAGGCAAGATGGCCCTCCGTTACCAGCAGTCGTCTGCAGTAAATAATTATGGGTGTAAAATAGCTGTTTTTATAATTTTTTTCTGCAATAGAGAAAATTAATACCTACTTATAATAAAACCGTAAAATAACAACTATATTATACTTTTAAAAAGCATTGCTTTATGCTTACAATTTGTTACGTGTTACCAAAAATCTAAATCATCAAAAAAATATACGAGTATTTCTTATTGTCAAATTGATTTAAAACTTGAAACTTTTATAAGTATTTCAAATTGAGATGACGGCAATTTTATACCATCTAGCTAATATTAATATTTAATATAAAAGATTGTCTGTTCATAAAGTTTCGAAAACTATAACATCGAGTTCGAGTGACATGAGCTTCTTTTAAAGTACATAGATCATGCTTAAACTTGGTTTAATCATAAAAAGAACAAAATTGTACCTTTTTATACATTTTTGCGATTAAAAGATAGCCCGTTAGATTAATGACTATGAAATACGTCCTACATTATAGGATGTTCGGCGGATAAACGATACCTGTCTGATGAAAGTGATGGGTTTCTGTCCGAGCGCCTGGCAGTCGCCGATGTTGGCGCGCACCACGCGATCGAACGGCTTCGGTACGCCCTGCGAATTGTTAAAGATATACTTATATATTAATATATACTTATATGAAGTAATATAGGCATAAAATGACGATTATATTGAGATGGTTTTATTTCATTACTTAAATTAAGTACTACTTACTACAACTTACAATCAAGTACATTATCTACTTATTTTCTAACAAACGTGAGATTTTCTAACCCTCTTTTAGTCCAATTACATATTATTAGGTTAAGTAACAATCTGAATAAGTTTGGCAAATACGTTTGGAAAATTAGACGTAATAACGCAGGTCCACCTCGCCCTATTAGACTTGGCAACTTGCGTAATATTTCGCAGAGGTAATAACGCGGTAATACGAATTACAGGCTATAAACAATCGTAACTGGTCCCGAAAAGCCGCAATAAGCGTAAACCCTCGCCGGCCGCTGATATGAAACATCATAAATTCCCTTTGGAAAATTCTCTAATGTAATTCCCACTCGGCGGTCGGCTGCAGACCGTGCAGCTCCGTGCCACTGATACAAGCACTTTTGTTCGCCTTTTTAAATTATTCGCTATCTACCGTCTAGCTAAGGCATGGCATTCTGCGGCTATTTCGATTTAACGTAGATTAACGCTTAGGTCCAGAATAAACTAAATTTATACAACCGAATTAGTTGAGATATACGGCAGTAATGAAACGAAAAATATCTCATTTTAGTGGACTTAGTACAAGGGTGGCTCTTCAACATTTTTTTTTCTGTGAATTAAATTAGAAACTACTTTCATCGTTATATTATACAAATGCAAATATTAACTTATCAATACAGAGTGCTCTAATTTAGACAACACTATGGCAGAAAATAAGAAAGACTGAAGGAAGGTAAGTATTGTTTTTAGTCCTCCAATGAGCTTTCTACAATATTTCACAAATAAAAAAAAACAAAATGATAATGATAGGCCAACTATAATACATTCAAAGTGTATTTTCACTTTCGAGTGTAGATTCAGTATCAAAACGAACCGAAATCGCGTTGAAAGTTTTATTTCCTTTATAGCCGGCGGCCGCAATCCTGGCTGTTTAGTGACCATACATTACGACGCTTCAGTCATTACGCCAGTTAAAATAGCCCATCGGAGGAAGAGGATTTAGACAAACACCAAAAAACCTATCTAGGAAAATAAATGGGTGAGCGTAAGTAAGATAAAGTGCCGTCGCTTTCGCAATCACAAAGTCACCTAAAAGTTTAGATGATTTTTTGCCATATTATGAATGGCATTCGCGGGACTGATGACAACAGTTTGTGAGCTGTAGTATAGAAAAAGGTATTATTGGAGTTCTAGATTATTTCTAGTGATTGAAAGACCTAAAGTAAAGGATCTTTTATCATGTGTATAATTTGTGAAATTAAAAAAATATGAAAAATCATACAGACATTAAAAGTACTTTTATGCTTTGTTACTAAGATTTGTATTAAAAATAAAATAAATTTGATATATCTTCATTTAAATCTAAAAATGTAATCTTTCTTATTTTCATAGACAAAAAGAAAATTGCAATTTTTTTTTCAATGAAGAAAATGTTGATAATAAAAAAGAACCTGAAAGATAGTTCTCAATGTATGTAAACATTACGCAAAAAATCTATGTAAGCCAAATCGATGAAAAGAGTAAAGAGGTCTCTCCCGTGACCATGATTGCTGTAAAGCATTCGAAACGTCGAGAACTAAAAATCAAAATAAATCCGCGTCAAAATCCGAAAAGGTAGTTTCATTTATAAGAGTAAAGAAGTTAAAGAGGATGTGTTCGCAAGGCGGGCGGGAGGGCGGCGGCGAGCTTGGGCGGACGCGCTAAATAGGTGCAGGATATCAATATTATCTTACGCTAAACTAAACAAAAGCATAATATCCAAGTTGTATTACATTTTTAACGAAAATTACTGAATATGTACATAAAGAAATACGTATAAAAATACTTACAATTATATAATATACATAATACATAATAATATAATGTTTCAGTGTTTTATTGCGATGAAACCAATTCTTGGCATGATATACTAGGATGTTCCCGCGATTCCATCCCAGTAGTTTATTTATGAATTATAGATAAATTTCTTTAACGCTGTTTTGAGTTAGAGGTATTAGAGGTTCATGTATCATAATATTCAACCGACTGCAAAAAGGACGAAAGGAAGGAAGGACGCCACGGGCTTCGAAGACGTCCGTAAACAATTTAAATCTAAATTTAAAAATACATTATTGAATAAAGCTTATTACACCATCACGGAATACTTAGAAGATGTAAATGTGTGGGATTAATGTCTTGTTGTGTCTCACGATAAATAGATAAATGTTGTAATGCAATAAACATTGTAATCAAATATTTTTTGAAAAGAGCAACTGCTGAGTTTCTCGCCGGCTCTTCTCGGCAGAACAGCATTCCGAGTCGGTGGTAGCTTACTTCCAAGTCCCAGACTTACAGACTGACATACAATTTAAATTCTATATAATAATGTAAAAGTGACGATTCAAAAGTGCTTACAAAAGTCTATTTGAATAAAGTATATTTTGATTTGATTTGATTTTATTTGTCCAAATTTTTTTTTTATTTGTATTCAGCTCTTTTAACATCCCACTGCTGGGCACGGGCGAGTACGAGGGTGAACAAGCCGTAGTCCACCACGCTGATAAGTGCGTGTTGGCAGACTTCACGTGTCTTTCGAAAACTTACTAGGATCTCTCAGACATGAGGGTTCCCTCACTTTTTTTTGCAAGTACTAATCATTTTAATAAGGATTCGCACAATAAAATATCAAAGGTGCGAGACCCGGATTTGAACCCGCTTCACTCTATTATCCAAGCGAGCGTGTTACCACTGGACTGCCACTATCCATTTTTTATTTACAGGGGTATAATTCACAATAGTTATCATATACACGCCATAAAGAACTTCGAATTTTATTAAAATGCCACGTTAAAAAGTATATAACACTTAGACTAATAATACCTAGACTGATAGTTTCATACATATTTCCGCTCAATATTGAAGTAGCATTAGTATGAATGTGTGCGTAAGTGTCACAATCTAATGGCGTCTGATTTGTTTACAAATTAATTTTCTGTATAGACGAATGTTTTACTTTAAATTATAAGTTGCCAAATAGTACTTACCTGTGAAATGTGATTTTCTTTGTCTTAGTTTTATTATGTGACGTGTTATGACACCCTTTCACTGCACAGCAAGTCATTTTTAAATAAATAAAGCGGGAGCTAAGACTAAGTAAGTACCTAAGTTGTACGTATGTAGTTGTGTAACTTGACAATTGACATTGACACGACGGGAAACGTATCTAGCCATATCTCGAAGTCTAGCCAAAAAAAGTGGTTACAATTCGCTTGGACCTACACTCCATCTAGGTGTTATATATCTATGATATAACATATATTTTTTTAAAGGAAAGCTTTTATTTTGAATTTCACATTTTATTCAAACTCAAATTATTTTACTAGTTCAGAAAGATGACTTGAGAAGAACTGGCGAAAGAAACTCAGCGGGACTTTTCTTTTATCGAGCTTTTATATAGTAAAAAGGTAACAAACATACAAACTTTATCATTTATAGTATTAACACCATAAAAACACTATGAACATGAGCTTTAGTCATGTAAAAATAAAGTAGCAACCATAATTGCGATTTTTCCACCATGCTTTACCATAAAATACAAAAACAAGGCTACAATAGCGCGCCGGCGGTTCACAATGTTGTTGTTACACGACAGACGAACGCCGAGATAAATCTTTGTTATTGCGAACTCACTCCACGGTAGTTCTGTCGAGCCTGGCGAGGAGCTCGAGACGAGGGAAATAAAACCATCAATTAATGGAAAAATACTTTTTGTGGAACACAGAATGAACGTATGCTCTGCCATAATTTATAGGTACATTCGTCTAACTCCGTGTGGCAGCTTTTGAGGTTAATTGAATTATGAATAAGCTGTCGTCCCTACTTACCCTTCACGTTGATTATTAATTATAATTTATTTAGATGCGATTTATTCTGGCTTAATGCATAAATATCATGTTATCGCAAAATATCCATAAATATCCAAAAAATATACATAATTATAAAGAGGAAAAATTTGTATTTTTGTATGTAACGAATAAATTCAAACACTACTGGACCGATTTCAAAAATTCTTTTACTATTTCAAAATTACATTGTTAGCGAATAACGTAACCTTAGATATTTTATCCTCGTACTCTCCCGGGAACTTGAACTACGCGGGTGAAACCGCGGTGCGTTGCTACAGTAACTTAGCAAAATTACATTTACATGATACAAAATTATAGAACATATCAATATCTAAAAAAACCATATGCTCAACTATTGTAGTTATGTCACTATAACTACTTTCTTACATTTTAAAAGTTGATAAAAATGCCAAATGAAATCAGACCATAAAGTACAGATTCAACAAAGTTAGAACATTATCATCTCCAATATCTAATATATAAAAATCACATTTTTTGTTATCGAGTTCTTCCAAAATGGCTTGACCGATTTTTATGATTTTTTTGTGCATATTTGGTACGTCTAAGAATAGGCACAGTAAAAATATAAATAGGTCGTAGGCTATTTTCTATTCCCCTAAGTGATAAGGGTGGCTCGAACCCGCAACCGCTGCGCAGAAAGTAGAGTCACTAAAAACTGAGCCAAATGTGTCGTCATAAGACCACATACTACATGTTATTATAAAGCAAAAATTACATACTTTTTCAATTTCCCGTTGTATTTGCAGCGCTCTCTCCACGATGGGGCCGCGCACCTCGTACTTTATATTCAACAGATTTTGATTCATATTTTCCTTTGTCAAACATTTTTCCAACTTCATCTTAACTAAGAACAGTTATAATAGTCTGAAAGAATAGTCCCGGAGCAATCTCGCACTATCAGTTATCGCTACAAGAATGACATTGGCTGCTTGAGAACTTATATAGGTACATCGAATACGATCTAGACTTACCGCTTTTCCTCAAAGCATTTTAATAAAAGAATAATATAATACAATCTAATATAATACATACATGTATTGTTGGTACCAAGTTTGATTGATTATATGAAGAGATAATATTATCAAGGTTATTTAAAATGAAAGTAAATAGTGGAATACTACGGTTGAAATTTTAATACGCAGCGCACCTCTTCACCATAGAGCATGTTGCTACATATATAAACTCTTCACTGATCGCATTATTTTTACAAGACTCTCGAATTTCTACTTTTTTAAGAAGTAAGTACTATTATAATATAATTTTCTTTTACATTTTCTATACCTTTACAAGCACAAATTACATCTTGCGACTCTGCGAGACTGCAAGACCCGGCAGGTCTCGCACTTCTGATATTTTCATGTGCGAATCATTTCTACCATGATTACCACTTGTCTTATGATGAAGGAAAACATCATGAGGAAACCTGCATGTCTGAGAGAACCTAGCTATTTCTCGAAAATCATGTAAAGTTCGCCAACCCGCACGTGACAAACGTAGGGGACTATGGCCTGCCTCGTATTGAAGGAGGCCCGTGCTTAGCAGTGGGACATTATAATGGGCTGAAACCAACCAAACATATTATGAAATCAATTTACCTAAACCTCATTTACTTAGTTATTGAATTTTGAAAACAAAACAATGTTATTAATTTTTAAACTGTACCAAATAGAAATACAGTAAAAAATATATAACTGATCTAGTAACAGTTAGAAGAGATTTTATGTGAAACACAAGCGATCAATTAAAAACAGAATAGCCTTTGTGGCCGGCAATTGGTTTACGTCCGCGCGGTGTTTGCGGCACAAATTGCGTTCCGATTGATTGTCTCCCGGGGGTGATGTAATGTTGTGGGAAAATCGCAACTCGATGTAAGATTTTGTACGTTTTTAAAGACGGTTATCGTCTATCAGACGTTGTCAGTTTAAAATTATGTACGTAAAGGTACGTAATATTACAAAGCCTACCTCATGAATCATGAGTCACTCCATCAATTGGCGGAAACAGATGAAAATTCGTTCGGTGCTTGTCTATTGCGTTGCATCAGATGCAGCCGGGGATTTTATATACGCGTTGATATATGATATACTTATTGATATAAGCGTTGATACACACTATTAAAAACAATAAATTGCAAAAATATATATTGGTATTGTTATCTGTGGTGGTATTTAGAAAAAAATGATACCTAGTCAGTAAGTCTGTTTTTGATATTTCTATTTAAATTTTTTTATTTTTAAAATCTTCCGATGTTTTTGACGACTCGTTTGGCTCAGTTGGTAGTGACCCTACTTTCTGCGCCAGCGGTCGCGGGTTCGAGTCCCGCTGAAGGCATTCATTTGCTAATCGCGAATGTTTGTACTCCAGTCATGAGTGTTGATATTTATAATATGTATGTATTTAAAAATGTATATGTGTAGTATATCAACTATCTGGTATCCGTAACACAAGCACGTAACGTAGCTTACCACGGAACTAGATGGCGCTGTTGTAATAATGTCCCAACATATATATGTTATAAACGTACAATACTGTGCACTCAGCATATATTTTTTTTTTTTTTGGAAAAATTAAAGCCACGCTGTGGTGACAAAATTAGAAAGAAAAAATATAACCATCCATAGATAATCCATACTAATATTATAAATGCGAAAGTAACTCTGTCTGTCTGTCTGCCTGTCTGTTACCTTTTCACGCCTAAACCACCCAACCGATTTTGCTGAAATTTGGTATGTAGATAGTTTGCATTCATGAGAAGGAAATAGGCATATTATTTTTTGGAAATTCAACCCCTAAAAGGGTTAAAAGGGGTGGCAAAGTTTGTATGAGAAAAATATTTTTATTGCACATTTTTGCATGAAACTTTGAATTAATGCTTTTTAGTACAAATGATGAAACACGTATTTCAGGGTTTTTCGAAATTCACCAACCCATTGGGGGTTAAAGGGGGTGGCTAAGTTTGTATGGGAAATTTAATTCTATTGAAATATTTTGCGTGACACTGAAATAATGCTCTGCAATACAAATTATGAGATACATATCTAAGCATTTTTTGAAAATCAACTCCTATGGGGGTTAACGGGGGTGGCACAATTTGCGTAGGAAAAATATTTAACAGTAATTTTTACCATAAGTCCATAACAATGAACCACGTACATCAGTTTATCATTAACGAAAAACACACAAAGAAATTATGATACACATAGTAGCAAAATTGGTTAAAAATATGAAATAAGTTTTAGAAAGCGGCATGGCGCGGGCGGCACGGCAGGATGCTACACAGTAGTTTTCAGAAAAGAGGGCCAGAACTTTAAATGGGGAATCAGTCCTTGGTACATTATAAGTAACAGTATATAAGCAAAAATGTTTATTTTATTCACTCTTAGCGCGAGCGAAGCCGCGGGCACCGCTAGTATACTATAAACCCACTCACTTCCAAACGCGCAAAAAATCAAGTCACACCTCCACACCGGCGCTTGTTTACATTAACGCGCGCGAAGCACTTGAGATTGAATGTTTACGTTACTCACGTTACCGAGAACTTTTTGTTTAAGTTATAAGTGCTCGAGTTACATTTCTCGCTAGCCACTTATACAAACGATAAGATGAAACATAAACAATCTCAAATGGATGTTTATTTAATTTACAAGAGGTCTTTGTTTCGACCGACGTCAAGTCTACCCGCACGATAAAAAAAAAATGATAAAAAATTCGTATAAAAATACCTGCAATATGTCAATTCAATTCAATTCAATTCTTTGGTTAGTTGGCTTCAATGCGTGCCAGTTGAGCACAAATTATTTCGCCAATGTCACGTTGAATGGAGGAGTCACGTTCGAGATTGGCCGGTGAAATTTAATATATTCCACAAAAAGACTGGATTCACAGTATTAAATAGTAAGATTTTATTTTATTAATACCTCCACCTAAAAACATATAAACAGCACAAAGGTTAGTTACTAATTTGTACAAACACATGTTAATGAACTACTACTACTAATTCACAACTTACTACTATTAAAGCTTAATTTTATTATATTTAACATATTTACATAAAAATGTACAAAGGGGACTAAACACAAACATCAACAAACATTGAACATTAAGGGGACGGGGGACCTTGAAAGGAAGAGTATCATAAAGGGGACGAAGGAGTTTGGGGCAATTAAAGAGGATGTGGGAGGCAGAGCCTTCATCCAGACCACACTCACATAGTGAGTGGTCCCTTACCCTGATCTTAGCCAGATGAACAGGAGTACTTGCGTGCCCAAAGCGTAAGCGACTAATAGTAGTAATAACCCACCGTTCAGTATGTTTCTGATGGAAAAACCATGGACGCTTTGGAATCTCCGCCTGCATAGAAGCATAATGCTTTCCCTTAAAAGATTTTGATGAATTCCAGTAGTTGGTCCAGGAGTTGTCTAGATGGGTTTTAGCGAGTGATGATACATCTTGAGCAGAGTTACTAAAGTGTTCAAGAGACCCACACTGAATCGCCACTTTAGCGTAAGAGTCAGCAGACTCATTACCAATAATACCAGAATGACCTGGAATCCAAACTAATTGGATATTAAGATGCTTATTGAGGCATGAGAGTAAAGCTTCACGGATCTTTAATATAATGGAATACCTTGATTTGCTACGAAAAGGGTTTTTTTTAATAGCAAGTAAACAACTTAAGGAGTCACTAAAAACAACCGCCTGGCTTATGTCATGGGAGTGGACGAACAAGATTGCTTCTAATATAGCTACAGCCTCGCCTGTAAACACCGACGATTGGGAAGGACATTTGAATTGCAGAATGATATTAAATTTAGGAATCCAGCACGCTGAACCAACACAGCCATCTTTAGACAACTTAGAGGCGTCTGTATATATATGGACGTGGTTCGGCCAATTTTGATGTAAAAGAGCTTTAAACCTCGTGTTGGTATCAGCAGCACCCTTTACTAGACCAATATCTGTTGTTATAGGAGGGGAATAAGTCAAGGCAAGATAGGGGGTAGAGAAGAGTGGATTGGAGTTAAAAGAATTTATAGGATTAGGAAGGTTGGTGAACCTACGAAAACTATTCAAAAGGTAGGAAGTAGGTCCACGTGAAGCGCTAATTTCAGATAATTCAGTTAAACGAGGCCACAAAGGATGTGATGAAAGCTGTAATGTTTTGCAGACAAAACGATCAGAAAGGAACTGGCGGCGAATAGGAAAAGGAGCATCCACACATTCTACCTGAAGTGCATTGGTTGGAGTAGATCTCATTGCACCAATTACGATTCTGAGACTTTTGTATTGTAATCTATTCAGCTTTTCTGAAGCTGCCTTATTAAAGGGGTCTAAGATAAAGAGTCCATAATCAATATGGCTCCGGATTAAAGCGTTATACAGCAGTTTTTGAGTATATGGGTGTGCACCCCACCACACACCTGATAGTGCTCTTAAAACGTTAACACCTTTCTCGCATTTATCACTAATATACTCCGAATGAGAAACTCCGTTCAGTCTTTTATCGAGAATAATACCTAAAAACTTAACTTTATCAACCACCCTAATAGGATGATTTTCCACGCAAAAACTAAAGTTCGGAATACTTCTTTTTCTTGAGAAAACTACTGTACGGCATTTATCCACAGACAGGGATAAGCCATGGTTAGAGAGCCACTGGTCTAGGTAGTGCAAAGCAGAGTTTAAACGAAACTGAATGTCCTCTATTGACTTTGAGCTAAAATAAAGGACGATGTCATCAGCATACTGTAAAATATTGCAAAAACTGTTGACAGACAATTCGAGGTCATGGGTATAAATGCTATAGAGCAAAGGGCTGAGGACCGAGCCTTGTGGAAGGCCTTTCCAAACCCGCCTGGGAGGAATACCCAGCAACCGGTGTCTAACAGATATGGTCCTACCGGTCAGCAGATTAAGACAAAGACACCAACCAAGAACTCCCCCTTGGCGAAGGCTAGTCGAATGTCTGTCGTAAAAATGCTGAGGCTATCTATAGTGCTTAGACCCTTTCTGAAGCCAAATTGAGAGGGCGCTAAGATTTTCCTGCTTTCCACTAACCATTCCAAGCGATTTTTAAGAAGATGTTCAAAGATTTTAACCTGAGTGGAAGCTAATGCAATTGGTCTGTAGGAGTTGGGATCAGAAGGACTTTTGCCTGGTTTTAGCACAGGCATTATGATCTGGGATTTCCATGCATCAGGAATTATACCAGAATCAAAAGATGTATTAATTAAATTTAAAAAATATTTTTTAGCTCTGTCATTAAGTTTAGATAAAAATGAATAAGGAATGCCATCCTCTCCTGGGCATGAATCTTTTAAACCCGTTAAGACATTATTGAGTTCATCAAAGGAGAAAGAGGCACCCAATTCACAGGAAGCAGGTGTTGGCAGGAAATTAAGAAAGGAATCATAGTTAGGGACAAAAGGAGGGGCTAATTTGTCTGCAAAGTCATTAAGCCATTCGGACGGATTATTGGAATTTAGCTGGGAATTATCAAGAGATCTGCGAAATCTTTTGACATTTCTCCAAACTAAAGAGGATGGGCAGCGAGGATTTAAAGATTCGCAGAAAGTAATCCAACCAGACTTTTTCTTTTTTGAAATTAGTCTCCTAAACTTTGCATCATTACGCTGAAAAGAAATAAAATTCTCCTCTGTCATAGATTCCTTGTATGACATTTCAGCAGAGTGTCTGCGGTTGACAGCATCAGTGCATTCCTGATCCCACCATGGGTTGGAAGGCAACTGATTCAGTGAGGAGGATTTTCTGGGGATGTTCAGGTCCGCGGCAAATAAAATGGCTGAAACAAAGTGGTTGTAACAAAGCACAATATTCACACTATTAACAATCTCCGGAAGTGTTTCAATCATGCAATCAACCGAACAAGCATATTCTGCCCAGTTAGCTTTCTTAAGGTTATGTGATAGTAGGGGTTTGGAATTTGGAAGAGGAAAAATTTTGCTATAAATGGCTATGAGGATGGGAAAGTGATCACTACCATGGGTGGATGGAAGAGTGGACCATGATAGTTGAGAAGCAAGAGAGGGAGAGGATATGGATAAGTCCACAGCTGTTTTGGGATTCTGATTAGGAAGAACTCTTCTGGTCGGAGAACCATCATTTAAAATACACATGTTTAGATTGTCAAACATGTCAACCAACAAAGGAGAAACCCCATCACTATAGTAACAACCCCACATAGTATGATGAGTATTAAAGTCTCCCATTACCAGACATGGACTGGGGAGGGCAGACAGGATAGTATGTAGCTCAGGAATAAGGGCAGAGGAAGGGTGGGGAATATAAAGAGATAGGAATGAAATATCAAAGGCTCTCACAGCAACAGCATTAATGTGCTGGCTATGAGGGGGAAGGGGAATAGAGGAGAAAGGGATAGAGTGACGAATAAGAATGGCACTACCTGCAAACCCATCACTTCTGTCATCCCTCAAACAGGTGAAACCTGTAACTCGAAACCGAGAACCAGGCAACAACCATGTTTCCGAGATGGCAATAATGACAGGCTTATACAGGTTAATAATGGAGAGTAATTCATGTTTTTTGTTTTTAATGCTTTTACTGTTCCATTGGAGAAAGTGGAGAGGGGCCATTATTTATGATCTTAAAAAGTTGGGAAAGTTTTTGGGCAACGTTGGGCGGTAGGGGAAGTTCATCACACATTGAAATAATACTAATTAGAGCTTCTGAGAGAATAAGTAAGAGATTTTTCTGGTCTGAAGGAGTATTAACAGTTAAATTATTGTTGAGAGCACAACCATTGGACAAGGAGGATGGACAATTGCCAGTAATGGCTTGATGGGCTTCTTTATCATATCCCTTACCCATTGGGGACCTGGGACGAGATTGTCGGACAATAGTTTTACGATATGATCTTGTCTGAGAGGGAGAGGGAACAGGAGAGTAAACTTGAGTACTGGAATATGCAGGAGGGGTAAACAATTCCTTGGCTACATCAGAGTAGGATCTTTGGACAGGAGGAAAGCGAGCCGAGGCTTCCATATAGGACACATTGTCTTGAGACATAACAATTTTAATGGCTTGCTGTCTAGAGAACTCAGGACAATCTTTATCAATGGCAAAATGTTTACCTGAACAATATAAACATGTGGAAGAATCTTTTGAGATATCACACGCATCCCCAGTATGTGGTTGGGCACACCTGTAACATCTAGGCTTTGATCGACACTGGGCTTTAATATGACCAAAGCGGCAACAGCTAAGGCATTGGATTGTAGGGAGTTTATAAGTTTCAACAGGTAAGGATGAATGGTAACAGTACACTTTATCAGGTAACATTTGTCCACGGAATGTGATAACAACAGATTGAGTCGGAACCCATGTTACTACACCCTCACTAACATTCTTTCTGTTCAACCTTCGCGCTTTCATAACTGCTCCACAGCCAGTAGGAAGTTCTAATGACTCGGCAAGCTCATCCATTGACCAGTCTACCGGGACACCCTTTATCAGACCCATTCTTGTGATGTTATAAGTTGGTATAATTGCAACATACTTAGCCAATTTTAAAAAGGGGTTAACTAAGAAATCATTTGCTGCTTGAGCTGATGTAAATTGGACAGAGATTTTGTTTCGACCAACATTTTTTACCCCATCATGAGCTATAGATTGTATTTTGTTATGATGCAAGAATTGACCAAATTTAATAGCCCGTACAGTAGTTCCTGCTGAAGGGTCTGCAACTTCTCGTGAAACATGAACGATAAAGGGACCTTTGTCATCAATAGAATATGCTTTGGGACCATCAACCATACTCGGGTGAACATACACATTTTGGATCGAAGGAGTGGCTAAATTAGGATCTGTTATGGTTTTTTTATTTATAACTGGATCTACATCGTTATCGCCTGGTCTCTTACGAAAAATAGGAATTGAATTGATATCTATTCCACCTCCAGTATCCGGAGGTTCCGGAGGAGGGTCACCATCCATTACAACACCTTATAAAACTAACAAATAACAATACACACTATACTACACAATTAAACTACTTACCACCACACAACACACACAACTACACAGAAAACCAACTATTTAATACTTTACAAAACAATAATCCTTATAAGAAAGGCCGAAAGATCTCACTACACGTGTGTCAACCACAACAAGCGAGAGCGAAAAAAAAACCCTGCAATATGTCACTAGATTTTTTTTTTTTTTTTTTTTTTAACGTGGATGGCTTGGGATTGCGTTTACAGACGCAATACATTCTGCCAGTGTCGCGTTTTGTGAGGAAGACACGAATTAGATTGAGCGGTAATTTTGAAATTTAGAAATGGAGAGTGATAATAAAATTATACATGAATGATCGGTTTAAGTCATAAAATGGTATAATGATAGAAGATGGTAATAAACACTACGTTATAGATGAATTTTATTATGAATTATAAATTTAACTAATTTTTTAACAAATGGACTAAACACAAGAGATAATAAAATTTTGGAGTTAACTGGGCGGTGAATTTGGGAAGGGGTTATGTCGTGAAGGGAATATTGCAATTTTGGACAGTTAAATAAAATATGGTCAGTCGAACCTTCATCCAAGCCACATTCACAGACAGAGCTATTTTTTATTTTCAATTTAGCTAAATGAACCGGAGTACACGCGTGGCCTAAACGGAGCCTACATATAATTGATGTGGTTTTTCGGTCAGCCTGGCGAAAACGAAAGAACCACGGATAGACTGGAACTTCCGGTTGGATTGAAGCGTAATACCTACCTTTAGTCATTTTGGAAACGTTCCAAAACTTATTCCAGGATGTGTAAAGATTATTTTTAGATAAAGAACGCAAGTCATGAGAAAAATTATAATAGTGATTCATAGTACCAGTAACTGTTGCGGATTTAGCACAGCTATCAGCAATTTCATTATCAGTAATGCCTGAATGGCTAGGGATCCAAGCCAAGGTTATGAGGATACCCTGTTCTTGGCATCGAAAGAGCGCTTCTCGAATTTTAAATATAATTGCGAATTTTGATTTGCTGCGGAAGGGGTTTTGCATAATACTCTGAAGGGAGCTTAAGGAATCAGTAAAAATTATTACTTTTGACATTTTATGCGATTCTGCAAATAATATGGCTTCAAGTAGGGCTATACACTCTCCAGAATAAGCAGAAGCTTCAGGAGGACACTTAAAATTTAGAATTATATTGAATTGAGGAACCCAGCAGGCAGCTCCAACACAAGAGACACTAGTTATTTTAGATGCATCAGTATAAATTTTAATAAAATCGGACCAATCATTAGCTAAGATACTCTTGAATTTAACATTGGCCCCAGGATCATTTTTGTCAATGCCTAAATTCATTATGATTGAAGGAACAAATGTAAGAGACAGGAATGGAACTGAGTACAGGGGATTAATGGTAAGTTTAAAGGTAGGGGCAGGAATCTCTGAAAACTTTTTAAAACTTTTAAGTATACATGGAATTTGTTGATTAGGTTTAACTAAATGTAATAAATTAGTAAGGGAGCATAACAACGGGTGATGTGAGAATTGTAAAATTTTCGTAATAAAGCGATCAGAAAGATATTGTCTGCGAAGATGAAGAGGAGGCTCCACACACTCAACCTGCATGGCATTTGTTGGCGATGATTTCATTGCACCTAATATTATTCTTAATGCCTTGTGTTGAATTTTGTTTAATTTTTCTAATGCTGTTTTATTACAAGGATCTAACAGAAATACTCCATAGTCAAAATGGCTACGAATAATAGCGTTATATAATATTTTTTGTGAGTATTGGTGGGAGCCCCACCAAACTCCTGATAGTGCACGTAATATCTGAATATTCTTTTCACATTTTTTGGACACATAATCTATATGATCAACTCCCGATAATTTAGAATCTAGAAAAATACCTAAAAACTTTACAGAATTTACAACAGGAATACTTTGATCCTGATACAAAATGTTAACATCTGGTATATATCTCTTCCTTGTAAAAACAACTACTCTACTCTTCGCGACTGACAAAAATAACCCATGTGATTGTAGCCACTCTCCGAGATAATACAAAGCAGAATTTAATCTAGATACAATTTCAGTCATATTCTTTGAGCTATAAAATAAAACAATATCATCTGCATATTGTAGAATATTACAAAAACTATCAACAGATTTTTCAAGATCGTGAGTGTAAAAGCTATATAAAATTGGACTCAGAACTGAACCTTGCGGGAGACCTTTCCAAATTGTTCTCGGAGGGAGAAGTTCACCTTGATATCTCACTCGTATCGATCTTCCAATAAAAAGATTAAAAATGAAATTAGTTAATTTAGGTGGTAGATCTAAGGAAAGCATTTTAGATTTTAGAAGGGGGAGAAGTACGCAATCATATGCTGAGCTGATATCCAAGAATACCCCCACAAGGTATTCTCCTCTTATGAAACTTAGACGTATTTCTGATATAAGAATGCTAACACTATCAACTGTACCCATACCCTTTCGAAAGCCAAATTGAGATTTTGCGAGGATTTCCCTGCTTTCCATTATCCAATCAAGCCTATTCTTAATAAGATGCTCCATAATTTTGCACAAAGTTGATGATAAAGCTATGGGTCGGTAAGACGAGGACTCTTTAGGATCTTTGCCAGGCTTTAAAATAGGTATAACGATTTGGGATTTCCAGGATGGGGGGATATTTTTTGACTCCAAAAATGAATTTATAATAGAAAGGTAAATATGCTTAGCAGAATCACTTAATTTAATTACAAAGGAATATGGAATGCTATCTTCACCTGGAGAAGAATCAGATAGACCATTTAAAGCGGTTTGAAGTTCAGCAAAAGAGAAAGAAATGTCCATCTCATCATGATAAAATGGAGAGTTAGAATAGAAACAGTCTGAAAAGGGGACGAAAGGAGGTGCAAGAGTACTACAAAAACTGTGCAGCCAAGATGACTCATTAGAAGAGATATTGCACAAAAAGTCATTAACGGATGATCGGAATTTTTTAATGCGCTGCCAAACAGCTTTAGATGAGGTACCAGGATGTAACGATTTACAAAATTGTAGCCAGCTTAATTTCTTTTTCTTTTTAAGAAGTCGTTTGGTTTGAGCCACTATTTTTTTGTAATTTATAAAATTTTCGGGAGACATGCATTGTTGATAGGTGTATTCAGCAATTTTACGCCTTTTAACAGCTGTCGTACATTCTTCGTCCCACCAAGGAGGAGACAAAAGCTTTTTGATACCGGAGTGCTTTGTCGGGATGTGAGCATTGGCCGCCGAAAGTAAAATATCCACAAAAGCTTCGTAACAACACAGAGAATTTTGAGAATCTACAGTAGGAAAATCAGCAATCTTCCAATCAATAGAAGATCGAAACGCAGACCAGTTGGCTCTATTAAGACAATAACGAAACAGCGGATTTAGTATTGGGGATGCAGATGATTTCATGTTCAATGACATAAGAATAGGAAAATGATCGCTGCCATAAGTTGAAGTAAGAACCTTCCAATGTAAACAGGATGCCAGACTGGGAGAGCAAAGGGATAAATCAACAGCGCTTTTAGGGTTTTGATTTGGATAGACACGCCTAGTTGGGGAACCGTCGTTAATAAAGCAAAAGTCAGCCTCATCAATTAAGTCCATCAATAGGTAAGAAAATGTATCACAGTAGTGACAGCCCCAAGCAGTGTGATGGGCATTAAAATCACCCATAACAATAGTTGGTCGAGGTAGGGAGGAGAAAATAAGTTGTAGATCTGGAGCAAGCGAGGGATGAGGATGAGGAATATAAATAGATGCAAATGATATATTAAGAAATTTGACAGCCACGACGTTAATGGCTTTGTTATGAGTGGGAATAGTAATCTGTGAAAATGAATATGAACGATTAACTAAGATAGCGCTACCTGCATACCCGTCGTCCCTGTCATCTCTTAAACAGGAAAAGCCTGGAATACGAAAACGATTACCAGGCTTTAACCAAGTTTCAGAGATGGCAAGAATAGCAGGTTCAAATTTATTTATAAGATGTATTATGTCTGATTTACGTGCTGAAAGGCTTTTGCAATTCCATTGTAGAATTTTTATATGATCCATGATTAATAAAAGAAAGTGATGAAGATGGAACTATTAAAGTGTTTTGTGCAGCGTTGTCCGGTGAAATGGTTTTGGATGAAAAATGGTTGTTAATGGCTAATAACAGGGTGCGTAAGAGATCGTCTATGGATGAAGGGTGAGAGGAGGTTGAGCTAATGGCGCAGCCATTACCCAGAGATGAAATGCAAGGAGAAGTGATGTTAAGATGAGCCTGTTTATCGTAACCTTTAGTCCTAGGGGAATGGGGGCGAGGAGTCTTGATTATAGTCTTTTTATATGAATGAATAACAGGTGAAGAAAATTTAGAATTAGAGGAATCATCGAAGTTGCAAATGGAAGGATTTGGTAACGAAAACATTTCTTTTGCAACCTCAGCATACGATCTCCGCACTGGAGGAAAACGTGAGGCTGCTTCCGCAAAAGAAATGTTTTCTTGTGACATAGCTGATTTTATCTGTCTTTGTCTTGACAGCTCCAGGCAGGTTTTATCATCAGCGAAATGGTTACCACCACAATGAATGCAAACAGCAGCTTCTTTTGTTATAGAGCATGATTCTCCTGAGTGGGGTTGAGTACATTTCGAACACCGTGGTTTTGATCGGCATATATTTTTTGTATGGCCAAATCGGCAACAGTTTAAGCACTGAATAGTTGGTAGATTATATATTTCAACATTGAGTGAAGAATAAAATGCAAATACTTTTTTTGGAAGCATCTGTCCCCTAAACGTTAAGACTACCGATTGAGTTGGGATCCAATGTGGTGAGCCCTCTACAAATTGTTTTCGATTCAGTCTGCGTGCTTTAAGTATTACACCACATCCGCTAGGAAGCTCCAGGCTCCCAGATAATTCCTCCATAGACCAATCAATCGGGACTCCTCGGACTAGGCCCATGCGTGAGATATTAAATGTCGGAATAAATGCTTTATATTTATATAAAGAAAGAACTGGATTATTCAAAAACGTATTTGCAGATGTGGCGGTTGAAAATTCGACGCTAATTTTATTTCGGCCAATACTTTTGACCCCATCCTTCATAATGTCTTGGAATTTATTTTTATACAGAAATTCGCCAAATTTAATTGCGCGAATTGTTAGCCCTGCAGAAGGGTCTGGTTCTACTCTTGCAACATGTATAATATAAGGTCCAGTATCGGATTCAGAATAGGACGTTATCAAATTATCATAAGACGGGTTCAAGTAAACTGTTTGATAGGAAGGGTTTGCAGTCGAAGGATCGACAATAGTTTTTTTATTTAAGCCAACATTTTGTTCAAGACCGTGTCTTTTTCTTGAACTCGAACTATAGGAAACTAATTCTGTATCAGGCGTATAAAAAATTTCACCCGGATCCGGAGGGTCCGATTGTGTTTTTTTTTCCATGTTCGAACATCAAAGTTTGAAAATATTTTTATAATTTTAAAATTAAAAATTAAAGACTTACCACAATATCTTCTAAATATATACACTTTACTATTTACATTAACTACTATATATACAACTAACTATTACTATGAACACAATGATAAAAATATTTAATCCAGAGAGGCTCAAAAATCGTGTGTTGATCACTTCAATCGCGTTGACAGAATCCATGTCACTAGATTATTATTTTATTATCAAATACCTACATTATGTCACTTTCAAATAAAAATGTCATTATTCACAGATAGATTAAAATACTTTCAGTTGTCACAAAATACTATCATCGAAATACCGCACGCATGCGCATTACGCAGATTGAAAATTCATTTGTCCATGTGTAGTTATTATATTCTATAAAATATGTGTCAGTAAGAATTATTCTGGTAATTGTATAGTCTATGCTTAAGAAACAGGTATAAATTTGAACAAAGTAAGGAAAAAAAAAAACACGTTCCCTAAATTACCATTGGCCTCATATGACGCCCGATTGATGGCTCATATGACGCCCACGGTAGGGTATGTCCTTGTAGCGTTGCGGCTCATATGATACCCAGGGGAGGCAATGGGTAAAAGGGTACCATCTATTACGATTTAGTTACACTATTTGCTTAACTTGATACGACCTCTACTGAAATTACAAGTCAAATCAAATAGAAAACTTGTTCAAAGAAATGCCAATAGATGGCGGTATATGTTAAATGAATGTATAAAAAATTATCTGTAGAGATAAATAATTGAAGTGTCACTTTATAATGTTAAAATAATAGGTTTTTAATATATTAAGTATATGAAATTATTTATGGTACTCATTAGAAAAAAAAACATTTTCTTATCTGTCTGTATGTTCGTTTTGCCTTAACTCTGAAATGGCTAGGATGACTTTATTTATTTGATTTTAAATTTAATTTTGAAGGGATTTGCAAACAGATAGCCGATGACGTAAGAATTTAGTAACATCGAAGTAAATAAATGAAACAACGATACTTCATGTAGTTTATTTTAATTTCCAACAATACTTAACGGCTCAGCTAATACAACGTCCGCGCTCCGGGAATGTCAACTATACAAATTCCAATTCATATAACAATTATAAGCAAAATCCATAAAACCTTGCATTTATCAATAAATGCGATAAAACGAACGTTGAGACATTTTCAGTATCTTATACTTAACAAAAAAAGCGTTCGACCTCATATGAATGGCACGGCCAAGGACTAGTCGACGAAATTTTTCTAAATTAGCAAAAAGTTACAATTTTAACGCTAAAAACCATAAAAAATATAAACAATTGTAAAAAAATATACAAACGAAACAGTTTAAAATTTCGGATAAACAAAATTTGATAAAGCCTTCACAATTTCATGAACAAATCTCTGTGACTAACAATATACAGCAGGATCTACTAAATGTGCGTTTTAAAGGCAGCTGGTTACATTCTACTCAGTGGTTGGAAGGCACGTTTGCTTTCACTTACTGCTATAGTGGGTTCAATTCGAGATTATTAATAATCTGTTCATATTAAATAATATAATATATTATCTGTATATAAACTTCTTAAGAAAAAAAAAATTGAATACAAAAAAAACGCGCAAGTGTAAATCAAGCCTAAACTTTAGTCACAATCAATAATCTCACTTGAAATAATTTTATATACATTTAAAAATAGATAAAATAATAACAATAGTTGTATGAATACTAAAACAGATAACAAAAGAAATATTTTTAACCAGTTTTTCGTGATTCATTGATGTTGATGTACATCACAGTTCCAATCCCGAAGTTACTTCACCGAATTAGACTTTGGTAACATCTGAAAACCACTTGTATTGAACCTCTCTTCGGTCCCACTGTTGGGATCCCACTTAGTATAATATATTATACGAGTATATATCGGCAATACAATGATATTGTGATGTCTGTGTGTACATTAACTTCATTTAATACAAAAATAATGTTTCTTTTTACATACATTATTCGATAACTGACTTGAGAATATGATATATAATGTATGAAATAAACAAATTTTACATATAAATTAATATTTTAATATAACAGAGGGTATAGTCTATAGAAACTTCTCTACAGTGCTTTGCCATAAGCTACAATATTTAAAAAAAACTATACATTATACAGATATCAGTATTAGATTCCGATCATTTTAAATACAATAATATTTATTATAATAACATTTGACCACAGTTGTAACTTGTATCAGGAGTAAGGAAGGAAGGAGAATGGGAAAAAGGATTTGAGAAGAAGGGAGTGGGGAATTATTTACTATTTTTATGATATTATTTAGCAACATCCCACGCTAGAAGTTTCAAATCAGCTTACATGTTGGTACTAAATGATATTCTTTAGTAAATTCGACATACCTTTGAAATGGGGAGTTAGGAATAAGGAAGAGGAAAACTAGTTGATAATGAGTGTTGCTCGATAACGTTTATGGCAGTGCGAATGTAATAAGTGACTAATTTATAAGCTTTAGGTAAATCGACACTAGACGTCTAGGGAGGAGTGAGGAGTTGAGGATGTGGAGACACGTTGGCTAGTTAAGTCGACACCCTCTGGGGAGGGGTTTAAGAGTGTTCCTTGGTGAAGTTCTCGTGGAAGCTCTTGAAGATGGAGAGCATCTCGCGCAGCAGCGGCGGCTGCGGCAGGATGGTGGTGCGGAAGTGGAAGCTGCCGGGACGCTGCCCGAAGCCGGAGCCCGGCACCACGCAGATACCTGCCACAAGATTTATAACCATTAGCTGTTACATTTTTTATTCGTTCCTTCATTAATTCACTCTCTCGTTTATCTTCCTGGAGTGTTATCGGGAGGTGTTGTCTCTCTCTTTCTTTTACACATTAATTATTGTAATCTCAATATCCCTACTTGTGATATTATAACTTATGAAGATGATACCACTTTAATAACAATAATGTTCGACCGATTCCGGCCACAGCGGCCAATCTCATTGAGACTGGCAACTGCGCAGGAGATATTAGTTCACGCGTGTGAGTGAGAGCGCAGACACGAGTACACTCTGTCCCTGTCACTCACACTCGGGCGGACGACGCGACACCGCAGTGAGAGCTGCGGCGCGGGGATGACACACTACCAACTTCCCAACTCCGGACTCCGGACTGAAGCTTACGAAACAGTGTGGCAGCACGTCACTAGCCGCTCACATCACTACTCGAAAACCCGTCCAGACGCGCGCGGCGCGGGGAGAATGCCTGTCCCCAGTCGGCCGGCGCACGCGCCAGAGCGACGCAAACCCGCATCTACGACGAACCTATGCCTCTCTGCTACGCGCGCTTTGTGATTATTCGTTACGTTTATTGCTTGTGGCTTTTAAACTGCAATATACGCATATATTAAGTGGAAGTATGTTTTTGATTGGCAACCCTCTTACGCTCCCACAACAGTAAGGGAGAGCATTCGAAGGCTCGTCGAATCTGCGTTCATTATAGTGATCGATATAACAAAATTTATAGCTCTTTCGCCTAAAACGTCCATGCCTGATTCTTCTCGAAAGACCTTGCTCACATATGTTCCAATTATCCTGTATTATTGTTCGGTGTGTACGATAAAATACTGTTTATGTAAGTATATGTATGTATGCAGTGGCAGTGGTAGCCCGGCGGTAACGCGCTCGCTTGTATAACCGCGTGATGCGGGTTCAAATCCGGGTCTCGCACCTCTGATATTTTCATGTGCGAATAATTTCTATCATGATTACCACTTGTCTTACGGTGAAGGAAAACATCGTGAGGAAACCTGCATGTCTGAGAAAACCTAGCAAGTTTTCATAAAACATGCTCAGTCCGCCAACACGAACTAGGCCAGCGCTTGGACTATGACCTGATCCCCCTTGTACTGAGGGAGGCCCTTGCCCAGCAGTGGGACGTTAAAAAAGGGCTGATGATGATGAAGATGATGATGATGATGATGTATAAAAGTATATTACCGGTCTCTTCGAGCAGACGGAAGGCGTAGTACACGTCGGGCGGCTGCCCCGCGCGCTTCGCCGCCTCGATGGCCTTGGGCGGGAGCGTGATGTTCGGGAACGCGTACATCGCGCCCTGCGGGAGAGAACAGACATACAGACATGAGGTTTTATTATCAGTACATATAAATAAAGTGTAAGTTTGTCTGTTTGTTCCAGCTAATCTCCGAAACGGCTGGACCGATTTTGACGAGACTTTCTATAGATAACTTATGTTATAGGGAAAATGTGATGAGGGAGGGAAGGAAGTGAAAAGTGTAGAAGAAAATACGGAGTGGGTAGAATAGAATAGAATTCTAAGTATGAGGAGTGAGGAATAACTAGAGGGTTAAGAGAAGAGAGAAATAAATAAATATGTTGGGGTAATATATCACACAGTACCATTTAGTTCCATGGAAAGCTACGAGGCTTGTGTTATGGATACCAGATAGTTGATACACTACACATAATATATAACTTCAAATACATACATATAAACACCCATGACTGGAGTAAAAACATTCATGTTCAACAAATGTACATCTCCAGCGGGATTCAAAGCCGCGACCGCTGGCGCAAAAAGTAAGGTCACTACAAATTGAGCCAAACGTGTTCAAGGGAAGTGAGAAATGACGAGCACTTGTGTGTGTGTATGTGTGTGTGTGTGAGAGAGAGATAGTGAGAGTAAGAGTGAGAGCGAGTGCGTATGCGAGTGCGTATGCGTGTGCATGCGTGTGCGTGTGCGTGTACCTGCACGACGTTGCACTTGAAGCCTTCCATGGAGTTGAAGGTTTCCACGATGAGCTCAGCGCGCTCCGCCAGCGAGCGCAGCACGCCCGCCTTCTCCGCCGCCCAGCGCGCGTGCGACGGCTCGCCCGGCGCCGGCGGCTTCGCCTGCACGAACCGGTCACTCATATTTTATATTCATAAATTATATAATAAAATATATATGAATAATTTATTATTAAATAACAAAAAAACAAAATTAATAAAATTCACAACTTCTATTGCCAAATTTAAAAAAATTGTGAAAGAACGTTTGTGTACTAAAGGATATTATACGTGTCGACGCCAGATTTCCTTTCGTCGACCTTATTGCCTTTTTCATAAGGCATTTATTATATCGAGCCATACACTTCACCAATCAAATAACTCAAATACAATTTCGTCACGCACTACGTCAACACACCTCATCTAACATTCCAACACAACCAACCGACACTCTGAATTCTGCTTCCATTCCGTACAAGACACTAGCACTACACAAGAAACCTATTTGTAATTCTGTTAAGACAGGCCAAATATATATCTTTGAGAAGATATCCCGATCTTTTCTTTTGTTCATCGCGAACAAAAAATGGCGACCGTGACAGGACCCTGCTACTAAAAGGGTTTTTTTCGCGAGTACGTGGGTCAACGGAGGAAGGACACTAGAAGGTCAACGCCACGTGGTGCGTCGCAGTGCCTGGATTGCCTGGGCTACTACCAGCAGCAAGGTCTACACTGCTCACCGTGGAGCCAGATCGTCTTTCGCCGAGCCACGCCGATGCTTTTCCAACAATTCGGAACCTCACGCCTATTTAAGCAGACAGCACCCAGCGGCCGGAACTACAGTACTTCTCCTGCTCAGCAACGCTTGCCTGCCTACCTAACTGTGAGCCCGTTCCTATTATATCCTATTATTTCAACTCAATTTGTGCTAATACTGTCGATAGATTTTTCTAAAGTTTTGCAACTATTGCCTAATTACATTTAAGAAGAGCTTATTTTCGCTTATTCCATCGTGGATTGCCTATTAGAACCTTTATAAGCGCTTATATTAAGCTATACGAAGTGTACTTACAGTAGAACATATAAAGTTGCATCCATTTTTTTACAAGTCATGCTTTGCACTACATCACTTCATTATGCTATTAGATTATGTTCACTAAATAGCTAGCACTGTAAGTTCATAATTCATTAAAATCACTGCGCTTATATTCATTTAACGAATAAATTAATCATTTTTAAACATTTAATTTGTCTTTGTACGCTATTATTCGTATACCTATTTCTATTCTAAACTACAAATTATTTCAACCTATTTCTATACGCTAATCGCCTCTCGCTGTTAATTATCAACTGTTGTAAATTAGATATTTACATAGCATCGTTAATAATCATTTCCAGTGCACCGGCGCGAGCCCGAGGCGACCCTTTTTGACGTCACCCTTTGTCTACGCGGCTACCTGAGTTCCGAGCGGCCGACCGTTGCCCGTGCGCCGATCAGCTGATCCCAACCGGTTCATTGACCGCGCCAGCTGTTTATCAAGATAAGCGAGGAGCGTACCGTATTGATCTTTTGTTTATTAATTAATTATTTTTTTATTTATTTAACTAATTTAAATCTATTAGATTAGATATTTTCATCCAATGGAGTCTAAAAACGATAATGTTAAAATTTTAAAGGACTTAATTACTAAACGTAGTAATATTAAAGGTCGTTTAACTAGGTTTAAAAATTATATCGATGAAGTACAAGCCCAAAATAGTTTAACTGACTTAGATATACGCAAAATTGAGATGAAATTATCTAGATCTGAGGAATTATTCAAAGAGTTCGACGAGTTGCAGGCACAAATCGAGTCGTTGCAAGTCCCCTCCATAGAATCCGAGTTAGCGTTATGCGAAGCTATTGAACAGGATTTTGACCACTATATAGCCCTAGCAAAAACTATATTAGCGAATCATTCACCATCCAATCTAAACGAGTCTAATTTAACTGACCACAGTTCTTGTTGCGGTGATGGTCAGAGTTTTATAGGATTTAAGTTACCTGTCATAAAAATATCAAACTTTAATGGTACCTACTATAAATGGCTCGAGTTTAAAGAAACTTTTAATTCGCTTATTCATAGTAATAATAAAATAAAAAATATTTACAAATTTCACTATCTTAATTCTTATTTAGAGGGGGAAGCTGCTCGCGTTATTAGTAATTTAGAAGTTACAGACCAAAACTATATTCAAGCCTGGAAACTCTTGTGCGAACGCTATGATAATAAGCGTCAACTAATTAATAATCACCTAACAGCTTTATTTAATTTTGAAGGCGTACGAGAGACCGATAAGTCATTACGCTATATAATAGATCATGTCACTAAAAACTTACGGGCTCTCGACACGCTTGGTTTACCCACTGACAAGTGGGACGTTTTAATTATTTACATGGTCACAGCAAAATTAGACAAGAGCACTATTTACAAGTGGGAAGAACATAGAAATATTTTGTCCGAAATTCCTACTCTTGACGAATTTTTTACATTTTTAAAAAATCGAGCGGATGTTTTAGAGACGGTAAGCCGTAGTAAGCAAGATAATTCTAACGATACTAAAAAACATTTTGCCTCTAGTAGTGGTTCGAAAAAGGCTCAAACTAAATCATTTTTATCAATATCAAATAGCGATTCTAAACGTAAATATCAATGCCTAGTCTGTAAACAAAATCATCGCTTATTTGAATGCGCTACGTTTAAGGCTAAGTCACCTGAAGAAAGGCAGCGTACTGTAACGTCATTAGGTTTGTGCGTCAATTGTTTGAGACCCGGGCACGATGTTGGGAAATGTAGTCTTCCAGGGCATTGTCGTTCTTGTAAAAAACGGCATAATACATTGATTCATATACCCGACCGACCCGAATCTACTTCATCCACTGAACGTTCACCTATTGTTATGTCCGCTTTGGCTGGCTCATCTCAAGTACTGCTGTGTACCGCTAGTGTCCTTGTGTCAAACCCCATAACTAATGAAACTATAAAAGTTCGCGCTTTACTCGATAGCGGGAGTCAGTGTTCTTTTATCACTGAGTCACTGAAAAGGCGACTCAACCTATCTACCCATCCATCTAATGTTGATGTTTACGCTATTGGTAACACTCAACTCAACCTAAATACAAAACGTTGCATGATACGCCTACAGTCTAGTGATTGCCTATTTAGGGTCACAATGTTTTGCCTAATACTACCTAAAATTGCTGATAACATTCCTAAGTCAACCTTTGATATAAAGGGCCTAGATTTGTCTCATTTTACTTTAGCCGATCCTAACTTCTATGAATCATCACCTATCGATATGCTCATCGGCAGCGACCTATTTTGGGAAGTGATAGGTTCCCAACAGCACTCACTAAGTGATAAGGGTCCTATCCTGCGCAGCTCTAAATTTGGATGGCTCGTGGGAGGCTCTATGCTTGTCCAATCGAAACAAAGAATATTACCTCAAAAATCTATTTGCTCCTATCATGCTCACCTAAAGGAATATGATTTTCCTAACCTAGAGCATCAGGTAGCCCAATTTTGGGAACTGGAAGGTTTCCCTCAATCTATACCCTACAGTGAAGAGGAAAGGCTTTGTGAAAGGCATTTTCTTACCACCACTACTCGCCTAGACAATGGTCGTTTTTGTGTGGGTCTTCCTCTTCGTGATGATAGAGAATGCTTAGGCGACTCATATCATCTAGCCAAAAAAAGGTTCTTAAACCTGGAATCTCGTTTTAAAAAACAACCTAACCTAAAATTAGCCTATACCGAATTTATTAATGAATATGCCGCTCTCGGTCATCTATCAGAAGCGCCCGTCCAGAGGCCTATCAACGCCTATTTTCTACCGCATCATCCTGTAATTAGGGACAAAAGCGAGTCGACTAAATTACGTGTCGTATTTGATGCGTCAGCTCGCACTACTTCTGGAATATCTGTCAATGATCTCCAGATGGTAGGGCCTACTTTACAAGATTCTCTATTTAACATCTTGTTAAGATTTCGTCTCCATAGATACATAATTTCAGGTGACGTAGAGAAGATGTTTCGACAAGTGACGATGAAAGAGGCAGATCGCGATCTACAGTTAATTTTGTGGCGTGAAAATGAAAACGACCCTCTCCGTACTCTACGTCTTAATACAGTAACTTATGGATTTTCTTCTGCTACTTTCCTTACCACTAGGTGCATTTTTCAACTCGGTGAAGAATGTGCTGACCCTAAAATAAAATTAATTATTCAAAATGACACATACTGTGATGACATTCTAACGGGATGTGATTCACCACAAGAATTACGCTATATTCAACGCTCATTATCTGATGAGTTATCTAAAGGTTGTTTTCATTTAAGAAAATATAGGTCTAATCTACCTGATCTTTTGCCAGATAGCAATAGTTCTGAAGAGGGCAACCTAATCATCAGTAATTCCTCTAGCACTCTAGGTATTGGTTGGTGTTCCACTTCAGATCAGCTACATTTTCCCTTTCAATCACCTACAGATACAATTGCTACTAAAAGATCTATTCTCTCCTGTGTTAGTAAAATTTTTGATTCTCTAGGATTATTGTCAATTTATGTTATAAAACTTAAAATTATTTTGCAAAGGTTGTGGATTCTAAAATTAGGCTGGGACGAACCAGTACCTAATGATATCTACAAACTTTGGAAATCTTTTTCTAATAATATAAATATTTTTTCAAATTTAAAGATACCTAGACTGGCCCTAATTAATAATAATGTCCTCATTGAAATGCATTGTTTTTGTGATGCTTCCCAGCAAGCTTACGGAACTTGCATTTACCTAAGGTCTATTGATTCAAATGGATCGATTCAAGTCCACTTGTTATGCGCTAAATCACGTGTAGCTCCTTTAAAGGCCACTACAATACCAAGGCTCGAGCTATGCGCCTGTGTATTAGGTGCACAATTAAGCTCTGCTGTAACTAAAGCTCTACGCCGACCTATCAATCGTCATATTTATTGGACTGATTCGCGTGTAGTTCTAGGTTGGATTCACACGCCCAACAAAACCAAAACCTTTGTGGCCAATCGCATCGTGGCAATAGGTGATCTCACAGAGTCTAAATCGTGGCGATACGTACCCACTGCTTTAAACCCAGCAGACCTCGCTTCACGAGGCGCAGATTTAAAAGATTTGTCCTCTACGCAACCATCCATATGGTGGCATGGACCGCCTTTCCTTCTAGAGCCTGAATCGTCATGGCCTACAATGACCTCACCTGATTTTTCCAATCTACCTGAACTAAAAACGAGCTCCGTTTTGGCGGCGGAGGTTGTGCCTTCTGCACCCTTTATCGATTTTACAAAAATTTCAAAATTTCATAAACTTCAAAGAGTTTATGCAACAGTCCTAAGATTCATACACAATTGTTCTCACCGTACTAAGATTACTGGACCTTTCCAAGCTGAAGAGCTCGAACGCTCAACTAAATTACTTGCCAAATTTGCACAAATTGAATCTTTTCCTGACGAATTAGATCGTTTGCAAAACAAGAAAAGCTTACCAGCAAAGGCAGCTTTAGTTTCGCTTAATCCATTTATAGACTCAGAAGGTTTACTTAGAGTTGGCGGTCGTATATCTAACTCGAGTTACTCTTACGACAAAAGGCATCCCATTCTACTCAAGTCAGACCATCCACTAACCAAACTTATATTTTTAGCAGAACATGAGCGTCTCTTGCATGCTGGACCTCAGCAATTACTTGCGTCTATTAGGGATCGCTACTGGCCTATCGGAGGCCGACAACTAGCTAGAAAGACCGTACGCAATTGCTTTACTTGCCGAAGATTTGGTGGTCAAACTCTATCAAATATTATGGGCAATCTGCCAAATGATCGTGTAGAGGCTAATTTTCCTTTTGCCACTGTGTCTACTGATTTTGCTGGACCATTTTTAATTACAGACCGTAAAGGTAGAGGATGCAAAATCACAAAATGCTATTTGTGTATATTTATATGTTTTCGGTACAAGTGTATCCACCTTGAAGCGGTAAGCGAGTTGTCCAAGGACGCCTTTATTTTAACACTAAAAAGATTTATCTCTCGCAGGGGCATTCCTAAAACAATCTATTGCGATAATGGTCGTAATTTTGTAGCCTCTGCCAAGGAAATATCAATTTTTTTACAGTCGCAACGCGACTCTATTTGTGACTTTGCAACTCGTCGCGGTATCGATTTTAAGTTCTCTCCCGTGTACGCTCCTCACTTTAATGGGCTAGCTGAGGCTGGGATAAAGTCGGCAAAATATTACATAAAACGTGTCCTAGGCAATTCGCATCTAACTTTTGAAGAACTGTCGTCATTGTTTGCACAAATTGAGGCCATCCTCAACAGCCGACCCCTTTGTCCTCTCAGTCCATCACCTAATGACCTACAACCTCTCACCCCAGCTCACTTTTTAATCGGCAGGTCACTTACATCGCTACCATCACCAGACTTCGTGGATTGCAATACTAACCGCCTTGACCGCTACCAGCGTCTGGAACAGGCTAGACAACACTTCTGGCAGCGTTGGACCAAGGAATATGTTGCCGAGCTGCAGCAGCGCTCTAAGTGGCGCACAAAGAGTAGGGACCTTAAACTAAATGATCTAGTTTTGATAAAGGAGGACAATCTGCCCCCTTTATGCTGGCGCTTGGGCCGCATAGTCAAACTTTTTCCGGGAGACGACGGCATTCCTCGAGTTGCAGATATTTCTACCGTCCAAGGAACAATAAGAAGAGCCCTCAATAAGATTTGTCTTCTACCTACTTCATCAGAAGAAACTTGTTAAAAGCTTAATAGAGCTTTCAACGGCCGGGAGGATGTCGACGCCAGATTTCCTTTCGTCGACCTTATTGCCTTTTTCATAAGGCATTTATTATATCGAGCCATACACTTCACCAATCAAATAACTCAAATACAATTTCGTCACGCACTACGTCAACACACCTCATCTAACATTCCAACACAACCAACCGACACTCTGAATTCTGCTTCCATTCCGTACAAGACACTAGCACTACACAAGAAACCTATTTGTAATTCTGTTAAGACAGGCCAAATATATATCTTTGAGAAGATATCCCGATCTTTTCTTTTGTTCATCGCGAACAATACGATTAACGATTTTTTAGAAGATAGTACGCCTTGGGAATGATGTGATCGCCACCAGGCTGTTTCAACCTATAGAATTATTGTTAATTTCAATTTAATTAAAAAAAGAAAAAACACTAAGACAAAAAAAAAACAAAAAAAATATATAATATATTAGTCCCGCTGAGTTCCTTTCGCCAGTTCTTCTCAGGTCAGTGGTTTCTTTCTTCCGAACTGGTAGTAGACTCATGACGTTCAGTAAAAAATTGTAATAATTTCATGCTGAATAAAATATTTTGAATTTGAATATTTTGAGCAAATGGGAGATCCCACTGCGAGCTTTAGCCGTTGGTAGCGCTACAAGCGCATAACGTAAACAACGCCAAAAATGTATGTAATGTATGTCAATTTTTTTAATTCAACAATAGTTAAAACACCGTATTTTTCCATCTTACATTTTATTTTACAAAACTCAACTAAACTATTCTATAATAATAAACGCGTCTGTCACAATAGGCGGCGTTGAGGTTTTCGTTGGTGACGTTATGCGCTGATAGCGCCTGGTGAAACCTCCCATTGAATTCAAAGTTAGTATAATGTAGGTGTATAATAGCGTACGCACCACGCAGTCGACGGCGGCCTGCCCCAGCACGGAGGGGCACAGCATGGCGGAGATGCACTTGTACAGGTGCGCCTGCACGGCGGGCTGCAGGTGCACCAGCTCCATCCAGCCGCCGCGCAGCCCGCACTCGCCCATGTAGCCCTTGCTCACCGTCATGAACGACGCCAGCTCCAGCTCCTGGTACGCCGGGCCCATCTCCGTCAGCACCTGGAACACGTCACCTTAATCTATACATATCCGTATATTTATACATATAATATAATATCTACGATACAGAAGCCTACATCACAGAAAAATCACTAGACAAATATCGATTTCGAAATTCAGTATGGAGATAGCAACATGCAGATTTTTAACTGCTGGAAAGCATCTAATTTTTGAGAAGACTATACTAATGGTTAAAATGTATCTAAGGACGAGCCCGAAGGAAGTGAGAGAATGTCACTAGTATATAATATCGGTCGGGACGAAGAGACTTTCGCTTTCCGCCCTCGAATCATTCATTAGCTCATACATTGTCACGAGAACCAGGTTAGCATAGACATCGAGCAACATTCCGCGTACATATTTTAACTCGTCGAAAAAGAGCCTGAGTGCAGAGTGCACACGAATACCTCGAAACACACGTCTTGACTCTTATGTTCCCCTGGTACTTTTGCCACAAGTACCAGGAAACCATGAACTGAAAGGAGTGCTTATTAGGCCCCACACAGAAAATACAAACTACCTCCTCATCAGTTATGCGGGCCTGGTACTTGTAATGACATCACAAGGGGTGCTCTTAGTAAACTACTAGGAGCACTCATTGTTACTTGCTCTTTGAAAGTTCTACGAAACGATACTTCGACACGATCGCTAGGAACTAGGCATATGACCGACAACTATACTCAATAACTCAACCGGGCCTCAAACCCAGGACCTACCTTCTTGAAGGAGAAGAATTTGCTGCCACTCGCGTACACGTTGTCCTGGTACACCTCGTCCGCGAACACGAACAGGCCGTGCTTGTGCGCGAAGCGGATCACCGCCTCGATGTTGTCGCGCGTCAGCACCTGCCAAGACCAGACCGTTAGTTCACATTAAGAGAGGATCGGTGCAGTAGAATCTCAATAAATTGTATTTAAACCCAGACCATGGGGACCATATTTAAAAATCTCATGGCGCCTTTAGAAGATTTATATGTATTTCAACAGATATAAAATAGTAATTTTGAATGATTTATAAAAAGAAAAAAAAAATTTTTTATTTAATACATTCAACATGCACAATATAGGATATATTGTTTCCCCCTTCTCTGTCACTCTCCCTCTCTCTATCTTCAAGAAACCCACCTGCCCCGTGGGGTTCCCGGGGTTGATGACGACGAGCGCGCGCACGTTGCAGTGCGCGCTCGCCTCCTTCAGAGAGCGCTCCAGCTCCTCCGTGCTCAGCCCCCAGTTGGAGTCCTCGTCCAGGAAGTAGCCCACCTGCTCCAGCCCGTACTCCGCCAGCGACGCCGAGTACAGCGGGTACTGCGGGATGGGGATCATTATACCTGTGAAGAGATATTAACTTTTAGTACATATTGTAATCTAATTACTTACTAAGTATTGTCAAAATCGATCAGATCTTTTTTAGATCTGGATCTTGGATCTTCTTGAACTGGTGAGCATCTTCTTGTTTATGGTTAGACGACTCTTTTGGCTCAGTTGGTAGTGACCCTATTTTCTGCGCCAGCGGTCGCGGGTTCGAGTCCCGCTGGGGGCATTCATTTGATGAGCACGAATGTTTGTACCCCAGTCATGGGTGTTAATATTTATAATATGTATGTATTTAAAATGTATATCAACTATCTGGTATCCGTAACACAAGCACGTAATGTAGCTTACCACGGAACTAGATGGCGTTGTTGTAATAATGTCCCAACACATTTATTATTATTATAATTTATCTCTTTTAGATCTCGTATTTCTTGGACTGGTGAACATCTTCTTGTATGTGTTCTATTTCGGCAGAGCGTCGGGACATCTTAGTTTAATATGTAAGCGAAGCTGCGAGGAAGATCTCGTTGGGTTATAGTGGGTAGTATTGGCTTTGCTCACCAGACTTCTTGCCGCCGATGTCGTTGCAGAAGAGCTGCAGACAGTTCTTGATGGCGGTGGAGGCGCCGGAGGAGAGGCACACGTCCTGCCAGCGCGCGGGGTGGCCGTCGCGCCGCTCGATGTACTCCGCCACGTGGCGCCGGATCAATTCGATGCCGTGCGACGCCGTGTACGACCCCACCGACCCGCCCCTGCCAGCCACAAACAATACATGAATGGTGATGTCGCGAAATTCTAATTCCGACTAAATTTTATTCAAGGGTTGTAAAGGGCATGTATATAAAATGGTTGGCAAGTCGCGAGAACTGACCTATTATTATAAATAGGCTATTTTAAAATTTGAAACTGTTCATAGACCCATAAAACCGACATCTATGCATAAAATATCGAAAATTCGAAAATGCGACGTATCACCTTCAACCATTCACGTCTATGTTTAATACACTGTCCAAATCATTGAGTTATTATTACTAAACTCAATGGTCCAAATCAACTTTAGAAACAAATTATAGCAATGCAACTGCAGTTGAAAGTTTGTCACAAATATGTACCTACAGAGAGTAAAGAATCAAACAAAGCCAGGTTTAAACCTTACACCAATATAAAGCCATTAGTTTTTTTTCTCATTTTTTCCCTCTCCGCTACATTACAAAGTTTTTTTCCCACGTATCTATAATTTTTTTGTTAAGACAACTGTGACGAAGAAAATTTGTGAAGAACTGTCACAATTTGAATTCTTTTAAACAATTAAGTTGAATAGAAAATTCGACTTCTGATTTAATTACACAAATTTTATTACAAGTGAATACATTAGTCATAGTATATTTTTTCAAATAATTTACGTACAATGATTGAATTTTAAGGAGTTTTTCAACGAACAAGGTCAAACTTATTCAATCAATGTACATTTAGGTATACTTGGAGCCACATTCATGATCTATAGATCATTTACATACTTATTCTTTAAGAACGTCTATCACAAGAACCACGGTTATTAGACAATTATTATTTGTTAAACGTGATGATTGTTAGAATGTACTGTAATTACTTAAATATGTTATGTATCAGTATTTGAATAGCGTTTGCAGATAATTTACTGCCGTTTATAATATAGCTATTCCCGCGGCTTTGCCCGCGGTCGAAGGATGAAAATTTAGGGTTATAATATATTTTTTTATTCCAAATTATAAAATAGTGAAAAATAAAAATTTGGTCTAAAAATATAAAATAAATTATCTACAGAGAGTTAATTACCATCTTTATCACCTAAACAATCTGTTATTTCTAAAAAAAAATATCTCATTCTTATACTTTGAAAAGAAAATAATAACATCAATACATAATTATCTTCCGAGCAATAAATAAATATTGTATAGTGTATTTAACAGCAAGTCTTACCCGCAACCAGCGAGGATGTCCCGCGCCCTTTGCTTAACGTCTTCGGGGAAGTCACCCTTGTCTATCAAATCTGGATAAGTTATACACGCCAGCACCTGAACACATATAGATACTTACTTTATTAAAATCTGTATGACTATCAATAACAATTTTAATACACGAGTTCGTTTTAAAAACCTAGTAAAGCAATTTCATATGTAAGTATTTTCATGTGTAAATCATTTTCAATATGATCACTTTTACTATTACATAAAGAATAGGTGAAACCATTATGTTTTTGACAACCTAAACCCACAGTTTACCAGTCTGGTGGACCAAAACCGGATCCTCTTCAGATTCTTTAATTTAAGGGGGGGCCTTGAATTCAAGGACTGCATGACATGTAATATGGCTATAGGCAGTGCTACTACTAGATCAATTTTATACATAGCATGGCCATTTAGGTATCTAGAGCGCGTGTAAAACAAGAACAAACCGCAAACATTGCTTTGCATATAATAATACATAACATAATATCTATTGTATAACATATACATATTTTTTTCAGCACTTATACAACGCGAAGTAAAATTCTATTCACAAAAAAGAAGAGAAAAGAAAAGAAGAACATTTCTCAATCCAGTCAGGAGCTACACAGCTTTACCATTAGGTGTAAATCGAGAAGATATATCTGTAGTAAAAGGAAATATTTAAAATAGGTAGCCAATTTTTGATGAAATTGATAGAGGTAATTTCGAAAACGCAAATATGCAAGAAAAGGAAGGTAAATATTGTTATATAAATCAGAAATTTATAAATTAAAATAATTATGAATGAGTTACGAGTCTTGGCAGTACCTATAATCCATACTAATATTATAAATGCGAAAGTAACTCTGTCTGTCTGTCTGTCTGTCTGTTACCTTTTCACGCCTAAGCCACGCAACCGATTTTGCTGAAATTTGGTATGTAAATAGTTTGCATTCATGAGAAGGAAATAGGCATATTATTTTTTGGAAATTCAACCCCTAAAAGGGTTAAAAGGGGTGGCAAAGTTTGTATGAGAAAAATATTTTTATTGCACATTTTTGCATGAAACTTTGAATTAATGCTTTTTAGTACAAATGATGAAACACGTATTTCAGGGTTTTTCGAAATTCACCCCCATTGGGGGTTAAAGGGGGTGGCTAAGTTTGTATGGGAAATTTAATTCTATTGAAATATTTTGCGTGACACTGAAATAATGCTCTGCAATACAAATTAAGAGGGCCAGAACTTTAAATGGGGAATCAGTCCTTGGTACATTATAAGTAACAGTATATAAGCAAAAATGTTTATTTTATTCACTCTTAGCGCGAGCGAAGCCGCGGGCACCGCTAGTATAATATATCACACACATTTTACCACTTTGGAAGTGCCTTTTGCGCAAACTATTGAGTTTAGAAAAAAATGATATTAGAAACCTCAATATCATTTTTGAAGACCTATCCATATATACCCCACACGTATGGGGTTATGAAAAAAAAAATTTTTGAGTTTCAGTTCTAAGTATGGGGAACCTCCAAAATTTATTGTTTTTTTTTCTATTTTTGTGTGAAAATCTTAATGCGGTGCACAGAATACATCTACTTACCAAGTTAACAGTATAGTTCTTATAGTTTCGGAAAAAAGTGGCTGTGACATACGGACGGACAGACAGACAGACATGACGAATCCATAAGGGTTCCGTTTTTTGCAATTTTGCTACGGAACCCTATAAAAGATAACTTCATTAGAAAAGATATTGCCATTCTGAAATTTGTTTTATTATTGCGAATAGCAAACTCATTTATTGATACTTCGCATTTAAATTACAATATACATACGTCATACTAATACATCAATATTTAAATCAAAATAGAATAAAGTGACTTACTTGTCGAATAAACGTGATGGGAACCTGTCCCATAGCGTGAGCATCACCTATGTTGGCTTTGATTACCCTTTTGAAGGGTTTTTTTACCCCCTGGAATTAAGAAAAATGATAATTAAAATAAAAAATCTATTACTCAAAATATTATAGGTAGGTATATAATATAGGGATAAAACGCTTATAAAAATATAATGCGTAATTTAAAAGAACACAACTTATAACAAACATACAAATACACTTATCTGTGTTATTTAGCAAAATCTATAATATATCAATAAAACACAATAATAGGTAATAGGTAAGTATATGCTTATTACCTATGTTATTATCTATAAACTAGATGATTTTTCAATCTTTGATGTAACACGCTTATTAAAGAATTTATTGATATCGTATACTGGAATAGCATAATTCCAGTATACGATATCCTTATCTTTGCCGATATTATATAATACTAGCGTGTCATCCTGGCTTCGCTCGGATTCTTCTCTAGTAAAAACAAAAAGGAATCTATCGACGATCCACGAGGATCATACTTTTTTCCGGGATGAAAAGTAACCTAATACCATACAGATTGGTTCATCTGTTCAGGCGTAGTAGGGTTACAAGCATCCATCCATCCAAACTTTTTAAGATAATAATAAGATTTCAGGATAAATACAAGAACACAGGATATCAGATATTTGTATCTTTTATAAGTATGTGAAATCTACTACTGGTAGGCCGTAGGACCAATATTTCGACGTGTTGCGTGATGAAAATATCTTTATTCTAGACTAGCGACTCCCCCTTGCTTCGCTCGGGTTCGTCCCTAAGGATAACGTCAGCGAAGCCACGGGTTCCGCTATTCAAAATAAATAAAATTTCTAAAATAATAGTAGCCTAAGTTTCTCCTCAGCCAGTGGAAGTCCCGTCAAAATCGGTCCAGCCGTTTCAGAGATTGCCCGGAACAAACAGACAAAAATTTTAAAAATTCGTTTTTTGTTGCTAGTATCGTATATACTTTCACATGCATTTAGTGAAAAGCTGTTAATTTGAAATTAAATAGAGACACTTCATTTTATTTATATACGTATAGACTATAGATGTGATGTAACAAAAATTGCACAATCATACGATCACCAAACAAAGTGTTATTACTCAATTGAACGATAACAGAGCACAGTTGAGTGACGTATAATGATGGATAGATACAGGTCGAGTTTATCAAGATTGGCTTTCCCTAGGTAATAATGTTCTCCGACCGATTCCGGCCATGGCGGCCAATCTCATTGAGACTAGCCAACTACGCGGGAGATATTATAGTGCAGCTCGTGTACGCGCAGACACAAGTGCACTCTCTATTCCTATCACTCTCATACTCCGGTGGGGCGACTACTCGACACGACCAGTGAGAGCTAAGGCGCAGGACCGACGGGTTTACCTTAAGGCGCTCTCCGAGGCACGGGGGTGAACCACCGCCAACTACCCAACTCCGGGCTGTTACTGAGGCTTACAAAACAGAAAGACTCAATAACTAAACTAGGCCCGACCCGGGACTCGAACCCAGGACCTCCCGATGTGTGACCGTACATGCTAGCCACTACACCACCGAGGCAGTTCCCTAGGTAGCCATGGTGTTTTAATAATGCAAAACACCCATCTTGTGACCTTCGGCTAACGGTCGATAATAGTTAATTTCTAACACAATGGCATTGTAGCATTAGGTATGTAGGTTTACCAAGTTTCACCATAATATAAACGATCGTCTGCCTGCAGCTGCACTCGTAGGTTCGATATACGTACGAGGCAAATTAAGCTTTGTTTAGTTAAGAGTTAATTTAACGCTTCATCTAGTAAATGGATGAATTAATATGAAGGAAAATATTTAATTTATTATACCTAAATAATTTGAATGAGGCTGAGTTTATTTATGTGCATGAATTTTATCGACTTTTAACTTATTTAAATATTATAATAATAACGCCAATATTAATCTTTAATCAACTGCATATAGGGTTGCCAGATGGCCGGGAAATCCGGGATTGTCCCGGAATTTTGCTTATTGTCCCGTGTCCAGTAATTAGACCATATTGTCCCGGATTCCGAAAACTTACTAGTTTTGTTACAAAATAAACTTAGAACGAATGACACGTCACGCGGCTGGCCTGCCTATGAGTTAAATTACTATTAATTCTAATCTCAGCATGGATTAAATTTAATAATACTTTCCTTTGATCCTATTACTTTTTATCGCAAAATGGAAAATAAAAAAGTTATAAACAAAAATAGCTGAAAATGTTTGAACAAATTTTCTTTCGGGCGTTATAACTTTTTTCTGGCAATTTTACAATAAGTTATTTTAAAAAAAAAAATTAAACCGACTTCAAAAAATATGCACTAAAAAGAGAAAAATAAAAAGTAGAAAATAATACTTTAAAGAACTATGTTAATTTTGGAGTCGGTGCCAGCCAGGTATTTTGATTATGTTTACAAATTGATAGATTAATCGAATATACGGTTATTTTTATTTGGCTGGCACCGACTCCAAAATTAACGTTGGTGTCCAAAGAGTACTCGATCTACGACTACTGTAGCTGTAACTAAACTACGAGCTCATCTTTATGTTTACATTCCCCATACGAAATAGTTTAAATAAACCACGTCCATTATTCCACCTAACTCCTAGAGGTTAATGAGATTTACCTTCTATTATCATATTAACGTAATAGCCTGGAAGAACACAACTATCAATCTATATGTATGTATAATTTTAAAGGAATTTCCTTTCAACTCCTAGCCGTTGAGGAGTTGTACCTTCCATCATCAGCTTATCCACATGAGATGGTAATTATCAAATGCAAATCCTTAAAAAGCTTTAGAAAATATATGAAAAATGTACTAAGTGCCTATAAAATTTAAGAGTTGCCATCGATTTCCCTAGGATCCCATTATCAGATCCTAACTTGGTGACAATGGGAATATCTTAAAAGTATACCCTACCAAACAAAAAATAAATTTTTGAAATCGGCCTACAATTGACGCATAAATCGTTGAACACAGATAAAAAATAACATTTGAAGAATTCTACCTTCCATCATCAGCTCATCACATGAGATGACGATTTTCAGTCGCAAATGCTTGAACAGCTTAAGAAAATATATAAAAAACATAATAGGTGCCTATAAATTTTGAAAGTTGCCCCGGATTTCCCTGAGATCCCATCATCAGATCCTGATTTTGTGATAATGGGACCCCCTCAGAACTATACCCTACCGAACAAAAGAAAAATTTCTGAAATCGGCCCACAGTTGACGGAGAAATCGGTGAACATACATAAAAAAAAAAAAATACATACATCGGAACATATAACCTCCTCCTTTTTGGAAGTCGGTTAATAAAACGACAATTGAGCAATCTTAGAGAGGGCTTTTTAACGAATAATTTCCATTATAATTTTTATTAATTTCATAAACTTATCTGGGTTTTACAGCGCTCTAAAGTTGACCGGGTTCTTCAATACTCGTAAGAATACGATAAAAACAAAATATTATTAGGCTTAATTTTTGTTATATATTTTTTTATCCATATAGTTTATTTTTTTCTTAACATTCCTCTAACATTATTTGTTAATTATTGACCCTGATTTAAAAAACCCTGTATAAGATTGCTCTGATGTCATTTTATTATAAAATTACCAGAAAAAAAAGTTATAATGCCCGAAAGAAAATTTTCAGCTATTGTTATTTATAACTTTTTTATTTTCCATTTTACGATAAAAAATAATAGGATCAAAGTTGTAGACAAATTATTTTGATACAAATATTGCTCTATGTTTTTTGTAAGGTTGCTAGGTTACGAGATATAGCGCGAAAACCCTTTGCACTCTTTTTTCCAAAATCGCAGCCGTGGGACAGGGGCGGCGACCCCACAAAATTGAACTTAAGCTTCTACTCATCCCCCCTACACATCAAAAAAATAAAATTGCTGCCTCTGAAAAACTTAACCCCAAAAAATGAAACTTTTCAATGGACTACTAGAATTATCCCGGATTTGATAAGTTTGGCAACCCTAACTGCATATCACACGTAGGATGTGATAAGAAGTTGTTTGCAAACACTCAATAAAGTCGAGGCGTAACCAGATCGTTCTTGTAAATTTCCTTTTAATTTTCATGTTAACGACCGTGTAGGTACCTACGTAGTCTGTCGACGACGCGGCTGTGAAGGTCGCGTTTTAATTTGCCGGTGTGAGACCGAAATGATGAGCGGAAAATTACTTTTTCACCTCACATTGTATTCCACCCCTTGGAGTTGATTTTAATCTATATATATAAATACAATGAAATATAAAATTTTTAGAAGATCTGTGCACATCACAAGAAAATCACTGAACACATTAGGATGTAGGTACGTATGATGTTAGCTAGTTGTCCGGACCAACACATGGGGTACTTTATACTGCGAGAAAATACCTCATCTCTGAGAAATATATCTAAACGTATCTAGGGGAACGACAGGCATATGAGATAGTTTGAGAATATTTATCCCTGAAGGGGTTGAATGGGGGATGGAAGTAATGGGACATCAATCATCTCTCAAGGATACTAATATACATATAGTCCATTTAAGATGAGCAAAGCGAAGGTGAGTCGCTAGTGTCTAGTAATATATCTAGCGACTCACTCTAGCTTTGCTCGGGTTCGTCCCTAGATGCTCCCTGCCAAATTTAAATTTTTACAAACTTTGAACGTCTTATTTATTTACTTATATCTAATCAAAAGCTTAAAAGTTAGTTTAAAGTAAGTTTCAAGCTTCTAGCTTTAAAAATGACGTAATTTCCATACAAACTTTCATCCCTTATTTCAACCCCTTACTGCAATTTTTTGGTATTGAAAGTAACCTATGTATTTTCTCAGGTTCTAGACCAAATATCATTTACCTAAATCAGTTCAGTAGTTTAGGCGTGATTGAACACACAGACAGGCAGAGTTACTATAACATTTAATACTTTCTTAGATTTACGCGAATATTCGACATTATAAATGAAACTACCTTTTCGGATTTTGTCGCGGATTTATTTTGATTTTTAGTTCCCGACGTTTCGAATGCTTTACAGCAATCATGGTCACGGGAGAGACTAAGGTATTTGACGTCTCATAGGTTTATATACTTGTTACAGACAGTGCCTACCCACAATTTACAAAAATTTTGAAAATGGCATCAGAGTACCTTATAAAATTTTAATTCTAAACATTTATATTTAAATTTAAATAATTTAAAAATAATTTATAATTATGGCAATATTATTAACTTATTTTTAGCTAGTATTGTTATAATTATTATAATTTTTATTTTTAATATTAGTTATTCAAAAGTATTATGTAGTGTTGCTATTATAATAATACATATGTATATTTTCTTACCTATAAATTGTTTATGCTAAGTTGCATTTTATTATTTAAATTAATTTGATATAAGAAAATTAAGTTAAAATTGCTAAAAATATAAATTGAATTTTGATTATTTTAAAGTATTCAGCAACACTACTGCAAATTAAAAATAATGTAATCAAATCAAAATATGCTTAGATTTGACAGATTCTTTTGAATTATAATTTTTTAAATTTTTTTAGAATTTAGATTGAAAGAAAGCTACTGCACGGTTCGGAAGGCAGTTTGTGCAGAGAAGAACCGGCAAGAAACTCTACACTTGCTCTTTTTAAAAATATTTTAACAATATTGCAATACATACAATAATTATTATATATTAAATATTAAAATTTAATATATAATAAATATTAAAATTTAATATATAATAATTATTGTATGTATTGCAATATTGTTAAAATATTTTTAAAAAGAGCAAGTGTAGAGTTTCTTGCCGGTTCTTCTCTGCACAAACTGCCTTCCGAACCGTGCAGTAGCTTTCTTTCAATCTAAATTCTAAAAAAAATTTAAAAAATTATAATTCAAAAGAATCTGTCAAATCTAAGCATATTTTGATTTGATTACATTATTTTTAATTTGCAGTAGTGTTGCTTAATACTTTAAAATAATCAAAATTCAATTTATATTTTTAGCAATTTTAACTTAATTTTCTTATATCAAATTAATTTAAATAATAAAATGCAACTTAGCATAAACAATTTATAGGTAAGAAAATATACATATGTATTATTATAATAGCAACACTACATAATACTTTTGAATAACTAATATTAAAAATAAAAATTATAATAATTATAACAATACTAGCTAAAAATAAGTTAATAATATTGCCATAATTATAAATTATTTTTAAATTATTTAAATTTAAATATAAATGTTTAGAATTAAAATTTTATAAGGTACTCTGATGCCATTTTCAAAATTTTTGTAAATTGTGGGTAGGCACTGTCTGTAACAAGTATATAAACCTATGAGACGTCAAATACCTTAGTCTCTCCCGTGACCATGATTGCTGTAAAGCATTCGAAACGTCGGGAACTAAAAATCAAAATAAATCCGCGACAAAATCCGAAAAGGTAGTTTCATTTATAATACTATAACATTTATAATACATATTAGTAAGGATGTAAGCTAACAATAATTATAATAGCCTTGCCTTTGTTTAAGCTAATGAGTTCTATGTATGACGACGAATGACGATTTATATTTTACATACAAGCACGTTTATGGTTTAAAAATGTAGACATAACTGGACTTAACCGACTCTTATTTTTAATACATTTTTATACTAAGTATCTTACTTTTTTATTCGCAAATAAAATTGATATTGACATGATTGTTAAATAAACAGAATAATTTCAAGTTTTATTTCAATTTTAACCGTCTTGACTGATTTTTGATTTTAAATCTCTGATTCGTCGGCCAGATAAACCTCTTTAAAAATGCATACAAAAATATGTTCTCTTCTCCAATTGTAGGTGAAAAACGCATTAATTATTCTCGTCTGACTTAAGACTCCAATCCAGGACTTGTCGCTCAGTAAATGTACAATGTACATGCTAGCCACTAAGTTATTGTTGCTTTTTTTTATGGGACAAAGGGGGCAAACGGGCAGGAGGCTCACCTGATGGTAAGTGATCACCGCCGCCCATGGACATCTGCAACACCACAGGGCTTGTAGATGCGTTGCCGGCCTTTCAGGAAAGGGAGGGAGGAAGAGGGGAGGAGGGAGTAGGGATGGGGAGTGGGCCTCCGGGACTCTCACTTACCGAACGAAACGCGACAGCATAGCTGCCACTTCACGCCGGTCTTCTGTGAGAGAGTGGTACTATACCGGGCGTGCCGGCCCATTCGGCTGTTACCCGAAGGTAACAAGCATGGCACTACCACTTAAACCGCTTGGTGGAGCTGTCAAACTAAGCCATACACAATTTATAAATTGAATTCATCATCATCACCCCAATCTCCTTCGTGTCTTCTCCATTCTACGTGACATTGGCGAAGTAATCAATGCTCAACTGGAACGCTTTGAAGCCATTAAACAAGAGAATTGAATCAAGAAAAATACATCATCTCCAATGTCCAAATAATGTTACCTTATTAAGAAATGGCCAGTTATGTAAATAGTTGCACTTATCTCCTACATAGCTATCACTCAATGTATGTACAGACTGAGTAGCATTGTAACATTTTAAAGGCCTTGCACAAGAATAGCATATGATAACAAATAAGTTTATCAGTTACTTTCCATAAAAAATAAAATGAAAGTAGTACCTACTCATACATTACGATGAATTATTAGTATTCATTTTTAGGGTTCATTTTAAGGGTATCCGGTGAAAATATTGAATACTCTACGGATTATTAGTATAATTCGATATTATGTCAGAACTAACAAAAAATCATTCAATCAAAATTTAGTTCTTGCGACTTTAAATAATTAATTTACATTTAATAATTTCTTTAGTATTTCAAATTCATCATTAAAAAGGATAGGCACCCTTTTTGAAATGCATTTGAAACTAAACGGTAAACCCTGCTCGAGTTTTTCCTTACGTACGTTCGTAGGTATACAATATACCTACACGTCGCAGAGATGAGGTAATTTTCTGCAGTAAAATGTATCCTATAGGTTGGCCCGAGTCACCTACCATAGCAACATAACTCATCAAAACCTGTCCAGCGGTTTCCTCGTGATGCGGACACCCATTGACAAATAAACAGATATACATTTGTCCTCTGTTCCGATAATTATGACTATTTCAATAAATATTCAATGCACAGATTGGGCTAAGTTAGAATTTTGTTATACCTACGTATTAAATGAATCACTAAATTGGCGAAAATATTACCTACTAACAATTTAACAATCAAAAAAACATCTAAATTGAGTCGAATTGAATGTCAATAAAGAATTATTGACTGAAATATAAAAGCCATAATAGGTATATTAATATGACGTCTATCGTTACAAGTGCGACCAGTGCTTGGGGAATTCTCTATACGAGTACATTTGAACAATTTCTTATTGTGTAGAACATACAATGTGAAAAACTATATTACTATACTATTGAAGTATTATCATTTATTAAATCTATAATTCATATCGTGTAGTGGGATCAAATGTGTTTCTCGCACCTCTGATATTTTCATTTGTGAAACATTTCTTTCATGATTTCCCCTTATCTTACGGTGAAGAAAAACATTGTGAAGAAACCCGCATGTGTCAGAAAACCTAGCAAGTTTTGGGAAGATATGGAAAGGTTGCCAACTCGCACTTGGCCAGCATGTGACAGTTGACATGATGAGACCATGGCCTGATCCTAACTTGAAACAAATACATATTACAAATATAAACCATGACAGGAGTACAACATTCATTTGTGCTCATCACACAAATTTATATCCCCAGCGGGACACAAACCCACAGCCCCTGGCACAGCAAGTATGTTCACTACATACTGAGCCAAATGTGTTTAATTTAGGTAAATAGGCATTAGTCATTAAATTACAACTTTACTAACCTAACCTAATTGCCTGTGTTCTTTTGCATTTTTAGGTATTACTTCTTTGTCTTTTGCAGAAAATATACCGATATATTAGTATATTGACATATTTTTGTTTAACAAAACAAAATGACTACAATTCACATACTGTTTTCTTTTCTACTATTAGATTTACTAAACTTCTAGCTAATAAAAAAAATTGGCCTAACTCCATAAAAACAAAAATTTCCACAGATAAACAAATAATGTGTAGTGACAATACAGATTTAAACACAAGTATTTCTAGTTTCTAGTTTATTTCTAATATGAAGCTATTATTGGACATTGCATCATGTCCGTTTAAAACACATTCAGCAGATGCAGTTAACTACATGATATGATAAATTTGTAAGAAAATTCTATGCATATAACAAAATTGAAATTGGTGTATTAAATATTTTTTGGAAAATCTAATTGAAATAGTAATTATTAATGACATACAGAGGCCGGTTTTTAGAATTATTGTCCATCTGTATGTCTGTGACTGTATGATGAGAAAACAACTTAAGATAAAATGATTGATTATCAAGATGATAAAATTTGATATGATAATAGCTGGTTGTGCCGAGTCAGGTTATTGGGTACTTTACAAGTGGGAGCATATTTAATTTGAGAATTTAAGCAAACCATTAAAGCATAAGCTAGGGATTACCCCAAAGGGAGCGAGGGTGAGTCTCCAGTTATATTATATAGCATTAATATATAATTATAACAAATAACTCAAAATTTGGATAATTTAATGTAGGTATTAAAAAGAAACTAGTAGTAATGCTGAATTATTGATCCAAGCTTATTTAATTTATTTGGATGAAAATATTTCATCGGCTGCTCTTTGCAAAATATATTACATTAAAATATAAATTGCTCAATGAAATATTGCTGTGTCATTCTGTTTTCAAAAACTAACTTTATTGGTGCATACATTAGAAATAACTGTTAAATAAATACTATTTGTTCATAACATTCAACAGAAAATGTAAACTTAGAACATTTTTAATTATTTATCAAACTTTTTTTTATTTGACAGAAATAAAATAAACTTTACAATCGCATTCTTATCTGAATACGCTTTTTAAATGTTCTTTTTGAATAATATAATATTTGCCGATAGATGTTATAGACCAAGGCTTTTCATTGAGTGCACCTATTGCATTATTTATATCTATCATCAATCAATATAAACATGAGGAAAGTGAAGCCATAAAAGATTATTGATACTGTGTGATTGTAATTTGATAAGTCTGTTGGTTCAATAACCATGTATTTATTAATGTTAGTCTTAATAATATAAATTAATATAATACATTTGTACGTGTTTTAGTATTAATTGGCATGTTATCTTTAAGGAGCCTTCATGTTCTAATATGTCTAGTATTTATTGAAAGTTTGAGATAGATAATTTTTAAGCTACCTTTGATAGCAATAATCTTGAAGTTATAAAATTATTGATTTTTATCAAAAATTGGCCTAGATTTGCTATGAAAATAAAAAAGGCTAAAGAAGTTATTAGCTAACTTGTAAATCACCTGACTTACTGCAGTTACAGTCATGCTAATGAACTATGTTAATTTACTCTGCACAGTTATGTTATGTTCATCAACTACATGTCAAATACCTAATAGTAAATAGGAAATAGGTATTTAAAACTCTGCACATATAACATTAGTTTCATTGACAATATAACTCATCAGGAACACCTTACAATGTCCCGTATGTATATACGTTTAAAGTTAATTTTGTCGTGCGTATCCTATATGACCTTGTATTTAATAACTTTCAATATAATTTGGTGAGTACACTCATATTGTAAAACATTATTTTAAGTCGGTACGATATTTTAATTATACCTGCCTTAAATAAACATAAATAAACAGAAATTCTTACCTTCTCCAATTCCTTTTCAATTTCCGCGGCGCGGATGACCAGCGGTCCTCGCACAGCATATTCCAGTTTCAGAATATTTGGATTAATATTTTCTATAGTAACCGCTTTTGATGCCATCGTTCGTGTATTACTTAGCGTGTTCTGAGGAAATAATAGAGCTAACACCGGCTCGGTCGGCCTCCCCACGTCGCGCGCAACTCGACTGCCCGCGGCGCGCCTTATCATCAGCCTCAGCGACGACATGGTCTGTAATCAGTGACACTAAATACGTCACTGCCCACTTCACCGTACGTTACGTACTAAACAGAAAATACTTTTTTATTCACACTTCATTAATATAACGAGCACCAATCATTTTATATAACACAAGTTTGCACAAAAAACAATGCGAGAGCAGGATAACAGGACTTTGATTGTTGCCTACCTTATTACAATTTACAATATAAAAAACCGTAGAATCGATAGAGTTCGTTCAAGAATAACTCAATACTAAATAATAACGCGTTGTATAATACTTTAGACGGTGACCCCTGATGAGGTTATCTTATAATTATAAATTACGTAAATAAAATCATAATGCATAAATCTAATGAATAATTTTAAACGTCACTAAAGGTTTAGTTTTCATACACATATTTGAACAGATGTTACATGTTACGTAATGTGTGAGTATAAAAATTATACAATAAAGAGTTTATTGACTCTAGTATAATTTAAATTATTATAGATAATAGATATAGATAATAGAATATAATTATTATATAGTAGCCTGTATAATCTATATTTGTTTGACGTTGCTCTTTTTTATGGCAACATTAACGTTGTATTGTCAATCATTGCATGCACAGATAAAAATATTCAAAAATAACTTTACTCAACTTGAATAATAAAAATGCCTTTATCAAATTATAGAATTTTATTCAGTACGTAGGTACGTTAGAAGGTAGGTTAGAAATTATGTCTTACAGTAGCTTAAATCTACAATATCAATTATTAAGTGCGATGAACTTGTCTTACCTTAATATTTTGTCAATATTTTAGTTACTATAAAATGTTAATAAGAGTTTTAATGTTAATAAATTATTAATCCAAGTAAAATGTTATACATTTTAAGTTATTTATTATAATAATTAAAATAATTCTAAATGGGATACAGAGAGTTACCATGTTAGATATTTTGTGTCCACCTTTTATCGCCTCCTTTTCTTCTTTCTCCTTATTTGTTTTTCAGTTATTATTTTTAATTCATATCTATCATAAATTAATTAATTTTAATTAATAAATGACTATTTTACTTTATTCAAAGGTTTTATTTATAGGTTTTTAAATTATCGCATTATTATTTATTAAAACATTTAAAAATATAAAAACCAAGTTATACAGTAGGTAGTACATAATCTTACTATATCACTTTATAGCATTTAAATAACTTTTAATAAAATTAAGGTATAACAAAAAATTAAGGTAACTACCTACGGTAAGGTTTTAGACGTGATCTGGCGTTTCTTACCAAATTGTTTGAACGTTCAAAGACACACGCAATTCTACGTGCGACGTTATTCGTATTGAAATCAATGTTCAACTGGTAACAGAAAATAGTAAATATGATAATATTATATAATGTCTTACTGATAAAACGTTATCTTTGATTAATTATTACTCTAGATTGTAGCTTGTAAGCTGTATTGCTTATTTATCAGATTGCAAAATGCTGTTAGCTGTATATTAGGGACAATAAAAATACATCGGAATATATTTCATAATTAATTTATTTTTACACAATATTCTCGACTAATGTCAAACAACTAATAATAATAATTTCCCAATACAAAAATATTTCATCTCCTTACTTATTATATTGACAGATTTATCTTTTTACAATTGTATATATATATCTCCACCTCAATGTGCTCCTGGTCAATATGTAATTATATAAAAACTGTTGTGATGATATTTATAATATGTATACATTTTCTTCTTAATATAAAAATTATTAATTGGCTCATTTAAATGTTTTAAATTTAAAAATTCCACACGTTTTCCTTTGAGAAAAACAATTCTAGATACTACATAATATACATTTTAAATGAAGCAACTAATAACGTAGTTCTGCATACATTATATTCATTTTTCTATATTTTAATGTACATCACATGTTGGAACGCACATATTTACAATGGATAAAGGATTTTATAACAAAATTGACGATACTTTAACATTAAACAACAGATATCTCACACATTTATGGCAAATCGTCAATACCACAAAGAAAAATAATTTTACCATTTAATAGACAATTATAAAACACAACATAGCTATATTTTACATAGTCTTATAACGAAATAAATAAATTATTCTCTAAATAGTTACGTCGCTTATTGTCAAATGAACTTAAAAAGCTAGAAAGAGCGGCCGGCGTCGCCTCCTTCACATTACTGTATGTACTAAAACAAAACCTCTCCACTCGCAAGTCTCAGAGTCCAGGCCCGTAACATCCTAGACGTATCGAGATTTATATTATTACACTTAAAAGTCCTCACAATATACATATACCTACATGATATCACGCGATGATATGATTTCGACGAAGAAGAATACTGACACATAAGTACGGCCGGAGTTAGTAGAAAAATAAAAACAGGAAAATAAAATTTTAAACAAAATAAAATATAAAACAAATAACAGTGTTACTTATAGATTAACATCGACAACGTTGAAACTTGAAAGAATACCAGTGTTGCCAATGAAAATAAAATCATAGACAAATCAACAGTTTGTTTAAAAAAATATAGTAGAAAAAATATATCATAAGAAATAAAAATATATAAGTATATAGAAAGTTTTGTGAAACAAATAGCAAAGAAATAACATCATTTGGTATCATTACATACATAAGTTCCATCTAATTTACCCAATACACATGTATGTAAAAATATAACCATTTCGTAGCAAAGAGAAGAAACAAAAAGGGTTCCATCGCTAGCAGTCGCGGTCCTCGCGCACGAGCTGCTGCGTGTCGCGGCCGCTGTCGGCGGCGGGGTCGAGCGCGCGCGCGCGGCGCCGCGGCTCGCGCGTCTCCGACGCGGACGGCGACAGCACCGCCGACGCCACCTTGTCCTTGATCTCCTCCGGCACCTCGTAGATGCCCGCTGCGGGGAGACCGGCTTTAATATGCATTGTTTTATTTGTTATACCTTATTGAAGTCAAACTTATGCGACTTCCAACAAGGTTGCGTTAAACGTTTAACGCTACCTTGGGGTTTTAACTCTCGGAAATCTAAAGCTTTAGATTAGTATAAATATAAACGAGTGCCAGTACAAGTACCAGGCACTCAGAGATGGGGAAGAGTTAGCGCCACCGCAAGTCGGTGATTTTTAATGTGACGTGAGGAATTGTTTTTGAAGTGAAATTACAATATCATTAGTACTTATACAGTGTGTAAACAGTGAGTTAAATTTATACGCAAAGAAGTTTCACCTCTGACATGTGTACTTGGTACGCATGCACTTTTTTATTATTTTACTATATATTAATGTCGCAAAAAAATAATAATTATGGATTGTAAATATAAATAGAAGGTGTAACTAACGTAAGGGCGGCTCGGGCTCGCCGGCGGCGGCGGCGCGCGTGACGGCCTCGTACATGGGGTTGCTGAAGTCGCGGCCCTTGCGCGCCGCCGGCTCGTCCAGCGCGTACGCGTCGCCGCCCGCCCCCGCCCCCGCGCCCGCGCCCGCGCCCGCGCCCGCGCCCGCCGCCGCCAGCCCCGCGCCGAACTCCACGTTGGAGCCGGCGCGGAACGACACGCTCTGCGACGACGCGAGGCTTCCGAGACCTACGCCCTTGCCGCTGGAAAAAGAAAAAAATTAAATGTATTTTTTTTAATATTAACGTGAAAATTAGTTAGTATATCAAGCTAGGAATATTAAAATACAAATCATATGAAAGTTTATTATAAAACTTTTTAAATAAAATCCCTATAGGTATTTTACTATAAAATTTAAATGCCTTGGAAACTATAAAATCATCAATTTTGTATTAATTTTGTCAGTTGTGTTAGATTGTAACAATAAGTAATCATAATATGAAAAAATGTTTCTTAAAAGTGCGACTTCAAAATACCTCCTTTAAAATCACATAAATAAAAAAAGAATGAATAAATAGAACCTAATATATAAATAGTGTTTAACGATCCACAGAGTACTCACAAGGGGCGCTTGCGCACGACGAACCAGGCGGCGGCGAGGCCGGCGGCCAGCAGCAGCACCAGCAGCACGGGCACGAGCACGGCGGCGGGCGCGGCGCGCGGCGCGGCGGGCGCGGCGCAGCGCGGCGGCGCCAGCGGCGGCCGGCACGCGCAGCGCACGCCGCCCGCCTCGTCCTCCTCGCACGCGCCGCCGTTCTCACACGGGCACACGCGCGGCAGCGGCCGCGTCGGCTCCACCGCTGCACAACGACCCAACATATTTATTTGCGCTTATATTTATTAAAATAATTACATGATTTATATTCCTATTTACAAAAAATTCAAGAATTGGCTGTCACCGTTTTATATTATTAATCCCAAAAATTAGGGTCAGTCTAAAATGCAAAATGCGAATTTAGATTGTATTTTACATATTTTCGTGAACCTCTCATTTAAGCAAGTAAAAATAACTCCACAAATCTTTATGGGACTTGACGGCTGTATTGATGTGTAATTTGTGGTAACGTTGTTAAAAACCTAGCCTAAAACTATGGAAGAAAAATAGAAAAAAGTAAGAGAAAGAAGAGTAATCAAAGCGCGTGTGCGTACCGGCGTCGCAGGCGAGCTCGTGCGCGGCGCGCTTGGGCGGCGGCAGCAGGTCGGGGCAGGCGCAGCGCCGGCCGCCCGGCACGGCCAGGCACAGGTGCGAGCAGGGCGCGCGCGCGCAGCCGCCGCGCCGCGTCGCGTTGTAGCGCAGCGGGTGGTACACTGCGCACGACAACGACTGGCTTAGTACCTTTACACTTGCGACTTACATACTTTAAAGAAATCGAATTATATAAAAAATATCGCAGGACCATTTTTTTTGCTAACGAATTACCGTTACCGTTGAAAAAGTTTCCAATGCCCAGCAAAAAAATCGATAGTGTTAAATACAGCAATTAATAATTAATATTTTAAAATAGATCAATGGCAACATTAAGATTTCAAATCATGTTTTTTTTTCAATTCTTTAAACTGTATGAAAAAGACAAATTAAAACCTACCTTTCACAGCCGAGGGATTGACTAGATCCTTGGATATAACGAATGGCACTCCTCTACCGAATTTGTCTTGTCGCACCAGCTCGCCGGTTTCCCGCGTCACCCAGTACAGTGATGATTCAAAGACATCCAGTGACAAAGGATGTTTCAAGAAATCGCCCTTCAATATCACTTTGCGGTTTGTTCCGTCTTGTTTCATCATCTCTATAGTATTTAACTTAGTGTCTGCCCAGTAAATATTATGATCCATAGCATGATCGATGGCCAAACCTGTAGGATGTCGGACATTTTCAGTAATGATTGGCCGTCTCTTAGATCCGTCCATCCATGCTGTTTCAATCTTTGGCGCCGATCCAGCATCAGTCCAGTACATTTTGCCGAATTGTGGATCTAGGGCTAGTGACGTTGGACTTTCAATACCAGCTGAAACTAAAGCTCGTCTATAACGTCCGTCAGTCCTGGCCACCATGACGCGTCCTCTGGGCTTAGATCCAGTTCTATCAGTTTCAGTCCAATATAAGTTTTCTCCGATGTAATCTACGGCGATGGCTGTAGGTTTAGAATTGCCTTTCATATTCAAATCTTGGGCGTATCCGGTCTTAGCCTCACCGTTTAGAGCATTAACCATGTACGAACGTTTAATAGTTTTGTCGTAACTGTCTGCCCAGAATACCATTTCCTGATTTGGATCGTAATCGATGGCTTCGATTCTCTTTTCAGATGTGATAATGTCAAATTGTTCATTTTTGTCTTGAACGAATCCTCTAATTTCGGGACCGTTGGCAAATATTAATACTACTTCGTCCTTAACAGCTTTGCATATACCCGACAAGGAGTCAGCCAATCTGAAAATATAATATATTGCTATTTAATAACCTTTTCTTGTATAAAAAGCTTTATGTAAAGTCTCTCTTCACTTCAGCAATACTAACTTGAAGCCCTCCCGACAGCTGCAGCTGTAGCTGCCGTTGAGGTTGTTGCAGACGTGCGAGCAGTGGTGCGCGCCGCTGGCGCACTCGTCCACGTCGGCGCAGCGCTTGCTGTCGGCGCGCGAGATGATCCAGCCCTGGAAGCACGTGCAGATGTACCCGCCGGGGCCGGCGCCCGCGCCCAGCGGCAGCGTCAGGTTAGTGCAGAAGTGCTCGCAGCCGCCTGGAGATAAATAATTACTATTACACTTTCGAATTAGACGGGTTTTGCTTGAGGTTTTCTCCGTGTAACTGTCCTTGTTTTTCCAGCTAATACTCTAATGTTTACATGTAAAATTCGCATCCATCTCGACGCATAAGACAAAAGTTAGAAACATAGACATATGTACCAACTTTTACATTTATAATAGTATTGTTTTTGAGCAAGACACTAAAATGAAGTAAAAATGGTACCTTTATCGACTGGCGAACAACTATGAGCGTGATGACATCCCAGCTCGTCTGACCCATCTCCACAGTCATCTGCCAAGTCACATAGTTGCGTGCGAGATACACAGTTTCGGTTCGCACATTGGAACTGCGTGAGAGGATCGCAAGGACGTGCACGCGACGCACATAATGTCATATTATTCTCGTCTGAACCATCTCCACAATTATCTATACCGTCGCATACTTGGTACCTGTAAGTATTAGTATTATAAACTCATTAGATCAAAAAAAGTGTTGACAAGTAAAATGTGTTTAATATATATTATTTACGTATACAATATACATGTAATATTAAAATATTATTACAGAAATCCTACCTAGGCACACAACGATGATTTAGACAATGGAAGCGCCGAAGAGTGTCACAGTTAAAGTCAGTACAAATTGAAGGAGCTTCATCGGATCCGTCACCACAGTCATCCGTTCCGTCACAAAGGTCTGATTGTGAAACGCACAAGTTATTCGCGCATTGGAATCTGGTAAAAAAAACAATAGTTAGAGTGCGATCTTTTTAATTAAACAATGATTACTTTTAATTATCGAAAAATTGTTTTTCACTTACCTGCTTTCTGGACAGTATCTTCCACCGGGGAATCGTGGAGGGCATCCAATTTCATCGGATAAATCTCTACAGTCTCTATCACCATCACATCTAAAGTACGCTGCAATACAGTGGCCCGAATTACACTGGAATGTTCCATTTTTACATTTGAACCCACCACAGTCCATCTCATCACTATTGTCCCCGCAGTCATCTTCGTGGTCGCAACGCCATCTCGAGGAGATACATTTTCCATTACCACATTTAAATTCTGATTCAGAGCACTCTCTGTACTTATGTTGACATACAGACTCTGCTTCGTCGCTTCCATCTCCACAATCATCAGTGAAATCGCATAGCCATTGCTTGGGAATGCAACGTTTGTTTTGACAAGTGAAATCTGTTTCACTATTACATGATGGACAATTTTCTGGTAGTTCATCGGATCCATCTCTACAATCATCTTTTCCATCACAGAACAACCACTTGGGTATACATCTGTAGTTCGATTGTCCTGGACACCGTCTCCATCCATTAGTGCAATTTTTTTGTCTACACATGTAAGCTGGTTCATCAGAATCATCTCCACAATCGTTATCGAAGTCACACATCCATAATTTAGGAATACAGCGTCCATTCTTGCAAGCGAATTCTGTATCTGGGTTACAAGGTCGATTGTGACACATTGCGGGATCTTCGTCGCTGTTGTCTTTACAATCTGTGTCCCCATCGCATTTCCAACTATCCAATATACATCTGCCACTAGCTTTACATTTAAATTCAAGTAAAGGACATTCATGAGCACATTGCGCTTCATCACTGCCATCACCACAATCATCTGTTCCATCACAAATAGTTGCAGCAGGAGTACAGTTTGTATTTTTACATTGGAATGACCCAGCTCTACAATGTCTTACAGGACACGTGTCAGGCTCATCAGAACCATCCTTACAATCTTTTTCACCATCACATTTCCAGAACCACGGTATACATTTTTCATCATGGCCGTTGCACCTATGTTGGCCATCTGTACAATTAGCAATACAGGTCTTCATGTCCCGAGCTAAATAGAATTGATTAGGACAAGCACATTTGTACGTGGTAGCACCTTCCTCACCATAACCCTCAATATTCAGATAGCTTGATTCATGTGGCGGCGCAATAAGACAAAGGTGTGAGCAGCCTCCGTTGTTGTCACCACATGGGTTGTTATAAGGCAGCTGTCTCAGTGGGTGTACTACATGAATATCATATGGACGATGTGTAGTGTTTCGAAGTGTGGTTAAATTTTCACCTGAGTGTTTATTTGCTTTACTTATAGCTTTAAGATTCCAATCAGTCCAGTATATTTCATCATCAAAAAGACTTAGTGCGAAAACATGTGGAACTTTACTGCCTGATAAAACAATGTGCCTATGTTTACCTTCTAAGTCAGCCGAACCAATGTAATCTAAGTGAGCATCAGCCCAATAAATTCTATCCGTGAAGTAATCAATTGTTAAGGCATTAGGCCACGCAATATCATCTTCCCAGTTCAGAATTGCTGTGAAGTTAGAACCATCCATGCCCAGTTTTCCAATGTAAGCTTGAAGGTGCCAGGAAGTGTAGTACAAGTAACCAGTACCTGGATGAACAACAATTGCTCTAGGATCAGCTATGCCAGTTTTAAGTGTCTTTCTCCTAGTTCCATCTAGCTCAGCCACATCTAAATTCTTTGAGTGTCTATCTAGCCAGTATATTTTTCTTCCAATCCAATCTATTGCAATACCTTCTAAGCCGTGAGAATCGTGTCTGATAACTACATCTTTAGTTGGATTTGGATCAGTATAATCTGATCTATATATAGTTTTTGCTGATACATCAGCGAAATACATGTAGTTTTCTTTAATGTCAAAATCAATAGCAACTACATTCATAAGATCTTGATGCACTAGATTATATAAAGAGGCATCGGTGGACATGTTCCTTACATAATATTTATTTGTAAATATAATCCATGCTGTAGTGTTGTCTTTTCTCTTACAGGTGTGCTCATCAGCTTCTCTTTCATAGTATTGTTCATTACATTTACAGTAGTAAGAACCTGGAGTATTCGAACAGTACTGAGAACAAACACCTGGGGTTTCTATGCACTCGTCTATGTCGGCACAAGCTTTACCATCACTCAAAAGTTTATATCCTTGATTACAGTCGCAGTAATATCCAGTTATAGTGTCTATACATTTGTGACCACATTGGTTTATTTCCAGTTTGGCGCACTCATCAACGTTACAATGAGCAGGTTCATCAGAATCATCAGTACAATCAGATACCTTATTACAGACAAGTCTATTATCAATACACTGGTCATTATTACATTTGAATTGTCCAGCAGGGCAAGTTTTATTTTGTTTTACACATCCTACTTCATCTGAATGATCGCCACAATCGTCTTCTCCATCGCATCTGAAGTGATTTCTAATACATTTAAAGTTTTGGCACCTAAATTCCTGATCGGTACATGTTTTATATTGGGTGTTACATTGTTTTCCCTCATCTGACCCATCTCCACAGTCATTATCGTGATCACAAACCCAGCCTTCATTTATGCAACGTCCATTTGTGCATTGGAACTGGTCTTCAGCGCAAGGAGTAGGAGTAGAACAATGATGGATAGTTGCGTTTTCATCTGCACCATCTATACAGTCTGGATCACCATCACACAACCATTTCTTGGGAATACATTGAGCTCTTCCCCAGAATTTGTTTTCTTCACATGTGTACTCAGTTTCAGCATCACACTTTCTTTCATTACATTGGTGTCGATCGTCTTCGTCGCTATTATCCAGGCAATCATTATCTCCATCGCAGATATAAATTCGAGGAATACAATTTCCATTATCACAAGTAAATAAGTCCCCGAAACAGGTTCTTCCTTCTGAGCGACAATACTCTGGAGGTTCATCTGCGCCATCACCACAATCATCGTCACCATCACAATACCAAGTAGCTGGAATACATCGGTGGTTGGGACAGCGGAAACTGTTTTGTGGGCACGTTCGTTGTGCGCAATGTAATGGATCTTCATCTGAGTTATCACCGCAATCATTATCGCCATCGCAAAGCCAATATGGTTCTACACATATATTAGTTTTTTCACATTTAAGATGGTTAGCTGGGCAAGTCGTATTTCTAGGACACATTTCGTGAGTCTCGTCAGATGTTATATTGTCTTTACAATCATTAATTCCGTTACATACTTGTGTTTTCGGGATACAACGTGAATTTAAGCAAGTGAATTCTCCGTCAGCACAAGGGGGATAAACACAGCCTTCTTCATCCGACCCATCCTTACAATCATTTTCGTGATCACATTTCCAAGATTTAAATATACAACGGCCGTTATTACAACGGAACTCATTAGGCGAGCACGAGTGATATGCACAGTAATTTTTGTCTTCATCTGAGTTATCTCCGCAGTCATCATCTCCATCACAAGACCACATTCTACTAATGCATTTTCCATTGGCACAGAAGAATTTGCTAGGATCGCACGTGATATTTTTAGCGACGCACATTCTACCTTCATTGACTAACTTAGTGTTATCATCACACCTACATTCAACAGAATTGTTAGGCGCAGGATGACAACTCTGTGCACATCCACCATTGTTGATCTTACACAAGTTCTTTTGACATTTTTGTCTGCTGGTACTGTATACATGAATATCACGGGGTGAATCTTCTAATCTTTTAACCATTTCAACCATATTAGCGCCGGTATGTTTTTCGGCTCTATAAACGCCTCGTAGCTGTAGATCAGTCCAGTAAATATAATTTCTAAAAACAGTAATAGCAAATGGATATATTGTAGCGGAAATCAATACTTCACGATCTGTTCCATCTAATTTAGAGCGTTCTATTTTTTCTCGAACAGCATCAGTCCAATATAACATATTTTCATCAAAATCAATCGTGAGGCCACTAGGCTGCGATAGATCTTTATCAATTATAGCCTTTTTAAGAGATCCAGCCATTGTAGTTCTGTATATTTTACCAGATGTGCCGAATCTTCCCCAATCGGTGTAATAAAGAGTTCCGTTACATGGATCTACTACTATAGCTCGGGGGCGTTCCACTCTAGCAATCATTACTAGTTCTGTGCCGTCTAAGTTCATTGCGTAAATAGAATTATTAGAACTGTCAGTCCAATAAATTTTCTTCTGGGTCCAGTCATACGATACACCTTCTGGATTAATATTTTTGTTGATAATATTTTGAATTCCTGATGCATCCGGATTATTCGCTGACATCCAAGCGATTCTCGCCCAAGGCCTTATTTGTGTAAAGAATAACTTATTGTCGGCATAATCAAATTCAACACCTACAACATTTGTAAGATTGCTTATAGGTTTGAATGGAACTCCAGTCGATTTAGGATCTAAGTTTACTGCGCGAATTTCAGTTCTAGTCGTGAATACTAAGTATTCATCAACCGCTTCGCATTTCTTTGGATTACTTGCAGACACTTGACCGGTTGCACATTCGCAGCGATGTGTGTAGCCTTTGTTAGCTTCTGGAGGAAAACTGAAACATAACTGTTCGCATCCACCATTTCCAAGTTTTCTGCATGGATTATTTTCATCTGTTGGTTGATTGTTTATGTCGAATATTACGATATCTCTTAATTTTGGTAAGTTGGTACGTACTTTTTCTGGCATCGACATATTACCTGGTAATTTAGATGCTTTATAAATTGTTTGTAGATTTCTGTCAACCCAGTAGACACTTCCCGTATGTATAGCAATACCCATAGGATTTGGTAAATTAGATCTAATTAACTGTCGATTGCCACCGTTATAAGATATTTTTTGTATTTGATCCAGTTTTGAATCAACCCAATATACATCATGTGTTAACATATCAATTGTTAAATCTTTAGGATTTGATATTCCCGAACTAACAACGGTCTGCCAGTTACTACCATCAAGATAGGCTTTGCCGATACGAGGATATTGACCGTAATCTATCCAATAAAGCAATCTCTTTATGGGGTTAACTGCAAGTTCTCTTGGTGCATCCATAGTAGTTTTGACTAAAACTTTTCGATTAGAACCATCAAGCCATGACATTTCAACATAGTTTTCATGTGGGAATACATTAGTAAAGTACAAGTTACCAGCCACCCAATCAATCGCCAAACCTCGTATACCATTGCTTCCAATTCCATCTTTTACCACGTGTTGCAGTTCTGATCCATTAGGCCGAATACGGAATATACCATTATATTGTCCTCTATTGAACTCCACCCAATATATATAATTTTCAGCAAAATGAACATCGACATGAAGTATATGATGACCCTGTCCAGTGACTGGAACCATGGCTTCAGCACTAGATTCTAGACTGTACCCTCTAATAAGATCTAACTGTGACACAACAGCAAACGTTTTGTATGGAACGCAATTAATTTCATTCTCCTTTTTGTACCCAGCAGAACAAGCGCAAACTCTAGAACCACCTTCACTGGGGATGCAAATTTGCTCACAACCGCCATTATTTTGAGAACAAGGGTGATGCATCATTTTTCTTTTCTGGAATATTGTTAAAGATTTCAAATCACTTTCATTGTCTAGTATAACTTTAATGTTATCACCGTTTGGTAAATCAGCCTTGAATATTTTTTCATGTCGCGTGTCTAGGACATAAAGCCTTGAATCAAGTACAGCGATTACTTTAGGGTATGAGATAGCATTTGCCTCTGTTAAAATAGTTTTTCTGTCATTTCCTTCTGTGTTGACGCTGTTGATGCTGGCTGGGTACTGTGTGCTGAAGTAAACAATCTTTTTGTCAATATCTATCGTAATGGCTTCTGGTCTTTCAATTGCATCTGCGAGGATTACAGGATTGCTTCCGTCCATGTTAACTTTTCCAATTTTTGCTGGTACTCCGTAGCCACCATCGTCAGACCAATAGATTTTTCTGCAATAAAATAAATTAAATTTAGCAAAATAAAATTAGTAAATATTAAATGAAATTAAAATAATTTCGTACATTGCAGTATTCATTTCAAAGGTAAATAAGGTAATCATAAGTTCAAGTTAGTTTTAGTTTTTTATTTGTAACAAATTTATAAATAAAATGACAACGTACCCTTCAGTAGGATCCAAACAAAGTCCCTTAGGCTTAGCGATAGAAGTTCTACTTCCATCATTAGCAAATACAATAGTCCTGTATTTAACTTTGCCATCTACTCTCACCAATTCAATGTTGCTGGCGGCTTTGTTTGCCATAAACAGATTGCGTCCGAGCCAGTCGAATGCGATGGCGGATGGCGATCCGACGACGCCGGTGTCTTGTCCCAAAAAGTCAACTTTATTGCCACCGCCGTAAGGCATAGTGTAGATTGTGCAGTTCTCGTAGTCCTCATTGTCGCCGCTGATGGACTGCAGCCAGTACAGCATGTGGCCTTGCCGGTCGTAGTCCAGTTGTACGCCGCCTGATATCAATGAGCAATAAATGCATTATTAATTTTTCAAATTGACCATTGTTTGAGTGTCTTAGTAATAAAATAATAAAGAATGATATAATTTTTATATTATAATATTGTGATATACCTTGTATACCGACAACTGGAGGCAATTGACCAGCTCTTCCAGAACCATCTGGAGACAAGTCTATTATTTGGGATCCCTTCAGCACCATTAGGTACGGATTTTCCTCTGAAAAAATAATATATCGTTAATAAGAATTGATAAGCTAATCTGAAGCTGAATTTGTTCATTTAATTAAACCAATAATTTCAGTGAAAACAGAAGATATTTGATTTTTAAATATTACCTTCCACACATTTTCCGTCCGGTAACAACTTATATCCCGGCTTGCACATACAAGTATATCCCACAGTGCTGTTTGGACTCAACAAGCAAAGGTGTTGACAAGAATCTTTGGTGCATGGTGACGGATACTGCGGCTGCAGCGACGGGTGGTGCACGTGGATGGACAGCGGCTGCGAGATCAGATGAGACACTACGGTTTGATTCGTGCCTCTAAACTTGTGAGCGGAGAGTACTCTATTTAACTGCCGATCCGTCCAGTACAAAGTATCTTCAAATAAGGTAAGCGAATGCGGATGTAAGAGATAATGACTTCCAGCCAATACTTGCTGTCGGCCTGAGCCGTTGTAGTAGCAGAAATCAATAAAGTCTAATTTGGAATCCGCGAAGTACACTCGCTGCGTGGCCGTGTCCAGCGTGAGGCCGTTGGGCCAGTAGATCTTGGTGGTGATGATGGCCATGCGCTGGGAGCCGTCCATGCCGACGCGCTCGATGCGCGGGTTCTCCCCCCAGTCCGTCCAGAACAGCCACCTTGCGTTGGGCGCCGGGTCCAGGCACATGCCTCTCGGTTGCGTGATGTTCCCGCTTAGCAGAGCCGTCCTAGCGCTGCCGTCTTCCGTGGCCACCTCGATGGTATTCAATTTGCTGTCCAGCCAGTAAATATTTCCGCCGATCCAATCGTAAGCCAATCCTTCGACTAAGTCTAGCCCAGTTGAAATTATAACTTGAGGTTCCATGCCGCGATCTAATCGAGATATTTTCTTTAGCTTCATATCAGACCAGAATATAGTTCCAGTGTGCATGTTCGACGCGGTCGCCACAACGTTCTCTACATTGATCGGTACCCTTTCCAGTCCTTGCTCGTTGAGATCCGCTACTAATATTGAATGTCTGTTGGAAATAATAAGGAATGCACTGGAGTGGTTATTCGCTTTGCAGGTATGTTTGTCCGCTGTAAGTTGGTACCCTTCAATACAGCTGCAGAAGTAGGATCGTTTTGTGTTGGTACATTTTTGTGAGCAAAGTCCGGGAGGGTCACATTCGTCGATGTCCTTGCAGGTGAAACCGTCTGCTTCTAGTTCTTCTCCACTCGGACACAGACAAAGGGGACCGTCAGGTGTCTGTTTGCAGTCGTTTGAACAAAGACTTGAGGAATGTTGGCATGTTGCAAAATCACAGCCCGGACCTAAAAGTGATATGTTAGATTTTAGAATTACAAGGTTTTTTAATTAATTGATATTTGTTCGTTTCAAATGTTTTACTTATGTACCTTCGTCAGCACCGTTGGGACAGTCGAAGTTGTTATCACACACTTGAGTTAAATTAACACAGCGGTCAGTAACACCTGGACATTCCCATTGTCCCGAGGGGCATCTGGAAAGAAAATGTATAAATTAATATTGAATTTGTAGAACTATGTATTTTTATTTAAACACATATATAATAGGTATAACACACACATGCGTAATACAGGGTGCTAATATATCGCTTGATTTTGGACAAATTTTTTGTTGTAAAGAAGAGAGAGTCAAACTAGACAAAAAGGGTTAAAACCGCATATTTATAACGTTCTGTCGAGTGTATTTCGGTCATACCGGAAGTGCGGCGCGACGCAGGCGTGGCGCGCGCCCTCGTCGGAGCCGTCGCCGCAGTCGTCGCGGCCGTCGCACACGGCGGCGCGGAACACGCAGCGCGCGTTGTCGCAGCGGAAGTGTCCGGCGCCGCACGCCGCCGCGCCGCACGCCGCCGGCTCGTCCGACAGGTCGTCGCAGTCCGGCGTGCCGTCGCAGTACCAGGCGCGCGGCACGCACAGCCCCGACGCCGCGCACTGGAACTGGCGCTCGGCGGCGCACTGGCGCGGCGCCAGTGCCGGGCAGCCCGCCTCGTCCGACCCGTCGTTGCAGTCCGGGATGCCGTCGCACTTGTACGCCTCCTGATATTTATTTGCAAAAGTTATATTCCTGCAATACACTTTTTACGATCGCAGAGGTTAGGACATTATCACCTACACCGATAAAAGTACATCAATAAAAAAATCTTATTGGCTCATCTAAATTCAGAAGTACGTATATGAGTGCACATTTCCTTTAGAAAAATAAGTCACGTACCTGCACGCACTGCTTGAGGTCGGCGCACTTGAACTGCGAGGCGAGGCAGGCCACGGGCGGGCAGTCGGCCTCGTCCTGCTTGTCGAAGCAGTCGTCGTCGCCGTCGCACACCCACGACGCCGGGATACAGTGCCCCGTGCGCGGACACGTGAACTACGACACAACATATCGTTATGGTACTATTTATGGATATTTCATTATTCAAATCGGCCAAGACGATGCCCTTAATAATATTATATTTAGCAATATGAGTATGTGAAAAGAAGACCTCGGTTCTGTCAAATCATATGAGTAGATAGTCCGATTGGAAAATTCACGGTTTAATCAGGAAAGGTGATTTTTCGTTTTTTTTCTCTTTATCAACCTTTCTGATTATAGCAAATATAAGAAAAAAAAAATTCTAGATGGCTCAAATGTCGAGTTTTGTGCTAAGCTACACATCTAGAGATTCACATGACGTGTGCTGGAGACGCTGGTCAGCGGTTACCTGGAAGTAGGCGCAGGTCTTGTCGGCGCAGTGCGCGCCCTCGTCGGAGCCGTCGCCGCAGTCGTTCTCGGAGTCGCACTTCCAGGTGCTGGGCACGCAGCGGCCGTTGCCGCAGCGGAACTGCGCGGCGCTGCACGTCACGTTGACGCAGCCCGCCTCGTCCGAGTAGTCGCCGCAGTCGTTCTCCGAGTCGCACTTGAACGTGGCGGGGATGCAGCGCCCCGACTTGCACATGAACTCCGACGGGCCGCATGTCGTCTCTGCGAGTTTTATTAACAAGTTTTAAATGTCATACTTAATGCGTGAAGTGACGTCACAACCTAAAGGCTAGAGATGACTTACGACCAACCGATCTGGCTGATAATTTTTTTATCGACAATATGCTTGCTTTTTTCGTGTGAGGAATTTAGAGAAACCCCAGAATCGTTTATATCTAGATCACATTTTTGACGTTATGAAATTTATTTTCTTACATAAAAGATACTTACTGGTACAATTTTGTTCTTCATCACTGTTGTCGAGGCAGTCGTCATCTCCGTCGCACACCCAGCTCTTGGGTATACATCTCTGATTGTTGCAGGTGAAGTCCCACGAGTTGGGGCACGATTGCACCGGCGGCTCCATGTTCGGGTCCGAGATACAGCTGGTGCCATCTGCTGCCAACTTCTCACCATACGGACACCCACACTTGACTGTTAACAACTCTGTATTATTCCTCGGAACGGCGAAGCAGAACTTCTGACAGTTACCGTTATTTCTAGCACAAGGCTGCATCGGGTCTATCTTCTGTATACCTTCACTGTATACTTTAACACCATAAAGCCTATTCGTTTGAGGTTCTCTCACCATGATGTCTTCTTGCTCGCCGGTCAACTTGTGCAAGCGAACAATAGCGTCTAGTCTCCAATCAGTGATGTACATAAAATCTTTATGAATAACAATCGAGAAAGGATGTCTAATAAGCCTCGAATTAACTGTCTTAACATCTGAACCATCTAAGTTAGCGTGTTGGACGTGGTCCAGCAGAGCATCGCACCAGTAAACTCTGTTTGCATCGAAGTCTATAGACAACCCGTTCGGCCAACCCAGAGTGACATTTTCGAATACTAAAAGTCCAGTGCCGTCTGTGTTAGCTCGACTAATGTTGGCCGGACGATCCCATTCTGAGAAGAAAATGTATCCCTTATTAGGATGTACAACAATCGCCCTCGGTCGTTTCAAGTCTTTTAGTAAAGTCCTTTTATACGCAACGTTTCTAGTAGAAAGCACATTCAGCGTTCCCTTCCTGGAATCGATGTAGTATAAATTCTTCGAAGCCCAGTCTACAGCTAACCCTTCAACTCCTTCATTTTGCGAAGCCAAGACAATTTCCCTTGTTGTTCCATTTCTGTGTATTCTATAAATAACGTCTTGTAAAACATCGGAGTAGTAAATATGTTCATCTCGGGCATCAAAATCTAAGCCTACGAATCTTGCTCTCCTCGATACGACAGGGAGAATAGCATCGCTAAATCCTTCGATAACAGGGTCCAAGACCTTACCCTTTATAAATCTTTGTTGGGAATACATAAGAAATTCGCTGACAATATCACAGTTTCTTAAATCTGTTTCTAATTTATATCCGATGTTACACGCGCATCGGTAGCCAAGTCCGCCATTCTGAAGAGCCGTGACTATACACATTTGGGAACAACCGCCATTATTGTTCCCACAAGGGTTATTTACTGAAGTTTGTTTTAAAGAGTGAACAATAGTTATAGCTTTCGGCTCTCTGATATCTTTTGTCTTATATATCGTTTGGATACTCGTAGAACCCTCGTATTTATTAACTGAACTAATGCCTTGCTTAGTGCTATCCGACCAATACACTCGGTCTTCAAATAAGGCTAACCTAGAAGGACTGGGCACTTGTTGGCCTCGTAATACTAAAAATCTGTAATTTCCATCATAGTCGACTGTTTCTATGTAGTCTAATAGAGAGTCACACCAAAATATACGTCTCGATATGGTGTCCACTGATATACCAGATGCCTTATATGTCGCCTCGGAGACTATAGATTTAGTGTGCGTTCCGTCCATGTTTGCTCGGATGATCTGGAAATGTAATAATTTGCGTCATAGGCAAATAATAAATAACGACATTCAACTTGGAGTGACGCAGAAATGATTCAACTCACCTGACTGCTGTCGGCCACGAACATGAGGCCGAGCGTGGGGTCGAGGGCGATGTCGTTGGGGTTGGTGAGGTTGGAGCCGAGCACGACGGCGTGCCAGCGCCCGTCCAGCTCGAACACGTCGATCTTCTGCCCCATCGCGTCGGCCACGTACAGCTTGTCACCCACCCAGTCCACCGCCAGCGCCACCGGCGCCCACGACCCCGCCAGCGACACGTCAATGCTGGCCGCGCCCGCCGCGCCCGCCGCCGCGTCCAGCGGCTGCGAGTGGATCTAAGGGCGGAATGGTTTCATTTGAATCTCTGATTCTAAAACACAATGTTTATATACCGAATGTCCAAATTCCACCACAAATTCGTAATGCGTAGGTATAACTCTAGTAAGAGAATCTCAGTAAAAAATAAGCAATATCCTACCTTCCTAGTCTTGGAGTCGGACCAGAAGAGGCGGTTGCGGCGGTAGTGGTAGTCGAGGCCGGCGGCGGCGGAGGTGTTGGCGAGCGCGGCGGCGGCGCGCCCGCCCAGCTCCAGGCGCAGCACGCCGCGCTCGTGCGCCAGCGCCAGCCACGCGCCCGCCGCGCGCGCGCCGCAGCGCCCGCCCTCGCCCAGCGCGTAGCCCGGCGCGCACGCGCACGAGTACGCTGCGTACATACACCATGAATATTCATTTTACAGGGACATAATTTGAAAATTTGGCAGGTTTTGTTACTTTTCGTCACAATCAACATGTAGTAGTAAGTCGCACTTACAGCCCGGCGTGTTGATGCAGAGCTGCGAGCAGGGCCCCCACTCGCGGCACTCGTCGCGGTCCTCGCACGTGCGGTTGTCACGCGCCAGCGCCAGGCCGGCGGCGCACGCACACGCGCCGCCCGCCGGCGACGCCACGCACTTGTACTCGCACTCCAGCGCGGGGCACGACAGCGTCGCTGCCGACATCAATAGTATAATTAGTAAAATATCGAACAATTTATCCAAGCGACCGTTTATTAAACCTAGATATTGACAGAATGTGAGTTCGCACATTCTTTTATGCTAGCATTTGACATTTTATATAAAACTTATTTTTTTGAATTATTTTGTAGTTTAAACGACCAAGGCCGGGTCTGGGAAAGTAACTCACAGCAAGCATTTTCTTCATCGGCGTTGTCTTCGCAATCCCTCTTTCCGTCGCAGAGCTGCGACCTGGCGATGCACTTGTGCACGCCGCCGGGCCCGCCGCGCGGGCACAGGTACTTGTTGTCGGGGCACGCGATGGCGGTGCAGTTGGCCTCGTCCGAGCTGTCCGCGCAATCCCGGTAGCCGTCGCAGTGGTACGTAGCGGGGATGCACAGGGCGTTGCTGCAGCGGAACTGGCCCATGTGGCAGGGCGGGAAAGCTGAAGAAATAAATGATTTGGTATCATTTATTTTTGCACTGAAGCGATTAAACTAATTTCTTCTTTGGTTAGTTACTGTAGACATTCTTACCATCCACGTTTAGAATATGCATGAATATTGACTTGAACTTAGAAAAAAGCAAGTGCTGAAATAAGAATTCAAAACATGAACTGGAATATGACAATATACTATTGGGTTCAATCAACGTGGCAATTTTTAGTTTCTTTCGACAATTAAGCTCAATTTCGAAATATAATAGTGTCTGCGCTTAGACAAGGAAACTTAGAAGATCGACATTAAAGGGAAAGGGATTAGATATGTTATAAGATATCCTTAGCATAGATCACAGTATACATACTACAATTAGCTTCATCGCTATTATCGCCGCAGTCGTCTTTGTGGTCGCACTTAGCAGATGCGTCTATACACGCCAACCCCGACGCGCACCGGAACTGGTCCAGGCGACATGCCAACGACTGCCCCGGACAGTCCTCCTCGTCTTTGCCTGTCCTACAATCTAGGTACCTGAAAATGATAAGGATCAAAAATTTCTGGGTTTCCCGTAATTTTAAAGTTGTTGAGTGAAAGTATTAGTTTACCTCTATCATTTTAACATTTAGAAATAGATTGATCTTAACTTTACCCATTGCTTGTGGTAGTGTTGATGATTCAGTACTGAATACATACCCGTCACATTTCTTCTCTTTGGGTATACACGGTCCCTGCGTCGATAACTTGCTGGAGCCGACGCCCTCCAAGCCGCATTGGAAGTCTTCTTTTTGGCATTTGCGGTACGCTGGAAAATATGTATTAACATTCATTCAATGAAGCCTTAAAAAACTTTTTTAAAGAATGTTTAAAACCTACGGGTATCACTCGAATTTATACTTTTTAGTTTTTTTAATTTGTATAATTTGAATACATTCTTTATCTCCGCAGAGAAATTTTAAAATCTTGAGCCATGTCCCATGTGAAAAGTAATTATAATCATATCCAATCCATAATTACACTTCAAAGCTCGACCGAAATAATAATAGAGCTTTAGACAAAGTATATCTATAATATAGGGCTAAAATTATGAAATTTCTATAGTAAAAATAAGGACAATTAGTTTGAAATTGAATTCTTAGTCTGAAAGAAAATGTGAGAGCACAAACGCATGATTTCTTTCATGTTTACAGGTCCTTTAGCTGGTTTTTAATTTTCTAAAAAGTCCACATTATCCTTACAAAGGAGTTCCAACAAAGGAGTGCAGGAGACATTATTTTAATTTAATAACGTTGCTAAGCAAGATGTGAAAGAAACGTTAGTTTTTACGAGAGACTGCCCTGAGGCGGAGCCCGCGCCGTAGCATAATGCGATTTTCATACAAACTTATGTAAAACCTTCAATAGATCGCCTTTGAGAAGTGCGCTCGGATCGCTCTCTGTTAAGGAAGTCTTTGTTCGTTTTTAATACATTTTAAAATAGCTAAGTATGGAATGGTTTGGTGGTAGTGTCTACTTATGGCCATATAATTAGTTTAGTTATAAAACTTAGTACCCTGGCTTCCCTTAGGTGCATCTTTAGGTGTCTAACAGTACCCTGGCTTAAACGCATACATATGTAATGTACATACAAACTTTATAATAATATTAGTCTGATATATTTATCGCAAGCTTTAAAATACTATCAAAAACACCTTATTATAATTTAAATAAATAACTTTATTTTTTGAAGGTGGCATTAGAGAAAACTGTAGGTATAGGTTAGGTTCGGTCGACAAATATTTGCGAATGTACTTAGGTTATATTCTTCAAACATTGCTCTTGTTTGCGTGGATTTATTGCGTAAATATGTAAAGCTTCGGTAAACCTGAAGTTAATCTTGACGTAGTCGTTTATTAATAATGTATTTCATAGCGACTTTCCATCGCTTCGTTCGGGTCCCTGCTTAGGCTCTATAATAAGTATGGGGGATCGGTTGACGTACACAGCATGTCTCTAGCTAAATTTAAAAGAACAATTGCCCATAGGTTGAATTAGTATTTTTTTATTTCAGTATAGTTATTAGTTTTTATTAGTCTTGGTGTTTAGCATAATTTAGCCAGTAAGAAATATTGTTATGTATAATTACTTATAGAAAGCATGTGGTGTATACCTGTAACTGATTGTGCAATTAGCGCAAATTTAAATTAATATTATACTTTAGATATAAGTAACATTGTAACAATCGTTGGTGTACCAAATAAATAAATAAATAAATAGGTTTTCAATTTTTTGAACAGAATCCTTAATATGCTTTTTTTTAATAAAAGGAGCTTAAGTTACTACTTTATAAAGAGATCAGCTATTCGCAAACCAATTTCCACTCAACAGTTCGGAGATTAGCCGGAATAAACGGACAAACAGAAATATTATTATGTATTTAGTAAAAACCTGTTTTCGATATTATAAATAAACACTCAAATTTTATATCTATACATGACTTAATTGTTCAATATGTATGAATAGAAATAAATTATTCGTGTGATTTTAAAATAACTTTCATGCACAACATTTTAATAGTCTTTTATTTTTGAAATAATGAAAATGGATTAAATGCTTGATTCAGCTGATGTCCTTAAAGCTTGGAGTTAGCTCACAATAATCTTAAGACTTTACGACAAACTGAATAATCCTTGTTAGCAAATGTTGACGAAACAATTTTAATAGATAATTTTGTCACACTTCTTACACCTTAGTGGATGCCATTTGCAAATTCTCATAGAAGTGGTTCAAAATTTTCAAAATGTACATTCTACATGTATAGTATAGTCTGATCTAACATCCGTTCCACCATGCCTCATTTCCCATGATATGGACGCAATAGGTTGCATCACGACACGAGTGCAGTCCGGCGGCGGCGGGGCGTGAGACGTTTCCGCACCACTGACACCTGCACTGTTATACTCGTATGTCGCATTTGACTGCCTCGCGGTCTAGTGGCTAGCATGTTCGACTGTAGACATGCAGTCCTGCATTAGAGTCCCGGGTCGTTTAGTTTTTAAGTATTCGTTTATCAAAAATTGAGTGGAGAGAAAGTGAATTTCGAAAGTTGGCGATATTTACACCCCTAGTACTAGTTAGTAGCTTTAGGAAATATATAAGAGGTCGTGGTAGCCCAATGGTAACGAGCTCGCTTGGGACACAGAATAAAGTGGGTTCATAACTTCATATCCCACTATAATATCACCTAGTTTGCTAGTCCTATAATTAATAATTATACAGATGCTTATAAATTACTTAAGTTACAACTTATAGATTATGAAGCTATTGATTGGTACTGGTATGATAAAAAATAAAGTTCTGGTCAGTCAACATTATAAATCTACTATGTATTTTATAGTAACACTTCGCATCGTCTATGCCTGCCTGCTAAGAGTTACGAGTAACGAGAGTAGTAAAGTGTTTAAAGGAAATCAACTACCAATGCTACCTACAACTATTACACAATCACGAATTTTCTCGTAGAATTAGTAATTTCTCTAAAACGTCATACTGGTGCCACGGACTATACACGCGTCGGAGCGTACATCGGTGTGAGACGTGCTGTTTCCGGCCCACTATCATCTGCGTTGTTCTAAAATTAATATACAACGTTTCTATCTAACTTGCTATTATAAAGAGAAATAATTGTTTTTTTGTTTGTTTGTTGGTAATGGACACAGTAAAAATACCCTGAACCGATTAAGATGAAATTTAGTATGAAGAAAATTTGAGTTCCCTTACTAAAAGGGAAACAAAGTTTTTTTGGAGAGTCAAACATTTCTTAAGGAAGGAATATAAAACTTATCATACCTATAATATATTTTATACATTATCACTAATATACACTAATACATAGTCTATCTATTCAATACGTCGGACGATCCCGAACGAAGCGAGGACGAGTTGCTAGTATTTGCTTAATCTTTCATTTTTTGAAATAATTCAAATTCTACTTCCCTTAATTAGACCATTCGTAAATTAGATCACTAACAAGTAAAAATCCTGTAAAGTAATGTCCCTGAAACCAAACTATTTATCGTAAACGAGCATGTTATCTCATTAAACATTGTCGGTTCATAGCGCTGTACTACGAAGTACAAAGATATAGAAAACACTTTGCTTTCTTACATCAAACAGTACCGATATGCCTGATAATAGTGTTCATCTAACTATAAAATTGGTATTTTATATTATGTACTAGTAAAATATACATCAGTTATTTCATTGAATACCTAAAATGATAGTTCTAATCCGAGTTCAAGATTTCAGCATTCATACATTATGATATGCATTTTGTAACCATTGAGATATTATTACTACGTAGTAATAATAACTCAATGTTCGTAACTAAGAAATTATTTTATTGCATCGTTGATACTATTCAAATCAATAACGACAGCACATGCTGTAGATTTATACACGAAATAGGAAATTGATCGGATAATATATTCCTCAAACGAACAAACGGACGGACAAATAAAAAGAAGTAAAGTAAGAGCATATTTATAATATATTTTTATTTTCAAGTATATTAAATGATGAAAGTGATCTAATAAATGTTAAAAGAAGTATATTTTGTTGTGAAATTTCAGTCCAGTATTAATATTGGCGCAGCGACTTGTATGACATTTTATGAATTTTAAATTGGCGATGAAGTGCACGTAAAAGGCTAATTGATTTACACGTTTAAAAGCTGCGTTGGTTCATTTATTACGGATATTTAGGTACGTATTGTACAGTTCCGTATATCCGGCATCCGGTAAAATAGAGACCTTAGAGTTAAGTTAGCATCACTGTCTTAGCTATATCATATATCAGGCCATTTTTACGTATTGCTTATATGTACTTCAAAAAAGAAAAAGCACTCATGATGCATGTTGTTTTGATACACTCGTGCGTTTTCGAACATTTTCTCCGGTTGTGAAGTCATATTTTTTTAATAATGAGGTTTAGGTTACCTAATTATACTTCAAGGTTAGTCTCATATTTCTAAAGATTTTAAGAAAAATACAGCTTAAGGACTTTGGGAAATTAGGGTTTTAAACTAGATACGTATTATTTTTACAAAAAAACACATAAACCCCTGAAATAAACTGTTAATGTCCACACGACAATGTAAAAGAAACTTTTATATTATTTCTAAAATATATAATAATTCAGTTCCATAATCATTATTTATGAAAAAAACTTGACATAAGTAGCACCTACTTTAAAAAAGCTACCGTCTATGTAGATAAGCCCGAAAGGACCAACGAAGGGTGCTCTTTACATAGAAATGTTCGCAACCAATCTGGAGAGATACAAACAGGACTGCGAAAGTGTCCGCAATATACATTTGCATGATTTTACTTTGAATCAGCTCATATTTCAGAATTTTGCGACAGAAAGATGACTTCAGACAGACATCCTTAAAATGTGAATAAATAGAAGATTTTGAGTATGATAGAGCATTCTTTTCTTATTTTTTTATTTTTATTTATAAAAGCAGGGAAAGTAATTTCTATATCTTGCTTTCGCCAGATCTCAGATTTGAGTCTTCTTTCTCCGAACTGGTAGTAGATTTTTGGCGTCCAGTAAAAAAATGTAATAATTAAATGCTGAATAAATTATTTTGAATTTGAATATAATCCATCACCCATAGTTATTGTCCGAACGTAAGTTGAAAACTACGAAGGTTTCAATTAATACATATGTATATAGGAAACGCCTCGATTAAAGAATAGTTCCAGTAACTGATCAAAACAAAACCTCATCTTGTTCAAAATACTTTCTTCTAATAGTCCTATACAAAAATTCTGAGAGCGACTGGCGTGAAGAAAGAATATAATAATTACGGTCTATTATAACTTTCCTCGAAACACCATCGAGCCCGCACTCGACCAGAAACAATTTGCGAGACAATAGCGGCTTTATGTGATATGATTTTATAAATCCCTCTGTAATTTTTGGTAAAAGAATATGTAATTTTAGCTGACGCTCGCGATGTACAATGTACATACATGGTAACAGATTGACAACGGCCTCTATATCCATAATAATTAATTTTTGACAAATAATTTCCGAAAACTTGAAAATGAACTGATTCAACTTAGTTACAATCGTAACTACTTCTACTGTACGCGTATGTGCCTACCTATATATTTTATTAAAAAAAATATAATATTCAAATTCAACATAAAACAGGTTTAATTAGTCGATCTGGTTTCGTAACTAAAATGAAATACATTTGGGGCCTTAGCTTTGTCTTACCGTACGTTTGTCAGTGTTTTATCGTTAAAAATAACTCTTCATAACAACCTTATTTCATTAGAACAAGAGAGCTATAGTGTCGTGATTTTTTTATAAGCAAAATTTAACTTAAACCAATTAATATTTATGACGCGTTAGTAGTTCCCGAAAATACCGTAAAAAGTAATTAGGACATGCTTTAGGGAACGTTGGAGTTATGGAATGTTTACATAATTATTTTAGGATTTCGGTTAAATTATGTAAGAAAGTACTTCTTTATTTCTAAGTATTCTAATAAAGATTTTTTCTGGAATAATTACAATACGGTTTCTATGATGTCATAGTACCAAGAGACAAGGCGGTCGCTGTTTGTTTTAGTAACAAAAAACAAGTGAACAAAAGCAACAGTCATGATTGCGTCTCGTCTCCGAGGTAATTATCTACTGTTTAAATGCTAATTAAAATTAACTATTTGTCTAGTTAAAATGTTATTAAAAACATTACTAAAGTTAATCTGGACTGTTGATTTTAAATGTACTATTATCAAGATAGATAAAAAGAATTCATTAGGTATACAAAATAATTATGAACCTTCTTTGTTTGAAGTCGGTTAAAAATGAATGAAAAAGTTAAAAATCACAATACTTTGTCTTAGGGATCTGTGACTAACTTCACAATTCAATTTCCAGTCCATTATAAGTTGGCCGAGCTTCCGACATATTTTACAATTCAACGTCTAAATTAGTATTATTTCAACCTGACTCAAAAAATATTATACTTTCTGTTTTATTCAAATTATTCAGAAAGTTAAGAAATACCTTGTAATGTAGATATAATATTGTAAAATTTCCCATCATTATAATATTACCAACTAATAATACAAATGCGATGTTCTTTTATTTGTTATTTCTTCAAGCCACAACGGCTGGATCGATTTCGAAAAAAAGAACTCAGTTGGACTACGACTTAAACTAACATACGTATATGTAGGCTACTGTTAGGCACCTGGAGAAACCTAAGTCGTTCAACAACATATTTGAATACTACAAAAACCCGTCGCTAACCTAGATAGCAATCATTTTTCTAGGGTTCAAATTAAAATATGAGTACTTCAAAATGAATCCATAAATTCTAAGAAATAAAATTGTACCTGAACAGTATTTACAAACATTATTTATCTCGGTACAATTCCACCCGTTTCCAATTTACTAACACTTCGATAGTTCGGTTTGCACAAATCAACGTCTAACCTCGGAGGAACGAAGCTTAGAAACTACATCGAAGTTTTAATATGTTCCTACATACCGCCGGCAGCTCGCTCCTGCGCCCTAAGCCGATATATCCACTTAATAATTCGAACGAATTCTTTGGATTACTTTTAGATAGGTGGCAGTAATTTATGGAAATACGACTTTGGATGTATGATATAAATTGCGAAACAGGCTATTGTGATACTATCTAAGCTTTTCGTGAATATTCAAAATTATAAACTAACATTTACAAGTGACTTCTCTCTGGTACGCTTCCTAGCCCGCCGCTTATGTCCTCAATTTCGTAGGTTTTATTTTTGTCGCGAAACCCTAATTATTTTTCTTAAAGTAATACTAAATTGCTGATTATAACATCAGTTATATGCAAGAAAAAGTCTCATCAAAATTGGTTCAGCCGTTTCTGATATTAGTAGGAACAAACACATAGAAGTTCTTTTTTATAAGTAGATACCGTGTATACTTATGCATTTATAAAAAGCTGTTTTATAACATTACAACTTTAATTGAAGCATTGTAATGGTAGTTATGTAGCACCACAATATAACGAAGTTTAACCATTATCGGAAGAACGTTATTTATAGGAACGCTTTTACTGCAAATAGGGTTCAGTACCACAAAAGGAAAAATGGAACACTTTTAGGATCACATCGATGTCCGTCCGTCTGTCTATCAAGACCCTTTTTCGCAGAGGTGTCAACGTGAAATCAGTAACAAATACTCAGTTCTACAATTTTTTTTAGCTGTAATCGTCTAATTCGAAATCCGAATCTTCTTCAAAAGACATATTCGAAAATCGTAATTTTTTTTTTTGTATTAACTACTACAGAACCCTCGGTGTACGTGTCAGACTCGCACTTTATACGCAATTTCAATACTTCAGGAGAATACTCACTGCAGTCCGCCTCGTCGGTCCCGTCCACGCAGTCCACCTGCATGTCGCAGCGGTAGTGCGGCGGGATGCAATACGTCTTGTTAAACACATACTGCCCGCAGGTTAGTTGACCTGCCTCACATTCAGGGGCGGCTGGAAGGAAAAAGGTCTTTTTTATTTTAAAAAATAAATAAAATGGCAAGTTATTTTTTAAAGTATATAGCTTCTCTATTATATCACTATATATTATAAGTCCTCCGCCGCGTCTGTCTGTCTGTCGGTTCGCGATAAAGTCAAAAACTACTGCACCGATTTTCATGCTGTTTTATGATTTTTAGTATATAATTTATAAATTTTGCATTTACTAGCGGAACCCGTGGCTTCGCTTGCGCTACATCTAGGGAAGAACTCGAGCGAAACAAGCGAGTCGCTACACTATTATTAAAAAGAGAATCATAACAATCAGGTTACAAAATACAATTGTTGAAGATACCGCGTAACATATACAGCAATAACTTTGAAATTCAATACTATTAAATTCCTTTATTAATTAACTTTTACACAAACATTTCCCGCAAATATGATTTAAGTTATAATAATTTTGTGATTGAAACTCAGATCACATTAACGAGAAATATTGCAAGAATATTAAAATTGTAGTAGAAGAATATATATTGTAATTTTAAAATTAAATAATAATGTGATCCCTGTTTAAATTTTTAGCACTATTGCTTCTAGGCAACTTTTCTTGATAAGCATTCTAACTGTATCTCAAACCTCATAAGGTCTTTTCATTTTCTTTTCAAAAAGTGAGTTTATGTAAAAGCTATGAGAATTGTGAAGAATTTAGTAACTGAGCTTTTTTAAATAACCTGGTCAGAGAATAATAAGTTAATTTTAACTAAAAAGTAGACTTCGTATTTAAAGTTGGTTAAAACTATACGATAAACTAACTTTAGCTACTTAATTTTTAACTAATTTAAAGGACATCAGCTATACAGTAGATATAAATAAATTAGATAAGACATCAGAGAGTTTTCTGAGACTTTCCGCAGAGTTTCCGCAGTTTACGCTGCACCTCACAACACAACTACGAAATAAATATTCAAAACACAAAGAAAAGATCAATCGTATACCGCCATTAGTTCAAAGGTTGCTTGCAACTAGTGATGTGCGAGATAAAGAGCCTGCATAAGTCACACGGTATGTGCGAAGTGCCTTTTGCGAAGATAGAACGTTAAATTTATGGTTTAACCAATATACACAAGTAAATATATCGACATGTACAGTATATAATAATACACAGTAAGAGTGTTCGTTTGTATATTGCATAGGTTACTAACTACTAACTACTACTTAATGCATGATCTTTAAACATTGTTTTTTTTCTTATGGCGAAAGTATGTTTGAAAAACATGCTATCGTCGGTGTTATTGACGCGAGTTTTTTTTTATGTAATGAATTTATTAAATTAAATAATCAGTGGCTCCTTCCGCACTCGAACGCTTTTTTACTTATATACTTTTTCTAATTAAATTATCAGCCATTGTACATGTATTCTAGTTTTCTACGAATACGATTATGATTGTTCTAAATAGAAATGCACAGTGTTATATCCTACGAATAGGTAAATCATTTTGTTTCTCTACGTTCTAATCCTTTTTATACAATTCATGTTCAATCTCATTAAAATTAGTTACGCTGTTTAGCCGTTACTAAGCCTTCCCTTATCATTTATAACATAGTATGGATTAATATAATAATACTAAAATAAGTTTTTTTTTCTTCGAATCGTTTCGTGGCAACTTAGAACAACACTAGCAGTAAACAGCGACCTGTAATGAGCGCGTCATCAATCAAGCAGCCCTCGAAGAGTATGTGGTCCTTATCAGTTGAGTCCCGATTGAATTTACGCGTTCAAACGATTCAAGCGTAATTTATTGTTTAATCGCGAACTCTGAATCGCGATGAGACCGAGCCGTTTAGTATTCTACGTAATGCTTGAATTAAAAATCAGGTCAGGTTTGGTAAAGCTCGAGCCGTGCCTATGATTGATAGGAAAAAGTATTTTTTGTCTTCCTAATCTTTTTTGATGTCAAACGAATTGTAATTTTGTATCTGTAAACGACTTGTCATTTAAAATGGATTGCAGTGTTTCAAATCGATTTTCATTTATAAATATTCTAGAAGGTATTCGATTGATTTATCCTCCTTTTAAGTCTTCTCATGGCTGATTGAAAAAAAATCGATTGTTTCTACTCATCTTCGGTACATGTATAAGGAACTTTTGTTCAAACAAACAATAGTGGTTCCGCATAGAATTACGTAATATAAAGAAACTACTACGACGACTTCTAACGAGGATCATCTGAACCATTATACGCGATAAGGTAAACCGGCTGAAAAAACCATTATTTTTTGTGATATGTCACAACCACGCAAAACTAGTCATTCTTACTCTTTATCGAATCAATACAAATTAAATTATACTTTATTTCAATAGACTTTTAATCTCAATTTTTTAGATTCTGTAGTGATAATAAACCACTAAAAACATTAAATATTTATTTAATCAATAAGTGTCATAAAAATGCATTTAAATTTTACGTTTTCAAATTATACGCGTAATTTGACGAAAACTCAATTTGTATGAAATTGATAATTCATTGTTTATATTTTTAAAATGAGTTATTATTCTACTTATCGTTGGTGTGCTGTTCCTGAATGCAAGAATACTAGTGTTAAACACCGAACAAATTATGGATTCATTTATGTTATACAACCGTATGACGTAATAACATGGCGGCTATTATTTTATGGTGTTCAAAAACAGATTAAAATCACTGAAAACTTTTAATTTAGTTGCTAAATTTGTTTTGTTATTTTATAAACTAAAACTAACATTTTCCGACAGCTTGCTGCCTAAGTTACTCGTATCTCAATAATATATTTATTACTTTTAGTTTTTTTTTTTCATATGGGGAAAAATTAAAAATACCCTATTAAATGTCAGTAAGTCTCTGCCATCGGCTGCGAAGGCAGTTCTGCTAAAAAGAACCCGAGTGAAACTCAACCATCGCTCTTTTAAAATAGAAACAATTATTGTAGCCTCTTGTACTAATTAATGCATTTCAAAAGGTCTTTAAGTCTTCCGAAAGCTTATAGGGTTCTCTAAGTTTGAGATATGTAAGTTTCCTCTCATTATTTTCCTATACCATAATATAATTAAATAATCACGTTTATAATGATTCCCACTGCACGTGGGGTCAGAGTTCATTTACCAAGAGATCGCATCATCAATATACTGCTCTCGAGTTGCGAATTATAAATAATAAGTTAATCTTCATTTATGTAGATCAAAATGTCAGTTTTCAACGAAATAAAATATCTATCCACATTTTATATAATAGCATTACAGGGTCCGGGGCCCTTCGCTTGAGCGCAGTTGCATTACTGTCACATGACAAAAGCTAAGCCTATTTTTCCGGCACTCGCGGCCATTTTGGCTCAGCGCGGGAAAAATTACATGTCATCCCGACAATGGCGGATAAAGCTGGACATTCACGATGCGCTTTGCGATTGCCAACTATATTAAGTTCTACAATTATATATTATTTCAAAACAGACTGTTAAAATATAAAGTAACTCAAAATTCTGTACAGTGACATTGATTATAGAAATTAATATGTAACTTTTAGGTGCATATCAAGTTAATTTAGGTTTCTTAAACATTAATTTTTATTAGTGTTTCTGTACATAATATAAATACTTTCTTTTCATCATTTTTTCGTCAATATCAATCGAAAATAAGTAAAATAACTCATTTAAAAGATTCACCAAAACATATTGCAAATTCATGTGCACATTCGTGATTGATTTGTCGCCATCAACGCTGTATAAGTGGCTGAACATCAATACCATGTACATCCAACTATTAAGGCCCTTAATACCCAGATGATAAAATTCAAAATACCATAGCTCTTTGTTGAAAGGTGTACATCCCAGTGGGCATGTAATTCAGTTTTATTGTTCCCAAATTACCGGCGTGATGTATCGGAGGGCAGCGAATGGAAGCGTGATATTTAGATTGTCATTGTTTTTTGTAAATGTCAAGATATTAATAAAATACTGATGTCTTTATTTATACCTACGTATGTTATTCTTCTATACCTTTTTTTTTTAATTTTGTTAAAATAAAAAAAATATGTTCATAGTTGTTAGTTGTTTCATTTAAAGTAAGTAAGTGTAAGCTCGAGTTACATTTAAATTTATATTTTACTTAAAATAAAATTGATGTTTATTTTAATCAAAATGTTTCACATTCCACGCGATATTGACAAAACTGTTTACTCTTTACCATGTTTAGATTTATTCGAGTAAATGTCTGGATTTTATGTACATACAATATCATACGAGTATACATAAATAGCTAAATGTAATAAACTGTATTATTAAACGAACAATGTTTGTATATATCATGTGATGTGATCACGTTTTCGAAAACGAATAACGATTTTGATTTTTGATTTGGATTTTCGGGTGTGAAAAATCAATCTACCTAGGTCTCTTATCTGCGAAAATTCTATTTTCACGCATAAAGATTTGTCCAAAATAGCTTTGATTGTGAGAAAAGCTGTCACCAAGGTTCTTTATTTTATCCTGCAAATAAAACCGGTAATCGAACCCGCGATATAAGTAATTAATCAATGTGTTCTCACGCCTTGCCTTAATAAGGTCGTTCTCGCTAAATGATCAATATCGTATCTATTGAGTTACAGAATATTATTACCATGGCAATATTTCTATTCATATCACTCAGTACTGCTACTTGATGTTAATTCGGATTTAATTACTTAATATATGAATAGGTATTGTTGTATTTTAATAATAAATTAATAATGTATTATGATTAAATCATATTACTTTAGTTAATTTGGTTAAACTTTGTCAAAGGTTACTTTAATTATCAATTATTGATTATAAAGATTCGCACTCTATCAATAAACTAGATAAATACAGCCTGTATTATACAGGTGGCCATTAACTCCACAAAGTTACCTATTTTGACGTATATGTTAACACTAGTTACTCACCCTCGCTTCGCTTGGGTTCGTACTTCCTACAAAATTCAAAGTTTGTAGCACAAAAAATGAAGTACTTCCATACAAACTTGCGCGAGCTCTTAGACTTCCTTTATCCAGTGCTGTCGCAAAATCCGTTCTTACCGAACGTATGCTAACTATAAACTACCTACCGCCTAATATCAACCTTATACGTCACGCGTTTTTCGATATTTCGTGATAACCTTTCGCTTTTATATATTTAGATATACAAACGTAAAGTTCAGTTTAAATACATTCAATTTTTACATTATAATACATAATATTTGTAAATATTATTTCTTCAAATTGCAAAGAAACGTGACGTAATAATATTAAATTAATAACCCCTAAGTTTGGTCCGACTGCCAGCCATTTGACCACCGAATAGGTACATCTCGTATTAAAATGTAAGATGCAAGAATAATACTAGTACAATTTATTATACAGCATGGATAATAAAAGCGCATTGAAACCTATAAAGTGATGCAAATGGCGAGCAAACTATAAAATGTAAATGTAAGCTGAAGGGTCATTAACATAAGAAAAGATTCACTTAAAGTTCTGCGGCTTATTGTGAAACAAATTAAATTACAGAGCTTTACTATGGTTAAAGCGGGACGAAGTTAGTTAGCTGTTTATACCAGTTTAGTTTTGCGTGTTCTAATTTTATGACCCTTTTAACGGTAGAGGAAAATGGTATATGGCCTACAGGTGGTTCTGATCGCGTGACAGATGATTTTGCAAAATGATGCCATAAACTGTAAAGTACCTCGTACTTGTAAGAACATAGGTTATTTAGGTTTCTCAGAAGAAAACTACGTTAAGGTATCATAGGAAAGGTTTTATACAAGTATACCTATTACTTATACAATATTATACTGGAGATGTAATGACTATAATGGTTCTATCGTAAAAATTACATTATATTTAGATTGAGATTGCATCAATTTCAAAACACATAGTATTGAAATGTTATATATATAGGTATATACGAGTATTATACACATATAGTTTCATATTATTTTAAAAATATTAAAAAATTAAGCATATTGTCTTTAACAGTCATTGTAGAGTGGTACAGTGGATCAAACCGTTATGTAGAGTTACTTGCAAAGATTGTAGGTGCTTTAAAAGTTCCCATTGACGCCGCGACCCGACGCGACGTCGCATCAGTGTCTAAGGCGAACTTCTTGAACTTTGATTGATTTTAGTTCATTATAAAAGTGGTCATAGTTTTATATCAAGCCAATAATTTAAGTTTAATACTGAAGTTACTTTCAGTTATTTAAGCTGTCAGATAATTTTATATGTTATCTGTTACTTAACCCGCGGCTTCACTCGCATTATACATCTAACGGGGTCAAGGGTAGCCTTTGTACCGTTACAAAGACTTAGCTATCTTTACAGATTAGCTACCTTTGATTGCCAGGATGCAATTTTTGCTATAGAAATCAAAAAGTGAAAACGTAAAAGATTAGTTGATTTTACAATATTAGTAAAGAATTGTCTACTATAAAGCTATAGTCTAAAAGATACTTACGACACGCCTGAAACTCGTCTTCACCGTTCTCACAGTCGCGCTGGTAGTTGCACACCCACAAGGACGGGATGCACTTGCCCTCGGGGCAGCGGAACATGCCGGTCGGACATATCGTGTCGCCTGGAACGAAACAACATTATTAATCTTATATCTTTAATTTCGTGTGCAATTCGTGTATATAAATATATATATAATCTTAATCTCGGAAATGTAATTCGTACTTAAATATAATTTCTAAAAAACACAATTTATCAAAAAAAAAATACCGAGCAACTCGGAAACGGCTCCAACGATTTTTTTCCCGACATCTATTGGCGAATAATAATAACATTTTTCAAAATACCGAGCAAAGCTCGGTCATCCAGGCACTATTTATTTAAACAACATTATTGGAACAATCTGCCTGCGTCAGTGTTTCCGTCCGGTACAATATGGGTGTCTTCAAGGCAAGAGTGAATAAGTGGCTACTGAATTAGTGCGACTTACCATCTGCGACTGTGTTACCATTAATTCAGAATAAAATAAAAAATAAATAACTCATGTACGCGCGAGGTAGTAGCTACCTCAGTGGTTGCGCACTCGTCTGGGAACCGAGTGAAGCAGGTTCAAATGTCTAATCTCTAATATCCGAATGTGCCGATCCTTTTCAACATGGTTACCATTTGTTTTACGGTAAACGAAAACACCGTGAGGAAAGTCACATGCCTCCCATATATGCGGGACTACTAGCGAGCTTTCAAGACATGTAAAGTCCACCACCCTCGACTTGAGTATTAAGGCCTTATCTCCCTCATATTGAAGGGAGACCCTCATATTAGAATGCGTATGATCAAAATATAATATATTGTTAAAAATGTGAAAAATTGCGTGGAAGGAATTCATTTCCAAATAAAACCACTCCTAACGATGGCGTAACTTTTAAGCGATCATGAAGTCGACAGCTTTTTCTAATGTAAGTAATATTCTTAAAGGCTGCTCCAATTTTTAAATTAATTCGAAAGTAAATTATTCATCATTACAATTGAAACTTTTGCCTAAAATATACATTAATGGGTAATCTATAAGATATAAGAGCTATGAAAGAAAAAGACAAGCTGGACAAACATACTAGTAAATGCTACTGAGCTTTTGGCTTTTGCCTAAACATCGTCTTTCTTTGAATTTAAAAATTTTAAAGCAAGAAAGACTAATACGAAATGAATCTAAGAAACATTAAAGCGTCAGCAGCAGAACGCTAAATTGTATGAAGACGCTGGCGAAGGAAAAATTAACGAAAATGTCTTCTGCATTTAATATTTCAAATGTTGTAATTGTGCGGACTATTTGTAGCATTCATTCTTTTTACAAGCATTTATTTAACTTGCAATGTTTGTTTGTTCGTTTGCTGGGGCATTTTAAAGCAGTTATTCTCAACCCATTGAGTTGAAATTTTGACGTTAAGTTTGAATGATAATGCATGGTTAGCTAAGTGACGTCATTATAAATCCAATATGGCGGACTCCCAAAGTTGGTGAACTATGTTTTTTTATGCGCCACCATGATATTTAAACTAACGATCAGCATCTGAGGACCTTGCGTTTTTATATAAATTGCTAGGGAATTACTGATAGAATATAATTTTATAGTTACTTTTTATGGAAACGATTAAATAGAGCTTACATCCATAATAACAACTATGAAGCCTGAGCAAGAAACAAAGTTAGTATGAAACTGGTAATGTTAGGTAAACTGCCGATAACACAATATAACAAGCTTAAAATTTAATACTGTGTAACTCCTTGAACTATAAGTGTATGTGAAGTCTGAAATTAATTTAAAAACTATTATAGTTGGAAATAGTAAACTGAATCTTTCTATTAAACTGCTTCACTCGAGAGATGGAATAAAATTTCCTAATACAATTATTCTTTCCAACACACGTTACGGGCCCAGGGAACTGTAAAATTGTATGCGAAACACAATGATTCGCCTTTAATGAAACGATGTCCGCCTTCCGACTATAACAGAGTTCAATGCCTGGAAGAGGCCTACGTGATATTCGACATTTACATGTTCTGGTTTAAAAGGAAATGGAATAAATATATTTTTTTAAAATAAAATTGTAATTCACTAATTTTAAGAAGCTTTAGAGAGAAAGCTTATAGTTTTTCTCCTAGCAAATGTCTCTAGAAAATAATCATTCATCATTAGATAAGGTCTATTTTTCAATTACTCTCATTCGAATTTAATTTAAATTACAATTTTCAAGATTTGGTTACATATTATTATAGTTAAGTGGTTATTAACAAAAATTATTCAAGTTAAATAGTTTATTCGCAGTAAAGTTGTTTCATTTCAACGCTATCGTGCTATCATTTTCATCGCGAAAGCCCATCTCTGCTCCAGCACCTCGTAAAGGCATCGTAATTAAAATGTAAAAGCTGGAAACATTTTTAATTTTAATAGTATAGATTCTTGTGGAAAAATTGTTGTTTTGTTCGTTCACACTTTGTAAAAATGTCAATGTTTTAACTTTATACTTTGCTTGATGTAGGTCAAGAATCCCATGGGGTTTCACACTTCTGCCAAGATGGGCAAGAGATGGTGAGCTTTTAGCGAGCTTAAAAATGCCAATTTTAGGTAATTTTCCAGGTTTGAAAATATAAATTTAAGCGAATTCGTGAAGTAAATCCTATATTTCACGATCTGAATGGAAGCTCGGATATGAGTTTGCGATATAAGATGCTTAGTTTGAATATGATTTTGACAAATATTCCGAGCAAGATAGAGGCGAATACGAAGTAATTTAGCGTCAAGTAGAGGATTTCAAAGCTTGTGACGCTGACGACGTGTGTTCTGTTTGTGGAGGAGATTAGTTAACCTCTAAAACTTATCTAAATCAAAATTATTAGTACAAAAGGGCGTAAGTTGATTTGACCTCGTGCCCTTGGGCACAGCTTTGCTTTAAAGTATATTAGGTTGAGAAAGACTGGTAGAGAGCATTTACTATATGAGAGCATAAGTTATATACAAGCATTTCATAAAATTCTTGCCTACTATAAATATTATTTTATTTATATAAGATATCATTTGTTTATTAATAATATATATTATATTTAAATTACATGTTAGAGATGCCAATATCAGTTTTATTTGTAGAATAGAAAGAGCGAAAAAATGATTTTAGAACTCGATAGAAAGATATCAATGAGGTTACGTTAGTGCATTTCTATCAAACAAAGAGTTTCAGACAATGTATGTATTAAGCGGAATATAATTATTAGTAATTAGCAATTATTAGTAATTATTATTATTATAATTTTCGTTTCGTTCTTTTTTATCCATGGAAATTGTCTATGTGTCTAGAAGTGGCATAAGTATGTATTTGTACATTTTGTAAGGTTGACTAAACGCTTCAGAAGTTCAAGGAGAATTCTTATTTTTTCTTGTTTTATAAAAATTGTTTGTTCTGGAACACAATAGAGACAAAAAAATAAACAGAAAACATCATTTAGGTAAAGAGTCCAAAAAACAAATCTCGTAGTAATTCTTAGTATTGTATCAGTTTACGAGGCTGTCGTCAATTTTTATAGCCGTCTATTGTTTCTCGTTTCGCGAATACAGATTAAACCACAGAATATACGCTTTATTTATGAGATATTCAAGGTCTTATAATAAACTAAATAAAACCAATTGTTTCTTCGACACTATAATACGTACGATATTAGGGGCTGTAAAATGAGAGGCGGAAAGGAGGAGAGGAGAGGAAAAAGGGCGGAGGAGAGAAAAAAAATATTGTTTTATTTTTCGATAAGTGTATTTATAAGAGTGTGAAAGAAACACTGGTTAATTTTAATTTTAATGTAACTGTCGAATTTGTGCAAAATTACGCTTGAATCCGCACTGACTGTACTTGTAATCACTACCTGTACCTAAGCCATTTGTTAACGTAACTATTAAACCATACAGTAAGCACGGATAAGTTATTAGATCTATATAAGTTATTAATTAAACCCATTACTGGTTTAATTTTATTTTGGAAAAGAAAAGATTTCTGTATGGTGTTTCAATAAAATTTATATATGTTTAAATAATTATACAAAATCCTTTTTGATGCTTATATTTACGCTGCAAGCTCTTGGTTGTTATAAGCTTCATAGGTTTTCAACTGGAAGATATTAAATCAGATTTTCTCGGTCTGAGATTTCTATTATTGCTTCAAGACGAATCGTTCACCAATAATGTTGTAACTTCTACAATACACTGAACTAGCCTTTGGCCACGGTTCTTGCATGAAGTTATATAGACATTAATATGTAAAATTCAAGTGTTAGTTTGTTTGCAATTCTTTTCCTCTCTTTCTAAATTGTTTGACCGGTCTTGATATTTTTTGTGTACTAAAGTCATTTGAATAGTTCTTAACCCGTCAACGCGAACAAACGAGACACAATAGATTTTGACCGCGCGCCCGTTGATAGGTTAATCTTAATTGCTTCCAATTGTGGTGCTGTGGTCGACTTCTCGCATAAAAACCTATTTTCTTCTCGAGGGAAGCGAGTTTGGTAAAACGTTAATAATGAGCGTTTCAAATCTGACTGTTAGTTACAAATAAAAGCGCGATTAAATGTGAATATCAATATTACAATATACAATAACTAGATCATAGAATGGTTGGAATATCGAAATGTTACATGTAGTTAAAATCACCACTGATCTAAAATGTTTTAATCATTGGATAAATTGAATAATGGAGTTGAAACACTGAAAGTATTTTAATTAAAATACAAGCAAAGTTTTCTAATAAATCGGTAACGTATGCGGGAACAATGTGTAAATTAATTAATAGTAATACATAAACCGTTATAAACCTCTTAACGCTCATAAGTTTTTAAGGCTTAAAATTAGGGGTGTGCGAATAATTCAAATAAAAATAAAAAAATATCTGTAGATGACCACCCTTATCACGTAGGGGAATAAAAAATAACCTATTTTCAGACCTATTCTCAGACCTACCAAATATACACAAAAAAAATCGGTAAAGCCGTTTCGGAGGATTTTGATAACAAACACTGTGACACGAGATTTTTATATATTCGAAGAAGATTAGGAGGCAAGGCGGCAAATTATGCGCGCTTAAATAAAATATCTAAACAATTATTGTCAAATTTACAACGTATTGTGTACTGTGTAATAGCCAGGAGAATTAAAATGTGACCAAATACTGTACATTTACATACGCAAAATAGGCGCTAGACGTCGAGTTGCGGAAATCAGCCCATCGTTAACCATAAACCAACCATACTGTACATTTGGTTGGTTTATTTTTTCACCTCGTTGGGTCCTAGGTTTGATCTCAAGTCTTTCAAAGTGTAATTACTAAGTTTTTCAAGTCAGTAAATTATATTTGTGGCTGGTTGGATTTGGGAAGTCTACTTGCTTTTGATAGCACATACTTAAAACGGTCTTGATATGAGTGACCTCTATGAAGGGAGAGTGAAAGATAGAGACATTTTAAAATTGTTTGCAATCACACGAATTGCACTATAATATCTCCAGCGGGTTAGTCTCAGTGAGATTTGTCACCGTGGTCGAAGCATTTTTTTCATTATTTGTGTATAATGCATAATATATAAGTAAATAAATCGCAGATATTGTATAACCTACCTATTACATACATATTATGGTTTGCTTTGTATAAAATAAAAGCCTTTAGAGCGAAGTATATACAGTATACATCTATTATGATAGAAAATCGATCGTTATAACAAGAGCGTCTGACATCTGTATCTACGTCGCAGCGTAAACATTTGTCATGTGAGGCGTAATGGCCTGCAAACGATGCTATGAACAACTTTGAATAAATGCATAAAATTTGTATTTACATACATATGTACGATGAATATATGTCGAAGACAGCTACCGCGTACTATATTATATTATTATTTATAATTATTACTAAAACCTTAATAGATATTCCTTTTCTACGTCCCATCATGGCTGGGCAAGGCTCTTCTACGAATTGAGGGTGGCCATATCATAATAGATCAAGCCCGAGTGCACCAGGCTGGCCGAGTGCAGGCAAATCTTCAGGACTTCATATGTCACCTCAAAACGTAAATCTTTCGTAGATATGCTGATTTCCTCATGGTGTTTTCCTTCTACGAAGGTGAGTGGTAGTGTTGAAACTCATTAAGTAAGGAAATATTATTTTAATTGCATATGAAGGCCTATGATCACATTCTTTTATAAAAAAAATATTCTTGTGAATCTTAGAAAGTATTCAGCATGGGACGAAAAGCTGAATACTTTTTATGTACGTTATCGTACATACATGAGTGAAATATGATGTTAGAAAGTGTCATATGGGATACGACATAATCAGTAAAAACAGTGCATTTAGATGATGTGTAGATGTAGAAGGTATTTCCCCAGAGTAGGACTCTGTCTAATTTTATTTTTATATTTAAAAATAGTATTCGGTGTAATGTTATTGTAATATTCAATATTACATATTACACCGAACTATTATACTAAATAATATTATAAAACAAAGTCGACCGCCGCATCTGTCTGTATGTTCGCGATAAATTCAAAAACTACTGCACTGATTTTCATGCTGTTTTCACCATTGGATAGAATGGTTCTTGAGGAAGGTTTAAGTATATTATTTGTCAAGTTTTTGTTTTTATTTACTTCACGGCTTCACTCGCGCTAAATATAAATTAAAATAATAATAAGTAATTTTATTCAACTTAATATGTTAAACTAAACTGAAGCTATGTAGTAATTAAGATAAAATGGAAACAGTTCGTAAAGTAGCACGTGGGCAGAGGAACAATGGGAACTTATCCACCGAAAAAGGCAGTAAGCTGACTGTATCTCAAACACATTAGTTTCAGTTAACCCCTCGTTACAGCGAGTAATGGCCTGATAAGCGTCTATGACGATCGATTTTATTACTTCTTTAGAATACCGTAATATATAAACTATGTATTAACATATATTTTTTATCCTTTTCTTTTTAGTTTGTTAAGAAAGAGACGGAGAGTAAGTAACACTAATAATATATTATTATACTAGCAAACCCGACCCGCCTTGTTGGGCGTAAATTAAAATTACATTAAACGGTTCTTATAATCACTACATAGTATAAAACAAAGTCGCTTTCTTTGTCCCTATATCCCTATGTATGCTCAAATCTTTAAAACTACGTAACCGATTTGATGCGGTTTTTTTAATAGATAGAGTGATTCAAGAGGAAGGTTTATAAATAAGTTAGAGGCTTTAAGCATTTCATACACATTATATTGCTCTTTCACATCAAGTAATTTAAACGAATATCTTAAGAGGAATCGTAAAAAAAATACGGACGCGACTGCCGACTTACGAATAATAATAATAATAACTTTATTTCTCAAATACGCACCGCCTAGGGATGAGCCCGAGCGAAGCGAGGGAAAGTCGCTAGTTTTTTAATAAAATAAAAGTAGCCAAGTTATTCCTTATAACATTAGACATAATAATATGCGAGTGAAAGTCCCGTCAAAATCGGTCCAGCCGTTTCAGAGATAAGCCGGAACAAACAGATAGATAGGTAGACAAAATATTAAAAATAGATTTTTGGTGTAAGAATCGTTTTAAAACAGACACTTCAATTCTATTTATGTGTCTTGGATTGCACTCTCGAGTTACTTGGAATCTTTTTTTAATCGTGTTTCGTTATAATTCAAAGTAAATAAATATATATGACCGTAGAATTTAATCAAAAATAATAAATCTTAATATCTCACATTCAATTTGCACTTGAGAAATATAGCTTAATTTATTTACATTCATTACAGCGTGAGTCTGAGTTAGATTAATATTCCCTCTAAGGATTTATAAACTGTTTAAATTAATTTTTGCAACGAACTATGTCCCACGGGAACTCTTCACGGGTTGGGATTAAAGCCTTACATTATGTACGCAACACAATTCACATTACTATTGTGCGTTACTTTTCAATAAAACGGCTGGACGTATTTTAATGAAACTTAGTACAAAAATGTACTATGACAGAGTAACATAATCGCTTCTATTACTCACAGTAACAAAATTTGACGAAAATTTGCTACTACATAGGTATGTAAAAGAACAAAATCTAAAAATGAAGCGAGCGATGGCTGGGTTATAATACGGATACATTAAAATATTATTAAAATTCCTCAAATGAATAATTACGGCGAAGGAAAATATCAACAGAAAACCTGCATGTCTGAGGGAGCTTTGCAAATTTTCGAAAGATATGTGAAGTTCGTCAGCACCAGCACTCGACCAGCCTTATCCTCCTCGAATTGAAAAAGGGAGGTCCGTGCCAGAGGGAATTAAAAAGGGCTGAATACATACATATGTACATACAAATAAATAAAATTAATTGGACATTTTCTTTATTGCAGACAAGTGTGGGACCGAGGATTTTGCTTTGAACAATGTAGTACTTAAGACATCTCACTCACACCAGCTGGCGATGATCCAAGTACTCGTACATCCAGACACTCTAGATTTTTTATTTCTAAGCTAATGCTAACATATACATATAATAAAATATTAGTGGTTTAGTATTCAGATTATGTTAAGGAGTTATTTGGAATGTAATAGAAAATAAATTACCAGTCGGTTTTGGAGTGGAGCTTTGACAGAAACAAGAAGAGATTTCAGATATCGTCATATAGAGCTTTTTACAAGCTATTATCACTACACATTATGAAACAAAGTTCTTCACCGCATCTGTCTGTAGGTTCGCGATAAATTCAAAAACTACTGCACCGATTTTCATGCAGTTTTCACCAATAGTTAGAGTGGTTCTTGAGGAAAGTCTTAGTATATAAATTGCTAGTAATTTATAAAACTTGGTATTGTAAAAGTGAAGAAGATTGAAGAGAAAAATAAAATATGTCAATGCCATTTTCTTTAAAGTCTCATATTATATTGTAAGGTCATATTTACAATCTACTCGCTGCGCCGACTTATGATTCGTTGTTCAATGAGCGAGCATTAGGTACAGCGCTCGGTCATAAGCGGAGCGGAAATATGTGTTTTCGATACATGTATATAAAATAAACTATTTAGATCGTCCAGTCGAAATTTCACTGCAATACATATAATATATGTATAATTAAACACCAAAACCAAAGTAGACTCTAAAAAAAAGAAAAAGATAAGAAATAAAGGAAAGAAAGGTGCTGAGCAAAATGCTTGTGGTGGTCTGCTTCACCAGGATTGTCGTCGTCGATTCTGCGACGCCTTCTTAAGGTCCCGTTGGGTTTTAGTGAGTAGTACTGACTGTGTCGGGAAGACCCAAATCACTTGTATGTATGCAGGTTCAATGCATTTCCCAAAGTTAAAAAAATCTACTTTCTCATACGTTTTAAGATGCCTAATCAGTAACGGTTGTAATTGACCTCTAAGCTGATCATAACAGAAATAGTCTAGGAAATTAATATCTGGATAAACTAACAGAATATTTTAATCGACGTACATACCACTTCTCGTGCGTCTTGACAAAGACTAGTTAAACAAAAATATAAAGATTAGAAATAGGGAAGGTTCAAGGACGATTATACACGTGCGATAGATATATATTTAATAGTCATAAGTACAAATATATGCTTGCGTAAACATAGTTAACCTTCTTTAGTAGGTATTAGTAATACTTGGGTACGTAAAATTATGATTTATGATATAAGGAACGACGTTTATTTAAACGTTATATTTATTTCAAGGAGGAGGATACACTTTTTAATATAAAAATTTCACAAATCAAATAAAAGTTCACGACCAAAGCTAATCAAAACACAGCCGCAGAATTTTTTTTGCCAGTTTTATTAAATTTCACAAATCGCCAGTCAAAGCAACGTAGCTACAGACCCACAAAAGTGAATCGCGAAACAATCTCGTAGACAACGAAATAAATTGCGCCCTTCTCGTGGGGATTGTTTTTAAATTTGGTTACTTGCTGAGCCAAATGTGAGACAGATATATGAAATGTTTGTATAAAAGAGGGAGATAGAGAATAAGAAATCTTGATGACAGTCTAATTCGAGTCATAAAAGTTAGTGACGCTGGGACAACTATTGTTCAAGATGACGCGTGAAGTTAATTTTCCCGGGAGACAGTACAAAATTATTTTGGGAAACTAAGTATATCTACAATAAAAATGAATGTACATACATATTTAAATGTAAATGTTTGTATGTCTGTTATTTTTTCATACTGAAACAGAATTCGATGTTTTGTACAAAGATAGTCCAAGACCTTTAAGTCTTTGCTTATTACTTAGCGATGTTAAGTTTACTTAACATTTTCTTAATAATTATTATTGCAATGTACTTAAGGAAGCCCATTCCTAAACCCTAAAAGGTATAACTAATTTTTATAACATAGATACATCAGAGGCAAACGTGACACTCATCACGCCTAAGGGGGTCTCGACAGCGTGTTTATAGAACGTAATATCGAGACGAACAAATAAATGTAATACTCAAGGGATCTTAACCTTCCGTAGAATGCTTTAATCTTTAATATAGGTCGTATTAACGTTTAATATAAGATATGATGTGATTCAGCATTCGGTATTTTTCCTACCTTTTAACCGACTACAAAAAAGGAGGAAATTAGGTATCGATCGACCGCAACCGTTAGAAGTTGCTATTCCATTACATAAACAAATTCTATATATCGATTCATTTTAAATATCAAAAGTTATACTAAATTATGAATAACAATCTTTAAGCTAGGTAAGTAAGCAATAACTATGATATGTGTCTGTTAGTTATCTTTGCCTCCACCCTCGATTTATTCAGATTCATCCCTATGTTCGATTTAATTTTCAAGCGGAACTCTAAATTTTTTACCAAAAGTAGTCTAAGTTATTCTATTTACATTCATTATAGCTATCTGCCCCGTCCGTGGAGTCCCGTTAAGATTGGTCCCGTCATTTGGGAGATTATCCGAAACAGACAGACGGACAAAAAATATTAATTATGTTGGTATATGGACCATCGCTCGCTGCGTCTGTCCGTCCTCGAGAATCCGTTATAACTCGATTCCAGCCCATATTTAAGGGGAAGTCCCGAAAACGTCCCATAAAAAGAATTTAAATCACCCCATACGTCTTAACTATACTTCCTGTAAGGCGGGGATACACTTGCGCTTTGAAAGTTAGTTTTCTAATCAATTTCAAACATTATTTGTCTTATATAATATGCTTATCTGTTTAATATTTTTTAAAAGTTATTCACTGATGTATAAATAAATACCTTGATTTCTACCTTCTATTAAAGAAGGCACTGGTAGTTCAGTAGTGACGAGCTTGCTTGGAAAATCGAATGAAACGGGTTTAAATACCGGGTTTTGCAATTCTAATGTTCTCATGTGCGAATCGTTTACTAACATAATTACCTCATCAAGTAGACGTAAACCATCTAGACGAAACGTCTGAGAGAACCTAGCAAGTTTTCTAAAGATATGTGATGTCCACCAACTCGCACTTGTCCAGCGCGGTGGACTATGGCCTGATCCCCCTCATAATGAAAGGAGGCCCACCCCAACAGTGGGACGTTAAGCAAGGCTAAATACGAGAATTATCAAATAATTATTTAGATTAAGAGATAGCTTAGTAATTGAAATAAAAAAATACGGTTTTTTCTTCGTTTATTTTATGTTATGTCATGTAATACTTCTTTATTATTTACTTGATAAGAGATGTAGAGTATCGTTATTTATTTGATATCTTTGAGTTTGTTACTTAAAAGTTTCTAAGACTAAACTTAGCTTTTGTATCATAATACAAGACCTAACATTGAAACTTGTCTGAACAACATCATTGAAGGAAAGCATCACACGAGGTCAAGCACTTTATGTTATTCGTGCAGAGCACAAACTGAAGATAATCTTTGTATATAAAACAAATTATTGTAATAAAACGTAGAATTCATGTAGATTTTCAACAGTATTTTACAAGAAAATGTTAAAATGTTCTGAAGAAATGCAAATTTTTTTTTCTTTTTATTATACTGCATCCTCTCATCCTCATCCTCACTTTTAACCGACTGAACCGTACAAAGGAAATTCTATAACACAAAAAGGATGTTTTGCTAAATATTTCGAACGAATTATTCCTAATTTACAAAACAAAATAAAAGTCCATACAAACACTGTCAAAAATGCGGGGATATAAAAAAATATATTATTCAAAAAAATAACTATTGAATCCTTTGTGTGAAAGCAAAATTTCAGGCGTCATACTACGTACAATATCCCCCGCACCCGATGTGCTTAAGCCTAAAACGAGCTGAATGGCAGTATAGTGAAATATAACCGAATCTCCTCCACCATTGTAATGCAAAGCTGCGAATAAATTTTTTATTATATATTCATTTTGTATGGGGTTTTCATGTTTATGCAGTATAAATGTACGAAGAATACGTCCCTTTCTTACGTCGGGGCTGAGCGCATTCCTGAAAAATTACTTGTGTGTGAGATAACGCAATCTCCTCATTTGCGGTTATGAAATTGTCTTTTTATTTTTTTATGGGCAAAAATGTTGATGGCCGTTTTTGAGTCCCTAAGGGAAGATTTAGCGCTTGAAAAATTATAAAAGCATTTTTTTTTATAACTTACTATACGTATGTTTGTACATTATACATATACTTTTGTGACACGCCCTATGAACCCGGAAATCTACATCGAACAAGAAACATGGCTATATTTGCCAATTTCGTATCACAGACGCAGGGGTCAGCTTATACGACAACTGTTATCAACCGGTCATAACATCGGACTTTCTGGGGAAGAGCTTAAAAGTTGTAAGGGTAATAATCCCTATTTTATATACGCTTAACAAATGACATGAGGTGTGTGGTAATCGTTTTATAATATTCATTTATATTGAATTTTACTGACTTTATTTGTAAACTAACGTAAAAAACAACAAATAATTATAAATGAAACTACCTTTTCAGATTTTGTCGCGGATTTATTTTGATTTTTAGTCCCCGACGTGACGAATGCTTTACAGCAATCAATCATGGGAGAGACTAACGTATTTGACGTCTCAGAGGTTTATATAACTAAAAATCAAAATAAATCCGCGACAAAATCCGAAAATATTCGCGTAAACCTAAGAAAGTATTAAACAAATAATTACTTTAGGTTTTCTTATTTTTTTAACTAAAAACTGTTTAATACAACATATTGTAAAAGCTTATTTTATATTATCTACTGAAATATATATCTCCTGAACTAAATAAGCAGCAACCAGGTATTCTGCACGCAATTGCTTGTGCCTTGTACGAGTATATTTCACACTCAAGCGGCTCTGATACGTTCATATTATTCTCTTCTATAACTATTATAAGCCCATATTTGCTGTGCGATTGTTTTCGAGCGGAAAATTCTTCGGTCAACAAACAAAACAATTTCTCGGTCAAACGATTTGAGGATAGATTTAAACAAATAGTAATTATGTGGGTATCGGGTGACCTTTCTATATTAATTATGCCCTTCATTTTCTTTGACTTCTATCCTTTATGAAAAAATATATTTTTAATTAACAGCTACTGCGATCATTTTAAAACAAGTCGCCTACATGAGTTTAATAACATTAAATAAAGTAGACAATGCCTTATATTGAAAGTGGTAAGAAACGTTTTTTTTAATAGATGATAAAGAAAAAGATCACAAAAGATGAAAATAAAGTTTATATTGTAAACACATTTTTTTACATATGTTTTTATATATATTTGCTTAAAAATGAAATAGTAATATGTATTAGTATTTTTTAGAAGACTTTCAAATTTATAGAAATTTAAAGTCGGGTAAGTTCGCAATAACAATAACATATATAACAAAAGCTCCTTAAAACTCAGTCCTTTGAACAACAGTACAAAAGAAATGAAATTGGTGGCTGCACATCATTCACCTGCCTTTATTTACAATTTAAGGTTTATTTGTTTGGAAATTCAATGGGCTACAGAATAAGGCATATCAATGAGTCGCAATTTACATTAAACATGGTGTGGGAATACGTAATGTTCTGAAAGCTGTCGATAATGGACTCTGTTTAAGGAGACCTTTGTGCTGTTGATTTATAATTTTCTTCTGAATTACTATGTTTCCTATATTCCATGGTAGAGCCATGGGGAATTTTTGCAATATTTACTTCTCGTCAGCGGGTTTCCTGCGATCAAACGCATTTACAGGTCACATATGTATTGATAAAGAATTTAATTAAGATTTTTAATTTATCAGAGTGGGATGATTTAAGTTTATAAATGAAAAAAAAAATAAAAACCCTAATTTTCAATTGAAAATTATGGACTTTAGAGTAGTTGCTAGGTTTTATATCCTCGCCCAAAATATGATTTCGTGAAGCTGAAAACCAAATACCCGCCACATTCATGAATATTTACTCCACAGTCCTTAACTCGTAGAAACTTTATATGGGAAGTAAAATGCAAATATTCTGAAGATCAAGAACTGAAGGTGACAACGACGTTGCAAGCGCCGGATCTAAGCTCGTATGCACAAGTATTTAATATCCGTTGCAACTTACCGCTGGATGCAGATTCAGTATATTAAAAGGTAAAGCGTATTCTATGAGACTAAATTTAGTTTTTGTAACGAAATTTCGGTCAGTGAGGTTTTTAAATATATGTATATAAATTTGTACAAAAATCACCTTTGCAGCTTTTTACAGGAAGGTATTTAAAAAAATCTCTCTATTCTCTATTATTCTCTATTTTATAAAATATAATTAATAATAATATATCAATATTGTAATGGATTTAACAATTGTCTGTGATTAGCTTGAAGATGTAGCGTTAGATGAATTCGTTCCTGATAGTGGAATTAGCTGCTTAACTAACGATAGCGGTTTCTTTGACTACATTTATCTTATTTATTTTTTTATTAAAAAAAACGGAGTATTTTTATCCACGTCTAGAAAAAAACTAATAATAAAATTTTATCTTATCATCTTAGAAGAAAACTACTTACGTCACTGTATACTTCTTTGAGAATTTAAATAATAATATGCATAAAGCGTAAACGCCGAAAATGTTATATTAATATGATAAATATGTTAGGACATTAACACACATCACCATCTCTTTTCATGGTAAACTACGAGGCTTGTGTTACGGATACCAGATACACTACATATATAACTTTAAATACATACATTACATTTACATTATAAATATAAATGCTCATAACGTGAGAAGTGAGAACAAATAAACGTGCTCATCACAGAAATGAATGCCTCCAGCAGGGCTCGAACTTTCAACCGCTGGAACGGCAAGAAGGGTTACTAGGAGCTAAGCTAAACCTGTTATCAATTATGTTTATACTGAATTTTTACTATTTTAATCTTTAAATTGAACTTTGGAAAGTTTTATAAAAAATATAGACTCGATATACAATGATCTCTACCACTCATTAATTCATTAATTTGAGCAATTAAATGGAAACCATACGCGAGTCAAGTAGATGAACGATCAAATATTTGCGATGTCATCGAGACCGACAGGTTTGATTGATAACACCTAAAGGCCCGGCATTAATTGCATGAACTTGGGAAAATTTATGGATAGCTTTAATGAAAAGCCAAGGTACGGGAATATCGCATAATTTTACTGATAAATATTCTCTAGACACGTCCTATTGAGTATCTATATTTAAATGGGTAAGACAAAACATTTGAGCACTCTTTCTATATCTTCTATTAGTCAAACGATTTCCGCTTTTTTTGTTATATAGCTTTAGTTTCATAAATAAAAAAAAATACTGTCAGAGTAATTTATTTATTCAAATATAACATTCCCGAAAATATAAGAAAACAAGAAAAGTTGAAGGTGGCAAGTTATTGAAATAAAATATACAAGTCCACAACTAACACAAACAATGTTATATTAACAAAAACAGTAAGTGATTAAAAACTATATTTAACTAAGAACCCACTACGGAAAAATAAGAAAAGACAGTTTCGAGAGCAGAAACAATTGGCAAACACACGTAAACTATAAGGCGCCCTCTACGACGTACCTTTGAAGCGAATCTTATTTAGAAATTGCTTCGGAAGCCGAGGCTTGGTGCGCCCGGTCCGTCCTGCAAACATAAATGCCGCTGTAGATATTGAATTACTAGATATGAAGAGCTTCTAAAGCAACTTGCCATGGTCATTTTATTTATACTCCGTCGATTTTATGTGAAGTTCAGCTAAAGTTAATTATTATGTAATTTTTACCTGAACCTAAATAAAAGTAGTGTTTTACCACATCTAAACGTGTTCGCTGCTTATAGCAAAGTTGTAATTATAATGTGACATAACCATGTTATTTCTGTGTTTCACCTTTTATCTAAAATTAACTTAATTTCATGTAAGGTACATGAAAATAGATTCAGATTCAGATTTATTTAAAGTATCCATTAAAAAGCACACACGCGCTCGCTTGTATAACCGGTTCAAATCCGGGCCTCGCACCTCTGATATTTTCATGTGCGAATCATTTCTATCCTGATTACCACTTGTCTTACGGTGAAGGAAAACCTCGTGAGGAAACCTGCATGTCTGAGAGAACCTAGCAAGTTTTCGAAAGACTGTGAAGTCCGCCAACACGCACTAGGCCAGCGCGGTGGGACTATGGCCTGATCCCCCTCGTACTGAGGGAGGCCCATGCCCAGCAGTGGGACGTTAAAAAGGGCTATTGATCTATTAGTCCCGCTGTGTTTCTTTCGCCAGTTCTTCTCAGGTCAGCGGCTTCTTCTTTCCGAACTGGTAGTAGACTCATGATGTTTAGTAAAAAATTGAAATAATTTTATTATTACTGAATAAAATATTTTGAATTTGAATTAAAAATAGCTTGAACAAAAATATAATATAATAATATAAAATATAATATAAATATAATTTTAAAAACAAAAATATATCTGAAACAAGCTAAATTATCTTTTTAAATTTCACACTTAATAATATTGCAGCTTATTGCATTTAGTATTTGTGTACTCATTGAAATGCATTTATACAATCAGACGGCTCTAGTGCTTCTGCATATTCAACAATCACCTACACTTTTAATGAAATCTCTCGTTTACGTTGTTTTATCATAAAGCGCTGCCCCACGTTGGGCGCCAATTTGTAATAACGATATTGTTTTCATAAAATTAAACGAAGGCTATTGTTACGTAATTTTTAAACATATTAAAATTCAATATGTATATTGTGTACACTCATAATTTAATGTAGAGGAATTTTTGTCATGTAAATATAAAATATTAGAGGAATATAAAATGGAAATTTAATAGGATGGGATGATTCTACTGTATAATAGAGAAATTGTCCCTTCTATCTAATTTAATTATATCAAATTTAACACTTGAATAACATTATATTATTGGTATCGTAAGAACTTTAAAAAAATTTAAGCGAACATCGGAAAACACGCTATTTTTTCGGAAAATAAGTAATGTTTTCCTGAATAACACTGTTTATCCAAACAACATGAATATCGTTTTGCATTTACAAGTTAAAAGGCATTATTCGCTTAAGCTAAGCCCTAGACTTTTCTTTGCATATTTAAACAAGCCCGAGGCGGGCCTTTGATGCAATTTTCCGCCTACATTGGATAAGACTTTTGATTTTCTTATTAAGATATCTGATTAGAATAAATACACATGAAAAGATAACGTAAGATAATGTAAAAGAATCCTTAAAACCGATCCTATCTTTTTCATTCATTGTTTTAATTCTCAGTAAAAATACAATTTTATGTACTTGAGTAAAAAATTAAATAAAAGTAATAAGTAGTATAAAACAGCGGTCTCTTGGATTAATCTAAAATAAAATACAAAAGAATAAAACAAAAATGTAAAACGGTTCTCGTGTGCCTTCGGGCAACGGGAAAACATTTATTGAAAGTATCATATTACAAAAGAGAATTAAAGATATTTTTACAGTATAAATTAGATTTTACAAATCATAAATTACTTGTTTCGATTTTAATTTTTAATTTCCTTGTTTGATTTTATTTTTTACTAGCAAACCCAGCATGCTTCGCTGGGCGTAAGTTAAAATAAATTAAACGGTTTTTATAATTTTCTAATTGAAATAAAAGTAGCCCCGTGCGAGTGAGGGTATCGTCAAAAGTCAGTCCAGCCGTTTTAGAGATTAGCCGGAACAAACAGACAGACAGACAGGGGCAAATTTTAAATAAATATGTTAGGACGTTGTTATATACTGGCAACATTACTTCGTTCGGGTAGTAGGTACTTGTCACGTAAAAAGCAAATACATAAACAGACAAGCAGAAGTTATCATGTAGTTGTTGTTATGAAAACGTGGTAAAACTGAAAGTCACATTCTATACCTACATACTGTAAAAATGTCATCCAAATCGTCTTTTTCAGTGGATTGTCTAACATCAAATAATAATTTCTATCATAGAAACCTTGCTCTGTTAATTATGGAAAAAAAAAAGAAAAATCAGAAGAAAATCGGCTAATTCGGTCAACTTTTTCTCAAGTGTACGCTTTAATATATTCGTCAATTGAATCTTACTTATGATGGATATAAATGAAAGCTTTTTGTATCTCTAACGGATATCGAACTTGTTATCTTTGTTGATAAGCGCTGGCCCACAGAGGTAAAATAGCCAATTAGTACGTTATTGTCCTAACCACTTTGTGTACAATTAATAATTCCCTTTAACATGTATTACAGCTCCGACCATTACGTCGTACGTACTGTTGAAAGCTCCGCGTAGTTTCTGATGACGTTCTAAAGTCTAAACTAAATACTTAGAGCACGCTTTAGACGATGAACAATATTTATGATATTAGGCAAAATGGCAGCATTCTTTTCAGAAGGTTTTCGGCTTATAGTTATCCTCTCGTGCTTCGTCCAAATAATTGGCGAGACAAAAAAGAAAGTATAAGACATGGTTTGTAAATTATGAAGTATTTATTCACTTTCGCCATTCAGTTCCAAGATCTCCTGCATGACTTAGTATAGTTTATTATTTAGTATTTCACTAAAAAGTTTTACAAAATAAATCCATAAATAATATAAAAGCTAGAATGAATCAAAGTCAAAACTTCCCAATTTTTCAGCCAAGATTCCGGAAGTCAATAAAGAATTTTATGAAGACGTTACCTGAAACAACAATAACAACATTAGTTAGAATAATAATAAAAAATGCATTTAATATGTAAACAAATAATTATTCTCAAAATTACGCTAATCACAAGAAAATGGCACATATATGAATATTTATTGCTTGTTTATTAGTTATTTTTGTGTGAAAAAGTGTGTAAAAGTCTTTCTATTCGGAAGGGGCTGACCACCTCGGCTTTGGTAAATTGGGATACGGGACGACAGGCACCAATCTGCATAATGTAATTAGATGTCTGGGATAAACTTTTCTGATCCACTGAAAACCAATAACGTGCCCTTTTAACTAATCCCGTCGGGTTACATTGCCGCAAGATCTACGAGAATATTCTGACTGATTTTCTTATGGATACTTAGTATTGATAGATTAATGCGAGGACCTTTTTAATTTTAGATAAACCTTTTAAGGATGGAAATTAATTTGAGCATTTTTGTAAATTAATATTTGTTCAAATTAGTTTTATTATACCTACTTAAAATTTATGTTATAACTTTTATATATTATACATACTAGAGACGAACCCGAGCGAAGTGAGGGTGAGTCGCACCCCTTTTAGGATATATATATAATATATATATATATTGTCTACTTTAGCACTGTCCACCTCCTGCATTTCAGGATATAAAACAAAGGTACATCAAAATCTTTACTTAATGTCACGCTTTCGCGACTAAATTACTGAACCGATTTAAATGAAATTTGGTACACAGATAGTCTACATCCTGAGAAAGGACATAGGCTACTTTTCAAGGCGAAAAAAGGCTGTATAGGGTTGTAATAGGGGTGAATGTTTGTATGAAAATTGAGTCATTTTTAAAGCTAGAAACTTATTTTTTACCCTTTAGATTAGATATAAATAAGAAAGTCATTCAAAGTTTGTAAAAATTATATCCTAAAAGGGGTGCGACTCACCCTCACTTCGCTCGGGTTCGTCTCTAGTATGTATAATATATAAAAGTTATAACATAAATTTTAAGTAGGTATAATAAAACTAATTTGAACAAATAATAATTTACAAAAATGCTCAAATTAATTTCCATCCTTAAAAGGTTTATCTAAAATTAAAAAGGTCCTCGCATTAATCTATCAATACTAAGTATCCATAAGAAAATCAGTCAGAATATTCTCGTAGATCTTGCGGCATTGTAACCTGACGGGATAAGTTAAAAGGGCACGTTATTGGTTTTCAGTGGATCAGAAAAGTTTATCCCAGACATCTAATTACATTATGCAGATTGGTGCCTGTCGTCCCGTATCCCAATTTACCAAAGCCGAGGTGGTCAGCCCCTTCCGAATAGAAAGACTTTTACACACTTTTTCACACAAAAATAACTAATAAACAAGCAATAAATATTCATATATGTGCCATTTTCTTGTGATTAGCGTAATTTTGAAAATAATTATTTGTTTACATATTAAATGCATTTTTTATTATTATTCTAACTAATGTTGTTATTGTTGTTTCAGGTAACGTCTTCATAAAATTCTTTATTGACTTCCGGAATCTTGGCTGAAAAATTGGGAAGTTCTGACTTTGATTCATTCTAGCTTTTATATTATTTATGGATTTATTTTGTAAAAATTTTCAGTGAAATACTAAATAATAAACTATACTATGATCCTGCAGTCATTCAGGAGATCTTGGAACTGAATGGCGAAAGCGAATAAATACTTCATAATTTACAAACCATGTATTATAGTTTCTTTTTTGTCTCACCAATTATTTGGACGAAGCACGAGAGAATAACTATAAGCCGAAAACCTTCTGAAAAGAATGCTGCCATTTTGCCTAATATCATCAATATAGTTCATCGTCTAAAGCGTACTCTAAGTAATTATAGCTTAGACTTTAGAAGGTCATCAGAAACTACGCGGAGCTTTCAACAGTATGTAATATATAACAAATTCGATATCCGCTAGAGATACAAAAAGCTTTCATTTATATCCATCATAAGTAAGATTCAATCGACGTATTTAAGCGTACACTTGAGAAAAAGTTGACCGAATTAGCTGATTTTCTTCTGAATTTCGTTTTTTTTCCATAATTAACAGAGCAAGGTTTGTATGATAGAAATTATTATTTGATATTGGACAATCCACTGAAAAAGATGATTTGGATGACATTTTTACAGTATGTACTTAGGTATAGAATGTGACTTTCAGTTTTACCACGTTTTTTAAACAACAACTACATGATAACTTCTGCTTGTCTGTGTATTTGCTTTTTACGTGGCAAGTACTACCCGAAAGCCTATGTCCTTTCTCAGGATGTAGACTATCTGTGTACCAAATTTCATTTAAATCGGTTCAGTAATTTAGTCGCGAAAGCGTGACAGATAGACAGACTGAGTTACTTTCGCATTTATAATATTATTAAGTAAAGATTTTGATGTACCTTTGTTTTATATCCTGAAATGCAGGAGGTGGACAGTGCTAAAGTAGACAATATATATATATATATATATATATATATATATATATATATATATATATATATATATATATATATATATATATATATATATATATATATATATATATATATATATATATATATATATATATATATATATATATATATTCTATCCAAGGTTCCTGGCCAACTATTCTTTTTTTAATTTACACTGATATTATTTTATAAAATAAAGTATTTACCATTCATAGATTCATCAAAAAAACCATGTAATTAACTGTTAGTTAAGTTTACGGAAAGCGACGCTCTGGTTAACTTCGTCACGCGTGGTATAGAGACGGAAAGCTAGATGTATGTATGATTACGAGATCTCTGAGGGGTCTCGAGGGAAATCGACAATTTTCGCTTCTTTCATAGCGATTTTATCGTTCATATTTTAGGTTAAATTAGGCACGTTTTGACGGGTAGGTAAGCTTTTATTTTTAATTTTTATATCTCTTAAATATTTTCACGTGTAAACCTTTTGATGGATTAAAAAATAAAAAGAAAAGTACTTTATAAGGTTCGTCCTATAATAATTTCTTAAATTAACGCGAATATTTGGATCTCTTTAGAATTTTTCAGGAAGTTATTCTGAGTTTGGGTTCTCGATGTTTCGAATGCTTTATTCATTATTGCAATCATCGTCGCGGGAGGCTTAACAAAAAAAATAATTAAGTAACCTTAAATCATACTAATATCTCATTGTTCGTGTGTTTATAAGATATGTAGATGGGTCATGTTTAAAGGCGCTGAGGTCAAAAATGCATATATAACATTAAAAGTAAGGTTAAAAAGACGTGAGCGATTAAACTTTATCAGTTTAAATTTTGCCCTTAAATATTACGTAACTCAATTTTTGAAAATAAGAATTTTATTACAATTTTACAATATAGTCTCATTTAATACAACATTGAGTCAGGTTGATTTTTGCATAAATACTCGTACGTCATAATATTAGTCTTTCGCCCTCATGAAAATGTTAATAAAGCTCAGCACCAAAGCTTTAATTAGTGCTTGTATATGACGAGTTTCATGAAGTTTTAAACTTTTTCGTAAGTGTCATTTTTAGAAGCGTTCGGGTCCCTTCGTCTACACTTAATTGTAAATGAGAAAGTTATCTTTAATTTCTTTTGTATTTTTATATGCTCGAGAGTTTTTCGTTTGATAATACAAATGCGAAGTTCTATTTCTAAACTTGAGGTAATGGCGTAAGTGGTGAACGAGTAGGAGTAGTTGTTAGGGGTCATCGGAATCAAAAAAAACATATATCTAAAAATACACACAGTGGAACAAATAACCTTTTACTTTTTTGAAGTCGGTTAATAATTAAAAATATAATATATAGTTAAAAAATATTTCAGCTCTTAAGTAACCTAGATATGCTATGTTGGCTCTGATAAAAATAAAACTCACATTATCTTACGCAGAAGAAAATCACTGCGCTACGACAGTTTCCTAGATAATGAGGTTAACCTCTTCAACAATTCATCAAATTTGAAACAAAGCTAGTCTTTAACGTCTTTATATATATATATATATATATATATATATATATATATATATATATATATATATATATATATATATATATATATATATATATATATATATATATTCTATCCAAGGTTCCTGGCCAACTATTCTTTTTTTAATTTACACTGATATTATTTTATAAAATAAAGTATTTACCATTCATAGATTCATCAAAAAAACCATGTAATTAACTGTTAGTTAAGTTTACGGAAAGCGACGCTCTGGTTAACTTCGTCACGCGTGGTATAGAGACGGAAAGCTAGATGTAATTAAGATGACCTTTCGAAGACTATAGAGAGCGGCCTTTGAAGGTTATTTATTATTTGTTTACATTGATATTGCACAGTGATGAGGATATTATAGCCTAGATGCAAACCAATAGCGTTAGTTCGATTCTTGCAAATTCATTTATTGTAAAATTGAAATCATACTGAATTAATGATGATATGTCTTTTATTTGGCATAGGCTAGGTGGTAAGTGCAGGAAATATTTTTTTACAATTGTAGTATTACTACACATGCATACATACATATGTAGTTAATTACAAGTAAAATGGTTTAGTGGAGCTAAATATGCCAAGGAGACGTTAAAGACTAGCTTTGTTTCAAATTTGATGAATTGTTGAAGAGGTTAACCTCATTATCTAGGAAACTGTCGTAGCGCAGTGATTTTCTTCTGCGTAAGATAATGTGAGTTTTATTTTTATCAGAGCCAACATAGCATATCTAGGTTACTTAAGAGCTGAAATATTTTTTAACTATATATTATATTTTTAATTATTAACCGACTTCAAAAAAGTAAAAGGTTATTTGTTCCACTGTGTGTATTTTTAGATATATGTTTTTTTTGATTCCGATGACCCCTAACAACTACTCCTACTCGTTCACCACTTACGCCATTACCTCAAGTTTAGAAATAGAACTTCGCATTTGTATTATCAAACGAAAAACTCTCGAGCATATAAAAATACAAAAGAAATTAAAGATAACTTTCTCATTTACAATTAAGTGTAGACGAAGGGACCCGAACGCTTCTAAAAATGACACTTACGAAAAAGTTTAAAACTTCATGAAACTCGTCATATACAAGCACTAATTAAAGCTTTGGTGCTGAGCTTTATTAACATTTTCATGAGGGCGAAAGACTAATATTATGACGTACGAGTATTTATGCAAAAATCAACCTGACTCAATGTTGTATTAAATGAGACTATATTGTAAAATTGTAATAAAATTCTTATTTTCAAAAATTGAGTTACGTAATATTTAAGGGCAAAATTTAAACTGATAAAGTTTAATCGCTCACGTCTTTTTAACCTTACTTTTAATGTTATATATGCATTTTTGACCTCAGCGCCTTTAAACATGACCCATCTACATATCTTATAAACACACGAACAATGAGATATTAGTATGATTTAAGGTTAGTTATTTTTTTTGTTAAGTCTCCCGTGACGATGATTACAGTAAAGCATTCGAAACATCGAGAACCTAAACTCAGAATAACTTCCTGAAAAATTCTAAAGAGATCCAAATATTCGCGTTAATTTAAGAAATTATTATAGGACGAACCTTATAAAGTACTTTTCTTTTTATTTTTTAATCCATCAAAAGGTTTACACGTGAAAATATTTAAGAGATATAAAAATTAAAAATAAAAGCTTACCTACCCGTCAAAACGTGCCTAATTTAACCTAAAATATGAACGATAAAATCGCTATGAAAGAAGCGAAAATTGTCGATTTCCCTCGAGACCCTTCAGAGATCTCGTAATTATTGGCAATGGGATTAAGAACTACCTACTCACTAATTGTGAGCTGGGAATTATATTGAATATTGGCCTAATTATTGGTTTGAACGAGATTATTTTGCTTTCAATGGACCCGAAATTATTAATTTTTTTCATAATATATTAATAAACATGTTATTTGTAATAAGCTTTATATTTTATTTTATTTTTATATAAGTTATAGTTATAAGCTGCCCGTTTTATAGTGTTACCTACGTAAAACTTTAATGTTTCTCAGTAAGTGAATTGTATTCTTTTGAGAAATAAATGGATCTTAAACCTCTATATAGTGTTATTTTTTATGTTCAGGCCCTTTTTAACATCCCACTGCTGGGCACCGGTCTCCTTCAATACGAGAGGGATCAGAACATAGTCCACTACGCTGGCTAATTGTGCATACTTCACACGTCTTTCGAAAACTTTTGATTGTCTCAGACGTCCTTACGATATAATTCTTTTCCCTAAACCAAGTAGGTAAATACAAGGTAATATTGTTGAAAATGTTTTGAACATGAAAATATTAAAGATGCGAGGCGCGGGATTGGAACCTACTTCACTCGGTTTCCCAAGCGAACTCGTTACTACTATCTTGCCTGCTTAAATTTTATAAGATATTTAACTAATATAACATATGTACATATGTAGGTATATGTACTCTCTTTTACTTTTTATGTCTCTTGGTTTTCAATTGAAACATTAATCATATCAACACAGCCGGGTAGCGGATAGCGATGCTGTCAAGTTAGTGTGTAAATAATGTAAGTAGAGCTCAGTATTCTTCGCAGGAAACACATATTTCAAAGGACGCCCGCAGCAATAACGAGAGAAATGTACTGAACATTAGCCGAACGACGTGATTGTAGTCTTTATATTGTATGTATATACTATATCTTGCTTTATTTAAATGAATATATATTAACATATATTACATACAAGTTTGAGGAATAATACCACTTGCTGTAAGTAGCTATTGTACAATGTACACGTACGCACATACATTCATACATACATATATAAATAGAAAATGATATCGTTTTATTTTGATATTATGTTATCAATCAATGTCGTGTCGTTTTCTTAGTACTTAGAATCTAAGTGATATTGCCAAAGTCAATTGTGCTCTTATGACGTATTGAAAACTATTTCCAAGATGACTGATCAAAATAATATGAAAAACATCATTACATATTATAAAATTAAGTCCTCCGTCGCGTCTGTCGCTCTGTCTGTCTGTTCGCGATAAACTCAAAAAGTACACCGATTTTCACGCAGTTTTCACCAATGGATAGAGTGGTTCTCGAGGAAGGTTTAAGTATATAATTTGTCAAGTTTTTGTATACATTTACTAGCGGAACCCGCGGCTTCGCTCGCGCAAAATCTATCACTAGTGTATAATATTACAAAGCTAAAGTCTTTTTTTGTTTATTTATTTATTAATTAGAACGTGCTAATTTCTAATTTCTGGAACTAATAGTCAGATTTTTTATTTCATCCTTGTCAAACATTGAAATACATTATAACAAAAATTAAGTTAACCATTGTTATAGTTACTTCAACCTATTTCTGTAATATTATATTGATGAGACTCTTCATATGAAATATATCACTCATTATTATATACCCATCGATCCTATAAAAGGTTCAGACGAGGTCAGCATAGCGTCGGGAGTCGGGACGTTTTGTTACAAGGACAAGGCGGTCTGAAGTTTGCAAGAATACTATTAATTGAAAGTTAATATTGTATTTAAAATTCTAATATACTTTTCTTCTTGGAAATATTATTATAGGTATAAAATTATGCTTTGTTTCTCTTGTAGAGTTCAAAATCCATTACCAACATCGTGTGCGTCACACATTGTACTTTACGTCTTTTTTTAAGCACTCCTTACCATTTTCATTTTATTTAATACTAGTCTTTCTCGCGGCTTTGCTCGCGTTCCAAAGGCTGGAAACCAAGTCTCCGTCCGTCTTGCACGCGGTGATCTTTTTTTTTTCGGGAAGTCATGTTAAGAATATTATATCTTGTAAGATAATGAATATCTTCTTGTATTTAATGATATTCTTATATTTTTATAATTAACGAAAATCATATGATGTCAAGAGCAATTTTAGATTAGTATCATGTTTATAAAACACCTTCGCAAATAATGCATTATCTAAAAACAAATTTGATTACCATAAAAAAGGTTATAGCGAGTAAACCCTAAAAGAAAGACAACATGCTATCGTGGACTTTAGTTGAGAAATTTTAAAGGAAAACAATTCCGTCATACGTGATTCTTGCATAACTTTAATTTTTGCAACATTTTTCATTTACGATCCGCTTCTACTGGTTGTAGCGTGAAGTGATATAGCGTAAGCCTACCTCGATAAACGCACTATTTAACAGAAAAAGAATTTTTCTATTCGGACCAGTAGTTCCTGAGATTAGCGCGTCCATTCAAACAAACAAAATCTTCAGCTTTATAATACATTTTAGTATAGATTAGTATTATTATAGTATGTATATCTAATACTCGTATATATATGATAAGTTTATCCTCCTCTAATTAAATTCAGTTAAAATGCACATTTCCATTGCATCAGAGGTCCAAAGGTCTTCAAAATAAATAATAAAGCTCTCAAAAGTTAATTATAAGGAAAGTTTCTTCAAAACCGCTTCGGGAGCCATAAATACTGAGCGTCTAGAGTTAAATCTTAAAAATACGAATTACTGTAAAACAATGGAGCGAGTTTGAATTTATTTATTGCTCGCTAGACTTAGCGGTTTGTTTAAGCAGTCTTCTTAATGGGCGGGCCACGAGAAAAGACCTACCTATTTTATCATTTTGACAAAAGTGTTTGCAAATTTAACTAGTAAAATGAACAATTAAACTGAATCTACTACAACGCTATATTATATGTTAGTTAGCATACTATGCCGAAATGCTCGTTGTACACTGAGTGACACCATTTCGCGTAACGTCACTCTCACTCACACAAAGTTGACTGACAGTGCTTCACTTGTGACTTGCTTTACGCGGAGTACTCTTTTTAACCCCCGACGCAAAAACGACGGGGTTTGACGCGTCTTTGTGTGTATGTCTGTTGATAATTTTGCTTTTTTGTTTAAAAAATGAATTAGTCAGGAGTGTTCTTAGCCATGTTTGATGAAAGTCGGTCTAAGATGGCCGCTGCTACAAGGTGACGGATTACATAATATTTTTTCACAACTCCCTCAATATAATAGTATCTAAGGTAAGTTAAGTGATGACTAGTAAAATACAATACATTATTATAAATTTTAAATCCAGGATGGCGGCAATCACAAATTGGGGAGTTACATTTTGTTTTCACAACTTTGTTAGTAGAATACTATTTTTATTATTAATTATTTATATTTATATTTGAGGTATTTTTAAATTAATAATTTAATAGTTTTTTCTGTACTATACTGTGGTAGGTTTTTTGTAATCCATTATAATTTACTTAAGAAATGATATGTAGTTAAACTCAAGTTTCATGGCCCGACGTACTTAAAACTTAATCAACCGTGCTGAGGGCGGCACGAACAAAGAGCTCACCTGAAAAATGTACCAAGTATGGATAATTTCCAACTACTTAAATACCTCGAGCTTGGGAGAGCTCAGCTTGTTTACTTCTAGGCTTGACTCCGGCAGTGTAGAAGTCGGACATGATGAAAAATAAGTACAACGAGATATCAGTCTTGTAAATAAGTTTGAATTTTCTTTTTTAGGATTCCACATTTTCTCGGGAAAACCAAACAGTAAAATGTATAAGGGTTAGTAAAGTACCTAGTGAAATAAATATTTACCATATACTAAGAATTACTATATCAACAAAAAACTCCATGATTTATGTCTTTTTTACCTTGATATGATAATTTCTATACCATAAATATTTTAAGGTTGCATGTAAACAAAACAAAAGCCTCGTAAACCACTGCTTAAAATTATTCCACGGCAGACTGACCTCAAGACGGACGCTCGTTACATAATATTTTATCGCACGGATGCCGAAAACGATGCTAATAAAATGGTTGATTTATAGAAATCGCAAATAAAAAAGGGCAAACCTGTCCCGCGGCGTCCGGCCTACATACTGCTGGTCGCTGGATATCCCAACGCTTGTGTTAAGTACGAGGTATAAAAAAGCTATCAAGATACAGAAATTTATTTTCATAGTCAAATTATTACCTCGCCCTATTTTTCTAGTCTGTAATAACAGTCTATCGTAGTCCTGGATTTGAATCCTCCGCATAAGAAATTTTAGTAATGGGTCAAAATTCGGCTGAGTACCGAAATATGGTAGAATCCTTTATCGTACCAACATTATTTTCTTTTCAAGCAAATGTGTACACAGACATATATTATTTTATAGTAGGTGAAGCCCGGGCCCATCGATCATTGCCGAAGGCTTTTGTGCGTTATGTTAATACGAGGGCCACTCACCAGAAATATTGTTTGCTTTGGTCAGGTCATTCACAATATCGCCGTTTGATCTATTGAATAATTTTCACGCTTACTTTAGTATTCTTATATTAACTTTTTATATACGTATAAATATAAATGTTCTGTACAGGTGTATGTCAGAGAATTCCTTCTTAAGAGAGTTCTTTTAAACAGTTTCAAGAAAAAAAATGCGAGTGTTTGAGATTTTTTTTGGATTATTTAAATTTACAATCGTAATTGGTTTTTAGCGCTGGAATCGAGTTCCAGGATTATTATTTACAATACTAAGTATTTACTCTACTACTGACTTAACCTAACCTAATGAATGCATTATGTCCATGCACTTTTTCCAAATTACTTGGGATAAGCGCAGCAAGTCTTCTACTTTCACTCGCACCACCACACGTCCACCCCCCTTCTTTCTCATGTCCTGGTTCCCACAATCTATCCAATCTTTCACCACGTATTTACCATCTCCATTCATTTCCATGACTTTTTTCGTTATATGCGTTTTGACTCTCCTTTTCACATTCATATTATTTCATATTAACTCCGACCATCTCCTTCGAAATTCTCTGTTAGTTCTCGAAGCCTTTGTATCCGTATTTCTATGAACTTAATATTTTTATATATAATGTAAATGATAACCGAATAAGGATATTTCAACATCCCTTCTTATATGTAGTAAAAGTTTATATAGCTCATAATATTTTGTATTCGGGGATGTGTAAGTTTGCACACGCTCCCGGCCCCACAGCGCACTCGTCTCGTACTTTATAAAATATTTTATGCGGTTCATCATATTAAAACTATACTCTCAAGATGCTCGTTGCAAATTTGGTAGTTTACGCCACCTGTCGGCGCATACGAGACACGTGCGCTGAGATTTATTAAAATTATATACTTTAACTTTAAAAAGTTTTAAAATTCGTGAAGCACTAATACAAATATTGCTCTCTACAAAAATAAAATGAAACAAAAAGTTTTGAAGGTTTTATAAGCCACACGACTTAATAAAAGATTAGATAATCTAAGAAAATGTACACTTTCTACATACACATTAAAAATCCCTAGATTTTCGTATTCTAGTTGCAAAGTGTTAAGGTAAAAACAGCAGTGTAACATAGTGTTAGAGCAGAGGGTGGTCGTCGCCGCCTGACCGCGCGAGTAATTGCTGACCAGGTTGCGAAGAGCTTTAATTAGCATTTATATTACATGTCAATTTAACTTTTAAACATATTTTCGTTAAAATGGAGAAAGTAGTTTATCTGTGGAGGTTATTAGCATCTTTTAATTTGCTTTACTTAATTAAGGCTAAGGGCGTAAAATTACTGAAAACTTTATGCGCTTTAAATTTTAATAAATTCTCTGAATTGCAAAGTGAGGGATATTATGCGATATTTAAAATTAATTAATGTCATTCAAACGATGTGTGTCGTTAGTGTTAATTAAGCATGGTAAATTTCAAAGCTGCGCTGGTAAAGTGATGCCCCTGGCGTTGGAAAGGTGGCTACATTCACAACTTGCCTTTAGATAAACCATACATGTGTTTTATCTATATTTATATAAGTTTTATTACGCTATTAAAGTGTGTAATATACGTGATATAATGAAAACGGCTCACCGTATCTCGTGACAAACAAGACAAATGTATTGCATAGGAACGGTTTTTTTTGAGATAAAAAGTATTCTATATGGCATTCCAGACTGTCATCTATCTCTGTGATAAAATTTTAACCAAATCGGTTCACTTGCTTTGGCGTTAATGTATGAAAAATATCTAACTATCCCAACGTTTGCATCTGATTTGGGAAAAGTAATTAAAAAAATATTATGAAAAAATTACATAGCAACAAGCGTTCATGATTTAAAGTTGATGTAAATAACCGGCCATATTACAAAAAGCCTAGGAATATTACAATCTGACGAACTTAACAATCGGATGTCAATCAATTACAAATTTAATTGTTTAGTTGTCATCAACCGTAGTAAGTTTGATTGTATTTACGTGCGCTGCAAACAATTTTAACTAGTTTCGCCCCACAACTCCGCCGCCAAACTTTGTTACACGGCTTGTTGCTAGCTACTATATTAGAAACAATTATTGACTCTCATTTATTTTGGCCACATTATGTAACAACATATTTTTTTAATTTGTACTGATTATGAATTTCTATTTAGATTATTAAGTGACATCTGTAGAAAAATTACCATTGAAACAAGCAGGTTTTTGAAAACGATTAAGAAAACGTAGTGTTAAAATCTGGTTGAACTGCTGGGGATAACTTTTTTCAAATAATAATTCAGTGGTTATCTGGTACAAGATATAATACAACAGTAACTGTAAGGCTTCTACGGAACTTGTACTCTAATTGCAAAATAAACGTTACTTTTACAATCTAATCAAAAGTTATAAATTCTGACGTCTGAATTTCCCAGAACAAATTGAAACTTACATCGCGTCGCGTACTTGCTGTAGACTGAGTTTTCAAATAATGGTTTAAGAATAACACAACTTTAGGGAGTAAGTTAAGATTTTACAAGCATTATCAATGATACAAAAGCGACTAAATCCCGACTTTCGCGGACTAAATCCCGAGAATTTCCGATTCATTCTCATCATTTAATAAATACTATATGTATTTTATTATAGTAAAGCAGTTCAAACTACATCAAAAAGTACGATGACGTATCATGATGTCAGAATATGATACACATCGTTTTGAAATTGTATTATCGATATCGATTGTAGAAAGTAATCGTTCAAATTTAGATGGTTAATTCTAATCTTTTCAGTATACTGTTTATAATCACTACAATTTATAATTTGAGAGCATTTCATAAGAGAGGGAGAAGATATATATAAATGTCTCTATTTGTGTTAATATAATAAATATATGTTGGGACATTATTACAACAGCGCCATCATGTTTCGTGGTAAGCTACGAGGCTTGTGTTACGGATACCAGATAGCTGATATACTACACATATATATATTAAATACATACATATTATAAATATAAACACCCATGACTGAAGTACAAACATTCGTGCTCAACAAATGAATGCCCACAGCGGGACTCGAACCCGCGACCGCTGTTCCAAGCGTCTAAAAAGAGTCTATCGAACACAAATTCAGATATAATGTATTAAATGCTTTAAAGCTTTCTTAAAACCATAATTTTTTCTGTGACTTTTATACACTCGCAATCGATACGCTCTCGTATCAATATGAAATCGCATTTCGCATCGTGATTACAAGCGTTCATTGTATTTCGTTGGGGAATTTCAAAGCAGATATTACGGGAGCGGCTTCCCGCGTACATACAATATGCACGACGTACATTCCGACTGGAGATCGATGAATCCGCTTCATTGAGGTTGAAAGAATGAGCTGAATTATTTGTCAGTCGAAAGATTGATTTAAAAATTATTTATTAAAGGCTTCACGTTTTTGATTAATTATGAGTATCATTGTTTTTTTAGCTGATTTCTTTATTGATTTTTATATTAAAATAACTTCTCAGTCAATAAAGTTAGAGATAAAGCAATGTCAAAGTCAAAAGTAGCAGAATAATTTGTGGGAAGAGAAAAAATTAAAAAAAAGTCGAAATTGAGGCTCTCTTAGATTTAAGCGAATATTTGAAATTTCTAATATTAAACGTTGGTGAATGTTTCGTTTGTCCATTAAATGCACTACGCAGGTAGTTTACTTAGGTAATCTGATGTGGACCGCATGGCTTAAGAGCACTACTAATTTATAGTCTAGATCTAGAATTTCAGAGCACAGCACTAACCTAACGTATACGTATTATATGTACAGTATGTATATTGCATGCTGGTAACTTTGAGGATTGACTCTGTTGTAATCGATCTGTTTTCGTATCTTGTTTCTTTACCAAGTAGGTACTCCATATCATATAGATATGTATGGATGTACATAGCTAAATATTTGTAGATTATTAAATAAATAAAACAAAAAATAATACAGAAAAACTACGAAAGTAGAAAAGTAAAAAATGTACATAATTTTAATAGTTTACTAGAAAGTTGGCATAAAAGAAATGGAAAAGTACATACTATATTTTTGATTATAGTCATATTTGTCACAATAAAATATATATATTTTTTTCCTTTTTCCTTGTTTGATCGAGAAATTTAAACATAATATTATCATTATCATCGTAATTAAGGTACCTCATATTATTTATAAGGAGCGTTGATTCCCACGAAGTGTTTGTATTGACCATATTAGGCTAGGGTTCCTGATTTTTTTACGTGAGCAATAACGTAAATAAAAATGAGTTGATTTTCTTTCCCTTGTTCCCTTTTATATAAAATTGAGAATGTATTATTTTTCGTCCTTTTCTTCCAAACATTTTCAAAAGAGATTCTTTTAAGGTACAAAGTCGCAAAGTGTCGATTAAGATTAGAAAAAACAGCTTTGAATTTTTAGCACTCCAGCTCCAGCTCTGTATGATGAACACAGATGGACACCTTAACAATTTTTTAAATTTTGATAAAATTTATCTTCAAATCGAAAATTATCTAAATTTCTTGATGTCTTTTAAAACAGTGGAAGCGGCCGACGCTGTCAAAGTTCATAAAATCAACAGAAATGCTTCTATAAAACGGCGTCACTCCAATTTCCATCCATCACGCCTCATAAAGTCTTCGATTTGGTCTCGGAGTGATTGAAGCTAAAGACTTCCTCGCAGATTACTCAAAGTGAGAACAATCAGTGGCTTTTTTGCGCTCTTTCAGTGAATTTTCGTATTTTGCTGAATTTTTAGTACAATTTTGGTGTGCTATGAAGTTTTTATAGATTGACTACAATTTTTAATATCAGCATATTCTGCTTATGTATTGTAATTCAAAACACTTTTGTAAGTTATGTAAATAAAAGCTATAGTATATTTTAAATGAAGCAAATGTTTTTGTCTGTTCAAACCTTTCCATGTTACCCTATTGGTTATAACGAAAGTTTTGGAGAATGCGAATGGGATAAGGCTAGAAAACAAAAAAAATAAAGAAAAAAAGAGGTGATAGAGAGAGAAAGAGTAATCGAGAGAAAAAAGATCAACTCTCATCACACATCCTAAAATGATTCACTTAAGTATATGTATGTTACATCAGCAATAACAATTTAAAGATCAAGATCTCGAAAGTTAATAAAATAATAGAACTTGTCTCAGAGCAGAAACTTGCTAATGTAATTGTGCGGCAACTCTAAGGCCGTTATTAGAACGAGTTGATCGTCGTATTAAAACTTTCTTGTAACTATCTTTTCTAATTCTTTCTTCGGTAATAAATGTTAGTCAATATTGGATAAATGATAAGTTAATTATTTCCGTACATGTAATAAGGTAAGTCTTTTATAAAGAAATAAATGTAAAGAACACATTTTCCGTAAGGTTCAATTAGTTCAGTAAAAACATAATATTAAAATTGGTATATTCATCTGCAAAGGACAATAATTTTTGATTGCGTGAACGCTATTTGCTATATAACATAAAATCACAAAATAAGTCTGACAAACAATTAGAATGATTTACGTTAGGTGTAATATTATTCAGTATATATAACATTCAACCCAACAACGCAATAGAAATAGAGAAATAAAACGGAACACTAAAAATATCCGATTTGACCAATTACCGGCAGCGATTTTCAAATTCAGGTAAGCTGGTATACAATTTGAGGAGTTTCTCCAACTTTCTCTAACTTCCCCGCCTTCCTGAAGTTCGGGCACGTCGTAGCACCAGCCGAAGATACAGTTTGATTGTACGCCGCCCTAACGATCACTAGTGCACCTGACGTTAGGTGCAGGAAGTTTCATTTGCATTCTGAAGTCTAGATTAGTTTCTAATAGTTATTGATGAGCTTAATATTCATGTTATGTGAATATCTTTATTTTGGTTTAATTGCTGTTATCACTAGCATTTCGCGTGGCTCCGCCCGCGTTCTAAAGACTGGAAGCCAAGTATCTTTTTCAAAATATAAAAAAACCTTCACCGAAACACGCTGCATCCTATGAAATAAGTCATATGTCTATTTAGTATATTTTGTAGTTAAAGCGAATCAAAATAAATAAAACAAACGTCTCGTCATTTATTCGTTTAGAAATTATTGCCTTCTACCTTATAATACTAGATAGCAATTACTCGAATTTAAATATACAATAACGTGGTGCGGTGATACAGAACATCGTACTTTTTCTTAACCAAATTATTTCATCAAATTGACATCATTTCAAGACCTTTGCTATACCGGTCGTTATAGCGATCAAGAGCATGCTCCAGTGCACCTGGACAGACATCTTCCTAATATCTTTTTCTAATTATTAAATTGAATAAGAGAGTCTTTCAAAATGATTTCTTCCAGATTAGCGTAAAATTATCTTAATGGGGAAGAATTTTCTACAACATTTTTCTTAGAAAAGATCAACAGAACGTACAACTTAAATAGTTCATTAGAAATAAATTGAATTTCACTTATTTTCAGTACATTGAAAGGTCTTAATCTTCGCAGCGTGCAAGGTGCTGAAATCCAATAAGTGCAGTTTACAAACACTTCCGCGGGATTAGGTTTCGGATCCCGCAATTCGTGGGATTATTGCTACCATAATCTAACCCGGGATTGAACCCCAAGCTTTAAGCTTAGAAAAGTGCTTTTAAATAGAGAAAAAAATCTTTTAGACTTTATTTTATTTTCCTTTACATTTACTGATCTCTCTGATCACATTTTGTTGAAAGCCAATTCAAGACATTCTATAGCAAAGGATTTGGAGAACATTGTCCTTTGAGAATTAAAAAAGTAACTCCTGATATTAGAATGGAAAAAGGTATGTTTTTTAACTACATTTTTATACGTTTCATAATATCTAATGTAACATCTTGATTGTAACTGACTTTTCCACTAATATATGCACTAGCGACTCACCCTCGCTTCGCTCGGGTTCGTCCCTACGTAACGCCTTTAGGATAAATTTTTTACAAACTTTAAATGTCTTTTTTATTTATATCTAATCAAAATGCTAATATAGTTTCTAGCTATAAAAATGACGTAATTTCCAAATCAATTTTCATCCCCTATTTCAACCCCTGACGGCCCTTTTTTCGCTTCGGAAAGTAGCCTATGTCCTTTCTCAGGCTCTAGACTATCTGTGTATAAAATTTCATTTAAATCTATTTAGTAGTTTTGGCGTGAAAGCGCGACAGACAGACAAATTGACAGACAGAGTTACTTTCGCATTTATAATATTAGTAAGGATTACAGACAACTTTTATTTACAAACAAATATACAAAAGAACTAAGAGCAAATAAATATATGTATATATACATTCAACAAATACCCAAGTTTAATCAAAGTGTAGTAGTAAGTTAGCGCGGGTGCGACAGGGACGAAATTAAATGCAAATGCAGTGAAGGCAAAATTGCCATCCGTCAAGAGTAACACTTGGTACGAGGTGTAGTTTCGTTTCTTAGTAAAAATGAATAGCATTGTAGTCAGTTCTGTGATACTGAGTCCGTACTAATATCAGAAGTTATCTCTATAGAGCTTTTTATGTGTGTTATACAGAAATGGTCGATCGAATCTACATGATTTTTTTATAAAAATAGTACTTTTTTTAAATTTGGCGATGAAAGCGGTACTAAAAATAATATATTTTTTAATTTTATATACGTGTATATATAAAAAAAATACCGATATCACGTCAATTTGATTTTCCAGTAGCGTGTATTTAAGTTTTGACTTTTACAACGTTCGTAAAAGTAAAATATCCATGTCCTTCAGTAAAAATCGAAAAATATCAAGAAAATCGGTAAGTATTTCTAAGGAATGTAAGTTGTAACCTATGATATGGTCTTATAAAATTTTATAGCATCCAACCGTCATTAAAGCCTGATGTCGCTGTCTGCACGCTACTGCCTTGTATTTATTAAGCTCTTAATGGATATTGTGATAATAAAACTATTAATATTGAAAATATAATAATAACAATACGGCGTTGAGCTTTTTATAGCCAGGATATTGTGGAGTGGTGTAGTGACCCGTGGATAAACCTGTGTGGAACCAGTGTGGAAGAGATTACATATTCGATTTTTGTGTAATCATATTAATATTATATACCTAATGCATTTTTTGTGTGTATGTTTTTGTGTCATTAAGGTATATGTAAGTAATAAAAGAAATTCGAAACTAAGTTTGCATATAGCTCTAATTTTTACTCAACGATGCTAATGGGCTATAGGGTTTTATAACTTTTTTTTATTATTATATATGTTATTTAAATATTAATTATTAATTAATTAATTTATAAATTAATTAATTAATTATTTATTTTAAGTATATCTAAATCGGATTAGACTATGAGTAAACTCGCACAAATATTTTTCCCTATAGACCTTCGTACAAAGAAAGATGTCCATCAATGGGCTTATTGTATATAAAGATTATAAGTGAATACAAGTACATAGTAGTATTGTGAAGCGATGTTTTTATATTGTAACTTGTAATAATACTACAGAAATAGATACACTAAAACACTTAATAGTATTAGACAAACTATAGCGATCTATAAATGGTATCTCTTATAATCCCTCGGATTAAAATCCATCACATGTTATTGTAATATCACAGTATAAAGAATAGACCCAGTGGTCCAACGCCTTTGTAATCACTTACAGCTTATTGACTCTATGTTACCGACCAATCTACTTCGTGTTTTCTACATTCTACGTGACATTGGCGAAGTAATCTGTGCTAAACTGACACGCTTAGCAGCTATTAAACAAGAGAATTGAATTGAAAATAGTCCTTTACTTCAAAATAAACGACGATAACTACATTAGAGAAAGAGAGAGAAAAATACTAGATAGAGTGGTTCTCGAGGAAGGTTTTAGTATATAATTCGCTTGCGCTAAATCTAAATACGAGCTCGAGCGGAACGAGAACGAGTCCTTAGTTATACGTAATCAAAAATATGTCCTAGATATATCTATATAAGTTTTTTATTAACGTATCTGCCACGTGACAAAGAGCTGAAAACCTAGAAATAGGTACCTACTTACAATACTCCTCGTGGATCTCAGTTCTACCTCAACAGGATTTCAGTAAGAAGATATTATTTTTATTTACCTGAAAAAGAACGAAAAAATTACTTTTAGATGTAAAATTTCATATGAATGTTGTTGGTTATCGCATTTACAGAATAAGTATACTTCATACTGAAAAATTATCATCACTACCCGTGTTACTTACAACTATTATTTTATAGTATCTTAGTGACAGGAGAAAAATAGTGAAATTAAGTAAGAGCGCTAGTTCATGGAACGAATTAAGATAAGTCAAGTCATTAAGCCCGCATTTTTTCTCCAACATCAAAAACATCTCTTGACTGATTACTTTGTAGTAAACACTAAGACAGACAGATGATAGTTGTAGCCCAGTGGTAACGTGCTCGCTTGGATAACCGAGTGATGCGGGTTCAAGCCCGGGTCTCGCACTTCTGATATTTTCATGTGCAAATCATTTCTAACATGATTACCACTTGTCTTACGGTGAAGGAAAACAGTGAGGAAAATCTACATGTCTGAGAAAACCTAGCAAGTTTTCGTAAGACATGTGAAGTCCGCCAACACGCACTAGGCCAGCGCGGTGGATTATGGCCTGATCCCCCTCGTACTGAGGGAGGCCCGTGCCCAGCAGTGGGACGTTAAAAAGAGCTAAGTACTGAATTCAACAAAGTCTGAGCAGTCACATTTATACGCCAAGCGTAGATTGAGCTCTGTCGCTTATAAAATTTAATATTCATGAAATTATACCACTTGCTTGAGACATCCTACAGCTTGTGACATTTAAAAACAACCTTGTTGCTATAAAATACAGTTTAAAGTACAGTAATTGTGACCTGACTTCTAATAAGTCCATGTAAAATTGCAAGGTCTCGCTAGCGTCAGAAGACGCTGTAAATATGACAATGTGTTTATTTTGTAAATTACATTTCAAGAATCAAGGCACATTCGTTGTAATTCATAAGAATAACGCACGTATGCACTACACATATACATACATATCCATATATATTTATGAATCATGTAGATAAGAGATAGTGATACCTGATTATATTATATTCTATACTAACAACTCACACTCGCTTCGTTTGGGGTCGTTTTTAGGTGCTTCTTGCCAAATGTAAAGTTTGTACCCCAAAAATCCGTCCCGTAATTAAAATAAACAATACTTTTAAAATAAAAGTTATGCCTTATAACATTAGCCATCTGCAAGAGAAATCGCGCCAAAATCGGTCTAGCCGTTGCCGAGATTAGCCGGAACAAACAGACAGTCAGACAGCCAAAAATTTTGACAATCGATTTTTGGTGTAAGTACCGTATATATTTCCATAAGCATTTAGTGAAAAGCGGGTAATTTAAAACAGACACAGAAATAACAACATCCTATCTACTATCCAAAAAACTTAGATTAGTTGACATTCTACAGTCGATATTGCGAAGAGTACTTTTCTCTTAGAATTGCAAACTGTAAAAACTAGCCATAAAGATCATTTTCGTATATTTAGTTTCTCATCTGAAATTCTTCTTGTCTATGCGCTAACGAATTAAATTTTCAAAAAATTGAATTTTTTTGGTGCTGTGATGGGTTTATATTTTTTTCAATTAAATGCGATTTTATATGAGTTGCTATTATTTTGAGCCTTCAAATATATAACTAAATTTACGAAAAGTATAAGTACTTATACTAAATAATAATTTTACAACCAATGAGAAGCAAACGAACCTGTTTACTTAAACTTATTGAAATTCAATCCGACTTGGGAAAGTATTTTAAGCGAAGTTCTTTAGAATCGTTTGAACGTGGTCTCAATATCTTCTAAAGTGTACTTTAGATTTCTTTCAGGTATGTAGCGAAAAGTTAAGTTTTTTGACGTCACATATTTTAAAGAAATAGCTTCCAATAACAAGGTTGTAGCCGGTCAAGTGTGTACTTTGAAAATCTTGCAATGCGATTTGTGTTTCAATAAAATTAAATATTTTTACTATGTTTTCTTTGTTATATTATCCATTGTTATTATATATGTATATTTTATATATGTACTACGTAGACGACTTGAAAATGTATAGACTTTACATCGCCATTTGAATGATATCAATCTAATAGTATTGTCGCTTTAACACCCATGAGTAGAGTACAAACATTCGTGCTCAACAATTGAATGCCCCCAGAGGGACTCGAACCCACGACCGCTGGCGCAGCAAGCATGGTCACTACAAACAGCGTCAATCAAAATTAAAAACATCTTCTTTAATTGATAATTAAAATACTCGTTGATATTTCCTTCTACAAAATTTAAATGTTAATAGACACAACTAAGAGCCCGATGGGATTTCCCATTGACTGAATAAACATTTCCTTCCTTATTGCTCACTTTCGTTACAAGTAACTCTGTTGTCTTTTGCTGGTCTTGGCACTGAAACTGGTTTGTGCGTATAGTGAATTAGTTTAATTAATTATTAATTAAAGTTGTTGTGATAAGCCGTTTCCACGTGAAGGACTGACAGATATTAGTAAATAATATATATAGGTTTGTCAATATTAATCAGTAAATGAATATAAAAGTTTTCAACACTATTATAGTATATAGCCCCGGGTCACGTCGTAACAAGTAAGCGGTCGCAGCGGCCCGCTCGACGCTCGAGCTAACAAAACCGACGCCGCAGTCCTAATTAAATCATTAACATTTATGTACACCCTTCTGAACTACCACTATAGGATATTACAAATTAATCTCCTTCTATATAAATAGAATAAATGATTTCTGTCGTTGGCAATCGTTTTTCCTTAGAACAGTTTTTTTTTAAACAAATTAGTTTTTTAAAGGAAATTCTGGTATTATGAGTAGTTTTACAAAATAATTATCATCTTTGAACCCCGTATAAGCAATAAGAAAACAAAGTTTGTAGTAAAGTGTTTCTCGTCGGCTTGTCTCAGCAAAACTGCCTTCCGAGCTGATGGTAGAGATTCCTCAGGGACTTGATATTCACTTTTAATTTAAATTTAGAGAATTAAAAATTGTTTGTACAAGTATATTTAGTATATTTGAATAAAGTATATTCTGATTGGATGGATCGCTGGTCACCCTAGTGCTGCCCTTCGTAGCGAGCTGTAGAGCATTAAAAGCTTAAAGCGGACGTTTAATATAATAACACATTACACAGCAAAACCCAATATAGTAATTGATTTAAGATTAGCTAAACTTCTTGTTAGCCTTTGCTTTACTTATCTATTTTCGAATAGAAATAGATCTTCTAAAAAAATTATTATTTTTTCAAACACTTTTAAATCGTCAATTTAGTGCCAGAATGTAAACAATCAAAGATGCTCGAGTTTCTAATATTGTTAAGGTAGATTACTGTCTAGAATAACCTGTAGAATAGACTACAATATCAATTATAATACCTACTTTTCATGTCTCAATATCCTAAAACTTTAATAACTTCGTGGAAATGTCCAAAACTGCTGAAAAAAACGAAGTATAATGTATACATTACTTACTACAAAAAATACAAGTATCCACTTTGACAAAGTCTTTAAATGCTTTTAAATCCTTTAATGTCCGGAACTCTCTTTCAAGCGGCTCGTACTTAACTAATTTTAAGTTAACATTATAATTTATTTTATTGCCAAAACTCCAAAGTAAGAGGATGCGAAATCTTTACGTTCTACGTTACGACGCAATCTGTACGCGCTACGTTTAGCTCTGTTCGCACTTTTGTAAAACTTTGCTATAAATAAGAAATGGTGCAGGAAAGCCTTAAACTTTACGACCCTATAGATCGATACTGGAGGCAACGTGCGTCATAAAATTTCATGTCAAACTAGGTTCTTAATAAACTTAAGACTGATTTAACATTATGAGGGTGTTATTTTTTGTATTAACATATTAATAAAGCGTTTAATGTAATCATTTAATAATTTTAATTATACTAGGATAAACTTAATATTCTTTTTCAGATTCAAAAACTAGCTGAATGCAAAAAAAGAACGTCTCTATAACGTGTCTCTGTTACGTGTCATTAATCTTAATCAAATTCCAAAATTAAAATATACTATGTTCAAATAGATTAAAGTAAGTTCAAGTATTATTAAAATGTCAATTTAATCTATTTCAATTTCGGTAATGCAAGTCCGCGTGAAAGCTTTCAGGTAGTTTTATTGAAGACGGTGAAAAACTTTCGGTACACTTCCTTTTTGCTCTACAATCAATTTATTCGTATCTTACTTATCCTACGTGAGTATCAACAAGTGTTTACTACATTTTACTATCATTTTAATTAACATCTTTAATATGACTCAATTTCAGCTAATTAATTCGATACTTTTATTACAAAGAAATGTTTATTTTTTTTGTATATACATATCTTAAGAAAGGCAATTCAAAATAAGGTTGACTCGTAACTTTATCACGCAAAATACACACTACTGAAGCGACGACTTGAATCGAAAATCATGTAATTCTCACGTCTCATCCCCAAACAGCTATTTGATAGCGTTGTTACTTTTTGTGTCGTCGGTTATCGCATTTGTCGAGTTTTCCGCTTCATTTATATGTATATAAAATATGGGAAAGTACGGAAGAAGACTCTAATCTGCGTTATTTTTTAGCATTACTAATTTTAAAAACACGAAATTTTGATAACACAATGTTGTTAACAAAAAGGCAAAACGGACTTGGGCTATTGGGGTATTATAACTATATATTTACTAAAAAATATCACAAGTGTTCGTCGAATATATTCGTATATATTCTGGGACATTGACGCACAGCACAAAAGCTACGAGGGTTGTGTTATGGATGTAAAATAGTTGATACGCTACATATATATAATTGCAAACATATTATTATAAATATAGTATCATAATGATTATTGAAGATTTGAGGATATATCAAACATATATATAGAATCTACCTATCAGTATAAAAAATAACGACTGAATGTCAGTGGTCAGTGACTACGTACTAAACAAAAAAAAAACAAAGTCTGTGAACATATAGAGGAAAAAAGGTACTAAGCTACGAGTAAATTTATATAAGGAGTTATTAACGTTCAACATTTTTATTTTCAAAATAAAATATTTTAGTACATAAAATCTTCAATTACATACTCAATCGAGACGAGTCACAGGAGCTTAAATAGCGTATTTCCAAAAAATACCACAAAAAGGTTTTTTTCTGTAAAAAAATATATACAAAAGCTGTCACCGGCAGCTTACAGCAAACGTAATACTGATCAACCTGTTGTGAGAAACAAAAGGGGCAGATTATCCTCGATATTAAAAATTCGCCGAAACAAAGCTTCGGGGAAGCCATAATTTCGACATAAGCTCTACGGCGCTTAATAAGTGCATTATCCCGCTTATATTTTACGGGGTGGTGTAACTGAAAATGGTTTAGATGTTCGTAAACCGAGCTTTCGAGGATTTCGTTTCGAAAATTGTTTCTTCAGATGTAATGAATGTTGGACTTTATTTACAGTATTTATTTAGAAATTTATTTATAAGGAGGTTTTATGTAGCCTTAGGCTTAATAAGATCTACTTAGATCATCATCAAACGGTTTGTGTGAGATATTTCCAGATTTTAAAATAATTTCTTTTATTGCCTTAAAGCATATTCAAAAATTCAATCAGACAAAACTACATCTTTTTTTTCATATACCTACTGTATTAAAATCGAAATGTACAAGTCGTGAGATAGATGGGATAACCCTTCGGTAGCTTCACAAGTAGGTACTTACTTCATCGATTGATCTTTATTTATTTTATCTCTTATTTAAGTACCTTATTTAATTAACCCTTTAGGTTTAAGGTATTTTCCAAAAATACCCCATATTATTAACCATCACCATATATAGAACTCTCGCACGTAACGCTATGCTTTTTGAACCACCCTTTGTATTAGACTATCATGGAATCTGTTATTTTTTTAAATACTTGTTTATGTAAAACCATACGTATTTGCTAAGCATCGCTATGTAATTAAACTGGAGTCGGTAGGGACAATCAATCGCGTGGATGTGAGATGTTACGTCACTTCCGCTAGAAAATTGCTTTCGATGCTCTACAAGCGGTAAACATTGTGTATCTATTTTTAAACTACCTATTTATTAGTTTGAGAGAATCTAGCAAGTTCTCGAAAAACATGTGTTCAATAAGTTCGCCAACCCCTACATGGACAGCGTGGTGGTGGATCCCCCCGCATGGGGCCCCGGACCCAGCAGTGAAAAGTAATTATAAATGTTATAATATATGAATCACCACCGCAAGAATATACATATTTTGTGTAGTGTCAATATGTTGGTCAAACTTTCAAGTAGGACATAATTATCGAAAATTTGAGGAAAACGTTAAAGATTATACATTGTACCTTCTCATTACACATTACATTACATATACGCAGGCTTTTTTGCCACTATTTTTGGGTTCACCCTAATTCTCGAAAGTAATAATTCCATAATTTTTGTACACCCTCCCTAACTTCTTGCCACTGTGTTTTAAGTTTTACTCTTTTTTTTTCAAATTCTTTCAATTTTTCAGTTTTTATAGCTATTTTTGATTTTTTTCGATATAACTTTTGGGGGCACTGTGGGCCCGCGCGTGCCCCCCAAAGTAAGCCCTGCATATATGTATATCGATAAAAAGATAATGAAACTATTTTGACTTTGTTTATGAACAGTCACTTGGCTATTATGTCCCGTTATTAACTTAGACACTACTCGAATGTATTACAATATACGAAGACGTTTTAGATTGATGATAAACCAACATATGCTGAATATCCTTAAAAATATGGCAGCAGAAAGTAAACTTTCCTAACGATAATTGAAACAGCCTTATAACTTCAAAGGGAATATGAAGCGCTCTCGCCATAGGCGTCTTCTATGATATAACTGAATAACATAAATGAAAAACAAAAAACTTGCTCTTGGACCTTTACTTAATTATGATTTCGAACTTCAGAGACGTACTTTGTACTCGTACGTATATGTTTATAAAAACAGTACCTTTTTTCATCTGACAGATTTTCTTTTTATTTTGTTTAGTAGAAAACTAATTAAGAAATTAGAATCAGTTATTTTTATATAGAGCTTTAGCGCGAGCGAAGCCGCGGGTTCCGCTAGTAAATGTATACAAAAACTTGACAAATTATATACTTAAACCTTCCTCGAGAACAACTCTAGCCATTGGTGACAGCATGAAAATCGGTGCAGTAGTTTATGAGTTTCTCGCGAACAGACAGACAGACGCGGCAGAGGACTTTGTTTTATAATATGTAGTGATAATAATTCACGGTGAGCATTTGTAATCTTGTAATAACAAGTACTTAATGCACTTTTTATCGTTTTACTGTGCACAAAGAGTGATTACTAGAGTCTCTATTACTAAGCCTTCGCTTTGCGTCCATCAGTCGATCTGACAGCGGAAGCTTTAAAAGGCTATAGTGGTGGGTAAAACTTTTACATTTACTATTCACTTTAAAAAGTGAGTAACAAAGACTTGGTCTCTCGTCTGGTAACGATGTATATATTTTCAGACAGCAGTCGGTGCAGTCTACTCTGAAGATGACTGCTTCGATTTCCGCTTTAAGCAAATATCCATATTATTATGTAGTAAAATCTTTAGAGTAATTCAACAAGAATTCTTTATTCTTTACAGCTGAATTCGCGATACAACTAATCTATATCTATATCTATAATATAAAAATGAATCGCAAATTGTGTTGGTAAGCGCATAACTCAACAACGCCTGGACCAATTTGGCCGATTCTTTTTTTGTTATGTTTGTTATTGTTAGGAGAAGGTTCTTATGAAAGAAAAAAATAAGGAAGTTGTGCGGAAGATTAGAAAATTTAAAAAAACTTTATAAAATTAACGGCGTTTGACGTATCAGTGATGACCGTTGCCATGGTGCGTGTAATGGTAATTCATATTATAATCAAGACAAATATATAGCGGGCGGTGCAAAGTAAAAAATATATACAACACGTACCTAGGGACGAACCCGAGCGAAGCCAGGGTGAGTCGCTAGTACCTATATAAAAATGAATTGCTGTTCGTTAGTCTCGCTTAAACTCGAGAACGGCTGGACCGATTTGGCTAATTTTGGTCTTGAATTATTTGTGGAAGTCCAGAGAAGGTTTAAAAGGTGAAGTACCTAGGGACGAACCGAGCGAAGCAAGGGTGGGTCGCTAGTATTAAATATATTCACAGGTTTAGCTCTCAAGTTACACAAAGTTTAGAAGCAAAACTACAAAACAACATGTATTCGACAGATTCACGTGTATTCGCGATTGTGAAGGTCACCTCATTTACCTCGATTACAGCGATTTTCCATTGATAAAGCATTTCCCGTCACGAAGGTCATGTGATGATAATTAGGGGTGTTTATTCGTTGTGATAATGACGGAGAAAATTGTTTAATATCATATAATTTTATGTACGATTTATTTTTATTAACCGACTTCCAAAATAAAGGACGTTCAATAGTTGTTCTTATACTATTTTCGCCTTTGGAGGATAGATTTAATTTTGTTCTTGTAATATCCTATATATCTTGTGGATGGCCACAAATATTATGTATATTTTAAGAAAATATTTTCATACCTAGGTGGATAAATCAATGATATTGAAGCAAAACAAAACACACTCAAAGCAAATTTGACCGTAGTAGATACATCAAACTAACAAAATTACTGAGTTATGAAATGAAAACCTTTGAAAGAATAATATAGTTCAAGCGCGAAACTTTGTAGGATGCAAGTTGCTTATTCTAAGGAGAAATAAATCTTCGCAAGTCTTGCTGGCGACGATGCACTGCATTATGAGCATGGTTGTATACTCAAATATGTGATAACTAATATCTAGATATTGAGATGAAAAGATAACTACCTAGTTTTACAAAAACATATGAAATTCTTTATTATGCATTCGGGTATCGTGGTGGACTCTTATACTTCTTGTATGGAAGGGTTTTAGTATCTCTGAGAGAAAACGCATATTAGGTAGTTATAGACACTAAGGCAGAACGGATGGCAGATCCTGCAGCCGGATAGACCGTAAAACCTCAGGACCAGGATGGTAGGCGCTTATTGAAAGAGGGAGAGATATGTAATATACATAAATATTATAATTGAAAAGATTATTTACCAGATGATGTAATCCATCTAATTATGTTGCCCAATTTAAAAATACATTTAACTTTTAAAAAATCAAATAAGTGACCTCAATCTTAGCCCAAGCTGTCTCCTTCCTAAATAGTAGTGTAATACCTCATAAATGTTACCTAACTAATACAATATCATTTTTATGACGTTCATTATAAATAACAATAGATTGTGTTAGAACAACGCTCGATGCACCTAATGGTACAGCATCTGGCGGAATAAATCTCCCACAGATGTACCCAATGATCCGGCGCGAAAATATATCCTATCTTGAAGAGACTACAAAGAAGTCTCGCTCTCTTAAAATTGTCCGAGTTAAAAATATTATAGTTATCGCTTGTGACCGTCATTATTGGTATATATAATTTTTAGATAATTAAATTATTAGTCGAATATACTTGTAATAAAATAATCATTAATATCGATATAGAGGCCGTACCTTAGTTTTTACAACTTTGTATGTTTGAGACTGCATTAGTAGAAAACCACTCTACAGATTTTGATAAAATTTGGAATAATAGCTGGTTGTCTAGGTCAACATTTAGGACACTTTTTACTGCGGGAAAATATCTCAACTCTGACAAATCTATACTAAATATTAAAACAGACCGAGGGACGAACACGAACGCAAGATAGGTATAGGAGTATAAATATTTATGTTTGTCGGTTCACTTTCTTTTACGCAGCAACAGTTTTTTTTTTAAATTAAGTTTATATTTTCCTAAATATAGGTTTCGACTCTTCCAGGTCTGTAAATCTGTGTCGCTCGGGACCCGAGGCGCTGGCAGCTTACATCAGAGCTATTGTCATCTTCAATGCAATCGATATCTGGTAACATATTGAAGGCTACTCATTTGTAATAAACTGCTAAAATTATATATATTACTGGTATAAGTATAACATAATATATTAGTTGTATAGTTAGTGTAGTATTTTCTAATGAACTTTGTTTTATGTTGCAGTTCGAGTAAGATTTTATAGGTAATTAAGGTCTATCTCAAATAAAAATAATGATATTACTAAATCATTTACTTTATTTTAGTCTATTAAAAAATATTTATACGTCACGTAAACATGCGTAGGTACTTATTGTCCGCGACTCCGTTTGTGGAAACATGTTCAAAAAGCTTAAACTGGATGGATATAGAGATAAAAATCAGTTTAAAGATCTGAAGACTCTGGACCTGGAGTAGCACATCGGTATCTTGAGGTTAACATCGAGCGAAGCTAGGGTAAGCCAAACACACATGTCATATTTATTGTATTATTACAATTGGTTTATATTTTTTTCTCTTTATAAAAAAATTGGATTATTCTTGTAGAAAGTTAACTTAATCCGTACATACAAGTTTAATTTAATAAAAAGGAAACTTTATAAGTTCAATAGAAACTTTTTTCAATAACCTACATAAAAGCTCTCAAAGGAAGCTACGGAGGGAAGTTACTGCGGTTGCAAGTATATTTCAAAGTAATTGTCACCGTATAAGCAATCGATGTCGTGTCCTGAGGCAATGTAGGGGAGGGTGGATATCGGAAGTGATATATTTCCGCATTCAGTAAACTATCAACCACAAAATGTATGTTAAATGAATAAGAAAATCATTTATATATAAAATAAAACATTTGTAAGTGTTATTATTCCTTAATGTTCGTAACAATTTAAAGTAATTATTGTAAAATTAATATTGGTCCAATTACTGGTGCGAGATATATCGCGTAATATACCCCGAAATACTGACTCCTTGTTCTTTGTCGATGAAGTCGATAAAAACTTGTTCCTCATGGACTTCATTAATTTATGCCTAAAAATATTTATGACATGAATTAGTCGTAAGAAGGGAATTTCTTTAGTAAAAATCGTAAGGGGTGTAATTCATAGGGGTTGCAAAACAGAAAACAGCTTAAAAAATGAAATGCGTGTAAATACACGAACAGTAGTAGTAGGTACCTATATTATAGTACACAAAATGAGAAAAGTCAAATTAACTAGCTTGAGTTTTCTGACTGACGGCAATCATATTTTGCTCTTGATATTCAAACTTCAGCACCAATTCTAACAAATGAGATGTCAGACGCTTCTAAAAACTCAACTGATCTACGAATCTTACGAATCTTACGAATATATTTTACCTACCTTCAAATAAGAGGATTATTAAACAATATCTCAAATATAGAACAAAGCCTAATCTTCTTTTCAGTATTTTAACCTCATCTTTTATCTTATACTAGTGATTCCCGCGGCTCTGCTCGCGTTCTAATAACTATTAAAAATAGGGATTGGTGGTAGAAATTAAAAAAAAATCGGGAGAGGGCCACGATTATCATCTAGCGGAAAAAAATAGCCTACGACCTATTCTCAGACCTACCTCTTTTGAGGATCATCGATAGCTAAATCTAATTCTATTACATATTTATATTTGATAATAATTACATTCCTATAATATAACATAAAAATTATATTAATTATAATAATATATTCGAAATAATCGACCTGAAACACATACGTCTACCTATTTACTAAATTATATCAAAATCTGTTCAGCATTCTTCCAGTGGAGCAACAAACCTACACCCCTTTACAAATTCTCCCTTATCACCGCGGTGGTCCGATAGGGTTATGGTCATTACAGGTAATTCTAATTAAATCCCATAACATTCCCACAGTTGGGTTGTAAGACACCTATTACGCAAATACAGGATGTACGTTTGCGAAAACGACGATAAAATGCACGTAGTTGCGTTTCAATGCGGATGTGCGGCGCGTAATATAACCCTTCCTGCTAAACTAAGATTTCTACTTCGATTTATTTATTATGTAATTTAATTTAATATGATGAATTGACGTAAAATTAAAAATTTTCTTTGCCGTAAGTTGACTATACTAATCCTCTTCACGAAACGTTAACTACGGGTACTTTTCGATATTGGAAATCGTAGGTTCCAAATTTCAATCCAATTTATGACATTACTTTTATGATATTACTTGTCTGTTTTACTGCCATTTATTTCTTCTTATGTCCATGATCAGATTAGGTTAACACAATATGTTGAACATAACAGGTCTACGTAGAACCACTTCAGGTAGTAGTTATAAAGTTTAATAGGATAGAAAAATTGTAATAATTATAATAATACTAGCTAAAAATAAAATGTCGAAACGTCGGGAGCTAAAAATCAAAATAAATCCGCGACAAAATCCGAAAAGGTAGTTTCATTTATTCGAATATTCGCGTAAACCTAAGAAAGTATTATTTGATAGGAATAGAAGTCACAACGTGTAATCCTAGTGAGACAGACATACGTTGTTTAAAATTTTCGTAGTCATAGAAATATTTATACTTTCAATATTTCGTGGTATTTAAATTCAAGTCTTTAATAAAATTGTTTTGCCTTGAACTATGTAAGTCTGTTGTAAATTATAATTTTGGATATCCTGTTAGCCGACTTTATAACCGAGTATTATATTAAAATAATATATTTGTGAAATATCAAACTGATAATATCTAGAGGTTAGAAGTTCAATCGAAAAGATTCAATCGACGTGTGTTCGAAGTTGCAAGGCAAGTTTGCAAGTTTGTAAAACCATTATTACCCCATGTATGTATGTAATGTGCACGGTGTAGAATAAAGTAGGGGTTATTTATTATCCTAATGAATTTAACAAAAAAAAACTACCCCATGTATGTATGTAATGTGCACGGTGTAGAATAAAGTAGGGGTTATTTATTATCCTAATGAATTTAGCAAAAAAAAACTACCCCATGTATGTATGTAATGTGCACGGTGTAGAATAAAGTAGGGGTTATTTATTATCCTAATGAATTTAACAAAAAAAAACAAGCAATTTTTTTCATATCAAACAATGTCTTATTAATCATACCATATTACTTCGTTCGGGCTCGTTCCTAGTAAAAAAACAAAAACAAACCTATCCCACGGAAACAGTAGTAGTTTTTGTGATAAAAATAACCTATGTCGTATTTCTAGACTATAATCTATAACTGTGCCAAATTTCATCTAGATCCCTTCAGCCGTTCCAAAGAGCAAGAAACATCCATCTAAACTTCCTTATATATCCTTTACATCAGTAACATTTTTTCCTAAATTATCTCTTTCAAAACTAATATGTAACGCGACGGATAAAACAAAACACAGATGGCGTTAGTCGCAATAGTTATTATTTCCCTCACTGTGCGATACGGTCATTAGTTCCGCCGCGTCATCTCGACATTGTCAAGTGCAAGGACGCAGCACTCGTAAACATTTAATATCGCGATTATTTTAACCGATTAATTGAAAAACTACTCTATTATGTTTAACAAGCGAATATTTGACGTCTCTACATATAATAATATCTGAGTCAAATCTGTACATTAAATATTTGGAAACATAGTTTAAATAGTCATTAGGTCGGTACAATAGTTTTTAGAATTTTTGTCTGTCTGTCTGTGATCTCATCGCACGAAAACCACTGAACTGATTTTTATGGAAGTATGATGATAGCTGGATTTCCGGGTCCAAAATAATTATAACTGAGAAAAAATATTATATCTCTGAATAATTAATCTATACTAACAGGTACCAAGTGATCGTACCTGGGGAACGAATTTGAGCGGATCGAGGGTAAGTCACTAGTTTCAAAACTATCATTTTAGATTTTATTTTTACAGTTCATCCTCTTCAGTGACATCACTAAACATTTAAATATTAATAATACAATCAGGCAGTGGTAGCCCAGCGGTAACGCGCTCGCTTATATAACCGAGTGATGCAGGTTCAAATCATGGTTCACCTCTGATATTTTCATGTGCGAATTATTTTCTACCATGATTACCACTTGTCTTACGGTGAAGGAAAACATCATGACGAAACCTGCATGTCTTACAAACCTAGCAAGTTTTCGAAGGACATGTGAAGTCCGCCAACACGCACTAGGCCAGCGCGGTTGACTAAGGCCTGATTCCTTTCGTACTGAGGGAAGCCTGTGCCCAACAGTGGGACGTTAAAAAGGGCTGAAGATGATGATGATAATACAATAAAGTATAAACGTTAAATATTCCAACACTTCACGCTTCAAGGACACGTTTAACTGGCTGAGTTAACATCAAACTGCATGGTTAGCTCTACATATTACTAAATCATGCTATGTAAGTGGTATCAGGAAATTATTTCCGCCCCGCTATTGTCAAGTGCGAGGACGCGGAAGGTGAATGCACAATAGTTGCCAATAAACGGCGTATTTCACGCCGAAATGAGTCAAAATTGCTTTTGTGATTATGAAATGTAATTTTAGTTACCTCTAGTAATCGATTTACATAATATATCCATTATGCAGAAAATTTTTTGGTCGAAATATTGATTGGTGGTGGCGCTTCTATATAAAAATAGTGTTAAGTATAAGTGTGAGAATAAATCTGCCGTCTATAAGCTTAAAGGCCGCTAAATGACATTTGGTCATTTTTTACTTTTTAATGCCATATTACTTACAAAAAATTCTCTATCGATCTGTCTAGGAACGGTTATTCTATCTTTTACCGTTTACAAGATATATTTTTTTAAAAGGCAGCTAAATACAAAAAAAATATACTTTACACCGCATAAAGATCGCTAAACAGCACTACTAGATAAGAAAGCAGCTATAGTACTTTAAGGTTAGTATCGATTGAATTTTTTTACTATGAATGCTGAGCTAAAAAACAGTTATTATTTAACAATTAACTAAAAGGCAGCAAAAGTATTTTAGCGGCTTTTTACTTTGGTTACATTAAAGTGTAATATCTTGCATAGACTTAACTAAAAGGCGGTTATACGCTCTTACGTAACTAAAAAGCAGTTAGAATCATTTAGCGGCCTTTAAGCGTTGTATTGTTACTATTTTTACAATAGATAAACTATTATAGAAAGCCATGTTAGTCCGTACGCAAAGTAAAATGAACATTTTTTCTATATCTCGCATAACAAAAAAGCCGTTAAATAACATTACATCGCTAAAAAGTGGCAAATTACGCAAGCTACCGCGCCCCTCTTGGGAATTTTTTCGGGTTGCGGGGGACGCGCCTGGGCACGGCGCCGGCGGGCCGAAGCCGGCAAGTGCGAACCAAAATATCAACGAAGGAGGACGTTTGCTGGCGTCGCGTTTCGCGCCAAAATCATCAGTCATCATTTCGGGAAGGTTTCCAAGGTACGTATTTTATTTTATTATGTAGTTATTTCAAACCAATAAAACTATCCAATGCAATTTATTATAAAAGAATGTTTTGTTTACTGCAAAATAGTAGGTGCGACAATCGAGACGCAGCCGGCTATTATTCTTGAGTCAACCTACCCGCTTAGAATTGAAACCGAGTGCTGTCAAGCAGTGTCTTTCGTTAGCCCTAAGCGTGTGTTATCAATGCAGTACCTACGGGAGGATTTGTTATGTAATTAGTTTTACGTATGCACGCGTGGCTTTGCAGATGCTTTTGTTTTCGAGTTGTAATAGCTATCAACTAAGTATTTTATAAGTAGCTAAAGCTTATACTATGGATGCATGGATGCACGGTAGGTTCCGGGTTCGATTGCCGCAAGGGTTTATCGAAAGTTAAGGAAGGCAACGATTTTTCATTTGTCCCGAGACTGAATAGTATACCAAACCATAAATATTCTAACCTTACCTATAATAATAAATGTCTTTAGTACGTAATGTAACACGATATTATGTATCGTAATTAAGTATAATTGTTTTTTGTAATTTAAGGAATTTGAAAATTTCGCTCACAAAGTTCATCGACCGTCATGTGGGACTTAAACTTGAAGAGCAATCGCCCGGATAGCTAATGTAGGGGTCGTGGGTTCAAGTCCCACCAGATGACGGTCGATGAATTTTTGTGTGCGAAACTTTCTTACATAATAAGTTATTGGTTTTCGTGTGTTTGAACTGTGATAAACTGATAAACTATATTATTATATCATAGCTTACATTACTTGTTACAGATATAATGCAAGAGCTAAAACCATATTAAATATGGTTAGTAGTTGTGGTGAGTTAGACAATCAATCTCATGTAAACCAAGATCCGAAAAAAAACAAGTTTGTTCCGAAGCTTCCGACAGAAAATATTTGAGTATTATTACGAAATTTCAAAGATTGAAAGGTGATAACGAAAAATTTAGTAAACGATTTGTATTCCCGCGAATATTCTTTAACATATTCAGTTTTCAACAAGATATGTGAAACACAGATTTCGCAAAGTTCTTCCCATCTTAATAGCATCGATTTAGAAGCAATAGAAAAATATTTGGTAACAAAAGACGTGAATTCGATGGAACTTTGTGATTCTATTTCATTAGACCTGCTGACGTGCAAAGAAACTTTTGTGTTATCACCACAATATGAACCTGATGGTTACAATACCGATTTGGCCAAAGATTCACAAATCCATGAGGCTAGTCATATTGGTGAAGATTTTGACTCAGATGATTCTGTTCGCGACAAAAATTATTACCCATCTTCATCTGACTTGTCATCTGAAGAGGATAAAGATAGTCCATCGACTTCAAAAAGAAAAAGAAAATTATTAATGGCTCGAAATGAAACACCTTCCAGAACAATCGAACCTCCTGCGTGCGAAGATGTAAATACAAAAGTTCCTCTCAAATATACAAATACTTTACATTTATCTAGATGTCACTTCAAGATGTTAATATATACAGTCAAATGTTGATCCATAAGAGGAGTAAGAGTTATGACGGTTCTCTTACTATTCAACCTCTTGTGAATAATCCGAAACCCAAGTACAATTATGAATATATAATAACTTTCCGCACAGAACCTAAAGGTGTAGAAAAAAATAAAAAAGAGACTATTGTTAATAAATTGTCTGGGTTAATACCAGCGCATAAAATGATTTTTGGAGAAATTTGCCAACATTTGATTAAGGCTGTGACTAATGAAGACTGATTAATTTAAGATTGTTGTTCATGTGTCAAAATAAAGTTCTTAATGTTGATAGGACATTTGCTGACGCATGAAACAAAATTAAAAAATATTTGTATAGTGTATTAAGTTTTAATTCATATTAATTATTTTTATTTTTATAAATAAAATAATATTTGTTTTACAATTTATAACTAAGTGAAATTCAAATAAAAAAAAATAGAAATTAGTGCATTTTTTCTTTGAGTAATGAGTTTGACTTAGTTGTAGAACACGCAGTATGTATAATTCTGTTACTTTTTATTCCAATTTTATTATTTTTATTAAAATGTATGTAAACATCGATAATGATGAATTTTTAATTTATTTTTAAGTGAGAGTTCCTATCTAGTACCTGAAATTTCAGGATTATTTCGTGATTTGTCATGCGATTTTTGGTTGTTAGTTTTTAAGAAGAATTATTTCACATTTAATTTGTTTGGAAGAGGTTACCATTTTTTATTTCTTAATATCTCATGCCTAATAGTTTTGTCGCAATAAAAGTACTTTTTTTTGCAAAAACTTTGTTTGATTTCATAAGTTTACGTATAAGTTTGCAGGATTCGAAAAATACTAATGCGGATAATGCTAGCCTATAAAGCAGTTATATGAAAAGGTTTGATAAATAACCGCTTTTAAGATATGCACAGCTGTATTAAAAGTTGTTAGAAAATAATGAAAGAGAAGTTAAGCGATATCTATTTGGCTAAAAGGCGTCTATGTGTAATTAGCCGTTTTATTGTTATGGATAAGATCAATATAAAATCATTCAGTTCTAGGTTTTAAAAACGCAAAAAAATTAAACTGCTTTATAGTTATGTAAATGTTGATAACTTCCTATCTCAAAAAAATACTTGTGGACGTTATCAATAAATCCATAACTATAAAGTAGTTATGAACCTTTAGCCACCATTTAGTTCTGCATACTTGAAGCGATCTTTAAAATTTTACAAGGTTATAAAGGAAAATATGTATTTATTTACATGAATATTAATATTTAACAAAATCAACCAATTTCATGTGAAGGTTGAAAAGAAAACCTTTCTTTTGGTATACGCCCACATCACTAAATGTTCATAGAAACTGAGTAGCATCGGTTTAAAAATTTTGCCGCCTTTTTCGGCTCTAGCTCAAAACTTGTTTTTGTCATTTAGCGGCCTTTAAGCTTATAGACGGCAGAAATGAGAGGGTTTTTTTCGACGGATTTGGATAAAATGTTGACATAGAGCATAATATGGCCGTTTGTTACTAAAATATTATTCAAATCAATTCACAATTTTTAGTAACAAACTAGTAATAGACAAAATCTTAGTTCTTAATACAAATGATGACCTTCAACTAGAGATGTCCGTCTCCACTTTTCTACCGTAACATTGCGAGTTAAATTATCTTCCGGTAAAAGTTATCTCTGGATTCCTCGACCTTGAGACTACCAAGTGGCGCGAGAGATTTTAATGACCACGTACTTGTAGGAATGAAAAAAATCAAAAGTTTAAGTACATTTTATATACAACTAGGGAACTTTATTTTTCTTTTTAATGTATATACGGACGATCGTCCTTAGGTACCCCCTTTAGTATAAAAATTTTGCAAATTTTTAAATGTCTTTCTTATTTATATCTAATCAAAAAAATAAGTTTCAAGCTTCTAGCTTTAAAAATAACGTAATTTCCATATAAATTTTCGTCCCCTATTTTAACCATTTAAAAAGCTGTAAGAGCTTTTTTTCGCCTTGAAAAGTAGTCTATGTCCTTTCTTAGGCTCTACCAAATTTCATTTAACCTTCAAGCGGGCGCGCGGTTATTTGTAACGGGAGCGGGGGCGCGTAACCGAAAAGACCTATGGGATGAATAAGAGAAATAAAGCACTAATTATTCAATATATGCTTATTTATTTGTACTCAGATATATCATCAATGTCTTTAAAGCCTGAATTGTCAAAAAAAGTAATTAAAATTATGAAAAAGAAACAATTATTAAATTAATTAACATAACTCAAATATTCTTTGAATCAAAACAAAAATTAGGAACACAAAACCCTTTTACATAACTCAGACTAGTTTATATACCTAGTCTAATAATAAAAATTACAAAATAAAAATAAAAATTAATTAACTTTGGTTTAGTTTTCATCAGAATCAGTTTCTTCGTCCATATAACATTGATTGCAAAAAAGCATTTCGTTTTTGATCACACATTATTTGCCCTCAATCATCCTCTTCTGAGTCCGAGCAGTTTGCTTCCTCAGCAGATCGAGGTTCCTCTGAAACGATGTGGTCGGAAGTTTTAGAGCTTTGGTCGCTGAGCTCTGATTCACTCTCTTCTTCGTCTTCAATTTGTAATTCCTCGAGTATTGCACTTTGTGGTAACCGTCTACGACTCATTTTATATAAAAAACCCAAGCTTAATTCGATAATATTGAATGATGGCCGAAGAACTACTACGAGCGTGAACGAGGATATGTCGCGTTGAGCGTCGCGCGTAACCTTTTCGACGACAGGCGCGTGTAGTCTTTTCGACGACTGCACCGGGAGTAAAATAATTGCAATCTGTGAAGTTTGGGGAGCGCCCCGAGCGACGGTTTATTCATTATTTTACTCCCAATGACGTATCGACAGGCTACTAGAAACGGGAAATAAATGTGATGGGTGATAATAATAATATGAACGAAAATGTACTGAGCGCGGTCGATTCGACTACGCGCGCCCGCTTGAAGGTTAAATCGGTTCAGTAGTTTTGGCGTGAAAGCGCGACAGACAGACAGAGTTACTTTTGCATTTATAATATTATTAGTAAGGATTATAAAAAATATTAAAAATAGTCATTATTATAGGTACTTTAGTAAATTATTGGAGCAACATTTGTTACTTGAAAATATTTATCCTCCTACATTATTAAAAAGTTTAATTGATTACTAGTGTTTACCCCGGCTTCGCTCAAGAGTTAATTACTTCATATGTCTCTATATACTGGTGGTACAAACACACAAACAAAATTATATTACTTTAAAAATAACGATTATAATTTATAGCCTCCACTGTAGTCTATTATAATTCAGAGAATTTACACCATTTCTTGAATGTAGTACGGCAGATTTTCTTTTAAGTTCGTCCCAGCTCGAGAGCCGCGGGTGAAGGACGCTCAGCCGAGTTTACGCTTTACCACTTTAATGGGGAAATTTCGTGAACTTGAAATTCCAACGTGTTTTTAAATAAAATGATAAATTTTCGTAGAAACCGTTCTGAAAATATGAACACAGCTGACTCGTACTAATTATACATTAGTAGGTATGGTGCAAAGTAATATTTTAAGTGATTATGGTATAGAATATGAGAGCCAATTAAAACATTTGCATTATGTAACCTTTCGTATAGATAGATATTTCTAGAATATTTATGTGGTCTAAGTATTCTCAGACAATACCTGTGTCAATTTCTACAGTAGCTACAATTTTCCATCTCATTCAAACTCGTAGCTCTCGAGGGAAAACGTTTTAAATTTTCGTATGAATTCTAAACTAGCGAAAATGCTGATAAATTTTACAATAAAATGTCTAAATGACAATTTGTTCATAAAATGAGTTATCGTCTAGACGATCTTTCTCTTCAAGGCATATGTATTTTGAAGATTTTTGTTCTTTTTTTATCGATATATATTTAATATTTATCGATAACATAACTTCGTTTACGACAGATCATATCGAAATTGACACAAATTGTGGGTATTCCAATTTTAGACCCGAATATTATTGAGTTCGCAAGAAGTGAACTCTAGCTAAAGCAAAATTAGCAACGAAAGTATTATAATACGACCGGTTATTATACGTAAAAATAGGCATAACTTTATAATTAATGTAAAGACGTGGAAGGGAACGTACTCCTAATTGCATTCCGGGGACGCTAACGAAAATATCCTGGACATTATAATCCTTACATTATGGATTCAAGAATGTCGTTCACATTTTATCGTAACTTTACGCTGTTAATTTTCATACTTTTTACTTCATTATTTTTTTGTTGGGGCATTATTACAACAGCGCCATCTAGTTCCGTGGTAACGAGGCTTGTGTTACGGATACCAGATAGATAATATACTACACATATAATTAAAAAAAATTATGGTCACTACCAACTGAGCCAAACGTACAGAAAATCTTATACTTAGGTTTGAGTAGGTTTTTCAGAATACAAACTCCACTTTTGTACCACTCTCTCACAGGAGACCGGCGTGAAGTGGCAGCTATGCTGTCGCGTTTCGTCCGGTAAGTGAGAGTCCGGGAGGCCCACTCCCCATCCCTCCTCCCGTCCTTCTCCCTCCGTTTCCTAAAAGGCCGGCAACGCATCTGCAAGCCCTGGGATGTTGCAGATGTCCATGGGCGGAGGTGATCACTCACCATCAGGTGAGCCTCTTGCCCGTTTGCCCCCTTAGTCCCATAAAAAAAAAACTAAATCCATGTAACAAAAAAATATAAAAGAAATTATTTCCATCACTTTAGATCAACGATAAATAAACATACAGACAGACAAAAATTCTATAAATTTTGCTCTACAAATAGCTCCTCTTTTATTAGTCAATTTTCCAATCCCCAAAACAAATTTTGATAAAGTAATGAATACATCGCGTATTCACTACACTCTAACAATATGTATTTGCTATCAGCTATTACTCCTTACGGACTTAGCAATTGTATTACGTGTAGATAGTTCAAAGTTCCGTTACTTCTTTTCTTGTTCATTGATATTCACTGTAACGGAGCGTATTCATAAGTTCTTCCAGCTTATTATTTTATGCTCCGACTATTCTGAATAAACTCGTTAGATAAAGACTGTATAAGTACTTGTTATACCAACACTTGTCAGTTGCTTCTGCTCCTGAAGTGTTAAATAGTTGAAATTGAAAATCTAAATACAATTTTATCCATACTTGTAAATCAAAAGTATGGTCAGAAACGCCAATGGTTTCCAAATGATAAACCGAAAATCTAGAGTTCCGTGGAAGAGTCTCAGGGTTTCGAAAATAAAATCGTTAGGCATGACGTCCATTTAAAATTAAAAATTAAAAACAATAAAAAAATATAATTCATCACTTTAAACGTATTTGGTACTTTTTTTTTTGTTTTTGGTAATATTTTGTGTACATTAAGGATATGATCAATTGGGGTTCTGTAGTCTGATAGAAATAGAATATCACCTGATTTACACAAAGGCACTTGTAGACGCATTCGAGCAAAGCCAAGCGAAATCACTAGTAATAAAATGCAACAAATAAATATTTACTCTTCATTATACTATACATAAGTAAATACGTATAATATAACATTTTCCAAGCCCCCTGCAACGATGCAGGTGTATTCGTATTCAATGTCAGAATTAATTATCCGCTCATTACAGAACACCTGAATAAATGACATTGTTCGTAATAAATATTACTAATTGTATTAAAGGTTCAAATATTTCCATAATAATATTTTTTGACATATGACACAGAAGTTATGGATCAAGGTTCGGTTTTCTAATTATGTTAGATTTATAATGTTTATTTCGCCTACTTATCTTGAACATGGAGGTAAACTCTTGGGGAAAGTTACAGCTATAAACTTAGAAAATTCAAATTTTAAGAAAATGATAAGGCGTATATGTTTTGTACATTATTTAAGATCTCCTTATTGACCGGTTTTTATTATATTTGCACGATTATAAGTCAATATTTGTCATCACTCAAAAGACCTTGTCTAAAACGAAAATAAGGAATTGATTATGCAATGCAAGGCAATGATTTTTTTATTATAGTATATTTTCATTAATATAGTATGCTAAAATCTTTGTTTGTATACTTAAATCATCCCTGAAACATTGAGTGTCTAACAATGTCTAACAAAAATATTGCAAAAAAAACGTGTCAACTTACGAGTTTAAAGTCGTAGCTTTGAAACTGATACATAAATATGTCAATACGATCAAATAATGTATGCTTGTCTCATTTTTTTCTAACGTCAAGCTATTACGCTGGAAAGAGACAAGACATTGTCATTGACAAGCGGTCAGATGTTGTCATTAATCAACATAATTTCCCCAGAATGAATGAATATAATAAAATATTTTTTTTTCTTGCTGCACAAGGCTTGAATTAATTACTATGAAATATTGTTCGATGGATCTTTCAATAGATTTAAAGAATTAGAAAAGTTAATAAGGATGACTAGGTAGATTAGGATGATTAAAAATGCGTCAATGTATATTATATTTATATTATGTATTTCAAAACTGTAAAATCAAGGTGAAATAAGTAATAACTATTGTTACGTACTACGGGTTCGGGATCCGAAATTATAAGCGTTTTTGCAACAAAGCTGTTTTAATATTATTGTTTTATATTATAAAAAAATTATATTATAAAAATTTATATAATATTATTATAAAAATTTATTTATATTATAAAAATATATCTGTCTATATTAAGGTAAAGTAAACTGTGAACGTGAGTGTGTTTTATTCGTTCAATGAGTGAGTATGCGTTTAACACAATAGACTTTAATAATAAATTTACACTTACACTAACATACATATGAGTACATACGTTATTCACTAAACTCCCAACAATCCGGGAAATTCAAAATCGAATATTCTGGTCACATTAATGTGTCATCAATGACAAAACGATGTTTGAAAAATTTATTTCGTCTTATAATGTTTTTATGGATAATCTGAAGAAAATTTAACAAACTTACTTGTGAAAAGTAACACCACTTGCTTTATTTATCTTTTCAGACCGTGATTGGCACACTTTAACAACACATTTCACCATTTTGTATTTTTTTGTTGCCAAGCAATCACTCTTATGACATCATGCTGTCAACTGAGGTCTAATATGTCAGCGGACATATTAGACCTTTTCAAGTACCGACGCCGTACTTTGCGTATCTAGTCCTGTATAACATCATTGCCCTGAAACGTGATCTTTCACAAGCAATCACTACCACAAAATCGGAAATGCACCAACATTTCCCTACAACTAAGTAATTACAATATAATTAATTATTAAAATAATATCAAATAACCCGCGTGATTGATCTGACCTCAGCAATTAACGTTATCCGCAGTTAGATAAAATCAAATAATTTATATGGCTTTTGAAATGAGATATGTTCTATGATAATAATTGGGCTTACTCGTAATATATTTTAAATATATTTTGGACTTAATACCATTCAATACTATGGTGGCGCTATATCAACATATTTCTTTTATGACGGTTATATTTTGTATTGCATTCAGCCCTTTTTAACGTCCCACTGCTGGGCACAGGCCTTCCTTTATTACGAGAGGGTTCAGGCCATAGTCCACTATACCATGTCATTGGACTTCACATGTCTTTTGAAAACTTACAAAGGTTCTCTTAGACATGCAGGTTTTCGTTTCCTAAAATATCAGAGGTGCGAGGCCCGGGATTTGATCCTGCGTCGCTTGGTTTTTTAGCTATTAGTGCTTTACCACTGCCTTACATATGACTATATCTACGCAAAAATGTTCTTAAAAGTATTAATAAATAATAATATACAAAATAGAACCTCCGCCTCTTAAGGAAGTAGGTTAGTTAAAAGAACAAACCAACTTTATATTTCTAAAGAGCACGTAACAGTGACCTGGAGCATAGAGCTTCACACGTTTAACATCAATATTTATTTCTCGTTAACACAGACCCAGAATCGAACTTCACCTTGTGTGTACTCAGTAAATAGAATTAACACCTCAATTTGCTGTATCTTAATGAAGGGCATAACTTTATCTTAGACAATTGTGTCATATGTCCGGGAGGGACGCATAATGAAGCTCATATAGGGTTGGCAGGACGTCAAAACCTATTTATCTTCTATACATATAATAAAAATCAAATTCAGTCGAATCTACATTAAATAATTTTCGGAAAATCTTATTGAAATATTTATAATTATCATATTTTTGTCGGTCTGTATAGGACATGAAATTTGATATAATGATGCTGGTTATCCGGGTTAACATATATTATGTTACTTTTTACTACGGAAACATATCTCTCAGAAATCTATACTGATCGTTACAATGTACCCGTGTTGCTACTTGTATTTTGTAAAATCTTCATTAAAATTGTCTTCTGTAATCTGTGATATACGATTTCGATTCTATAAAGACAAAGTTGCTCATATGAAGATAACAATACGAACGTTTATCTCAACTGGATTAAGACATCAATAGCTGAAAATACAAAATCGTGACAAAAGTAGAAAGCGGAGAAAGATCTACAATTGTATAGTACTTATTCGCGTGTAATATAACAGAATGTCGATTCCACATAGCGAATGTTTTTATGAGCTATACCGATGTACAATGTGCAGGTGTGAATCAAAAAATGTACTTAGAAGATCGCGTCAGGCACTGGCCTCTTATAGCACCAAACTACAGAAAATACTTAAAAATACAACCAACAAACCTACTATGCATGTATTGTGTATGTATTCAGCCCTTTTTAATGTCCCACTGCTGGGCACGGGCCTCCCTTCAATACGAAGGGCCAGGCCAGGCACCATGCTGGCCTAGTGCGAGTATTTTTTATTAATTATATATGGAAAAAGAAGAAAATTACTTTTCAATAACGAGATGAAATGGCAATAAAATTAAACCATTGAAATGGCTTAGTATAAGTCTTTCTACATAATATATGTACCATATTCGATGAAAACCTCTATTAATTAACTGAATTTCAAACACAATGTCGCCTGGAACTTCGACCTACTAATGAAATGGTAATTCGCACATAATTGACATTTGGTTATTACTGTTTGCCTTTCTTATTGAATTGAATAAAATATATTACTATTATAACGGAATATTCTACATCTAAAATTATCAGCAGAAACCGCGTCGGCGTAGTCGTAGACGTAGTCGTAGCGACTTCAATTCTCGCTCCTAATACGCACAATAAATATACGATTTTGCGATTTTTCACCCACTTGTAATAGAAACATGACGTGAAATGAATGAATGACATGAAGACTTTTTCATTTCTCGAATTTTTTGAATTCATTTTTAAAATACTCAAATAAGCTTAGTGTATTCCGTGATCATGTTTGATGTTAAGCATTCGAAAGTCACGTCGTCGAAAACTAAAAATTTTAATAAATGCGCGAAAAATCCGAAAAGATAGATTTATTGTACTAACGCAAATCTAGAATGAATTATGATACAGGTCTTGCCAAATTTTCAAATATAAGTAGAAAGTGCTGTGGCAACCCTAGAGCTAGTGTTTATGAAGACAAAGCGGACTGTGGATTTAATTAAAACGGTTAACTTATGCGGCCCGGACGCGCTTGAGGTCGCCATACCGCACCATCGTGTCTCAAAACTATATCATGTCAGCTCCTTGCTTCTTGGTAAAATATGCCATGTTCTAGAATGTTTTCAGCCCTTTTATAAAGTCCCATAGCTGGGCACGGGGCTCCCTTTAATTCGAGAGGGATCATGCCAAAGTCCACCACGCTCGCCAAATACGGTTTTGCGGACTGAATATTATGTCCTTCGAAAATTTTCTCCAATATGCAGGTTTCCTAAACATGTTATCGTTCTTCTTAAAAAAGTGGTAGGTAATAACATTGTTTATGTTTCTCACATCAAAATGTCAGAGTTGTTGCAACTCTCAGCCTCTCTCAGCCGGGATTTGAACCCCATTCACTCGATTTAGCCTAGCTAGTACTTAACTACTTACACACTATACAAATATAGAATACTGTTCTTGTTTTTTTAATTATATACCTTGACAATTTTTTTCTTTTCATCGATACTTCAGAAATGTCACAACATTTGACATCTCTTAGACATTAATTGTGTTACTTTAACTTTGTTAGAGTTGCGTATTTAATGTTTCCAAATATTTCAAGAAGTTACATCATTTAGAAAGAAAATCAGCTTGTACTTTGTGACACATTTCAAATAATTTATATCAACAAAAGTTGTTTAATTTCATCTGTACGCAATTCGCTTTGGAAAAATGTTTTAAAAACAATCCATCATGAGACCCAAGGAATGGAAGGCATTAAAATTGAATCTATAATACGTGACTCTGGTTACCAAGATAACTCCAGTATTTTGAAGACATGGAAACCACCCAACGGAGCCTCCACCGATTCAATGGGGCTCCACAGGATGTCAACCATGGCAGGCCTGACTAGGGTTGCCACCTTTTTTTAGTGCAAATATAGGAGTATGTAGGATCCGTAATGAAAAATAAAGTAGATGAGGGAAAATCCGAATAAATAATAGTAGTTTTTGTTACACAAATATCTAGTTACATTTAAATGTATATTTTTTATTGTTCCGTAAAATATAGTAGTTTTGCCTACTTTATGTTTTTCTAAAAAATAAAGTATTTGGGATTCAATTATAGTAGACTACTCTAAAATATAGCAGGGGTGGCAACCCTAGGCCTGACATACCATGGCCACGAGAAACCTTTTGTTTGTGTGGTCTGCTTCGGCACCACCAAAAGGTTGTGACCACACAACCAAAGGTCACACATTTTGTTTCTAAAATTATATAAAACAGTAGCTAAGATTCTGTTATTTTTTAATCTATGTGCTTATTAAATCTAGATAATATTTCATAAACAAATATTTTTAATTCGATCAAGCAAAGTCTCTCACAACCAGTTCTGATACTGTTCGAAATTGTAATTCTACTTAATTAAACGTTTCCGTCGGACACCGTTATTCATATCGTTCCTGTCTCGCAAGATTATTTAAAAATATTTAAAAAAAGAAATTAAAGTGTATCATATTTCGATGAGACGCTTTTTGTTGTAGTTTAAACGAGCAAGTAGACAAAATAAAAAAAAATACTTTTTTTACTCTTCAGGAACAATACCTACCTACCTTATAGGTACTATTGAAAGTCGAATCGGTACCTACATTAAACGATTTTTTTAAACGTATTATCGATACAGATGCCGAATCTATAAGTTGTTAGAAATTTTGTCTCTCTGTGACCGCTTCACGAAAAACTCACTGGACAGACACTACCAGCTACCTACTTGTTAAATAATGTATTCTTTAAAGATCTAACATATAAAAGGAGATTAAATACGCAAAAATCAAAATGGCGAAGCAAAAATAAAGGCACAAAACAAAGTTCCATAACCAAGAAAACTACGAACATTCAACAATCGATATAATATACAAGCTATTTGTAGGTAACTGTACTCCGGCGCAGCGACTGGCACCGCCTGGTACGACCGTACACGCACATACGAACGGATACTATGAAAAAACTACTTTAAAACTTCGGCATAAAAATCAAAATCGTAAATCACCTTTATAACGACAGGGCTCGGTAATAATCTTTGAAAAAACAAATTTGCACCTTAATTCAATGATGCGTAAATCGAATTTCCCATACTTTTTGCATTCTAAGACAATACTAAGGAGACGTCTTGTTAAGGTTTTAAGGGAATATATATTCTAGTTGCATTAAAATACGATTTAAATTAAATTGAATATGAACAAGTGACAGGAATTAACGAAGATGTGTGAAGTAACGGCATTTCTACAGTTGACCCTTAAAACTAATTTTCTATTTTGTCTAAACTCTTATTTATTCTATACAAATAATAAAATTGTAAGTTGAATCTACAGTCTATTAGATTTTTTTTGTTAGTCTGTCCATCACGGCATCACGATAAAACCACTGGATAAATTTTGATATTATGATAGCTATTATTCGAGAAAACTATAGGGCACTTTTTACTGCAGAAAAATATATAATCTGTGATAAATATATTTAAACTAACTGTTAAAAATTATATCTACTGTCTGCATTGAAGCCAACAAACCAAATAATTGAATTGAATTGAATATCTACTGTCTAGTATTGGGTATAATTAAGTCAATATTTTATCAATGTAATATCTATGGTAACTCAAATAAAAGAAATAAATTTAGTGCTAATAAAATGTAACAAAATTAAAAAAAAAAATAGTAAAAGGCTTAAGTTTCCAAGCCATAGGTCACGTATTCGAGTCCTACGTAATACCACAGATCACATAATATTATACTATTAGTAATACACATATTTATTACCTTGAAAATACATTACAAGTTAGCTATTTTGCTTTCGCACAAAAAGTATAGAAGAAACAAGAAAATCAACTTGTGAGATTGGAAAATATGCGACTAAAGCTAAAAACGAAACCGGTTTCAACTCACGTCAAGTTATGGTAAATATTTTTGATCTTCTAAGTCGAGATGAGATGAATTATTACTTAGAATATCGATTGCTATAAGTATCTTTATTTATTAAGTCATTAAGTTTTATTTTCTATAGTAAAGTCAGTTAGGATGTAATTAGAAAATGTAAGTCAAATTACCTACTAGTTACTGTTTATCCTATTGTGAAAATACTCCCAAAAGAAAAAGATGGGACGCCTAGAAGACATTGGTTGAAGCCTGGTGGTAGTGGTCTGAAGGTATTATAATTTAACAGTGTATATGGACTTTACACACAGCGCCATCTAGTTCTATGGCAAGCTTACTAGCTACGAGGCTTTTGTTATGGATACCAGATAGTTGATACACATATGTTGCTTTAAACCCACGACTGGAAAATAAACATTCCTACTCATCACAGAAATAAATGCCCTGCTGTGCGGGACTCGAACCCACAACCACTGGCACAGCAAGTAGGGGCACTACAAACTAAACGAGTCAAGTAGAGTTTTATCTACGTATATAATATGTATTATTTTTCTAGACTTTATTACATAATAATATACTAATTCTTTAAATAAGACTAATGAAAATCACATAATTTCACAAATTGTCAAATATTTTGTGTAGTACATTAAGTATATACAAAATAAACCAAATTTATTCTTTGACGTTACTGTAAAAACATCTACGTAACGACCCTTTCGCCTTGTTTCCAAAACAAGCAGCCGTCATATTTTGACTTCGCCTTTTTTTATTTTTTTAGTGTACATTTTAAGTTAATTTATTGTGTTTTTTTTTAATTTGTTAAGTTATTCTTTTTTGTGTATGAATTTAACTTTTATGAATGCATTTAACTTTTTCGAATGCAGTCCGTGACCCAATCTTGTGATGGCACGTCGAACGCAACCCATATATGTACTCAGTGCAACAAGTCTTTCAAATCTTTGAAAGGCCTCAACATACACTCTACAAAAACACACAGGAAATGTTTTAGCCAAAACAGTTCACCTGTAGACACCCATCCCACTATTCCGAGTACGCCTACTCATGTAGCCAACGATTCAACTCCTTTCCACACATATCTTAACCATTTGAAAAATAGTATACCCATAGTTAAAAGAATCCCTCGAGGAGCTCGAATAACCGTTGCTACACATTTATCACAATTAATCCAGAAATGTTACATAAGCAATTGTACTCAAGACTGGCAGAACCTATTTTTATTTTCATACAGCACTTTACATATAATTAAAACTGATGAACCGAATTTATCCTTGACGCAAAAGATTAAGAATAACTGTGCTGTAAGCTCCTCGCCTTCTCCCGCACCTCTATTCAAACATGATGCCCCTCGTAATCGCAACAAACTCATCATAAACAAAATCTGTGACGGAGATCTCAAAGGTGCCGCTCGCCTTTTGTTCTCCAACGACGTGCTATCACCAGATACCCCTGACACCCTTCAGGCCTTACTGACAAAACATCCTCCAGCTCCAGTAAACCCATATTTTCTAGACCCACCAACAGCAGGGCAAGCATGCCTTCAAATTCAAAACAAAGATGTTACGAATGCCATTTCATCTTTTAAACCAGGTTCGGTTGCAGGTTTGGATGGAATCTCACCCCAACATTTGAAAGACTTAACATCGTATTCTGTGGGCGATGCAGGCAAGCAACTTGTAAATTCAATCACTAAATTAATCAACTTTATGTATTCCGGTAATGTCAATCCAGAAATTGTTCCTATTCTTTTCGGCGCGAACCTCATTGCTCTCACCAAAAAGGACGGAGGGGTGAGACCAATTGCTGTTGGATCAACACTACGACGTCTGGCCTCCAAAATTGCTGTTCGCCATATTTTACCAAAATTGAATTCGGAATTTGAACCCGTACAGTTAGGCTTCGGTGTAAAAGGAGGGTGTGAGGCAGCCGTCCATGCCCTACGCTCTTTCCTAACTTACGGACAGCCTGACGTGTTGCTCAAAATTGATGTCAAAAATGCTTTCAATTCGGTAAATAGGGATACCCTGTTGACGGAAATAAAACAACATATACCGGAATTATACAATTATCTTCTTCTTAGTTACGCTGACCCAACAAAATTGTTATATCGCTCTAATGAACTGTCCTCGGAAGTAGGTTGTCAACAGGGTGATCCCCTTGGGCCTGCAATTTTTAGTTTGGCTATAAATCCGATAATAAAAAATTTAAATTCTAAATTCAACGTTTGGTATTTGGACGACGGAACTATAGGAGGTGATATGGATACTGTGTTTTCGGACCTTTTTTTAATCAAAAACAAATTTGAAGCCATTGGTTTGGAGCTTAATTTTAGCAAATGCGAACTTTTTATAAATAACCGCGTCTTAAATTTAAATGACATTAAACAAAAATTTAATATTTTGGCTCCAAATATTAAAATAGTTAACAGTAATTCCCTTTACCTTTTAGGTTCTCCAATTTTTGATGAAGCTATTCCTGAATATATTAATAATTCAATAAGTAAATTTCAAAATTCTGTTGACCGTCTCTTTGAAATTAGTTCACATTATGCACTTTGCATCTTAAAATTCTGTCTTTTCGTCCCAAAATTTACATATGTGCTCCGTTGCTGCTCCTTTTGGAAACACCCAGATCTTTTGTCACAAGTAGACGATTTAATCAAAATTAGTATAGAATCGATACTTAATATGCAGCTGAACGAGCAATCTTGGACCCAAGCATCCTTACCCATCCGTTATGGTGGCTTAGGGATTCGCAAAATTTCCAGTGTCGCTTTACCAGCCTTCCTATCTTCTGTCCACAGCTCAGCAAATCTCATAAGTAAAATTTTAAGGGCATCCCCTTCAAACTTTGAGATTGCTGGCTTGGAAGAAGCTAGAAACGCTTTCTTAATTGCATGCCCAGGTCAAAATTTTCCAGTTTCTACAAATTCACAGAGGAGCTGGGACGACATAATTTCTAAATTTACTTTTGACAATCTTTTAAGCTGTAGTAAAGGTTCGGCGCGTGCCAGGCTTTTGGCCGTGGGTACGCATGAGGCCGGCTACTGGCTTCACGCGTATCCTTCGTCAAATACAGGAACATTTCTTGAGCCTGACACGCTCCGAATCGCAATCTGTCTACGGCTTGGGGTCCCGGTCTGCGCTCCACATAAATGTCCCTGTGGCAGCGATGTCGACAAGCTAGGACATCACGGACTGTCTTGCCAAAAAAGTGCAGGCCGCTTCTCGAGACATGCCGCACTTAACGATATCTTACGCCGGTCCCTTGCCACCATAAATGTGCCAAGTCTACTTGAGCCGACTGGTATAGCAAGAGACGATGGCAAGAGAACGGACGGTATGAGTTTGATTCCATGGAAGATGGGTCGGGTGCTGGTATGGGATGCAACCTGTTCAGACACGCTGGCCCCTTCCCATCTACATGGAACCAACAATAGAGCTGGTGCGGCATGTGAAGCGGCTGAAAAAGCTAAAGCAGGCAAATACAGGGGTCTAGGCTCCGAATATGATTTTGTTCCATTCGGTGTCGAGACCCTTGGTCCGTGGGGTCCTAGTGCCATGAGGCTTTTTAAGGAAATATCTAAAAGGTTAGTCGACATCACAGGAGACCGAAGAGCTGGCAGCTACCTCGGACAAAGAATTAGTCTAGCAATCCAAAGGGGGAACGCTGCCAGCATCTTCGGAACCTTGCCTAAAGGGACTCCTTTTAATAATATATTTTAGTTATTATAGTATATTTTTTTAAGGTTTTTAGTTTTAGGTTCATTCTTTTAGTATATATTTTTATATTTAGTTGTATTTAGAATTCATAGAAGCAATTTGTATAATGACATGTCGTAACAGTATCTTTAAATCTGTATGAAAGAATAAAATAAACGTTAACGAGTAAATAATTGTTTTCAAAGTAATTTATTGTTAGAAAGACTATCTTTATCCTATACAAATAACTGGATCAAATAACCAAAGTGATCAGTTGAAAATAAATTTTCTCTTTATTTTTCCTATAATATACTTACATGTTAATGTAAATATATTTTTTGGAGATTGACAAAAACTTCTGCTTTAAGTACATCACACCTCTCAGCCGTCGAAAAATACGAATGAATTGCCCAAATCGAGTCGAAAAGTAAACTTTCCAACAAAGGTTCTAAATCTTTTTCGAAGCCACGTTTTGAAGCGACGTGTACTTTACATAATGGACATTCCATTTGCATCTGCCATAAGTCAGAGAGCGTACCTACTTTAGTCTAGAACTTTATTAATTCAACAACGAACTAATACTATTGTTTTGTATTCTGTCCTTAAAAAGACTGCATACAAAGAAATAAAAAAATTTAGCCAAGTGCGAGTTGGACTCGCCCACGAAGGGTACCATTATCTAAAACAATAAACAAACATTGTTAGGTACTTTGGTGTTATTTTGGTAGTATTGAATTCATTTTGCAAACTATTGGGGTAGACTGTCGGTAACAGTTATATAAAACGTTTGTGATCTCTAAAAGCTTAGTAGGAACGTAGCTTAATAGCTAAAATTGAAATAAATCCTTAAAAATATAAAAGTTTCATTTAAAATACTAAACTATTACTAAATGTTTTTTTCTGTCTAAAGTACATGTTTAGGTAATTTTATGATCTGGACTAATTAAAAAAATCTAGAGCAATTACGACTAAACTCTAGCAAGATGCAAGAGTAATTCAACTCTTATAAGTTAAAAAGTAAAAAAAGAAAAAAAACAGCAGATTATTTAAGATTCAAACCACTTGGCTCTTCCAACTGAACTTTTTGCTTACAGCCTAGGAGCTTTCAGAGAGGAAACTGACAAGTGTTCCGTCTTTCGCAAACTTCGATAAACTTTTAACGCCAACTTTAGCCTGATGGAAAAACTATTCGTAATGTGTTTGTAATTGGCTTTTTTGTTTGTCAAACTGTGGGGAGAGTCTACGCTTTTATAATAAAGCTTTTCGGTTTAGGTCTACACTAAACAAATCAGTGTTATTTAAAACAAAAAAAATATATTGGGACATACGTGCACACGCAGCACAATCTAGAATCTAGATTCATGGTAAGATACGAGGCTTATGTTACGGATACCAGATAGTTGATACACTTCGCACATATAACTTTAAATACGTACATATATTATAAATGTAAACACCTATGACTGGAATACCAACATTCGTGCTCAACAAAAAATCTTAAATTGTTCCACCTTCAAGTTTCATTTTTGTGAAAATATACCATATAATTATGCTGTGAGGTCCATACCAAAATTCATTAAAATTGATTCAGCGTTTGAGGCATGAACAGACAGACATATTTACTCTGGCATTTATAATTTAAGTATATTATATGCATTATACAAACTATAGGTTTTTAGGTATTATAAATATACTCATAAGTTTTTTTAAGAAAAATCTATAATCTTAATATTATGATCAAAATAGGTTAAACATGAACACGCGTGGGAATGTGATCTTTGTGCGAGATTCACAAAAGGTCAAGTGACATGATTAGAGAGAAAGTCTCATTTAGATAAATTGGTTTGATCCGAGAACTAGTTGTGTCAAATATATTTATAAACACGTCTTCCACGCGATGCCGTCGTCAGGCGTGCATCATTTCTATAATTTTATAAGCATTTTGTATACAAATTAATTAACTGAAAACGTTCGACCTCAGGGCAAAGTCATTTTATTGTACACGAGCAAACCCGCCCCGCTTCGCTTTTATAACTTTCTAATAAAACAAAAGTAACCTAATTTACTCCTTATAACTTTAGCTATCGGTGAGTGAAAGTCCCGTCAAAATCGGTCCAGCCGTTTCAGAGATTAGTCGGAACAAACAGACAAAAAATTTTAATATTTATTTTTTTAAGTACCGTACATACTTTTAGTGAAGAGCTGTTAATCTGTGCTAATAATTTTATTTATGTACTGATGTACTGATTCACTAACGACTCATCCTCACTTCGCTCGGGTATGGACTCGGTTAAAGATGGGTTTAACTGTGTTTAAATCGTTAATTTTCATTAAATAGACAATTATACACTGGCGAGATATGATAAGTTTTATTTCCATTACTTCCGAAATTTTCGAATCCGCTCTTTTCACCACCATAAGGGATTTCCGGGGTAAAATCAATTGAGCTAGAAAAGGTAACAGACCGACGGACATTTATAATATTAGTATGGATACAAATATAATGATTATAGCTAGATATATAATACAATACGAGACACTTGAACTCGAAAAGTACACCATGTTTGAAAGCTTTGGTAAAGAGTGTTAACTTATTTAAATTATCATCCGCCACTTAGTATGCCAAAAATTTGCTCTCGTTGTTACCATATTGGTATCATCTTAAGAGAAAGTCCATTTAAAGTAAGGCACTGAATTTACAGTATGCCCTACATTTAATTCTGGTTTACATACTTCCAAATGATAAGTTCTACTTAAATCTTAATACTAAATAGATTATGTAAAATTATGTTATTTTTATTAACTGTGCAGTAACTTTTTGTAACATTAAATTAAAAAAAAGTTATCTCTACGATTACTCTTACGATTTTTTGTTCCCGGCGTTTCTCATCCTTTCTAATATTTGATGGAGAAACAGAAACACAAAATAAAAAATAAATCCTCGTAATAAACCAAATATATGGTTTTTATACATAAAACTCTTTCGAAACGTCGGGAAAAAAAATCAAAATAAACCCGCGACTAAATCCAAAAAAATAGTTTCAATTATAATGTCAATTTTTCCCGTAAATCGAAGTATTAAGCCTATAATAGAGTAAAGTGAGTAATATATCTGGATCTGGGATAAACACTCAAGTAAGTAAGCAATAAACGAAAGTTGAGTCGCTAACGAGCGCGCTACGGCGAGGTCACGGCCGATAACGGCTGTTGACCCCGGTGATAACAAACTTACTTTAGCTTAATAGATATAAGCGTTTAAATGGTAACTAGTTGTATAAACAAAGTACACCTGAACTGCCTGTTGTATTTGCTTTCAATAAAAATGTATACCGTAAGGTTGAATCTTGACCAATTTCGGCCAACGCAGCCAATTTCGCAGACAATCAGAAAAGCCAACTTCGACAAGACGATAACTCAGTTTGTAGTGACCCTTTTTCATGTGCTCGCGGTCGAGGGTTCGAGTCGCGCTGGAGGCATTCATTTGTATGATGAGCTCGAATTTTTGGTGCTGATGTTCATACTTACGAGTATAATATTATATATATTTATTTACTGTAAAGTTAAAACATGTGCAGTTTATTAACTATCTGGCATCTTTACCACACATTATACAATATCTACATGGACTTGTCCAGAAACAAAAGGTTGTATAAAGCAAAGTCAACAGAAGTGGCAAATTAAATTCAGTACATTGTTACAGTCTGTGACTCGAGCCCTTGAGTCCTGAATCCATTTACGAAGCCGCAGTCTGCCCCTGAAGTCCTCTCAGAGGGAAGCGAAAAATAAATTACGAGGAGCACCTTGTTAGCCATATCTGTCTTACGTTGTAACGAATTCACTAGCAATTACTTAGTTCTTTGAAGTGCTAAGGAAAGTCGAGTACAAACAAAAGTCGTCATTACAGGTGGGAATAACTTTGCAAAAGAACATTTTTGGGATATTAAACTACCCTCATTTTACTGGGTATCTTTGAACAGTTGATATCGTATTAGCAAAGCCTATGAAACATCTAGTCTGCCAACGGACTTGACAGACCAAGCTGTCATACACAAATGTCCCAAGCGAGTGTATGGCAGCTTGGGCTGGCTGTCACGTCCGTTGGCCGACTATACGCTTCATAGGCTTAGTTATTAGTATCACAAATACGAATTGTTATACCTAGTCTATCTCCGTACTGAACGTTATCCAAAACTGCCTAGACCCCAGTGGTTTCAGCGTGAAAGCGTACAGGCACAAGCTAATGGATCTTGAATGATATGTGATGAATAAATGATGATGGATATTTTAGTTTTGTTTCGTCGATATCTTTAAGTAAATCGTTAATATGTAATGTGTAGAACGTAGGTATGTTTCGGTCGTTAATAAACAATTACGATACGATAAACACAACTTTTTATATAGGTACTTAAAATTCTTCTTAATCTTTCTTTACATTTGACATAAAAATGCTATATTTTATATAAATATTAATAAATACAAAATGATGAATCATACATACGCTCATAGTGGTATTTACGAAAAACGTAACTTTGACTTTTATATTTTACTATAAATAAATAAATAAAAAATATGTTGGGACATTTTTACAACAGCGCCATCTAGTTCCGTGGTAAGCTACGAGGCTTGTGTTACGGATACCAGATAGTTAATATACTAAACATATAAATTTTAAATACGTACGTACATAAATGTAAACACCCATGACTGGAGTACAAACATTCGTGCTAAACAAATGAATGCCCCAGCGAGAGTCGAACCCGCGACCGCTGTCACAGAAAGTAGGGTCACTACCAACTGAGCCAAATATGTCGTCGACTATAAAACCGCTGAATAGATTTCGATGAAGTCTGATAAATGATTGCTTTATGGGGACGGGCAGCTTATCCTTCATCCCTGCCCAGCTTACAGTATACAGCTTACACGTAGAAAACCTTGGAAATACCTTTTTCCGCAATATTTTCGAAATTTCTACATTTCGCTGCAAATAGCTAGCAGCGATGCCTATTAAAAGAGTCATCACAAAATCGATCACAGACTTGCGAAGTGAACACACGAGTAGTTTCGCCCTACGAGTGATCGGCAAAGCGTTGATGTGAAATTGTAATCCACTGAATCGGGCGTGCGACACGCACCACGACGACACGATAACATGCTCCTTTGACACGTATCTATTATGTAGATTGGATATCTCACTAATATTATAAATGGGAAAGTTTGTACGTCTTTGTTAGTTACATTTTTGTTTTACAGATTTGAGTGCAATTTTGAATGAAAATAGCTGAAATACTGAATTTATACGTATTTTGTTACTATGGGAGTGATTCTGCTTGCTTAAATAGTATGTCAGACAAAAAATTGGGGATTCATTTGTTTTTTAGTTCCTGGCGTTTCGAATGTTTTTCAGCAATCATTGTCACGTTGCCTACAAAAATGAATGTTAGTAATCACTGTCTTAAAAAACTATCCTCTAGAGACATTTAAAACAGAAGTCTCTTCCGAAACCATGATTGCTGAAAAGCAAAATAAATCCTTTCATTTTTGACCTACTATTTATAAATTTAAATAATCTCATGTACTGAAATAAATTCATGAGAAAAATACAAAAATAAACTATAACAATTAAACACACAAAAACACTATGCATGGAAGTTTCTAAAAATAGGATAGGTACTTGTTTATTTGCTAACAAAACTGCCTTCTCATTTTCCGACAGATTGAGCCCGAGGCCTGTTTTGTTATCCGGAGACCTCTCTGATCTATGGCGGGGTTACAATTTTTTAAGGTCAGACAAGGAGATTACCTGCCAGTTCGTAACTGTTGGTTCGTTTAAAATATGTAATTTGATTTACAAGACAAAGAGCAGATTAGATTCAAATTCCGAGTCAAATTTCTGGCTGGATTATCTAATTTCAGCAAAATTTTCTGATGATTTTTTTTCTGTTTTAATATATAAACAACTGTTTCTCGTTAAGGGTTAATTTATTATGTTAAAATACATTTGAGTTATACGTCGAGTAAGAGTATTTATTGGGCTTTTTTTACTTACATTTTCAGATAACTTCTGACAGACAGTCTGAGTTAGGAAGTTGATTATCATTATTTCTAAGCATACCTTATTTACGCACGTAGATAATAGATATACTCTTTCCAAAGGCATTCATTTCCAACAAAACTAGAATATATCACTCTTATTCATAACCAACAATGTTTTCGTCTCTCCTCACAAGATCTCATGTAAAAAACGTGGCAGAACGCAAATTGATACATAGCCTGTGAGCTGTCGGTGGCAGGTACTAATGCCGCTCAACAGGTGCGGTGTGCGCCACTATTTGTCAACGTCTCACACCTTTTACTAATTGATGGGGTAGCGATAGCATAAAAATAGCATAGAAAATGTCAAAAATAATCGCACTAGCACTCTGGTTTCGCCTTGTATTTTACTGATATCATCAAAATCAAGCAAATTTTATCGTCAATTCAATTCAGCTCTATTATAAGATTCAAAAGATAAATCAATTAACCTACAAAAAATATTATTTTACAAAAAAGGAACACCGACTTCAGATTTCCTAAAAAGTAATAATTCCAACAATACAGTGAGGAAAAATCACATCTACAACTTTTTAATGCACTGATATCTTTTTTTACAGTGGTCAAAATTCGCGCATAGTTGTTTTGAGGAAAACATTTACGAATAGAATATATCTATCTATAAAAAATTGTTTACCTACAAAAGTTTTTCATTGCAATTTTTTATATTACAACCCGCCAAATATTGAACGAAAAAGTAAGTATTTTAATTAATTTTGTTTAATGATATTTCAACTACAAAAGCCAAGCAATAGGAGATGATATTACTTTTAAATATATCAAGAAAATTATTAAACTTTTAACAAACTTTTAATAAAATGATTTAAAAATTGGCAAAATATTTAAGGCTTAGCTTAGCTTATTTATGAAGTTATTACATATTATGTACTGTTATATTGATACAACACCGTCGATGTGTTAACTAGTTTTTGATTCAATATCGAATGATATGAGCAACAACATACCACATTTATATAAAGCACATTACTCAGAATAAGTAATAGAAATCGCCCTCGACGTATAAGAATATGCCATTATGTACGTTTCTTTTCACATACTCGTATGTTATAACAGTTTATCTACCGATGACAGAAAAAATGTATAATTATGATTTATTCTTGTCTTAGATGTTTATTTTTATTCAATAATTCAATACATTTTAACGCGCTCTTTAGGAATCCCTAAAGTAGGTTTAAGTCCCGGGTCATGCATGTCTGATATTTTCAAGATGATAACAAATTTTATTACGATGAAGCAAAAAACAGCGTGAAAACTGCATGTAATACCTGAAAGAACCTATGAACTATGGCCTGAGAGTGAGACCCCAACCGCGTTACAGAAAGGCACGTGCCCAGTAGTGAGACGTTAAAAAAGGTCTGAATTATACAATTATACATTAACATACATAATATGTCATTTATTTCGAAGGTAACGTGAAAATGAAACAAAAACATTTTTTTCTTTTGCTAACCTTACTAGAACTGATTGCAAAAAAACTGATGCGTAAAATTACAAAAAGAAAGCATTGTCATTTTATATATTATGTTATTATAGGAGTGCTGAATCTGTGATGTATGAGCGTAGTCAAGCTCCGATCCAAAATTTGTTGGGACCGGTTCGCCATAACTTACACACGCCAATAGATGAACTGTTATTTTGTTTCGCCTCCTTTTTTCTATATTAATGTACCTATTTGCTTTCAAAAACTAAGTTTAGTGTGACCATCTGTTATACAGGTTTCTAATATGCAAGACGTGGTTAGTTTATTTAGCGCGATTAAAGCCGCGGTTGCCGCTAGTTATATACTAAAAACTTCCTCAAGAACCACTCTATCCATTGGTGAAAACTGCGTGAAAAAAGGTACAGTAGTTTTTGAGTTTATCGCGAACAGACAGACAGACGCAGTGGAGGACTTTGTTTTATAATATGTAGAGATTTACGAACGACATTTCTAGACAAATATATTGAAGAGTCAATTAAGAATATAATAAATAACTCGATTATTTTGTCGAAATGAACAGCAAAATTTTAAACGATTAGAAGATAAACATGGATGGAAGAAACTAGAAGGTTAACGTATGTAACAATCAAAAAAAAAATTAAACCGACTTCAAAAAATATGCACTAAAAAGAGAAAAATCTAAACTAAAAAGTAGAAAATAATACTTTAAAGAACTTTGTTAATTTTGGAGTCGGTGCCAGCCAGGTATTTTGATTATGTTTACAAATTGATAGATTAATCGAATATACGGTTATTTCTTAGTTATTCTCTACTTTTTAGTTTAGATTTTTCTCTTTTTAGTGCAGATTTTTTGAAGTCGGTTTAATTTTTTTTTTAAATAACTTATTTTTACATTTTTCGTATGCCTTTTATTTAGCTGATTTAATTATAGTGACTTACTATATGTCACTAATTTAAAATCTGTTTAAGCTTTATATTAAACAACGAGCATACCCATTAACGAAAATAGTAATTAATTATCGGGTCTGCCGAAAAAGGGGGGGGGGGGGTGTTACTGTAGCTGTAACTAAACTACGAGCTCATCTTTATGTTTACATTCCCCATACGAAATAGTTTAAATAAACCACGTCCATTATTCCACCTAACTCCTAGAGGTAAATGAGATTTACCTTCTATTATCATATTAACGTAATAGCCTGGAAGAACACAACTATCAGTCTATATGTATGTATAATTTTAAAGGAATTTCCTTTCAACTCCTAGCCGTTGAGGAGTTGTACCTTCCATCATCAGCTTATCCACATGAGATGGTAATTATCAAATGCAAATCCTTAAAAAACTTTAGAAAATATATGAAAAATGTACTAAGTGCCTATAAAATTTAAGAGTTGCCATCGATTTCCCTAGGATCCCATTATCAGATCCTAACTTGGTGACAATGGGAATATCTTGGAAGTATACCCTACCAAACAAAAAATAAATTTTTGAAATCGGCCCACAATTGACGCATAAATCGGTGAACACAGATAAAAAATAACATTTGAAGAATTCTACCTTCCATCATCAGCTCATCACATGAGACGACGATTTTCAGACGCAAATGATTGAACAGCTTAAGAAAATATATAAAAAATATAATAGGTGCCTATAAATTTTGAAAGTTGCCCTGGATTTCCCTGGGATCCCATCATCAGATCCTGATTTTGTGATAATGGGACCCCCTCAGAACTATACCCTACCGAACAAAAGAAAAATTTTTGAAATCGGCCCACAGTTGACGGAGAAATCGGTGAACATACATAAAAAAAAATACATACATCGGAACATATAACCTCCTCCTTTTTTGAAGTCGGTTAATAAAAATAAGTAAAGTACTTAAGTCGTAGCTAAGATATATACAAAAATTTCCATTCCTTAAACCGTAGTAATAGTAATAAAGGGTATTTCCAACAAAATATATCAATCATTAAAGGAAAATACGTCTCATAAACTAAAACTGGTTAGTTACACAATACATCAATTCATTCTAAGAAATATGGTGCCTTTAATGAAAATAACAATATAAAAAAGTTAAACAATACGTTAGGTATAAAAACCAAAACGATTAACGATTAAAGGTCACAGGAAAGGCAACTGCTAATTTTGAATTACTGTTTAGTGTTTTGATAGATCTTAAGTTAGTATTCAGTCATAACTACAAATAGCTTAAAACTAAACTTCTAGTAATTGAATTAAGAATTTTTAAAATTATTTCATTACAGGACTCAAGATGTCATCAATACTTACAATATGATGTCATTTGTAAACGTGTTTGCAACATACCTAGAACAAAATAAAATTATTGATTAAAATCTTTTTATAACTACATGCAATATATATAGATATCTATAACTTATGACTTTAACCGCCGCACTCACCACTACATCTCCATACTAAAGGACGACTTAATGGTTCATTATATGAGTCTGAGTGCGGCGGTAAGACTCAATAGTTTAATACTTAAAAAAAAATTGTCCAAATAAGCGCTTATCAAATTGAATTAAGTTTTATAATTCTTTGCTTAGCATTAAGCATTAGATTCTGGTAGTTTATCGCAAAAGTAGATAGTCTTAAAGATTTTTATGTATAAATTTAAAACTTAACGCCATTTTAACCTACACGAGTATATGTATTGGAAGAGTGGACACTCCGAAGTAATGGAATATATATTGAATAAAGCACAGCTGCTCCCCTCTTATTTAATAACCAGAGAATTGTAAAGGAAGTGCCTGGGGATAATCGCGTTTATGCTGCAGTTGGAGCGCTGGCAGAGATTGATAAGAAGTTGTCTGTTAATTATTAAGATTAAATGATAGTTTTACAGCATCTGACCTTGTGATAAGATTGACGGAGAGAACGGAGGACACAATAATTATACACAAGTGTGAGAATTTGTAAAAGATTTTCCTAATAATCCTAGAACTTGTGTACTGAAACATCTCAGCATTTGTAATGATATTAAAGCCATTTTATTTCATTTCGACTTTAGAACAGCTTAAGTGTTTCCAGCAATTACCTTCACTAGCTTTCTAAAGCAAAGTACTTCTTCGTTTTAATATCTTTATCTTGTTTTCTCTTCTTACCTTTTTTTACAAATTGAAAATATGTTTCCTTAATTATGTTCTTTGAATGTTCTTTTAAGAAAATTTTAAATGTTTCAATTGATTATCCTCATATGATTCAAACGTTTTCGGCTAAAATAATCTTATTAAATAACGGTTTACGTGTTGAAATATCTAGTTATTTATTATGTACATCGCTAAAAACACCCCTTTATCTGCAAAGCCTATCCACTACAAAGCTGAAACAAGCTAATATTTTATATAGGTATTGGCGATTCCCGCGTTCTAATCCTGATGAAAATTTAGAGTTATGAGTATTTTTGATGCCAAATCATAAAAAAAAACAAAATTTGGTCAAAAAATAAAAAGTCAGGAGAGGGCCATCTTATCACCTACGGGAATAAAAAAATTATAAAAATCGGTCAAGCCGTTTTGGAGGAGTTCGATAACAGACACTGTGACACGAGATTTTAATATATTAGATAGTTCTTCGGAATAAACCCAGTAACCTATGAATTAGTAAACAGTATGATGATAATATTTAATGCATAACTGATTCTTGATTTTTAACATCTTTAAGTATTACAAATAAAATATAAAAATTTTTGAGAGCATCTTATTCTTAAAATTTACAACCAGCTGCAGACGACTTGATTCGAAGCTGCCTATAACTTATAAGAAATAAGTAAAGCGCATAGTAAAAACACATTAATTACTCTCTACAGCTCTTCTAACTTTTGATAGAGCGTGAAATTTAACAAATTCAGCATAATTATTATAATTGAATGGAGCACACGTACGTTATGTCTGTTCAAAAGCCTTTGTTAACGTTGTAGCAACAATAGGTGTTTTCAGCATCGACGTTGCTGACAGCTCATTTTTTTATTATTTACATATTTGGCTTGTATTTCTTTTTTGAGGGTTATCTGATAATGAAGAAATGTGGTGAAAATAACCGTCAATCGCCCATACTCAGAATTAAATATACATGGAATAGTATATTAAGAGAGCATAGATCTGTCAGTTTGGGAAAGAATATGGAATCAGTAGTTCCAGAGCATATAATACTTTATATAAGGAGAATCAAATCCATTCAAATCTATTTAGAGGTAACAAGTATACACTCACAATCAGTCAGCCCAGTGGTAGGGAGCGTCCTTGGAAAACCGAGTGAAGGGGGTTTAGATCAAGAGCCTTATATCTCTAATTTTTTAGGCAAATCATTTCCAACATAATTATTATCTTGTTAAGGATAACTCAGCCAGTTTTCAAAAGACATGTAACCGCCAACCCGCACCTTGAACAGCGTGGCCTTATACCATTATTGAAGGGCCGTACCCAGCAATGGGACTTCCAAAAAGGGGTGAATAAATTTATAAAAGTCAGATAAGGATGTCCGATAGTAGACACAGGTTAAGACGTCTGGACTATTCTCGATCGATTCGTTAACAACGTGCAAGATTATGAGACGCCCCTCATCCATGAACGGATGTGTAATCAAATTGATCAATTGGATCTCATCGGCCACACACTTCCTCTCAATCATTGCGTCTATCATTATTTTATGGGACGCGTAAGTGAGGAAGCTTACTTAAAATCTATAATAAAGTTGTGTCAATCTATAAATACTAGACTTTACACGCGTGTTTGCTTAGTATTTTATTTTTTCTTATTTTAATACACACTTAATTTTATATATCTCTGCCCTTTAGCACTATAGGCTGTTTTATGGATTTTTGTTTGTAAAATTCAAAACAGAAGAAGCCCTATGTGGAACAGAACCGTATGTACCCTATGTACGACGCAAATGTTCTGACTTCACTTAGTTCGAATTTTGATTGTCAATTTATTCATTTACTAATGTAAGATTTATAATCTTTCATAAAGTAAGGTAAAGATGTAAAAATAAAAAATAATCAAAGCCATTGTGCCTTGACAATGCTTCAGGCATCACCCCTCCGTCGGAAAGATATCATTATACACATATACTCGTACCTACGTGAAAATTTTAATAAATTGCTATCATTCGTCAGCTATTAGAGCCATGTGACATGACGTCGTATGTTTAAGTTGTTGCGAGACTTTGAATTTTGAAAAATCGTTTTTTTATAATCAGATGTGACTTGTCATTTCGGTAGTTAAAGTGTCTCACTTAACATATTCTGACTTGAAATATAAAGCTAGGAGAAAAGAAAATATTTTGACGACACGTATGGCTCAGTTTGTTGTGACCCTATATGCTGTCCCAGCTGTTGCGGGTTCGAGTCAGGCTGGGGCACTAATTTATGTGATGAGGACGGATGTTTTTACTCCAATCATGGGTAGTTTATATTTATAATATGTATGTATTTAAAGTTGTACATGTGCAGTATCTCAACTATCTGGTATCCGTAACACAAGCCTCGTAGCTTACCTTACCTAACAGAATAAAAAATTCCTAAAATACACTACAACAATATGCAAAAAACATGTATTTCTACACTAATTCTACTTAAATTTAATTATACATAGTTATACGTATGTTCTATTCACTCTCTATATTTCCGCTAAAATATAGGGCTGCTAAATTATACTGAATTATGTTCACCGATGCAAACCACTACTACTTGTAGTGTGTATAAGAAATATTTATAGCACCTCGTTCCAAGGGATATATTATACCCAGAAGGCAACCCCTAGAATTTACCAGCAAGAAACATAGACGAAAATAAATGAGACGAAACTAATTTCTATACACAAGTTGCCTTGAAGGAGCCCAATCGCTAGCGCCGGACTCGGGCAGTAAACTAAGATTGCCTCCCGTAATTGTCACTATCTTGTACCGCAGACTACACACCAGCTATTTGCTCTACTGGCATCTCTACTTACGTCTTAGTTAAGCTGTGGCTTTAAAACGTGCGAAGCTATAGCTTTTTTAGAAATCATATAAGCAATTATTAAAATATGTTCGAAATGGTTTTTTTGAGCGTATGCCTAATTTCAATTTCCGAAAAGTAAAAGTAACATAAGTTACTTCTTTTAACACCATGTATCTGGCAGTGAAAGTCCTGTCAATATAACCCAGCTGTTTCATAGATTAACCGAACAAACATACAGGCAGACAAAAAAAAACTTTTTGAGTTAACAGATGTTATTTTGATATTACAGACAAGCACTTTAATTTTATTTATTTATATAGATATGAAGAAAACTCTGTAATGAATTCATCATTGTTCAAATACACTTAGACAAACAGCGAGTATAAAAAATAAGAAATGCGTAACACATGTCATGCGATACTCCAATAAAATAATATTTAATAGCATGATCGCATGACACTTGATTAAATTGTCCAAAATATATCGTCAACTCACTGGTTGTAATTGTCTTTCATACCAGTAGTTATTTCTCCTTTCTTTGTAAACTACCATCACAATAATCTTAAGCATAAATAATTCATTACTGTTGCGTGAAAAATCGAACAGGTTATCAACTTCATTTTAAATTGTAATGACAAACAGACAGACATTTTGGAGGACACGTTTAACTTAGTTTTTACTGTAGATACTTGCTGAGCCAGTGGTAGCGAGTTCGAGTTCCGCTGACATTCTTTTGTATGATGGCATTCAATTGATCGATGACGGCGATTATTCGTACTCCACTCATTCTTGTAGCTTACTATGGAACTAGATGGTGCCGTGTGTTAATGTCCCAACATATTAAGTTATGATTCGCCATAAACATTGACCGCATGTCTTATAACGAAGTAACCCTGGTATAGCAAAGCAAGGGAAAAACAGGGTTTATGCCACATCGCTATAGTAGAGCACGTTTCCTTCAAATGTAAACACATAATAGTTCGTTGTGATGCAGTTAATTAAGATATTGCGCGGGTCCCGTTCATCTGTATTAACACTTGTTATCTGAAAATGGACTCTACATAAGCAGCTCTAAGATTTCATTTCGTACAATGTGTTAACATTTGCATAAAGTCTTCGTTAGATCTTTGGTGTGTTCGTGCTACTTGCTAAATCAAACTTCGTTAGGATAGTATCATCTTGTAAATATGGAAAAAATATTTTAGTACACCATTTTTACATCATAAGTTTTGAGTTTATTCAATATATTATAAATTATACACAAAGCACCATCTACTTCAATGAGAAGCTACAAGCCTCGTATTATGGATACCAGACAGTAGATTTACTAATATATATAACTTGAAATACATACAGATTGTAAATATAACCCATAACTGGGACTCGAACCCACGACCGCTGACACAGAAAATAGGGTCACTACAAACTGAGAAAAACGTGTCAACAGTTGATCTTGTACTTTCTATTTCACTCTAGCGCTGTAAAATGTAGTTCAAATTGTATAATTAACATTAACGTTCATAACTACCGCGTGTAAAGCAATGAATTTAAAAAGACTTTCGCATTAGATCCGTAATTTGTGAGATGCAAGATTGAGATCTTTTATTCAGTTGTCTGTTAAATGATACCAAAATTATTACTTTGTAGTGTTAAGATTTATTTTAATCTATATATATAAAAATGAATTGCTGTTCGTTAGTCTCGCTAAAACTCGAGAACGGATGGACCGATTTGGCTAATTTTGGTCTTGAATTATTTGTGGAAGTCCAGAGAAGGTTTAAAAGGAATATATATGAAAAAAAAAGTTTAGGTCTTTTATTTATCGATTGAGGTCTAGTATGAAGTCTGCCGGGTCAGCTAGTTATATTATAATGATGGTTTAATCTGCAATTACAGCTACACATGACTCGGCTCTCTCGCGTAGCATCTTTATTATATTAAACATTGGATTTTCTATGGCCGTACCTTAGATTCTTATTTCGACCATATCACAAATTCTTTGCAGAAATCTTCAAAAAAAAAAACAACCTTATATTATAGAGTAGTTTTCCAGATGTCATTTTTGATAAGGTAATGAAGTACTTTCGATTTTTTTACTGTATACATTAACACTACTCAACATATCACGTCACCAATTTAAATACTAATGCTGCTCTATGATGCTTCACTAGCAATATATCAGTACAGGTACATTCAATTTCGTATGATAAATGTCGGGCCGATTTCAATAAGACAATTGAAAAGATAATAGTGAATAAATACATGGCAAAGTTACATGTTACTTGGTCGAATATGCTGAACATATAACGTTATATAATATAGATATAACAATGTAAGGTTCTCGAGGAAATAGACCAAATGAGTCTAAACTTGAGGTCAGTAAAATGAATGACACGTTTGGCTCAGTTGGTAGCGACCCTACTTTCTGCACCAGCGGTCGCAGGGTCGAGTCCCGCTGGGGGCATTCATTTGTTGACCACGAATGTTTGTACTCCAGTCAAGGATGTTTATATTAATAATAGGTATGTATTTAAAATTTATATGTGTAGTATATCAACTATCTGGTATCCATAACACAAGCCTCGTAGTCCTCACCACGGATCTAGATGGCGCTGTTGTAATGACGTCCCAATATATTGAATGAAGGGTTGAATATTATATGCTTAGGCTTCATTATGAGATCAGCAAACTAATATGAAACTTTCAGCTTTTAAGTAAGTTTATAAGCATTTAAATCGATATATCAATTAAAATTAGGTTAAAATCGATTTTCAAGGTTTAATTACAATTTTAGTAAATTAATACTATTTAAGATTTTAAAAATACAGACAAATGATGCAAAGGAAGGTTATTGAAGTTACTAAAGCCTACAAAGCCTCCGAAATATTTCACTCGTGTTCATTCGACCGAGCTGGTAGTAAACAAGAACATGTTCTATTGTTTCTATGATTGAATGATTAATAATACGACGTACGTTAGTATCTAATTTGCATTCGTTTATACCATATCCGTATCAATATCATATTGATCTATATTTAGCATTCTTGCCACTATTCCACGTGGATATGATTGGACTGTAATAATTATTATTATAAATTCGTATTTTTTATACAACTAGCGACCCAACCTTGCTTCGCTCGGATTCGTTCCTAGGTAAGATTTTTTGAGTTAACCCTTCACATTTATTCTAAGAACAAAAAAGCCTATTTTACACCTTACACCGTCAGCTTTTTGAAAGCGAAAATTTAGTCAAAATCGGGCCAGCCGTTTTGGAGATTAGCCGGAACAAACAAACAGACAAAAGACAAAAATATGTGTACCAGCTTTTATATATAGTTGTAATAACTGACATGTCTTTATATTTTATATTTCACTTCACAATTAATTTAACAAACAGTAAAATTATTAAAATCTGTCCAACCATTTTGACAACAGCTGCCAATGACTAGGCGAGAGAAGGACGAGATCGATAAGGATGTGTTGATGCAAACATGAATCCTAGACGCAAGTAGATTCTAATTAACTCATCGACTCCTGTACATATTAATTAAAGGTAGTTTGCCTTCGCTTCGAACCGTTTCAAGTGCGTCACCACTTGGACTTGATCTTTATTAGGCAGGCTCGAGCTCGTCTGGTAATCTAATTATCAATTGCTTTTTAAAGTCATAATTCTAGTATGTTTAATGTTAATCGATATAAAAAAATATTTCGTATTACATGATAATGATGACTGACGTCATTTATACCAGAGGTCGTTCGATATATTCCTGAGGCCATTTTTTGTATAAAATGGAAGCTACAGCTTATAAGTTATAAGGGTTAAGCTATATTTGTTCACAGGATAGCAACATTTTAAATTTAAAGTTATTCATTTACTTTTTTAAGAATGTATTTGAGGGATTATTTGGGTCTTTTAGATGTCATATTAGTTAAGAAAATTTTTGACCTATCTGTGAAGTTCGTACCATTTAAGTATGTCAGAACGAACTCCAATTGGACTGTACATAATACATTGACTTATATTTTATAGATTAAATGAATGAATAAAGCAACGTCTCATTATAATCGACTAAGTACATCCATACATAACAAAAGATTGCGGAAATATATATCAACGCGAGCAAAGCCGCTGGCAAAGGCTAGTATCCTAAGGAATATTTTATAAGCTTAAATGCTACATCAAAATGTAATTAAATTTCAACAAAATTAGCATTTACACAATTAATTGTGACAGAATTCAAAGCAAAGACGCTCTTTTGGTGGAGTTTGGAGCCACGTGTAAATATTGGTAGGTCCTGTTGACGTTTGCAACTCAAACATCGTGTGGACGCGCCGTGTGTGTCGGTTTGTACGTACTGGTAAATTTGATAAAAGTTTACTGTATATAGGTTCAGCCTGCAAGAGATGAAGACCGAAGATTAACACGCATTAACCTAACATAAAAGATTTACTTATTAATTGATATAGCTTCTGCCTGCGGTTTTGTTTGCGTTTTTGTGAGTCTTGATACTGTTAAATTGAAATTTTACAATATTCATTAATTTAGTTCTTATAATATTGTTCTTACAACAAACATTGTATGGAAACGTGCATATATTAGAAAAATATCAAAAATATTTTTAAAACCCTAGACTAAGTAAATATCAAATTTAAATAGCGACTCGCCACACTAAAGCGAGCGACTTCAAAGGCTGAGTGCGGAAATTAAATCAATTCGCGTCCAGACATCCGATCCCGGAGTTCCCCTCTCATTTTCGCCCTTTATACCTTTCTAATATATTTTATTTACATCTATATAGGTATGTATTATAGTCACTTGTCTGCTGTACCTACTAGGTAAGGCCATAGTCCACCACGGACTTCACATGTCTTTCGAAAACTTGCTAGGTTCTATCAGACACGAAATAGAGAAACCGTGCTATCAGACATGCATTTTCCTCAACTTCATGAGAAAATGTTGGAAATAATTCGCACTTGAAAGTAAGTACACATTATGATTATTAAGTTTATATTATGATACAGACGTGGGATACCCGGGATTCGAACCCGCTTCACGTTAAGCGCGTCATTGGGCAATTTTAGATTTCCGAGTCACTGAAACCGATAAATTAAAAAACTTGTTTGTTCAACTATTTGGCAGATAAATATAAATTAATGTTCAAAACATCTTACGGATATATATTTCGTTATACTGGATGTCTTTGACCCGAAGCAATTTTATTACATTTGAAATAGATAGAACAATAAATTATTACAACACCCATCATATTTAAAGATCAACCAAAGGTTAGATCAAAAATCAATAATTGTTGTAATAATAATGGACTTCTGATCCGACCGACAAGCATTAATTACGATTTAAATGATTTTGTAACATTTCCGTATGAAAAAGCTAACTTTTTAATTAAAAGAGCCATTTTAAATTGCACAAATTCAATAAATTCTATACGGAAAATGAAAAAAAGGTTGAATATTTTCCACGTTACTATTTCCATGTCGTAAATAACTTTGCTTTCAAATAGCGCGGCAGAACCGCTAACGTATGTTTACGATAGGTGTTGCGGGGAAAAAAATTGAGATACGCGACCGTATGCGAGCACCAACTAAATAATAATTACAATACAACGTATCATATTTACCCTAGACTCATATATATAATTAAATTATAATTTTGTAAAGTAATGACAATCAAAATATTCTAGATTTTTCAAATTTCTTTAAGCTAACACAGGCAGTGGTAGCCCAGTGGTAACGCGCTCGCTCGAATAACTGAGTGATGCGGCTTCAAATCCGGGTCTCGCACCTCTGATACTTTCATGTGAGAATCATTTCTTACATGATCACCACTTGTGTTACTGTGAAGGAAAACATCGTGAGAAAACCTGCATGTCTGAGTGAACCTAACAATTTTTTGAAAGACCCTATATATAATATATTATAACAAGCACTTTGCCAGCATGGTTGGACTATGGTCTGATCCCATCCCATCCCATGATAACTATGGTCTAAAAAACGGCTGAATACATTACTACTCTAAACTTTTAGATTTTTGAAACGAATCGAATCCGCGATCTTAATAATTTTGCTAACTGCTACTAATTCGAATATAACTAAATTATTTTAAAAAATATTCTGTAGAGATAACCGTCATAATCTTTACCCAACATTTTTGTAATTAAATTCGCAAATTCTTTCCAAGATTCCAGGGAGAATTAGCTGAGAGTATTTTTGAACTAAATTTGCATATATTTGCAAGTAATTATGATTTATCTTTAAAATGGCGTCATCTTTCGTTGTTTTAGAATATCATATTGTACAGTATTGTGCGAGAAGTAACGTGTAGTCCGCGACGTCTCAGACGGTATATCAGGATGAACAAGAGTGCCCTAAATTATATGCATAAGTTATGTAATATCTCAATTAGTCACAGACAAAATATATTGGCATATTCTTCATTTTGTCAGAATTTCATTGAGTAGGTACTGAGGTCTGTTCCCGCCAGAAGTATAACTTTGAAAGTCTTATTAATATTGACAGGTGAACTATTTTTCTGTAAGTTGCAAAAAATAAAAAAAAAACGTTAACAAAACTCTTATAGTTGGTTGAAGATCAAAAATAATTGAATTACGCCATTATATAGGTACTATCGTATCACTCAGGCAAGGTTGCGGGCTGCGGAAAAAAACTAGTCGTAAATAAGAATATTTAATTTCTTTCCTTACGAGAATCGAACCAGTAACCTATCTGTATAATTCCAGAGCGACAGGCTACATAATTTAAGATTCACTTGAATAAAGTAAAGTGTAAACAACGATAAATTGAACTAAAGATGTTTTTATTCTACAGCAGTACCAACTGCCAGGTGACCTTGCCTCGCGGATACTCCGACCGTCACTAGCTATGACTAACATTAAGGAATACCTACTGTAATGTGCATTCAAAACAAAAAAATATATTACAAAATAACCGTAAATATATGTATAAAATCAAGATCTAAGAATATTTTAATTGTATTTTTCGTCATAATAAATGGTGCAATTGGTTTGCCATTTCTTCTGTTCTTTCGAAAATATTTAACAGCTTTGTTTTTTTTCTCGGATTTATTTAGATTTTGGTTACCCGTCCGTTTTCGAATGCTCTACAGCAACCAATAATCATGTTTATGAATCATGATTGCACCATATTACATAGATGAATGTAAAATAGATATTTTTTTTAATTTATTGCTCGCTTACAAAATGTGAGCTATTCGCTTATTTACATAATTTCCACTGTGAATATATTTCCATAACTTGTAAATTATACAAAACAATGACAGCTTTAATGAAATATAATATGCACATAGGAAAAAGTAAGATTTTTTTGAGTTATTTCCAGAAATATGTTTCATTATCATTGCAATAACATATATTTTGGTACTTACGTACTAACGATGACGCACTTTTATTTTTTCTATAGATTTGTGTGAATGTGCTTATATCGTAAAATCTTAAATCGAAAATTAATAATAGGTTCATAAAGTTAATTTTAAGAATGTTTCTTTCTAGGTTGGTTAGGTTAGGTTAGATATATGACCACAATATCGCACGAGCCGAGCGAGCGCAGCGAGCGTGCCGCGGCAGCGGCCGGCGAGTGCCATAGTCAAAAATTAATAATAGGTTCATAAGGTTAATTTTAAGAATTTTAATTTATTTTGTCTATGGCACTCGCCGGCCGCTGCTGCGGCACGCTCGCTGCGCTCGCTCGGCTCGTGCGATATTGTGGTCATATATCTAACCTAACCTAACCAACCTAGAAAGAAAGAGTCATAAAATTAACCTTATGAACCTATTATATGAAAACCCAAAGAAAATAGTTTTTTACGATATAAGCACATTCACACAAATCTATAGAAAAAATAAAAGTGTGTCATCGTTAGTACGTAAGTACCTATATTTTTTTTAAATGTTGGGACATTATTACACACAGCACCATCTAGTTCCGTGGTAAGCTATGAGGCTTGTGTTACGGATAACAGATAGTTACACGTATAACTTTTAAATACATACATATTATAAATATGATATGAATAGTATTACTCAATAATAATAACATATAGCACAATTTGCTCGAGCTATTCAACAAAATCGCGAGCAAGATAATGCATGAAGACGCTGACTTGGCTCGAAATTTAATGGAAACGTCACTAGCATTCGTAACTTGGAGTTCTTACGGAAGTCTATTGAAACGCCCATTAACAGACAATACCTCTTATAGAATAGACGATTAAATTATTACGCTAAATTGTTCGAGTCTCAAATTCTTATTTTTGTAGCCTTTTCGGGTTCAAATCATTTAAAAATGCATTTTACTATAATGGTAATGATGGAATTGTTTTTCAATTATGTAGATAATGTGGCACATCCCATTAATTATTTTTTTAAATTAAAATAACATTTATTTACAATAAAGGAAACACGGAATCGTGAAAGGAGTAAAAATAACTAATAATACAAAGCAAATGTACAGTAGCGCAGTGGTAACGCTTCGAGAGAAGAGGATAAAAATTCCAGAACTCACACTACTTATATTTTCATTTCTAAATAATAAAAAAAAGATTATCACTTATTTTACTGAGAGAACCTAGCAAGTTTTCGAAAGACATGTAACGTTAGTACAGTATTTGGCCAGCGTATGGCCTGGTCCCCCTTGCAGCGGGAAGGCACGTGCCCAGCAGCAACAATATACTCGTATATTATTAGCCTACACGAAATGCTCGAAACGGAAATCGAATCCCAAACCAACCTTTAAGCTATAACAGATCATGCGATCAGAATACTGTCTATGTAGTTATTAACGACGTAATATTTCTAATTAGACTTTATTAATAATGTTAAAGCAGATTCTATAGCTTTATCTTCCTGGAAACAATAACTTTAAACAAACCGACATCGGAAGTAATCGAGCTCAAATTCCGGCCTTCAAATACTGAAATTTAAATGTACCTACATTAAGATTTCTTAATAATATAGTGAAATAAAATAATGAAAATATTAAGTTTTTAATTGCTTCTGCATGAATTTGAAGTAGAAAACTTAGAAAAATTAAAGCATTTGATTTTTATAAACGTATTTAGTTATAGACATGCAAAAACGGATTCAGGAGAACATACAAGGCAATTTTTTATCATAAAAATGATAATTCAAGATCTGAGGCCCGCAAACATAAAGCGAGATAAGTACTGCATGACGGTCGTCAAAACTAAGTTTTCAGTAAATTCATTTTGATAAGGTACAAAGTTGGCAGTGGCCACGTCCAGTGACATTAAGGACTTTGTAAAGTTTGATTTACGAGTAGATTTTAGAATTACGTCCTTGGAAAATTCTGTCCTGAATTTATTATCTCTATAGTTATATATTTATTAAAAGTTGTCGCCTTTGGTACGAGTCTGTTTCTAGCATACGTTCTGGAGGTTTAAGATTCGATTACTGCGCAAACATATTATATGTATGTACAAGATCATATACATGGTGATTTCTGTCAAACTTAGTAAGTAATTAAAGTTAATTCACTGTATAATGAAAGATATAATGTGAGGTACTTAATGGCTCAATTACAAATTGATATATCCATGATTATATTATGTATATTTTCTAGTATTTTTGTCTATCTGTTTGTCTGTCTAAGAACGCATCAGGAAGTAACCACTGGACTCATTTTGATGACATTTACTGTAATGCTATCCGAGTCAACAAATGCAATACTTTTTAATACGAGAAAAAAATCTTATATCTGAGAATTCTTCAATTTTCTAGCTTAGTGTTAAATGTTTATATGCAAATAAATAAATATTTAATTAAGTTCATAAAATTCTTCTCACATATGGATATTTGTTGCAAAACACAACAACAAGTTGCCCAACCGCTCCTCAGATGCGTTCATTGAACTTAGTGAAAGGTTATGTCAATTTGCGGACAGTAAATATTGAGAGAATCCATCTGTGATGCAAGATGTTGGTACACAACTCGAGAAAACAATGCCGCCAACCGTTCGCCCCAACGCGGCAGGAACGATAAAACTTTGAATAAATATACGCTAAAGTAAATTTCATGAGAGAATTCAAACATTGTTTAGACTTCAATTTTATTTCTGCTACAAGTCAAGTTCTTTCGTTTGCAGAACGAGATATGAATAATGTATAACACGTACAGTGATAATGAGATCCAGAATTCTCGTGATTATCTTTATTTTGTGAATCTTTTACTGTTATTAAATTACTAAGTCTTGAAAATGACTATTGACCGATTTCAGTAATTCTTCTTTGTTCAGTTGGAGGTGAATCTGAGGTGGTTTAAGTATGAAAAAAAATAATATAAAATATATGGAAAATAGGTGGAAAATTAACTGTTAAAAAGAGTGAAGTGTTGGTAAATCGCTAATTATCTTGAAAATAACATTTATTTAGAAGTTTTGTCCTTTTCCTTCTCTTTATATTTTCTTAGTATGTTTATAAAAACATCGAGTCAATCTGTGCAATAAAACGCGACTGATAATGTTATTACGTACACATGGGTTCCCAAGCGGTGAAAGTGTTCCCACGCTTCTAGCGTCCGCAGTGCGCGTGTAACACAACTTTATTCTGTTTAATACGATTTTTGATATAAGATAAAGTATTATATTATAACAATAGCTTTAAAATCTTTTGAAAAATAATAAACCTTTCAAGTTAAGTATCGCATACATAAAGGTAGTTGTCTTAACTTAACAATAACAAAGATTTTTAGCACACAAATATTCCGTATGGTGTAAATGAATTACATTATCAATTATTAATTTCAATCAAAGAGCTTTTTTCTAGTCTTTCAAAATAATTTAGACTTGAATAAAAGCTTCAGCTGATTAAAATAAATTACTGTAGTAATAATATATTCAAGTCCAAGCAAATAAGCTCCAACAATTCAGAAATAATTGATTGAACATTTATTTCACATTCTATTGTAAGTAACATTAATACGTCATATAAATTGCACGAAATAATTTTAATTAGCGAAGTGAATCAAAACGCGAGGGTTAATTGAGCGTGTCTTTATCCGAATTCAATGGGATTTGTGTAAATAGCCGCCATTAGCCTTCAGAGTTGCTGATTTATTGTGTTAAATTTTGTAATGTTAATAAGATTGTTATGTACACACACATGCATGTACAATGTACATGTTGTAAAATGTATATGCATGTATAGGTTTACGTATATGTACATATATACTAGCATTATACCCTCGCTCTTCTTGGATTCGTCTTTAGTTAAAAAATGCACAAAATTTTATCTAAATCGGTGATTTCCAGATAGATAAATAAATAAATATGTTGGGACATTATTACAACAGTGCCATCTAGTTCCGTAAGCTACGAGGCTTGTGTTACGGATACCAGATATTTGATATAAGTACTACACATATAAATACATACATATTATAAATATAAACATTCATGACTGGAGTACAAACATTCGCGCTCAACAAATGAATGCCCCCAGCTGGACTCGTACCCGCGACCGCTGGCGCAGAAAGTAGTGTCACTACCAACTGAGCCAAACCCTGCCGTAAACAGACAGACAGACAGACAAAAAAATATAAACTTTCAAGTGAAATATGATTAATAAGTCCATTTTGAGCAAGTGTTTTAGTTATACCCACTGTGTATAATTTCTAACTATAAAGTTAGATTAAACAATATCTTCTAGTGACATGACGACAAGCTCTATATAAAATTGTCCTCTATTTATCTAAGTCCTGCCATACTTTCCATTACGCTAATGTATTTAGCGGGTGCATTGTAAGGCGCTGCAGATGGCAATAGGACGCGAATATAATGTCCGAGTTAAAATTACTGTAAAAGTTTAGCTTACCTACTTATGTTTATACTCATATATAATAAGTATGTTTTTTAATATGTTGTAAAATTTTGGATTAGATTTGCATTTTCTATAATAGCATGCGCATTTATGGAGTAGGCTTACATCTTACATCTTAATTTAAAACAATATTTAATACTACAAGAAAGCGAGTATCTGGGTGTGCTTAGTGAACAGAGCTGCGTGCAATAAGCAGTACCAACTATGCTTCAATTAATCAAAAACTGTTTAGTGGTTTTCTCGTTTTGCTATCCCAGACAAACAGACAGAAATTTAAAAAACTAATAATTACTTTTTCAATGACACTTACCAAAAAAATAATGTAGATATAGATTTAACTCTGTATGAATTTTATTATAAGTATAGATTAAGAGATAACGAAGCTTCAAATAATCTCTCAAAATAAAAACGCTTTCTAAAACGATGCAAAATATGAAATGAAGCAAGCGCTAGATACCATAAATAATAGCGTTAATATACATTTAAAATAAATAGGTCGTGAAATTTCCACTGCAGCATGAACAGAAGTCTAAGTGGCTCTTGATAAATTCGCCCTCGTGTGCAGATACAAAGTGCAGCTGGCTGTATTAGCCGCGATATTTCAACTTTTTGTTACGAAACGTTGTTTACTATATATTAGCTTCTACTTTAAATAATGTTCAATATTATTTATCACTGCGAAATGAAGTAAAAGCTTAGCTCTATGAGAGAGAACGAATAGTTTACGATATAAAGCTCTACTTGTCGTTGGGATTTATTTTTATTGAATTCTAGCGTATCTAGGTACTTTTTAATTTATTTCAGCGGTATCCTAAATATATTTCTAAAACAAAAGTCTGAATTACTTTTTATAAAATTAAGTAGCTATCAAAAAAATAAAGTAAGTAGCCAGTGAAATTCAAATCAAAATATGCCCATCCGTTTCGGAGATTAACCGGAGCAGACATACAGACAAAAATATTTTTTTTCTTATAACTACCGTATATTTCGTATATGTTTGTCATCATCATCTACATCAGTAATATTTATTTTATTTAAAAACACCTTTAAAAATGTAACTGAAAACATGAGCTTTCAACTTAATGAGGCATTTATCATATTTAAAGATTTGTCCTGCACGAGAAATGAACCTTTCCTCAGGCACGCTGTGTACTCCACAAAGTTGTCTAAGCAATCACAGTAATGCTATCGCACACATATCCATCCTGTGAATATTAATTGATTTAGTTATCTCTTACGCAAACAACAAATGTTTAATTAATCTAGTAATTTGGCTTCCCTAAGTCACTATTATGATTATGTATCTAAATCAGTTTATCCTGCGGTATCGCTATGAGTGAAGAGAAATACTAATACGTGCAAATGTTACTGATAATATCTTAATAGATAAAGCCTTAAAATGTGCACAAAAATGACTTATTCACGCTTACAAGTTACAAACGTATGGACTTTATAGTTAATTTAGAAGTTAGTTTAGAATAATAACACATTATTCAATAATGCCAGTATGGCATAATTTTTTATGTGAAAAAACCCATTTCTTTCTTTACGCACATATTATATTAGTTACTGTTTTTTTATGTAAGGGGACTGTAGTTCTTAGCATTGCTGTGAGATTTTCACGATTATTGTTGAACTATGAACCTGGATCGTGTAGTCTGAGTGAAAGTTGAGACGTTCTTTAAAAGTTTACTTTAGTGTATGTATGAATTAAATTATATGGTGTGAAGTAAAAACTTATACGAGTATAATACAGGAAAACAGCTTAGTTTCCATTTATTTACCAAAAAAATACTCAATGATGTTGCTAGCATATTCTAGGGTAGCAGGAGTAAATCGCTAGAACAGCTATTTCTATTTCAAAAAAAAAACAATTGGCAAACTATTTCAACATGTATTAAATTCTAGGATTCTGACTGTACTATGCTTATGACAGCTTTTTCATGCAAATAAAAGCTTATGTATAGACAGATCTTGTTAAACTTATAAAGGTAGGTACGAGGATGTATGTAAATCACTGGAGCACGACCAATTCTATATGTCTTCAGCCCTTTTTTAACGTTCCACTGCTGGGCACGGACCCCCCTCAGTACGAGGAGGATCAGGCCATAGTCCACCGCGCTGGCCTAGTGCGTGTTGGCTGACTTCACATGTCTTTCGAAAACTTGCTAGGTTTTTTCAGACAAGAAAGTTTTCCACACAATGTTTTCCTTCACCGTAAGGTAAGTTATCATGATAGAAATGATTCGATACATGAAAATATGAGGGGTGCAAGTCTCGGATTTGAACCTACATCACTCGGTTATCCAAGCGAACGCGTCACCACTGGAATACTACAAGGCAGTGGCCTTTATATATCCTCCTCAATCCTCTTCTATATGTCGTCTTGGTCTTGCGAGCTCTTCGTTATGCTAATATCAATAAACACGATAAAACAGTAACATTAGCTGATGCTGTACTGATGTACATCTTTGATGAATATCACGTGGCAAACTAATTATGAAGACAAAGGCAGCTCTAGGCTTTGAAATGTTGCATTAGTAAATAGCTGTCAGTGCAAAATGGTACAGACCGTTGGGATGCTGTATTGACATGGCTTGAGATAACTTGCATGCACAATTCTCATTGAAAATGTATTGACACTCAGTTTTGCAGTATTAGTGAACTACTGTATTATCAGGTAACAATATCTTAACATAACCCCGGTTTATGTGAGGGTGCTGAGTGAAATGGAACTAAGCTCTATATAATACTGTATTCCATATACATATATAATTGAGAGAGACATGTGTATAATTAAATTTGATATATAGCTATTGCATATAATAGCCTTAGATTTACTATGCACAACGCAAAAGTCTTACTCATAAGCCGTTGAAGAATGTAAAGCTATGAAGTACTTTTTTAATATTGTCAATTTGATTGCTATTGCATTTTAACTTGTTGAGAGTACAAGTTGCAAGCAAGTCATTTTATTTCTAATGTATTATTATAATTTTTTAATTATTATAAGGTTGTTTATACTTGCATGTATAATTGTGCATTTTTAATTCTTACGCTTAAAAAAATTTACAAGAAGTGGAGGATGATATTTTTTTAATATAGATACATAAAATTTAAAAAAAAAGTTTGTATACTTAATATAAGTATTACTTATATGATTTCAACTGTTAAACATTCGTTTAACGTTAACTTTAACTTAACACTTAACTCGAACTTGACAAACTTAACACTAGTGGATGCGACAGTACCTGAAACCAAATAGAATACACATTAGTTCATTAATCATTATACTTTCAAAATCTACCTAAAATGAAGCAAAATTTCATTTTCGAAAATAAGCAGGGGAAGCCAGATGTATTTGCTAGTTAATTTATAAATATTAATATCTCAATCGAGTTTAACATGATTTCATTGAGGTTTGCTTACGATCGCGTCTCTCCAATACGCTGAGGTTGTTATTCACTCTAGGGGACGCAAAAAGCGTAAATGTCTTTCATATTACCAATTGATTTTGAAGATTTAGAAGAAAAAGGTTCTTGAGACGAAACGTCTATTTTTTTAGGAAAATAATTAAAACCTTTATCTTAACAATAAATGCATGTATAACGGTATATATACAAATACGTATGATGTATATATATGTATGTATTGTATTCCTTTTTAATGTCCTACTTCTGGGCACAGAACAGATCATGGTCCTGCACGCTGGCCATTTGCTGCGGCTTGCCGTATCACACTTCTTTAGAAGATATGAGGTTCTCTCAGGCTTGCTGATATCCTCGCGATATTTTATTGAAAGTACCAAGGACCCCGATTTTGAACATGCTTTACTGGTTAACACAAGCAAATCCGTTACCACTGATCCTCTACAAATATGTCATAGGAACATAACACGTATAACGATAGATCATTCATTCATAATAGTTACTGATTAAAGTTGCGAAATCGATCCTTAAAGTTAAAAAGATCTATTAATCATCCCGCTGAGTATCATTAGTCAACTGTTATATTTTCCAAATTGATGGTATAAAGTTTTGATTTCATATGAAATAATATATAATTCTAATATTGACTAAAACTTTAATCGACCAGTGAGAGCTAAGGCGCAGGACCGACGGCTTTACTTGCTCTCCGAGGCACGGGGGTAACACACCGCCTACTTCCCAACTCCGGGCTGTTACTGAGGCTTATTAAACAGAAGGACTCAATAACTAAACTTGCCCCGACCCGGGACTCTAACCCAGGACCTCTCGATGTATGACCGTACATGCTAGCCACTATACCACCGAGGCAGTTAACCCAAATCATACCGCTTATATGACAAAATACAGACATAAAATCCAGTATCTCTAAGATACGAAAGAAATAAAAAATGGTAAATGGTAGAGTAAATAACCATAATTTATTATCAATCTTAAAGGAGAAAATATTTCGTTTCTGAACGTTTTATATTTCAACAGAGCGAGTCGAGTCAAATGAAGCAAGTAAAATTTAATGGCAGCTTGATTTTGAAATATTCAAACTAAATTGCAACAAATTTTGCTAACGTAATGTTGAAGGAAACTCTAAATGCAATCCTTATAAGATCGTTCTTTTATGTATAAATAAATAAATATACAATGATATAGACGAGATGTGATACGTATGCATGTTACAGCTTAACTCTTATAGTGAAAACTGCTTTAGACTGATAAAATCAGTAGAATTAGGTATTTTAGTTCATTAAAAAGGTTGATCAAAAGCAGTTTTGAGTAGAAAATATTAGTTATTATCATTTTTGACTGTTTTTGATAAAGATTGTTACTTATAAGCACTTTTGATACATAAAAAAGTGAACCAAATCTTGCCTTAATACTAATAAATTACTAGATAATAATATTAGCAATTCTTTACCAGACGGTAAGACATTCTTCAATCTACTTATCTCCTAAACTTTTTAGGATCTTTGACCTACACAACAGTACTTTTGATTGGCGCTCTTTTAATTACATTGAAATTTCAGAAGTGCTTATATATTACATTATAATTCACCACTATTACATATGAAATGTACATATACGAGTATGTTACAAGATATCATAATATAGCAATTCCCGCGGCTATTAAAAAATATGGATTGGAGATAATGGAAATAAAAATAAAACAATATAAAATCTGGAGAGGGCCACCTTTATCACCTAGTGGAATAAAAATTAGCCTACGACCTATTCTCAGACCTACCAAATATACACAAATAATTTCATAAAAATCGGTCAAACCGTTTCGAAGGAGTTCGATAACAAACACTGTGACACGAGATTTTTATATATTGGAGGAAGATTATGTACGTAAAGTAAGTAATACTTCCATGTATACGAGTAGATTCACAGTTCAGGTCAAGGGCTTACAAAATCAAAAGCCTCGCAGAATATGAAATCGCGTCCCAAATATAATACTTTTGTGAAGAAAGCAATACTTTTCATATATAACAATCAGAGGAAAACGTACAGGGAGCTGACGATATAAGTTTTTCGTATAGTATTTTGCAGAATGTTTGCCGATGGAACTAGGCTCCGATTCAAAATTAATATATCGTGTGCGGCGAGTTGTGAAGAATTGAGCGGCGTTCGGAAACTCGTCCGCGAGATTTTTTTAGATTTTTTCAAACTTTTTCTCTTTTCAGTCAACGGGTGGGCTGATTGCTTCCGCTATAGGTGATGCTCGCACCAAAACACTGTTGCATATATAAAGTATACTTTTGTTTCCTTTTCATTTTAGAATACAATTGATATGCAGTCTTTGTACTTTATGTTGAGTATTTTCCGGAATTTAAAATTTGAAATATGAAACATTTTAAATTTCCTCAGCTTAGAGGTGATAAATTTTATAGTTCTACAAATTTGATTGAAATTCATTGAAACTTAATAGCTAAAACTTGCTAGATTCGCTAAGCTTGGTAATTTACCACCTCTTAGACATTTGGGTTTTTGGATGTTCTCCGTCATTGTAAAAGGTAGTCATGTTGGAAAAATGATTGGCACATAAGAATATTAGAAAATCGAGATTTGAACGCATACCACTCTGACGAACGCAACACACAACACGAACGCGTTACCAATAGGCTACCACAGCCCACGCTCATATATTTTATTAATTTCACATCATAATTAAAAAAAACTACTGCTAGTTAACTAAACTGTACTTCTACGCCCATTTAGCTAATCATAAAAGACGTAATGGCCACATCCATAATTTCCATATACATTTTAGCAACGTTTAAAGCCTATTAATCACACACATAGGCATCGTCAGAATCCAATTTCGACGCTAAAAAACGCAATATTCAATATCTTTTTAATTGAGGCCTAACGAGTTTACGATTGATACCAAAAACAGTGAAGTATGAACTCCTGACATTTATGAGAGAGTAGTATCTTTGACTTTGCACTAACAGAATGTATTGAAACAATCATAGAAGAGACAATTTTTTATACAACATGTGTACAAAAACTTTACAAATTATAAACTAAAACCTTCCTCGAAAACCACCAATTAGTTACCAAGTAATGAATATATCGCGGAAGATACACGTAAACATACACCTAACAGATGCTTTTCCTCCTTCGAAGTCGGTAGAAAAATATAATACTCGTCTAAGATTTAATGTCAGACTATTAGCTAAGCTCTAGAACAAAAAAGACATTAAAAGCCGCCAATATCTTGTGATCTCTCGAACAAAACCAGTCGCTTTCCTGTTGTGACGCGAGAAAATCCTCAATAATAACATTATACCGAATTAAATCGTGCTAACATCACGTCTTATCGAGATTACGTATTTCCCACTTTACATTTGACAAGGACTTTTGTTTACAAATTGAATAAATATTGTTTTAACTTTTAGGGCTGACTTCAGATTTCATGCCTTTTTTGTTTTTCTTAATACTCGTACTAATAGCGTGTCAAAGAGCAGGCGGGTCACCTGATTGTGAGTGATTACAGCCGCCCGTGAACATTAGTAGTACCAGAGGCACCACCAATGCGTCGCCGGCTCTAGCATTATTGAAATACTTATTTACAAAGTAATTCGTTTTAATATCAATCATATTATATTATCAATATATTTTATCATGTAATATAGTAGCAATAAGAATAAAACTGTAAGTTGATAAGTAAAGCTTTCTAAGAAATCAAAAGTTTTTGATAATACTATTCTATCCTACCAATAGTATAAACGTGAAATATGAGAATGTATGGAAGTCTGTTACTTTTTCAGACAACTCCAAACTATTATAGCATATACATATTATACATATATCAGGGTAACGTATAGGCTGTAATTTAAAAAAAAAACTCAATTTAACTAGGCGTTTGAAGAAAAGGTTATTCAATTAAAAGGCTTTTGTTATGCAGTAATTAAAATGTAAGTAATTATAATAATAAATGTCTCCTGATAAATAATATTTCCTTAGAACATAGATCAGTTAATCTCATAGCAACATAGATATATGAAGTATCAAAATGAATATTCCATTGAACGATAACGTCCATTAGCGTGGCTTTCAAACTACCCGACTTCATCAAAGGGTTAGTCGTTAGGACGGGTATGTATGATGTAACCTCTAGAACTAATTGATTGCTTAAGATTTAACTATGAAAATTGTCATATTAAAACCTATAATACATAAAAAAGTAATTATATTCATATTGTTTTTATGCAAAAGTTTGTTAGAATGGTATGAATTTATGTTAGTCTATAATAATAAAAAAGCAACTGAACAGATTTAATGAAACTTTATAGTCATAATATATAATAGGACATTATCTGATTATATAAGGATCTTCATCTTCATATTCAGCCCTTTTTAAACGTCCCACTACTGGGCACGAGCCTCCCTCAGTACCAGGGAGATCATAGTCATAGTCCACTGCGCTGGCCGTGTACGTGTTGGCGGACTTCACATGTCTTTAAAATAATGTGCTAATATAATAATTAAAATTACTAGCGACGCATGTTCGTTCCTAGATACGTGTAATTAACGATTAAGTAGTTAAGTAGATTAGATTTCTTGTGACATCATCTTTTTTCATTTTGTTTTTTCAACTATAATATGTATGTGTTATATATATTAACCTTTCTCTTGAATTACTCTGCCTATGGATGAAATCCGCATTAAAATCTGTACAGACGGTGTTAAGCGACTTTGCTTTATACTATAGAGATGTGATAGATTCGCGGGAAAACCCTTGATTTTTATAATTATTACAAAATTAATTAAAGCCAACATTTTAGTTTTACTATTTGTGAATATACTCGATCCTAAAATATACTAAATCGAGATTATATAGTAGGATGCAGCAATCAATGCCGTAGCTGTTAGGCAGATTGCTCCATTAGAAGTTTTAAGTGGTAGTGCCATGCTTGTTACTTTCGGGTAGCAGCCGAATGGGCCGGCACGCCCCGTATAGTACCACTCTCTCACAGGAGACCGGCGTGAAGTGGCAGCTATACTGTCGCGTTTCGTCCGGTAAGTGAGAGTCCGGGAGGCCCACTCCCCATCCCTCTTCCCGTCCTTCTCACTCCTCCTTCCCTCCCTCCCTTTCCTGAAAGGCCGGCAACGCATCTGCAAGCCCTGTGGTGTTGCAGATGTCCATGGGCGGAGGTGATCACTTACCATCAGGTGAGCCTCCTGCCCGTTTGCCCCCTTTGTCCCATAAAAAAAAAAGAAGAGCCTGCGAGGGAGGATTGAACTACAATTGTTTTTACTTAACATCTACTCGCATAAACTCTAAAACATTTTGAACAATTTTGATAACATACTTAAAGATAATCTATATATAAATTAAGTTACAAACAAAAGCTTGAATCGAACCTTAGTATACCATACTCGCATATAAATAGTAAAAATTTGCATTCGAGCTGAGCCTAGTGCAATTTAAGCTGTAAAAACTCTTATTAATTATTCATAAGTAGAACTGTCTGTTTGTCTGTACATATATTACTCGAGAACGGCTAAATGGCTTTCAGAAAGACTTCTCATTGAATAAATAAACATTATGAATGAAAATAAAGTTCAGTTTAATTTCTATTGTTAGCGTACATACATAATACAATGCGAGAATGGTATCAAGTGTATGTAAAGTATCACAAATAACGTGATCGAAGCAGTAGGAGTTACTTTGTAATGATTTCTATAAATATCCGACTTTCCAAGAATTATTATACATTTGCGTATTAATTTATCGTTCAGGAACCAAAGAACTTTTAAATAGCAGTTTTTACATCAATGAGATTTTTGATTTTAAAATAAATGTTGAAGAGTTTGGTCGATTTATTTTCATTTCACGCCGATTAACGCCATTTTATGCTTACATCAAATAGCTATCGTGGGATGTTAACATTTTTCAATACTAACTTTTTAATCAAGAAGTAAATCGACTTCAAAATCATTTGAAATGTAATTATTACGTCTTTCTTGGAACCGTAATAGCTAGAAAGTGGCTTTTTATTTAAAATAATTCATCAAAAAATAAATACGAATGGTTACAAAATTTGTGAAAATAGCGTAATGTGCAAGAAACATCTGAATAAGAGACAATGGTAGCCCAGCGGTAACGCGCTCGATAACCGAGTCATGCGGGTTCAAATCCGGGTCTCGCGCCTGTGACATTTTCATGTGCGAATCATTTCTAACATGATTACCACTTGCCTTACGGTGAAGGAAACATCGTGAGGAAACCTGCATGTCTGAGAGAACCTAGCAAGTTTTCGAAAACGTGATGAACTATGACCTAATCCCTCTCGTATTGAAGGGAGGAGTGTATTTTGTAACTAAGTACCTTTCTTTTAGTTGTGTTAGGTATGTACCTAATAAACACGTTCAGTGTAAGCAGCTGGCCCTGGGTGAAAAAACCGTCATTAGTTTTAAATGTTAATAAGTACAGTGAAACGCCATTAACAAATTGAACGGATTATTAAGACTTAACCGGAGTTCCCGGAGCTGAGAACTTTTTCGACGTCTTGTTATTTATGACGGAGTTTGCGAAGGGTTGTTTAAAACACACAGGAGAGTATTTTAGGAAAAATAATAATCGTTTGTTACTTAATACATTAATAAAATAGAATAATATTAATAAATACTGTGGATTTATTTTCCCCTATATTAAAGGTCCACTAGTGGGCATCAAACTTCATATCCACGTCCACAGTCCTTTGAACGAAACTTTTTTAACTACTGTTTGGTAGAAAGAATATAATATTCTATTTCTTTTTAAATTGTTATTAAAAATCTTTATAGATTTGTAACGTTACAATACTTTTATAGGTCACGGGTTTGATTACGGGTAGTTGCATTATTTATAGTAAATTAATAAAACTATTTAAAACAGTCGAGCTCTCTCAATATTGTCTATGTAGATTGTCGATAACAGTTGTAACTAAAACGCGTCAACGTTCGTCATCGAAACAAAATCCAATTACACAGGTAAATATAACGGATATTAATGCAGAACTCTCTAAATGTTTGCAAACTTAATTACACTGGTATCATGGTCTATTAGGGGACTTTCCAAACGTAATAGAATCATTAAATTACGATAAACTTCCCTCTTAATTAAATTAAAGTACTGAAATAATTTTGTATCAAGAAATATGTACATATGTATTACTGTTCCTAAGGCTTATGTATGTATTTAGAATAAGCGCGTGTGATATTTCTACGCCGACCTTAGTATCATTTTGATAGAGTAATAAGTATACTAAAAGTATTTAAAAGAGTTAATGTATCAGAAAATTATTTATCCATTAATTATTAGGTTCATCTTTGCTGGATGAACGATAAGGTTATCACTTATTACATACATACTTATGTATAATACATAACTATTGTAAATATGTAAATTGTTGATTCTGTTAGTTATTCTTCTATTTCTGGGCTTCATCATATGAAACTTATCAGAGCCCTGTTTTAAAGAATATTTAACCAAACCCAAATCGTCCATTTGGCAAAGCCACTTTCGAAATCCTTTCAAACATCCCTTTAAAACTATCAAAACATCATCAACCCTTGAACTACTTTACAACTGAATTTATCTCCAAATAACATCTCGCAGAACAAAAAACCTTGCAGCCGATACGCAAGTTTAGAACAACTAAAAACTAATTTGGGAGACTAAGTGGGGTCAGTTTTAAACTACAAGGTCAAGCGGTCAGCGGGGTCTGATAGGGCTGCCAGTTAACTTTTGCTTTCAATCGACTTCGTAGATTTTGTGTTCGTATAATTAATTTATAAAATCTTTGTTACATTTCGACAAGATAATCGTGTTTGAATTAATAGATTTCATTATACTTATCACCTTCCACAACCGATCTAAAGTCTCCCCCATAGAACACCAACCATCAGATTGCTAGGCAGCTCGCAACTATCCATCCAAAAATTTAACAATTTTTTTTCTATGTGCATACAGCCTCGTTACATCCCACTTCTGGGCAATACAGTCCCTTCAATACAAAAGGTCGGATCATAGTCCACCACGCTAGCCTTGTGTGGATTGGCGGACTTCACTTGTCTTTCAAAAACTTGCTAGATTCTCTCAAACATGCAGGTTTCCTCACAATGTTTTGCTTCACCATAAGACAATTGTTTATCACGTTGGAAATAATTCATTCATACATGAACATATCAGAGGTGTCAGACACTAAATTTGAGCCCGCTTCACTCGGTTTTCCAAGCAAGCGCGTTCACAGTGTATAGGGCATTAATTGGTCACAGGTTGCTTTATACACAAATATATTTTGTGTTGAGTTTAATGTTTTATATAATCAAATAATATATAAAGTTATTAATGAGATATGTAAATTATATGTATTAATTATCATACCTAAACTAGGTCAATGAAAAATTTGTTTTTATAATACTTAGCTAACAAAGGCCTTTAAATGGTAGCCCTATTAGTGTCAAACTTACGAACACCTGGTGTCTCTACTAATGTCATTTTAAACGAACTTTCCTGGATTAGAAACTCAAAGTCCGAAAGACTCAGAAGTTGGTAAGATTAAGGCATGTAAATTTAGCTACTTTTTTGATCGCAGAGCTTTTTGTCGCGCGAAGGAAGTAAAGACCGTGTTTAATGTAGACGATAAAAAGAAAAGCTGCAAAGCTCTGTTTGCTAAAAGGTGGTTTATGTCTGGAATTCCAAGTCTTTAGAAGGTAGAATTTATTCTAGACTTTTAAGTAGTGTTACGCAGATGAACTTAAATCAAAGAAAGTGAGTTAATACTGTTGAAACTTGACTTGTAGTGGCTTTTAATGAACACCTAGAAATAGTGATACAGTGTAGCATAATGGAGTAAAATATAAAATTCAAAATACTTATTCCCTAGAATCTGAATTTTCATTTTTTTCTGTTGTAATTTAGTTTATTGACCTATCCAGTATCAATAAACATAGAGCTAATGAATTACATTACATAAATAATATTGTAGAATTGTATGTTAATACAGTAGTTACATGGCATTGTATCGGTACGCAAAAACGATGTTCAAACTAGGACACGCAGCGTAACACAGATACGTAATGCTGTTTTTATTGAACTCCAATTTGAAATATAGTAATATTGTAAAAAGAGAGTAATTACAAACAAATTAAGACTTTTTAATACAGGAAAACTACAATATGAACTCTAATTATTTTATACCAGGTTAGATATTGAAAGTAAACATGGCCATGCACGCTTATGAAGCTATTTTTTCTTTGTCTAAATTTATTCTTCGTCTCTTACTACCAATTTTTACTTATCCATAGACATATAAATATGTAGGCAAAACAAAACATTTCTATCCCTTTTTCCCTCTTTTAGTGAACTAATTTTCAGTTTTAGCTAGCTATTATCGAGCTTTAGTGTTATCAATAAAAAAATGGAAAACTTGCTACTACTTACTGTACCAGCGGTCGCGGAGTCCCGCTGAGGCTATAGGGGGACATTTATGTGACGAGCATGAATATTTGTACAAATAGCCATGACATGGGTGTTTTTACTTATGTATGTATGTATTTAAAGTATGTGTAGTGTGTCAACTACCTGGTATAAATAACATAAGCCTCGCTTACCATGTTATGTTCCAACATATTTATTTATATTTTAGATCGGTAATCCATTTTCGTTAACTTGGTCGAATTTCGATTACTGGTTGAGCGGTTATAAAAACCGGTTACTTTTGTATATTTGAATTTTATAATATTTGATATTTAACACAAATAAAAATATTTTTGCTTCTACTATTTAAATAAGTGTCCAACAAGATTTACTAAAAATATAAAAAACTATTTAACTCTTTTATACATTCTCACTAACTTGTATTATTCAATTTAATTCATAAAAATTTTACAATATGATATGGGATTAAAATTCTTGTGGAATAACCCAGTAAAATATTATAATCTATTAGATTAAGCATAATTTATGCAAAGCTTTGGCTATTATTTATCACAGATATCTTATTCGTATTTGGAGTATGAATTAACATCTTCGAGAAAGCTTACAGTATTATATTTGGGGTGTTGGGTGTTTGCTCTCAACTTTTAGTTCAAATTTTCGTTCTTTAGTTAACTAAATAAGACCTTATCTAAGGCATTACATGGTGTTATACAAATTCTTAATAATACTAGTATGCTTTTCTTCACCATGAAATGTGAAGTCCGTCAACCTACCATGATGGACTATGGCGTGATAGCCCTCATATTGAAGGAAGGCCCATGCTAACAGTGGGACGTTCAAAAGGGCTGAATACATTATGGTTTACTTCATTTCACTTGTTTCACATAAATTACTTCTTTATTGTTGCCTTACTTTACGTTATCAATCACAACGTCTTAATAAGGTTTATATTGTGATAACATAAGTGGAATTGGCACAGTGTTTCGCATACGATTTTCGCACATATTTCAATTAGTAAGAAAGGGAAATTTCCCTGAACAGCTATTGTTTAATAAATAAGGCCAGTCATAAAAGGCTTGTTTCAAACAAATGTGCGTTAGGAAGTCAAGTTTGAATTGCTTTTGCCTTACAAGCTGATATAATGATTTGTAATTCATTTCTTCAATTTATGATCGAGTAAATGAAAACATATTGTTAAAGGATATTTGTATTATAAAAAACAATATTTGTAGTAAATAATTGTTGTTGTACTACTAATAATCTAATTACTGGACTCGGATTACTCGACCTCAAGTTCAGATAGGCAGTCATATGTAATTACAATATAAAAATATAAGTGGAAGAGGTAGGTATAGGTATGTACGTGTAACGTGATGCAACTAAAGTTTGTTAAGTTTCTTAAAACAATGCTCACTCAATACAGTAATATAAGCTCTAACTCTTGAATTTCATTAGGACCTAAATATTGACCCACGTATCATCTCCTTCCTCCACCATCAGGTCAGCACGATAACATTACCCTGAATATACATAATTACAAAGCCACAACGAGAAAGAAGATGATTCTTTGTAGTACGATTACTTAACCGTAGACATCATGTAACCCAAGTTTTGACATGAACCACCATAACCTGTTCCTGAGGAAAATTGGCTAAGTATAACAGATTCACAGACTTACGAAAAAGCTCCATGTTACTACTAAAGGCATGGAACTGAATATGACAAATTATTTTGAAATCGAAATGAAGTCAGTTATATAATGTTTAATTATGTGAAGAATTAATTGATATTAATTATTAATTAATCCTAGGTACTGAGCTGGCGGATATACGAATTGCGAGAATGAGTGAAATCGTATTCAGTGACAGTTTATGACAACAATTAATATTTAAAAATAAACTTGCTAAAGTGTATTTTGTCAATCTGTTTGTGCACTCTAACTTTAATTAAAAAAAATACAAAACAGGCTAAATATTAGCAGTATCCCGGCTAATCGAGCAAAAGCTCTTTTTCTCGAAGCTTTTTGTCTTTCAGTAGCTAAGAAGACAAATATAACTAGATATATTCCCAAATAATTCAATTTGAACCTACAGTTTAAGAAGTAAGTGTTTTTACAGAATAATTTATCGGTGTGGCAAATCTTTAGGTATGCATGAAGTGACTCGGGTAATTCCAACGATGTAATCTATTCAACGCGGCCGCCGGATGAACAGTTTATATCGGAGTCATGCAGATGCACTAACAGCCGAGCTTAGCGTTTCAACGTTTCTCGCACTCTTAACTCAGGATTTTGCATATAAATATTTATTATTCGGGTGACTTTTGATTTTATTGACCGACTATGTCTGATGTGTAGATTTTTTACCGACTGCGCCAGAAGGAGGGTTATGTTTTTTTGTATGTAATGTCAACTTAAAGTAAATTATTATTTACTTTTTTAAATTAATATCTATACACATCTTAACTGTCACTATAATAAAACAAACTGAAATCCCAATACCATCGTAAAATCATTTTTAAGTAACCAAGAAAAAGAAGTGGGTTTTTTTAGAATTTCATGAAAAAGTTATACAATGATAAAATCAGTTCTTGGTCCACGAAACAAAATATATCCTCCAAATAAATACGTTACATATAGTACTTTTTTAATTTATGCTTGGGTTCTAGGCTTTTTTTATTTTATCATACGTACGAAGTCGCATGCGGAATAATATATTAATATTATGGACTAAATAGGCATCCTTGCATCAGACTTAGTCATACCTACGTTTTGTAAAAAGAAACGGAGTAAGACTGATACATTGCAGTGCCTTGCTCCTACATATATACAACTTTTACACTGCTTACTTCAATAGATACATATTACACACATCGATTACCATTGTTTGCAATTTGGCGCATATCAAAAGTCATTTCTAAGGCCAATAGTAGGTATTAACTTATAATATATCTACAAAACGTATACATAACTAACAAATCACCTGGTTTTGCTCGCGTTCATCTAAAAATATGTTTCAATTTTGAGCGGAACTCAAATTTTTTTTCCAAAATAAAAGTAGCATAAGTTACTCCTTCAGCTATCGGTCATTTAAAGCTCCGTTAAAATCGGTCCCGCCCTTTCAAAGATTAGAACCGTGATTTGATGTTTATGCTACGATTTTCGTTTTTGCTGTACTGATTGTTTACTTTAAAATGTAGGGATTTTTTGTTATTGATTTTTTTGTTAGAAAATATTAGTAATAAAAATTAAACTAGACTTTTTTGTGCTTTTACGCATTACTTCTCTTCCCCTTCAAAGACATACTTAACATAATGTAAGCCTATTAATGTTTTTCCTTTATTATAATAAAAATTCAAAGGCCTAAAGCTATTTTCATCCATAAATTTTGATATACTAATCACAGTAATAAGTATTCTATTAATACTTATATTTTCTAAAAAAAACTTTGGTTTGTATTCATGTTTAGTTCTATTACACTCGTGTGTATTATTCTTTAGGTATGAGCTAACTAAAAATAGCCATATTGAGTATATTTGCAGTCAGTTAGAAACTAACTTTTACGCTTTAACAATACAACCTTTATAAGTAAAATTCTAAACAAAGTTACACCAAAACGAAACAAATATATTTACGTTGGTATATGAAAATTTGTTTGTCATCGCAAGTGAGAGAAAACAGACATTGGTAACAAAAGCTCTATTTAAAGTGTACGAAATATAATATGTATTTAAAGTCGCTACATAGATAATATTAGCCCTACAGATCAAGCGGTAATATAAAAACTAAACTTACTATCGTATAACAATGAGACAGTATAGTGGCCTAACAATAAATTAAATGTAACACAGAAGTGAGGGTACAGTTACACATGCTCATAACTAGCACGAAAGCATGCCACTATTGAGCGATTGCTACTTAGTAGCATGTGTGTCGAAACATTGCTAATAATGAGCATGCTTATTTCGAGCATGCTCAAATTTCGACGGTCGTGCGATTTTTGGGCATGCTACTGTCAAAGTCTACTGGAAAATTCACTTGGTTTTCCATTTTTCACTTGCACACTGGCAGAGAACTTGCTAGAATGTCGAATACCAAAGAACCAGCCCGTGCTTAAATAGCATGTGTGTTCAATTTATTGCGTCAGCGTTTTTAATTTATAATGTGTCAGTCAATTACATTTATAATATGTCAGTTTGAAGAGCATGCTTGTTTTAAGCATGCTAACATCATGCTAATAAGCATGACATTTTATGAGCATGTGTAACTGTACCCTGATGTTGCATTGTTGAGATAAATTGAAAGCGTGACTAATAAAGCTCTTTGTCAGTGTCGATAGTTCATCACTTGGGGAGTTTTGGAGACACACAATACATTCTTCAAGCTGGATACAAGATATAACTATCACTGTAGAGCTTATCTCGCATTCATTACGTTGTAAAGTCGACGAGCTTTTAATTTTTAAGTTTGTTACATATAACATTTTGTTATATTTTTCTTAAAATTACTAAAAAAAACAGTTCATAGGTTATTCACGTGTAAACATACAAATCTCATTGCTTTATATATAAAAAGATACATTATCTTAATTAATTTATACAATCAATTCAAAATTAATGTATACTTATATTATTATAATATATACATACCTATTGCCATTAATTATAAAAATATCTAGAATATCAAAACAAGCACGAATCGAGAAATGAACCCGCTTTCTACGGTTCAGTAAGAACCAGTGACACACATAGCGCTGCGATCGTAAATTACAACTTTGTATCGTATATCACTAAGCTCGAAAAGTTACGTCCGGGCTCCGAGACTGTCGCTGGATATTAAAAAAAATTTAATATCTCCCCATCTAGTAAGGGTTGAGTTAAAAATGTTGGCGAATGCATAAAGTAGGTTTTATAGACGCTTAAATATAATTTCGCTATAACTGTTTGGTCGTCGGCCAGCGATCGTGTAATTAAAATACGACGATACTTGTACCTTCACTCGGATATGATGTATGAAATGCTTGTGAAAATTACCGTACAGATTTGTAATTTAATAGATAGAGAGGCAGAGGCCTTGGTTTCGAACCGGTGTTGGCTTCTTCACGGACCGACTATTCTATCCTTTTCATTAAATAAAGTCGTATAGTACGATATAAAATTGCTCGTAATAGATCAGATAAATAATTCGCTTTCAGTTTGATGTGATTTGTAAGAAGTTTGACTTTTTGTACTTACTTAGTATTAAAGGTTTTCTAAGTAATATGCGAGACAAGGCATCGTATTTGTATTAACCACCAGGAGTGCTTACCTGTAAAAGAAAATTTTAAAATATTAGTTTTTTAGCACTTGTAAACTGGCTAGATCTAGATTTCGTATGGTGCATAAAAATCTTCTTTTGGTTTGGTCCTTACCAACAAACACAAACATTTACTTTCATATATATTTTCAATAAATTATAACTGACATAGAAGCAACATAAATACACGTAAGTTTAATGTAATAGTGTGAGAATTTTCAATACATTTCACAACCGAGCAGTTTTAACTCAATTACAGCAGCAACCATTTACTCTACAAAGACAAATTAATCAAGAACGTGCACACCGGTAATACGTGAAAGCATTACGCCGTAAACCGGTTAATCTAGTAATCGGATTGCCTGTAAGTGCGCGTCAATGGGCGATTACTGGATATCGGCGATTAAACCGTAATACGGCGTATTACAGCGGTAATACAGGGACGTTCGGTTGAGAACCGTGTAAATGGATGCTTTAATGTTTTCGCAAACGCTTCCGTTTCTGCAAACTTTAACTAGGTTTTAGCTTTAGGTATCATAAAAGAACATAGTATAATAGAGCCTGATGAGTTGTTAAGTAACGATATGGTAGAGATACAGTAAATATTTTTTTATTGTAATTAAGTTCAAGAACCTTGAACACTCTCCCTTTATCCTAGCATCGCTTGAGTGCTATCCTCGTTTTTCTTTGTTTAGGACATTTCTTCACGGAAATATCATTAAAATCCAGTCGTTTCAGTATAAATGAGTAACAGAAAAACACACATACAATTTTAGCTTGTATAATAGTAGTGTGATGTCTTAAAACGATATTAATTGATTAATTATTTATCACCTTCGTTCTGATGAGTACTTAGGTAAGCGAATTTTAGTGTTCTATGTTATTCCTTATACATTAGCTATCTGCCAGTGAAAGAACCGTCGCAAGTTTCTAAGATTAGCTGGTACAAAGAGGCAAAAATTAAGATTTTCTTATGTATCGTACATTCAAATTATGAGATACATATCTAATCGTGTTTTGAAAATCAACCCCTATGGGGGTTAACGGGGTGGCACAAGTAACAGTATATAAGCAAAAATGTTTATTTTATTCACTCTTAGCGCGAGCGAAGCCGCGGGCACCGCTAGTATTATATACTTTGAATTGCATTAAGTAAATATTTTATTGATATTTCTATCGCCATCCTCTGAAATAATTATCTTACAAAAAACTATACAAATTTTCCGAATATAAGAAACAGAATCAGTTTATTTCTACGAAAACAGAGTATTGTATTATTACATAGCAGGAGCAACTCAAGTGGTTAAAACGGAAATTCCAGTCAATATACTGTAGTGACTGCGCAGTTATGTGTTAACCTGAAACCATTCTAAACTATGGTAAACTGAACACATAGTCAGAGCTCTCCCTGTTGGTTAAAATAACTAAAGGTTAACTAAACTCTTAGCCAGTTTTAACTAAAAGTTAGGTAGGTAACTGATGTTCCTTGGATCGAATTTGGAAATAGTTTTGAGTGGAAACAGGATTAACACACAAAATTTGCTATAGTTGAACTGTTGCGGTTTTAAACCTGCATGTCTGAGAAAACCTAGCAAGTTTTCGAAAGACTTGTGAAGTCCGCCAACACGTACTAGGCCAGCGCGGTGGACTATGGCCTGATCCCCCTCGTACTGAGGGAGGCCCGTGCCCAGCAGTGGGACGTTAAAAAGGGCTGTAGACATTAAGGTTCGATTACCAATCAAATGACTTTGTGCCCATTTTTTGAACTAAATTATTATCTACCAACAATGGCGCTAAAATCAATCACTCACACTATATTTCGATAACTATTCAAGTGATAATAAAAGAATTATCAAACCGTGAATACAAAGTGACTGTTTTCTATATCACTCTGCAATTATACATGTATAGGGCTCTACGGCTCTACAAACATCCCTAGTCGCTAATATATGTATCGTTATGATATAACTTAGCATTTACTCATTAGTATATATTAATTAACTATTAAGTACTAAATGTCATCTGGTGCTATAATGCGTAATGATATACAATGGTTACTACATCCAATGAGGATTGAAAACAATGAGGATTCTGTAAAGAAGATAATTTTTACGTCTCTATAATTTTACTTTATTGATCATCTCAGACGATGTACTCAAATGTTTGGATTGATTTTGTAATATTTTTAATAACAGATGATGCCTTTGTCTAATGTCAAATCAAATGAAAATATACTTTATTCAATTAATAGACTTTTACAAGCACTTTTGAATCGGCATTTTTGCATTATTAAATATAGAATTTAAATGTCAATATGTATGTATTACCACCGGCTTTGAAGGCAATTCTGCTGAGAACCATCGAGAAACTCAACAGTTGCTTTTTCAAAACAATTGTATTGTAATCAGATCTTTTTTCAACGTCCCACTGCTGGGCACTGGCACCTCCTTGCAGTAAGAAACAGGTCAGCCCATAGTCCAGGCCATATTCCACCACGCTGGCCGAGTGCGGGTGGGCGGACTTCAATATTGCAATACAACAATTATCTATTTATCCTAACATGAGACCCAAAATCCAAAGTTAAACTCATTTCATTCAATTGCCAGCTCTACACGCCCTACATACGAAACACAACACACGTATACAATGATTTGAAGCTTTGCAAAATGTCACTAATTGTGCGACGTCAACATGAACTGTAATACATGTCAATTACCAAAGTGCAATCAAACTGTTGTTGACTGAAACAGCCCTTTATGTAGAGTAGGAGGTGTTTGATTAGCACTTTGTCATTTGTAGAGCTATCCTGTCATATTGATATGCTTTTGAATGGTGCGAATGTCAGATTATAAGGAAAAATCTGTTTTTTTAATGTTACACTGTTGGGCTTTTTTCAATACGAGAGGGATCAGGCCACAGTCAACCATGCTGGACTAGTGCAGACTTCACATTTCTTTCGAAATTGTGATGGTTCTGTCAGACATGTAGGTTTCCATGTGATGTTTTCCTTAATCGTATCACAAATGGTAATAATTCGCACATTCGCATATGCGAGGTACGAGATCTGTTTTGAATCCGCTTTACTCGGTTTTCCAAGCAAACGCGTTACCGCTGAGCTAACAATGACTCTAAGGATAAGAGTAGAAGCTTATTTATTTTGAAAGAAATATTTTACGATCTCTTTCTTCCACGAATGTAATAAGAAATGTCATTCACTGTCTAAACAAAAAATATCAGAAACTACTGTCCTTTAAAGCTAAAATTCAACTAGATAGTTTATGAGACGTCAGTTTGGATTTCGTGACAGGCCTGCAAAGGCGTCAAAGTTTATCGTTAGTTCAGTTTTTGCGCTACTAAGACAAAGATTTATTAACAGGGGTTAAAAATTTATCATAATTATATTAAAAAAATATTTTTTTATATCATTTAGCTTGTTGTTATATCCATAAATGTATAAAATGTATTAATTATGCGAGTGAAACCACGAGCGACGTCAGTATTAAAAAATTTTCTAGTGCATTTGTGAACTTTTAAGATGAGCAATGACAATAATAATACGTACGTATATATATTAAAAGTAAAATGTAAGCACTTCGCTTAACATCATATTTAACGCATAACATTAATGGAAATATAGAGGAAATTAGCTTATATTAGAACATAATAAATAACATAGAAAAACGTTTAGTAAAACAATATTTGACTAAACCTTAATGACTGGTATTGTTTCAGCGTAACCGATTTTATATATTTGCATTTCACTACACGCCTGACATACGACTAGGATCGAAGTCAGCATATAAATCAATATATCCAATGAATGTCGTTGTGAATTGCCGTTACTTCACAATTGTAACGGCATTCGACCAAAGCAGCGTAGTGATAATGTAGCTAATACGAGTGGTACAGGTTCTATTCCCGTAGATTCGAATTTGATCGTATAAAAGAATACGACGAAAACCAAATTCACAAGATATATCAAACCGGGAAGTACAAATGAAGACTTGAAAATAGACAGTATAATTTATTAATTATGTAAAAGAACTTAGTTTAATGTCACACCAGTACTGTCGAAAGTACTGTAAAAATCCTAGCTTAAACTAAAAACGGCTGGACCAATTAGATTAATCTTATTTTGTTTTGTTGCGGATGTGCGATTCAACTATCAAAAAAATAGAGAAACCCAAAAAAACAGCTGTAAAATCGACCGCTAAAACGTATATAATATTACTAAGGGACGAATACGAGCAAAGCGGCAGTATATAAGCTAGTTTTAAAATATATTAATATATATTGTATATATATCCAAATTCAAAAATACTAAAATGTAAAGTATTGTAAGAAACTGCTTGCTTTCAATGTAAATGTTGGAATTAACTTACTTTTTTACTGGCGTTTTTGTTATTATTTATCTAAACGATAATTGAAATTGTAGTTTAACCACGTACTAATGTAAAGAACGTGATATTTAAGCAAACATTGATAACAGCTTTTGTTTCAAAGTCGCAAGGACGATTATACATAATATTTACAACCAGCGGGTTTTATCGTATACATGCTATTAAGTAACACATTCGATTTTTTGTTACAGTTAGTACAATTATTATCCGTAGTAATGAAATTAGTAATGAATTAGGTTAGAAAAGCATGTGGTGTGGATTTAATTCCCGGTTTTGACCTTATGATTATAACATGTGCAATGTAGAGTTCAACACGATCTGTTACTAGTACAGTGAAAGAAAATTAACTCAAAAAAACTTATACGTCTAAGAGAACCTTCCTATTTGCGATATACATGTAAATCTCACAATATCACCAACTTAGCTTTCATTCCGTGTATCCTAGATAGGTGTTAAATATATACTCGTATAAGTAGTTACTACACAGCATTAGCTATGAATTATTTTTTCTGATGTTTAACAGTTATTAAGCTATTCGGGGCACCGGGCAGAGAGAAATACAACAAACCAAAGATCATCGAAGGCAGTGGTAGCCTAGCGGTAACGCGCTCTCTTATATAACCGAGTGATGCGGGTTCAAATTCGGGTCTCGCACCTCTGATATTTTCATGTGCGAATCATTTCTATCATGATTACCACTTGTCTTACGGTGAAGGAAAACATCGTGAGGAAACCTGCATGTCTGAAAAAACCTAGCAAGTTTTCGTAAGACATGTGAAGTCCGCCAACACGCACTGGGCCAGCGCGGTGGACTATGGCCTGATCCCCCTCGTACTGAGGGAGGCCCGTGCCCAGCAGTGGGACATTAAAAAGGGCTGATGTCAAAGATCATCGGTTGGAAAATCGGCCCTACTTGAATTATACATGGTAACTTGCCAACCCAACTTTATTGTATGTATATGTATATATATCCGAATAAAGTGTAATCTTTTAATAAGCTTAACATAAGCAAAGTAGATGTAGAGAAGATATAAAAGTAACTTTTTGGAGAAAACCAGATCATTAAGCTGGTATTCATTTATTACACGTGTTAATGTGACTGATGTTACGAGCTCCGCGAAATTCGAAGTGATTGTGGAGCGTGACTAACGTGACGCCTAGCCTTAATGTCATCGTCATTATAAAACGTAGAGAAATTGTAGGGAATTACTTATGTACGAATAGTGGTAACTAGACATGACACTATTTTATTTTTTACATCTTTTGACAGAAGTTAGTTTATCGCATTTCACTTTATATAATAAGGAAATTATTAAAAATAGACTTCAAAATAGACCTGGGATCATCAGTAAAATTGAGTTTTTTATGGGTATACCTATATAAAAAATAAAAAAACGAAATAAAGCTTATTAAAAAAATTTTGCCATTTTTATAGGTAAAATAAATAAATAAAATGCACGTACATACACACATACAAACATTTGCAATACTGAATACCAATTAAAATTCATAAATAACTGACAATGATTGTGTGAAAGAAAATTATGACAAAATTTTCTCATACGGCCTTTCTAAAGTGTCGCATATTATGACTTACGAGATGAACACGAATAACATTTATTACATTTAAAATTACTGCCTCTTACATATAAGCCGTATATTTCGTATTATTGGGACAACTCAGGTTTATAAGCGATGTAATATAAACATTACGCTCCTTTATTCAACCACCTAAGAAGTAAATGGCTCTCTCTACGTAAAAATCAAAGTCCATAATATAATATATAACATTTAATAAATAAATATGTTGGGATATTATTACATACAACGCCACCTGGTCCCGTGTAAAGCTACGAGGCTTGTGTTACGGATATAGATAGTTGATACACTACACATATGTAACATTAAATAGATACTATAAATATAAACACCCATGACTGGGTTACAAACATTCATGCTCAACAAATGAATGCCCCCAGCGGGATTCGAACCCGCGACCGCTGGCGCAGAAAGTAGGGTCACTACCAACTGAGCCAAACGAGTCAATATTTAAAGTAAGAATGTATGTTAGTTAGCGGTGTAAATTTTTAGAATGGTAAAATAAAAGCCATTAATATACAAGTTAGTATTATTTTTAATGGCGAAAATTACCCGTAACTTGGATATTTTCGGTATATATAATATAATAACAAAAAAAAAATACCTAAAAAGAAAGTAAGCGTACAAAGTAATTCTCTTTATGGCAATATCGAGAATAATATAATATAGTACTAGCATAACCAACAAACCACGCTACTATTTTTGACTTCGACATATTTTTTGGCGGACTCGGTATTTGGAGCCGAATCTGTACATTAAATATCTTCTCAAAAATGTTTATTACAATAAGATTGGAGTTACAGTAACGTTTATCGATGCACTGGCTGAATGTATAGTTTTTAGAATTTTTTGTCTGACTGTCAGTGACCACATCACGAGAAAGCACCGGTCAGATTTTGATGAAATGTGGTACGATGATATCTGGCTATCCGGGTAACAAATAGGATACTTTTTATAGAAGAAAATGTATATTAACGTACGTAAGGACAAACTTGAATGGAGGAACGTATAAAATTCATATTCATAGCAAAAGAAACAATCCATTACAATTTCAGCAAAAATCATAAATCCTAACTTTCGGAAACGACTATCTCGACGAATAAATCGTGATAAATGATCTGAAGTACTTTGTCTCAATACGCGCGACAACTGCGGAAGTGTAACGACTTGTAAAACAACAGCTGGCTCACTGTGAAAGAGTTCCAAGTGTGGTTATCAGGGCGTGATTGTCATGGATGTCACTCTATTGTTTCAATTTGATTGTAATTAAAATAGTACTCATTTTATTTAATTAGTGCTGTACTGTTCTGAATTTTTTACTTGACTGTTCATTATTTGCGGATTTACTTCATTTATTACATTATATATTTCAGAAAAATTATGTGTAGAAGTTGCATTTAAAAAAAGGTTCTTAAAATAATAACTATGTTAAGACATTAACACATAGCACTATCTAATTCATTGGCAAGTTATGGCTATGAACATCCATGACAGGAGTAAGAACATTTATGCTCATCACAAAATTAAAGCCCCCAGCGGGACTCGAACCCGTGACCGCTGATACAGCAAATAGGGTCACTAAAAACGAAACCATAAGTATTATCAGTAGTATAATTGTTATCAGTTTTTAGAATGTTTGTCTGTCTGTCTTTCTATCTGTGTCTATTTGTAACGGCATCACGAGAAAACTGAACAGATTTTGATGAAATTTGATATGATTATAGCTGATTATCCCGGTTAAAATGTAGGACAATTTTACTGCTGAAAACTCAATCTCAACTAACCGTTATAACATATCTAGGATCGAACCCGATTCATGCGAGCGTAATCTTTATTATAGGATTCGTATACAAGAAAGCATCAGCAGCCTGAGAACTTTTTATGCAAAAACAAAAATAGTCGTAAAATCACTTTGACCGGACATAATATTTTAGTTTTTATGACTATAAATAGCCACAATCAAGCCACGTAGAAAGTAGGTAAACAGTGAATAGATTGTTTTAATGTCCATGACTCCACCTTAATCGGAGTCGATTCGAAACGGTATTTCTGAACTACACAATACTGAGATTTAGAATATCGCATTGTTATCTATATACATTAGTATATTATTAATTAGTCGCCGCTGAAAAAAATCAGTGGCTGCTCCCCAAATGCGATTATCATTAAATTTTAGAATAATGGAAGCCATAATTTTTATTTAATTATTTAAAAAATTGATAAAAGCCCGTCTCTAACAGGTTTCTTCGATATCAGGGAATGTGCATTGCATTGTGCATACATTATTAATTAGTGTAATTATTCGTACCATAACTACCTTTCACTGTTTTAATTAATCTATCTGTACTGATAAATGAAATTGAAGTGTCTGTTTGTATTATGAAAATAACAGCCTTTTGCTAAATGCATATGAAAGTATAACGGTAAATATGTGTAAGAAATCGTACTTCGGTCAGTTTGATCCAGCTTATCTCCGAAACGACTGGACCGATTTTGCCGGGACTTTCGGGAGAAACCCGATCAGTCTTTTGAGAAAAGAGTAGAGTACTTAAAATGTCATTTTTCGCAAATTAAAATCTAAGAAAGTATTAGTAATAATAGTAACATTATGAATCCAAATAATAAGACAGTTAGCTAATAATTTTGATAGAAATAAAAATGGAAGCAACTTGGTTACTGTTAACTTCCATAAACGAAGTGTTTTCTTATAGTTTGGTCACTTTCTTATACATGAAAAACTACAAAATCATATAAAAAGCGAAATTCTGTGTTTCGTCGCAACCTACTTCAGCTCGGTCACTCCACAAACAAATCTAAAGCGACTAGAACCGACTCGCTAACGGTTTATTGACCTCCAGCTCAGAATATGAGTGAAAGCGATGCTGACTTTTGAAAAAAATATCAAATGTTTGCGATCGTTTTGATTCCTGTCGAAAATTTATTTTAAAATCTTTAAACAACTAGAATAAAAATGAATATTATGTCAAAATATCATTAAGAAATTATAGAACTAAAGGTTTTATTTTATACAAGCGATTTACCCTCGGTCCGCTCGGGTTTGTCTCTAAAACTTTTTAACGGTTAATATAGATTTCTCAAAAGTGAGGTACTTTCCTGCAGTAAAAGTATCCTATAAGTTGACCGGATAACCAGTTATCATCATACCAAATTTCACCAAAATCTGTTCAGTGCTCTTTTCGTGATTCAATTATAGGCAGAGAGACTGACAGAAATTCTAAAAAAAATTAATTGTACTCTGTATCGATAACAATGACAGATTTCAACAGATTTGACTGAGTAAAGATTTTATATAGACTTTTTTAACAAAAAATGATATATTTTTTTATCATATATGTAATACCAAGTGTATTTGATGACACAATATCGTATAGGTCGTTTAATTTAAATTAAATATAAAAAAATAAATGTCTTGAAAACCTCGGTAATATCTAAGATTTAATTAACCAACATATTACCTAAATTAAATTCATTTCGTTTTTTTTCCTTATTGTTTTAAATAAATGTAAGACTACAGTGTATAAATAATTCTATACAATAAGTGTAATAAAAACAGAGACAATATGTCGCTATCGCTCGTCGCATGGGCATTATATCACAGTTAACGGTTCGGCGCACGCGCAACGATGCCGGCGATTCACACCTGTCTTTTTCACATGAACCAATAATGTTATAGGAGTGAAGGAGAAGGAAAAACAATCGCCATTCAAGTCTGGGAAGATGGAGATTACGTTATAATTAGGTGCGTGGTATGTGATTAACGAAGCGATATGGCAATTGTATCGGTATATTCGTGACATGACATTGTAAGAAGTACTATAGTACATAATTGATTGTGGATCTTAATGATATCTTGTATAGGTACATAGTTTGACAAGTATGTCCAGTATAAATAGGTTTAATTTTGCCAAGTGACACATTGGGAAACACAGTATTTTTCTATATAAATCTTGTAAAAGTCATAAAATAAAAAGTTTCTTATATGGAATTTTATTAATTTGTTTCGTAAACGACATGAAAAAGCTCAATACATACTGTGCCGAAGCTCGAATTAAAGTTTTTCAAGTGGTAGTGCCATGCTTGGTATAGTGCCACTCTCTCACAGAAGACCGGCGTGAAGTGGCAGCTATGCTGTCACGTTTCGTCCGGTAAGTGAGAGTCCGGGAGGCCCACTCCCCACCCTACTCCCGTCCTTCTCTCTGCTCCCTCCCTCCCTTTCCTGAAAGGCCGGCAACACATCTGCAAGCCCTGTGGTGTTGCAGATGTCCATGGGCGGAGGTGATCACTTACCATCAGGTGAGCCTTCTGCCTGTTTGCCCCCTTTGTCCCATAAAAAAAATGGTTTAAATATATTACTGGCTCACTAAGTTTAATCTAATGGTACACTTTAGCTTTTTGAAGCTTTACATTTTAATCAAATTATCTTCTAACCTGAACTTTTTAAAGTTCACAGCGATATATCACGTGTGTATTATCTACACGTTGATCCCATCGCAAGCTCGTCAGATAATGCTCGCCCCGCACTGGCGAGCTGCCAGAGAGGCATTTACGTTGCCACTGCTTAGTCATGTAGAATGATTATTATATACTTAGAATATTTATTTACACTTCAGCTATATTTTACATATTTAAATAATTTTTCTGTTCTTCATTTTATTTCCAATCAAGCCCGCTTTGATAAAAAGTAACAGGATCAAAGTTGTAGACAATTTAATTTGATACAAATAATGTTTTTTTGTAGGGTTGCTAGTTTACGGGATATAGCGCGAAAACCCTTTGCGCCCGTTTTTCTAAAATGGCAACCGGGGGACGAGGGCGGCAACCCCACAAACTTAAGCTTAAGGTTATGCTGATCCCCCTACACATCAAAAAATAAAATTGCTGCCTCTGAAAAACGCACGCTAAGGCCTAAAAAATGTAACATTTCAATGGACTACCAATATATTTAAACATTCGCTTTGCAACATTAAATATCTGTCAGAATACCATGTGTTTAGATTAATATATTATATATAAAAAAATCTTCTATGTTTTGTCGTAATCCCAAATCTAAAAGACTAAAAAGCACATCGCTGTGTGAACTTGTTTAAACTGCAAATAGCCTTTTCCCGCTTCGTCCCAAACTTGTTCTGTTAAAGAGGAAAAATTAATTAATCGTGGACCTGTACTCCCGAACGGGTTAAATACGGCGTAATTATTTTGTACAACCTTTTCGACTTCTTGTATACGCTTTTATGTTTTGCCGTCTTGTAATTTGAACTCGTCAAAAGCTTCGATCCATAAAGTTTTTGTTACACAGAATCGAATTTGAAGAAAACTTCAGGCAGTAACGTATGGCAAAGCAAGTATGATACAGGTATAGGTTTGTAGATGTGTAGATTCTTAGACATGTGTAGATTCTTTTTTCAGATAATATAAATAATATAACCAATATAACTAATTATTTAATTTGTTTAGTATTTTTTTGTTTGAGGCATGTCACTGAATAAATAAAAATTCAGTAGCATAAACAAAATTTCTATCACTACTAAGTCAAACAATAACAGTAGTATAATTTTAGGAAGAGGTATTTTGGGCCATGAGATTAGATCTGCGTGGTTTTGCAAAATACATTCATTCTTTATTCCCTCAATTAATTAATCTAATTGTCTAGGCCCTAGGGTGAAAATGCGCAGAATCAAGTTTTCGCGAAATTGAAGAAATCTGCTTTAAAAAAGTAAGTCGTTTTGGGCTCACTTTAACCACTTTATAGAAAAAAGACCGTTAAAAGATGTTGGAATTACTTAAAGATCCCCGTATTACAACGTCAACGCCACGATCAAATCTCAATAATTTCAGGAATTTGTGTCACACGTCTAAATTACAACGAGCTTGTTGCAAAAGTCTTTACAAATTTGTTCTACATCAGTGAAGCTGCCGCAACACCAGCCGGTCGAAGGGATAAGACTTTTCAAAATGTAGGTAGTAGAAATTTTGTAACAAATATTAATTTAACTACTTCTAGAGATTTTGTGTGTGTCTGTTACGAGCTTTTTACGCAAATTAAAACGATTTTCATAACAATAATTCAGTAAATTAGTTATATATAATACTTTATTACATTTGCAGACACTTTTAAAGACCCTCTCGACATGATTGTTTGTTGTAAACCGTTCGCAACATCTGGACCAAAATTTAAATTATTCCATTTTACGTTACTTCTACGGTTTTATACTTACCACTATCGTTGTCAAACATTACAATTTTGAACTGCGACGAATTAATGTACTATTTGTTTCAAAAACTAACTTAAGCTTATAAAATAACTAGTGAAGGGATAGCATCTCAAAGACCTTAGCTCGGACAGCGGCCGCCCGTCGGCCGTGGCCCGTGACTCGCGAATACTAGTAACAAGTATTGACATAAAAGAATACACTATAATGTCTCACAAGTTAAAGTAATTATCAACTGGCACATTTTGAAACAAGAATTCGAATTCGGACTGACAAAATAAAAATGTCTAAGTGTTGCTGACAATGACATGTAAGTATATCCCTTATTTATAAACATTTAGTTTTTTTTCAATCTTCATTTTTTCAGTTATTAAGTAAACTGGGTCTTGTCATATCAAAATCACATCAACCATCGAACCCTTAAAAGGAAGGTCAGAGTCATTTGCCGCACGCATCTGCTACGTTTTATGACATCGTATCTTATGACAAGATGAACAGTTGTTTTCTCAAATATACAAGAAGCTACATCAGTAATCGCTACATAATATAAGACAAAGTTCCACGCGTCTGTATGTCTGTCTGTCTGTTCGCGATAAACTCAAAACTACTAAACGGATTGTTATGCGGTTTTCACCAACAGTTAGAGCGATTTAGTGTTTACACTGAACTGACCACAGAACACGTACTCAGGAGAACTAATAATATGTAGCAACTAGCTACTAGATTTATGAAGGAGGTTTAAGTGTTTTAATGAAGGTTTTGTGGTTATTCACTGAAATATAAAGAAAATTGTTAAAGATTTCGGAAAAATAATCATGTTGTCATGGTACGTAATGTGTGCCGGCATTAATGTATGTCAGTCTCAAGCGTTGGTCCCACTGGAGAGTGAAAGCAATAGAGAGTGCAACACACGAGTTGCTCGCTGGTTCGCCGTCGTGACACCGAAATATAGTTTGAAGGGTTTATTATAGTGTTTTTTATTAAAGTACGAAATCGAAAATAGAATTCGGAGTCAAATCTGCACATTAAATATTTTTTGGAAAATGTTATTGAAATAGTCTATGTTATCGATACAGGTTTTGTATCTATATTTTTCAGTATTTTTTCTGTATCTGTCTGTCTGTCATTCTGTTTTTTTTTTGTGACCTTATCACAAGAAAACGACTAAACGGGTTTTCATAAAATTTGGTATGATGATGATAAATAGTTAATCGAGTCAATAACTTATGGCACTTACAACTTTTTACTGTGGGAAAATTTAATATCTTTGAGAAATCAATCCCTTTAGAATCGAATCTGCTGTCAATAAAAAATCATCAAAAACATCAATTACCTATCTACTTAAATTTCCATTAAGGTATATAACCTTGCACTTATTATAACCAGTAATAACAGCGTCTTGGTAATTCTCAATATATTCTAGTTAAAGTAAAAATTATTGAAAATTGGTTCCGGTGCTGCTCGATTTCAAGCGGAAAGGCCATAATTCACGGTAGTTCAGTGAAAAGTTAATTTATTGTTAAAATGTGCTTAAAAGTTCTGAATATATTACCGTAATTTTTAATTGGAACTATTTCAATGTTATAGATATTTGAAATATTACATCTTTCTTGGTTTTTTCTGCTTTAACGTTTATATTTTATATGTATACGTATAATAGGTACTAGTGAGTCGTCCAGTAGTTGAAAATCAACCATAATCATTAATAAAACTTTGAGGAAATATAGACCTAGGACCTAGGTATATGAAAAAAGCTCGTCAATAGCTATTAAGCAAAGCTAAGTTTCAGACTGTTAACAAAAGATTTTACGTTCAAAAATAATTTTACAGCACAAAACCCATTTACTTCAATATTTTACAAAAAAATTGCCAAGGGACAAAAATAAATGTGTACTTAAAGAAAATTTTCAGGTTACAAAGTATTTTTTCATAGAGTCATCATAATGTAGGAGTGAAGGTTCTATTTTCGCAGGCTGTGGTTTATGGGTGGCCTCCGCGGCGCGGGACAGACCGACCGTTTATCTCATGCTATTAAACGACAGTTAAGTTATTATTAGTTCCGGGCGCCTTGCAAATCATTGCCTGTAGAACTCGCAAACTTTGGGACACGAAGTCATCTCAACTTTGAACCGGTATAGATTTACTTTTAACAGTTTTTTAAGTAAAAGTTTTGCTAAACATATTTTGAAGTTAGGAAAATTTTTTTACAACACAATTTTCTAAGAATTTTGAAGATGCAAAAATATGATGTATTCGTACAATACTTACTTCTATATCCCATAATATAACTATTATTTTTAATTTCTGATAGTTAAAAAATCAATTTGGTTGTTTTAACATATGTATATAGTTTATTTACGAGACTTTCTTTCTTCTTTTCATAGATTATTTAAAATTCACTGTACGTGAGAACTGAAGAATGATATGCAGTTAAAACCGAAAATAGAGTGATTCATGAAGAAGGTTTACATGAATAGTTCAGCAAGGTTTTCTGTTATTTCGCTGAAATATGAAATGTCGGAAAAAGTCATGCCGACATAGAGCTTTATTGTCGTGCGCCGCGTTAACTAATAAAGTAATATGAAAACAATGTATTACAGAATTATTTTTCTTCAAAATATCATCTTATTAAGGCAAGTGAAGTGTGTCAATTATAACTTGGGCTAAACTGTGGTCAAATTAAAATAATTTTCTTTACTTGTCATCACAATTCAGTGACTACCTAAAATCTCAATTTATCAGAAGCATTCGGAAGGGTCTTAGCAGAAACGGTAAGACGCAATTGGCAGATCCATTTGCGTTATCGACAAGTCTTGATCCTAAATTTGAAATGTTAATTTGTAATATGAATATCCATTAATCCGAAAATACGACAAAGCGAAGGGAGCTTTTCTAAATTATGTAGAAAGCGAACTAAAATAAAAGCACAGATGATGTGAAATCTTTAGAGACTAAGTAAATTATTTTTGACAGCTCGCAAAATTTGCATTTGATTTTCTAATATGCTCGAATCAAACCTGTAATGGTTGATCCATACCGCTAATACGTCTCCAGTTTTCTGTTCTCTATTAGTAGAAAAAATAAATCTAAACCCTCGTCTTTTATAACGATCACGCTATACGAGTATATTTTTATCAAAAGTATACTGTATGTTATCATAGTACCTACACAATTTCACCCAAATCGATCTAGTCATTTTTACATGTTGAGACATTATTACACACACATTATTACACACATCACCATCTAGTTCCGAGGTAAGCTACGAGGCTTGAGTTACGGATACCAGATAGTTGATATACTACACATATAAATTTTACATAAATACATACCTACATATTATAAATATAAACACCCATGACTGGAGTACAAACATTCGTGTTCTACAAATGAATGCCCCCCAGCGGGACTTGAACCCGCGACCGCTGGCGTAGAAAGCAAGATCACTACCAACTGAGCCTAACGTGTCGTGAACATGAACGAGGGACGTGATCTATAACACTAGTGAAATTATATTTAATTTTTAGCTTCAGTTTTCTTTCTGAATTTTATCCAAATTTATTTAAGGTGTACTTGTAAAAAGAGTTCAAATAGAAACTGTTTTGTTTTTTACTATTCAATGGTTGTACTAAATGGTAGTAGGCCATATATATGGATGTGCTAGATTTAGCTGTGACGTGTTCAAGCCATCAATCTGCTCCCGATCGTCTAATAAATTGGTTCCACATTAATTTATTTGATGCCATGAATAACATATGCGTTAATAAATTATTTAAGCCCTATTTACACTATGTATATACTACAATGGAGGCAGTAGTGGCTCTGTGGTAACGGGCTCGCTTGGGAAACTAAGTGGGTTCAAATCCTGGATGGTGTGATAATGAACATGGGAGAACTTTGATTTCTCATTTGGTAATCATTTTGAACATGATTTCTACCTGTTTATAGGTTCAATAAAACATCGTGAGAAAACCTGCTTATCAGAGAGAATCTAGAAAATTTTCGAAAGATATGTGATGTCACCAAACCGCATTTGGCCAGCGTGGTCGACTATGGCCTGATCTGCCTTGTATTAAAGGGAGAACCTCACATTGGTTTATACTTTTGTTTATATGTCGCGTTATTGCCTATAAATGTGAACTGATTTTGAAGAACTCGATATACATTTAAAGTTAAAATAATAACCGAAAAATTGCATATTTGCTAGAAAGCTATTTCTTTTAAGATAATATAAAAGTATATTATATATTAGGACTTAAAATATTCGTTAGAGTTCAAAGCAGCAAGGTCGAACCCGAGCGGAGCGACACGATCTCTATTAATTCATAAATTAAGATGAAGTTGATGTAAAGCACTAAAAACACGAAGGAGGATTGACAGGGAATAATATGATATTGACATTTATTTTATCAAATCAAAATATTCTTTATTCAAAAAGACTTGAGACTTCAAGAAATAAAAATGAGACTTACTCATTTGAGTCGTCATTTTTACATTTTTAAAATATAGAATTTAAATTAAATGTCAGTCTGTAAGTCTGTGTAGAAGAGGGGAGAAGTATAATAGAAATGGTATCGATACATAAATTCTAAGTTTCGTAGGTGACTGACCCTTTATATAGGAAATCGTAAAGAATTCTTAAACATCCAATAAAATTGCCCAATAACGCGTGAAGCGCGCATAGTTTGCATGTTATTCGCGGCGGCTCGTTCACAGAAAAATTCTTACATTCAATATTTAGTATATTTCTTAGATAATATTGCCTATCTTTAAGTAGTAGACTAAATTTCTTAGACAAATACGCAAAGTGCTCTCCTTTTTTGCTTATTTTTATATAGCTATGTAGGTAAATTGCATTCAGTAACTTTTCTGAAACACGAACACGACTGAATACATATAATAAAATTTTGAACCATCGTCGTAATGTGTACAGTAAATATTATATGAAAAAGTTTTTTTCAATAGTCATTTCTATCGAAACAGACAGATTCGGCCTAATTTTTAGAATTTTTGTGTGTTTCTCTGCAACAAAATTTGATGACATTTGGTATGACGATAACTTTATCCGGGTCAACTTATAGGGTACTTTTTAGTGCGGGAAAATATTAATAAGTAACTTTATGTAGTTATTCAAAGAATAAAAAATTGGCCAAAATGTTCAAAAAAATACCGATTTTATATATAACTAGCGGACCCGACAGACGTTGTTCTGTCCACATATACATTTTTTATAAACTTTTCCTCCCGGTGAAATGTTTTATTACGCATTCGCAAAACAACATTTACTTCACACCTCCCAGTATGTATTCGCTGATTTAATTACCATTGCACGCACCATGGCAACGGTAATAACATGATACGTCAAACGCCATTAACGTTATAAAGATTTTTTTAATTTCCTTTTTTTCCGCACAACTTTCATATTTATTCACCTTTAAAACCTTCCCTGGACTTCCACAAATAATTCAAAACCAAAATTAGCCAAATCGGTCAAGCCGTTTTTATGCTATGTCGTGACAACGGAAAACGGGTTTCATTTTTATATATATAGATTATAGCACAGTCAATAGTCATTGACAAAATTGAAGTAGGCCTAGAAATCGTCCATCAGGTTAGCTAAGTTGTATTAAAAAGCTTATACAAAAATGTATTATACCTCGTAAATGTACAAACAAACATACTGCGTACTTTACTACCATATTATTTTGATTGAACCTCTCAATTCAGAGGGTCTCGACGCGACAATACGTCACGGTGACGGGCGCGGTCGACAACCTCGCCTATACGAACGTGAGTGCCACATTGTTTTGGGTCAATCACTTTGTAGATGAATGTTGATCAAATATAGCGACTGAATTTTTACGACGCTTTCAGAAAATATCTTGCTGTGGCCAAAGTTAATATAAAGTTTTGTAAAATTTCAAACTAAATGTTAAACTTTTTTTTAATTTTATGCAGTAAATAAAATTGAAGTTGCTGTTTTTAGTTTCAAATTAACAGCTTTTCACTAAATGCATATGAAAGTTACTTACATTAACTTTCCAGCACTTTAAATTTTTTCTGTATATGTCTGTCTGCTTGTTCCGGCTAATCTCTGAAACAGCTTGACCGATTTTGACGGGACTTTCACTCGCAAATAGCTAATGTTGTACGGAGTAACTTAGACTACTTTTATTTTAGAAACTTTTATTTATTTTAATTTCGGGACGGAATTTTTTTGCTAAAAATTTAAAATTTGGCAGGGAGCACCTGGGGTATGTTAAGACCTTTCATGCTTTTTAATGTGCTTATTCATTGGTACTTTATTTATCTGGAATAATAAATAAAGTACCAATGAATAAGCACATTTTACCTAAATTTAATCTAAATAGATTTAGTAAAACACACACAGACATTCAGTAGCAATTTATAACAATAGTTTGAAGAACATGTTGAGTGCAATGTAGAACCATTACCTACACGATTTCATATACATCATTTGTTTCAAAAAACATAATAAAGTGTCGTAATCGAACTCGGTTCCTCTTCCAATATGTTGCATTTTACAAAACTTAATCAAAATTTGTTTTATATTTTCTATAAAGTACCTACAAAAAAATGTCTATACCACATTCTGAAATGTTAGACATCCGGAGATGAGTGACGTCAGCGGGTATTCACCTTACATTGTATGGTAATCGTTGTAAAGCCTCTTAATAAAGTGGACAAATGTTTGCTTTCTGCGTGAGATAAAATACAACGACTGTAGTTATTAAATGTTTTAAATTGAGTTTTAAAACGAAATACAAACGGTAACCTACTTTAAAAAAATCCTGAAAATGAAATGAAATTGGTTCTAAAATAGTTATAAAATAATATTATCAAATTCAAATTCAAAATATTTTATTCAGCATAAAATTATTACAATTTTTTACTGAACGTCATGAGTCTACTACCAGTTCGGAAAGAAGAAGCCACTGACCTGAGAAGAACTGGCGAAAGAAACTCAGCGGGACTAATTTTTTTTTTGTTTATCCTTTGTATAGTCAATAAAGTATAATAAATAAATAATTAAAATTTATTAAAAATCACTGAAATCAACTAAATTAAAACTAAAAATCTTTATTATTTATATATGAAAGTACCGGTTCACTCTCACCTTACCCGGATTCGTCTAAAGGTACCTAATCCCATGGGAACCCAAAATTTTTCCGGGATAATAAAAATAACCTATACGCTATACCAGATTTTAATATATGTCTGCAACAAATTTAATCCGTCTAGCTATTCTGGCGTAGTTGAGTAACAAACAATCATACATCCTACTTTTTGCATTTATGATCTTAATAACATAGCAATTTATTTTTCGTAGGTCAATTCCCTGTAATAATCGGGAGCAGTATTACCATACACACATGACACATCCTTCAAAATAATACTAAATTAGAACTTGTTGCTTAAACGTATCAATACAGTAATGTAATATATTTTGTCACAAGCGAAATTAGAACTTGCTATCACTTGAAGAGCATATACCCCATTTCTTACATGCTAGTTGCTACTACACCTAGCGTTGATTCGCAGACTGAAAAATATGCATAGTAAAAATTATTTTGTATTTAGTTCAGACAAAATTCTGCGTATTTACTTAGGTTTTAAGCCGAGGTAAACTGATAAGTACTAAGGTATAAACAGCGTCGTTTACACATACGCAGTAGTAACGCATATCTTTATATAAACTAAAATTGTAATTGAGTTGAATCCTGTTTAATGTATATTTTTAGAAAATTTTATTGAAATAGTCATATTGATACAGAGGCCGAATCTAACTTTTAGAATTTTTCGACTCTTTATTTTATTATCTTTTTACTTTTTAGTTTAGATTTATTAAGTTTGGAAGTCGGTTTTTGTTTTTTTGTTAAAAATAATTTTTTACACATATTTATATCCATGTAAAGCCATCTATTGTTTTTACTTTAAGTATTTTTTCTTTTTTCCCAATCTGTGCCCAAACCCCATGGTATCTTCTCATAACAACTACTTTAATTAGGTCACTCCGCTAGAAGACTGATAAACTATATAGGAATAGCAACGAGAAAGCAAGTAATGTTCAACAATCAGCCCTAAATACCGTTCACTCTTGACCTCAATCATGCCTTAGAAAATATATACACGTGAGTGTACAGCAATTTAGTTGTAAAGAAGTTGTTAAGCATTTTATGGCATTCTCACAATTTGCGATTTTCATACTTCTCGAGTGTTTTGAAATATTTATTATTATTTTATATTTGTAATTGAATGAGACTTACAATTTGGCTTTAGTTCTCACTTCACTTTGCTTTCTCTCTCTCTGAGTCGGTCCCTCATATCTGAGGATCGTGGTCAGCATCGAGGTTGCATCTGGAGCGGATGATCTGCCTCCATCGGTTTCTGTCAAGCGCGTCTCTTACAACCGCATATAAATGAGAGGACGAAGAGTCCTTTACTTGATCGGTCCATCTTGTTGGTGAGCGACCGCGTGATCTTTTGCCTTCGGTATTTCCAATCACAATTAATTTTTCCAAATTTCCGTCGCCTCTGCGTACGGTGTGGCCGAAATACGAAAGGATGCGTTGTTGGCATATAGTGGACAAGCGAGTTTTTATACGGAGTTGGGTAAGGATCGATACGTTGGTGCGTTTTGCAGTCCAAGGTATTCTCATCATTCGTCTCCAGCACCACATCTCGAATGCATCTATCCTTTGTCTTTCTCGGGCTAGGATTGTCCACGTCTCTACTCCATACAAGAAAATCGGGAAAACCAGGGCTCGTATCAATCTGATCTTAGTTTTGATACCAATTCCTCTCTTCTTCCAGATGTTGCTTAAACGGGTCATAGCGTCTTTTGCCATGCCGATTCGTCTTTTTATCTCTGGGACACAGCTGCCGTCATTGCAGATTTGAGAGCCCAGGTAGACGTAGCGGTCAACGATATTAACGCCCGGAAGGTTGCAGGTGACGTTTGATAGCTTCCCAGCTCTGTCTACTATCATTACTTTGGTCTTCGCTCTGTTCACTGCGAGACCAATGTTGCCACTTTCTGATTCGAGTCTTTGGAACAGCTCACTCATATCCTCTATGGACGTTGCTAGGAGAACGGTATCGTCGGCATATCGGAGATTGGATAATCTCTTGCCACCTATAGGAAAACCCTTCTCCCAGGTTTCGATGGTCTTCCGAATAATGTGTTCTCCATATATGTTAAACAGTGTAGGGGACAAGATGCAACCCTGTCGCAGTCCTTTTTTTGCTTGGAACATATTGGAGTATTCATGGTCTATCCTAACAAAAGATCGGTTTTCTGTGCACAGACTCTGAACTAAAGCAACGAGGTGTTCAGGAACTCCCATTTCGAGCAGTACGTTCCATAGCTGGTCCCATTGAACGCAATCAAAGGCCTTTGTGTAGTCGATAAAGCATAGGACTACCGGGGTGTTAAATTCTCTGCTCTTCTCGATGATCTGGCGAACGTTCAGTATTTGTTCTCGCGTTCCTTTTCCCTTAACGAAACCTGCCTGTTCTTCGGGTATCTGTCGGCTTAAGAAATACTTAAGGCGTTGATTAATTACATGAAGGAGGATCTTACTCGCGTGAGATATTAAAGCTATAGTTCTGTAATTTCCACGGTCTTTTGAAGATCCTTTTTTATGTAAGGGTACAAACACCGATTCTGTCCAGTCCTTTGGCCATCTTCCAGTATGCCAGATGGTATTACAGATTTCGGTGATAGCTTTTGTACCTCGCTGACCTAGGTTTTTTAGTACTTCGGATGTAACAGCATCCTTTCCCGGAGATTTCTTGCACTTAAGAGCTTTGATGGCATGCTCAATTTCTGATAGTAAGATATCAGGTTCTTCTGTCGACCATGTAATATTAGCGTTTGTGGGCTCTTCCGAATTGTACAACGCCGCGCAGTAGTTCTTCCAGCGCTCTAACACCTGAGCTACATTTGTAAGCAGGCGCCCGTCTTTATCTTCAATGGCCCAGGTCCTCGGTTTATGCGTTCCAGTCAGCTCTTTTACTTTTTGAAAGAGATATCTGGATTCGTTATTCAGTGAGTGATGTTCGAGTTCCAGACAGATTTCATTGATGTGATTTTCATAATCTTTGCGACAGCGTCGTTGAACTTGGCGGCTTAGTTCTGCATACCTCTGTTGGTCTTTAGTTGAACATATACCACTCTCCTTAAGGTCACGTCTCTCAAGGATGATTTTAGCCGTCTCTGGTGTTATGAAATCTTTCAAAACTGGTTTCGGCATCTTGTTATCTCGCGCCGTTTCCTCTATCATTGTTTTGAAATATTCCCATTTAGTATTACTGTCTGTCAAGTCATTGGGAAAATCTTTCATCCTCTGCTGAAAACCTTCTTTGAACCCACTGATGTTTATGGTTTGCATATTCTGAACTGTTTTAGTTTTCTGCATCTTTTTGAGTCGCAACCGAACTGTTGCTACAAGAAGCTGGTGGTCGGAGCCGCAGTCGGCACCAGGGAAAGTTGTAGTATTCGTCACTGAGCTTCTCCAGCGCGTCCCTACTAGTATGTAGTCAATTTGATTTCTACATCTATCGCCAGGTGACACCCAGGTGTATAATCTACGGATATGATGTTTAAAGCAGGTATTGGTGATAGTGAAATTTTCTTCACAACAGAACTGTAAAAGACGCTCGCCCCTATCATTACGTTCTCCTATTCCATGTTTGCCCGCAATACGACGAAGGTGGTCATCGTTTGTAGTATCTCCAACTTTAGCATTGAAGTCACCTAAGATAAGAGTAACTTCTCGTTTTGGGATTTCTTTAAGTGTCGCAGTCAGCGTATCGTAAAAACCCTCTATCTCATCTTCAGTTGACTGCGCTGTGGGGGCATATACCTGCACAATGTTGAGTTTGCACGGTACGGTGTTCATTTTAAGTGTAACTATACGATCACTGACTGGTTTATATCCTATAACGCACTTGTCCAACATTTTCGGAACAATGAAGGCCACTCCTCTGCTGCTATCATCTTCTGGGCCTGAAAAGTATATTGTGTTACCTAGGTCGGATGTTAAGTGGCCCTGACCTTTCCAGTGTGTTTCGCTTAACCCTAACAGGTGAACTTTTTTTCTATGCATTTCGTTTTCCACAATTCGTACCTTGCCAGGTTGGTTGAGGCCGCGCACATTCCAGGTTCCGATGTAATGGGAATGGCGAATCGACTTACATGTCTTATATTCATCAGTAGCTAAATTTCCATGCGGTGCCTGACGAGCCACAAGTGCATGGCCGGTAGCATATTTCACACCACCTCTCCCGGAAAGATGGCGCCGGGGGTCAGCCGGATCGCCAGACATACTAAATACTGTTCGTGGACCTTCCATGCTGACTCTCTTGGGAAAATAGTAACAGTGGTTTCCCGTTGCCTTCTGCACCAGGCATTTCAGAAGTTATTTAGACTTCAAGGCCGCTGTTGCCTCTTCGGTCAGTTTCCTGACCGGTGATATGGTTATACCGCCATTGCTCGGTCGTCAGAGCCTCGTCCGTTGTCTAGCAGGGAGCACCACGGCACTCAGTGGGCGCCGCCGTCGGCTATTCATAACGAACCACCGACGCATGCAGGTGAGGTTGACTGTTGGGCCGGATTGAGTTGTTATTTCCGTTCTCCCCTTACTCACTTTGCTTTATCCTATTATAATTAATATGATTGTGTAGTTAACGTTGGTATGTTTTCACTCAAAAGCTTCGATCGGTTAAAGCACATGTTTGATACACGAACTTAACTGTAGTCTGTTCCCCATTACCTGTGAAAGAAAAGTTTTATTAGTTAGAATATAACACATCTTTCTATAAAAAAATCATTACATTATATGGCTACATACTAAGTTCCAAAAAAATGATATAATACCAATTAAACGCTAAGTACTCGTACTTGACGTATTTATCTAATTTACTTTATAAATCTTATTATTACAAATATGGGAAATAAGTCGAAGCAAGAACTATGCAATGTCTAAAAACCCACCTATCATGCCTTTCATAAAGCACGCTCTTTGTAGAGAACTAAAACTACTCGAACATGCTTATGGATTTTGATGAATCAGATGGTAGAGTCAAGACAAAGATTGTGTAATTCCTAGACTAGAACTAACTGTTCTAGTAAAAACAGGATATTACAGTAATATCTACATTTTTTCGTAAGAATATTCATATTCAGTTAGTCTATAACTGATCATTTTATGGTATTATTGGAAAATTAACTCGTTTTCATATATATTTTCATTTTATAATGAGACCCGCATACTTCGGTGCAAATGGTCAGTTACATCAATTCTAAGAAGCACATTACGTAAAGTGCCACATAAGCGAATCTATGTGAATGTAAAATATCTATGAGAAATATCGCTTAGATGCCCTTTTAAGCGAACGGTATCTGGATAAGTTGACTTACTTAACTACACGACAGCACATCACGACTACATTATAGAAAACTTGTTTTAGAAGCCGTCCGTCCGTTTAAATTATTTATTTTAATGAACACATATTATAATGCAGCTTTAAAAGTTTGACTTAGTTTAGTTGTACTTACATTCAAAATAAACAATAAATTTTAAAAAGAAAATATTTCATCTTCACACATATGGTTCTTTGAAAAATACATGTGTGTATCGATGTAAGTTATGTATAAAATATTTCAAGCGAAACGAAGCGAAGCGAGGGAAGTCATGAGTCGTAAATCAATCATTATACACCATGTTCTTTCTTTTTATTTTTAAATTGTTAAAATACGAGTAACAACTTTATATTTGTAGTGGTTTCCATAGGTTGCAATGTAATTAGCATGCCGGACGGGACGTTTAGCAATTCAAAATAGCGCCAAAAAAGTACTTTGCAAAGTAATATGTGCGTTGGAATTTTGTTTATTTCTATTGTTTCAGTCAAAAATATTAGATACCTACATCTAGAGTAGTGCCTAGATTTATAGATTAAATATTAAAACACATCGAACAAGGTTATTTTCCATCTAGTAGAAACCGATAATAATAAACAAAATTCCTTTGATGATAATGCGATACAAGCAAGGCTAGCTTCGCTCACATGTGATCCATGCCTTTTATAATTATAAGTAAAGTAGTCATCAGCCCTTTTTTAACGTCCCACTGCTGGGCACGGGCCTCCCTTAGTACGAGGGGATAAGGCCATAGTCCACCGCGCTGGCCTAGTGGGTGTGGCGGACTTCACATGTCTTACGAAAACTTGCTAGGTTTTCTCAGACATGCAGGTTTCCTCACGATGTTTTCCTTCACCGTAAGACAAGTGGTAATCAGGATAGAAATGATTCGCACATGAAAATATCAGAGGTGCGAGACCCGGATTTGAACCCGCATCACTCGTTTATACAAGCGATGCGTTACCGCTGGGCTACCACTGCCTTTCAAGTAAAGTAGTGCTCCTTGTAAAAACTTAAGTTTGTAGCACAAAAAATACAGGACATACTAACTTGCAAGAGCCCTTTGAACTTCATAATGCGGCCCTATCTCAAAATCCTTCACCTACGTCTACTAACTCTAAAATACTACGGACGTGTACGAACTCTAAAATACTTCCCTGCAATTGCACTTTATACGTCAAGCGGATTTCAATATTTCGTGATAAGTGTGTGGATGAACCTTCGCTTTTATTTAATTTAGATATTAATTTAAAGATATATGAACATTCAGAATTTATATTACTTGGAGGTAGGCCTACTGTATATTACTTAGGCCATAGTCTATGGGTCTAGCGGAAACACACTCAGACAGTCAGTAGTAATTTATAACAAATGTTTGAAGAACATGTTGAGTGCAATTAAGAACCATTACCTACACGATTTCGTATACCTAATTAGTTTCAAAATCATAATATGTGTCGTAATCGAACACGGTTCTTCTTCCAAGATGTTGCAAAATTTAATCAAAATTTGTCTTATATTTTCTATAACTTACCTATGCGATAAATTACATCAAATCCGTCCAGCCGTTAGTGTCAACTGTCTAGGACTAACAAACACATACTGTGTTTTACATAATAATAATAGTAGGAGTAAGCTCGTACTGTATGATAAATAAATATGTTGGGACATTTTTACAACAACGCCAACTAGTTCCGTGGTAAGCTACGAGGCTTGTGTTACGGATACCAGATAATAGATATTATGATATACTACACATATAATTTTATTACATACATATTATAAATATAAACACCATGACTGGAGTACAACTATTCGTGCTCAAAAAATGAATGGACCCAGCGGGACTCGAACCCGCAACCGCTGGCGCAGAAAGTAGGGTCACTACCAACTGAGCCAAACATACATACAAGTATTATATAAACAGATAATTTTAATATCTTAAAATAAATGCAAACATTGTGTAGTCATCTAGTTAGCGCTCAGGACACGTATTCGGAAGCGCCGGCTTCCGTCTGCACCTGCCAATTGTATTTGTACCTTCCTTATGTCCAACCGCGGGTAAACTTGGTTATTGTTATTTGTAATAACAGATTACACGTTTCACGCTGTCCATGACGGGATACACGTTGGTTACGTCGATCTTCACGTCATTAAATATTGAAGAATTTCATATTTTGCCGTAATTAACTATAGTCTTTTAAAAAGTTCTTTATTATTCTTTCTATTCGTTACTAAATGAAGAATATTAAAATTTGGCATTATTTAAAAAAAATACTTATCTAAGTTAGTATCCAGTTACTCTTCACGTGCACATACAAACACACGCGAGAAAGACAAAACATACTTTTTGATGTCGGTTAAAGGCGCTTGTCAGTTTAACTTATCACGGTCGAAATGACACACGAAAACCATTATAATGCAAAGCGATAACTAAATCCAACGTCCCACTGCTGGGCACGGGCCTTCCTCAGTACGAGGGGGATCAGTCCATAGTCTACCGCGCTGGCCCAGTGCGTGTTGGCGGACTTCACATGTCTTACGATCAGACATGCAGGTTTCCTCACGATGTTTTCCTTCACCGTAAGACAAGTGGTAATCATGATAGAAATAATTCGCACATGAAATATCAGAGGTGCGAGACCCGGATTTGAACCCGCATCACTCGGTTCTACAAGCGACGCGTTACCGCAGGGCTACCACTGCTTTATTACAATAAACAAAATAATGACATCTACAATGACAAGCTAAAACTAAAGAACGGCGGACATTTTGAATAATTCTTTTTGGTTTTACTTTGTCAGGGGATAATGAAAAAAAATAATGGGAAAACCCAAAAAAAAAAAAGTTGGTAAATCAAAAAGTTCAGATCTAAATAGTTTTAAAATAAATATTTTGAACGGGTTTAGTCATCGTACGAGTATAGATATTATTATTTAAAGTACCTAATATTTGATTTACTTATCCACTGAGAAAACAAGAATGTATGAATCCTTTCCATTCTTTGTTTCTTCTAATGATATCATTCTAAGAAAATATAAATATTGCAATCCTTTGTACTTCTATAATATGTCTACTTAGGTACTTTATGTATTTATCATTGTATCTTACTAGATAACGATAAAATGTGGATAGGCACTGTTCGTAGCAAGTATATAAACCTCTGAGACGTCAAATACCTTAAGTCTTGCTATTATTGCTGTAAAGCATTCGAAACGTCGAGAACCAAAAATTTAAATAAATCCGCGACAAAATCCGAAAAGATAGTTTCATTTATAGTATCTTAAGTGGTTGCACACTTCGCAATAATGTTGTAGTTGCAAAAGTTTGCGAGTATGTTACTCCTACGTGCTATAAAGACTAGCTATTTGGATTATATTCTTAAATAGAGCTAGGACTCCCTCTGGTTTGTTTCCTTAGATACGGTTCACGGTTAATGTTTCTCACACATATTTTTCTGGAGTAAAAAGTATTTTGACCCGAATAACCAGCTATCATCGTACCAAATTTCAATAAAATTTGTCTTGGGGTTTTCTCATGATGAACAGAAAGGCAGACGAAAATTCTAATATAATCTATCGTTAATATTGACTATTTTAATTAGATCCTTCAAAAAATATTCAATGTTCGAATACGACTTATTAAAGAATTTTATTATATGTTTAGACTTTAGATACATGTATATACAGATTACAATCAACAATGTAAAATACGATGGAGAATCTTAAATCGTATTTGCGTCGTATTTCCATAGTCGGGGTACTGCGATGTTACTATTATAATGTGTAATTATTAATTCGGACTATGCGACGCACCTGAGGCTTCACTAAGACAAAGAAATGGTTAGATACTAATATCCTATAATATAATATAATAGATTTGCATAAAAAAATATCTGAGGTGCGAGAACGGATTTAAATCCGCTTCATAGTGTTTCCAAGCAAGCGCTTAACCGCTAGAATACCATAGCCTAGCCTAGAAATAACGCGCTAAACGTTTAAAAAATATAAACTAAGTATGTATTTTAAAATATTCTTCATTATTAAGTTATTTTAACAAATTCAGACAGTCTGAGATCCACATTACCCCTCAGTAAGGGAGGGGACTCTAATTATATTGTCTAAACAGCGAACTTCTCCGTCGGGGCCTTTAAGATAACTTGCCCCAATTATTTCTGCATACGAAGACAGTTCATTCGTTAATTACAATAGTACACGAGATAAGCGTAAAATACAAATGAAAATACGGATGGTATCTGAAATCACAAGTTTTAGTTAATGTAACTGGTTCGATTTCTGGGTCGAACATTTAAATTATTAAAAGCACTGGTAACAGTATGGGCAAAGGCCTCCCTTGAATCCGAGGGGAATGATTGAGGGAATGAATTGCCGGTTGGCGGACTCCACATGACGTCTTTAAAAAAAAATCTGTCAAACGTGCAAGTTTCCTAAAGAAGTTTGTCTTTATCTTAAGACAAGTGATAGTCGTATTATAAATGATTCGCACATGAAATTATCAGAGGTGTGAGACTCGAGATTCGAACCCGCTTCACTTGGTTACCCAAGCGAGCACGTTCCCATTGGGCTACCATTGAAAATATACTAATATTACAATTACATTTCACAGTCAACCGATAGTTCCGTAGTCCTTAACATCAGCGACAAACAGATTGTCGCATCGTCGTTTTTTTTTATAACGCAACATTTTTTAAAGTAATCACACAAACGATGTCTCCATTCATCCACTTTTCTACATACTTATAAGTTATATGTATACGTACAGGCAAAAATTTTAATTAAACTTAGCTCATTTGTCATATAATTATGCAAAATAAACAAAAATTAATTGTATTATAAGCACAACAGCGTCATGAATATAAACGATTTGCGTCTTGAAGCCACCTCTTATTTACGCCTGTTTACTTTAGTATGGAAAGTAAAAGCAATAAATAAGTAGGCACATAGTGTACTCTTCTTACTGCAACAGTTGGTCGTGGGTTCGAGTCCCGCTGGGGACATTCATTTGTTGAGCACGAATGTTTGTACTCCAGTTATGGGTGTATATTTATAAAATGTATATACTTAATTTTCAAGTTATATATGTGTAGGGTTTCAATTATCTAGTATCCGTAACACAAGCCTCGTAGCTTACTAGAACTAGATGAGGTTGTGTGTAATAATTAAAAACATATTTTATTTTATGAAAGAGCTATATGAAAGTAGCTGACAAATAACGCATATTTATTGAAATAAACTAGTGGAAATGTGATATTTTAGTGACGAAATAAAGTAAAAAAAAACATTTATTACTGTTTATAGCGTGTAACGAAAGCAATGCTGTCTGTCTGTTTTCTTTTCACACTTAACCCGCTGATTAGAATGAAATTTTGTATAGTGATAATTTGTAACCCTGAGGATGACGTAGGGGTAGGTATTATTCGAGAAATCATCCCTTAAGGTGGTAGATGTTAAGCTTTTAACTTTTAGGAAAACCAATTATTTGTAAAGTAAGGATAAAAATCATCTTACATATGAATGTATAGTAGTATTCCAAACTAAGCGTAAAGACCTACCCAAAGACGAACTCGACCCAGGACTAGAACTCAACCTCCGGATCAGCGGCCGTACATGCTAACCACTACACCTCCAAGGATAATATAACCTATTAAACATGAAAGAATCTCTCCATCTTGCCGACTATTTATTTATTTATTTATTTTACATCTAATTAGAACGGCGAGGCCACTTACACTAACTAGATTATTATACACATATATTATAAATTATTTACAAACGTATAAGGAAGGAAATGACAAAATACATAAAAACAAAAGTAAATACTACTTGAGTTCAAGAATATAAATGAATGAGTTATTCAATATTTTCAGCATATCTTAGTAATTCAATAACCAAAGTGGACCATTTGGTATTGAATGAGTCCCATTGAGGATTGTTGTCCAAGAGCGCGTTGAATGACGCCAATGAACGCGGTATAGGTGCCATGGTTCGGGCAACAGTTCGATAATACGGGACAACAAAAAACTCATTTTTTCGGGGGCGAAGGTTATTAGCAATTATTGGGACTTTAATATTACATAGTTGAACATGAAGATCCGGAGCATCAACGTCTTCTCGCGAAATTCGGCACATAATTTTTAGTTGGTTGCAATTTCGTCTGACTTCCAAAGAGTTGAAACCTAAGCAACCTAAAAGAAATTTGGTTGGGTATAGAAAAGGGTAATATCCATAGCAACGTTTATATAGGTATCTTAGGAAGGTCTTTTGTACTTTTTCTAATATAAGTCCATACTTTTTCTCGTATGGGTGCCAGACGCAGGAGATTGTTTCCAGCTAACTTCGTACTAGAGGATAATATAGTAACCGCATTACTACATGACTACTAAACTCCCGAGAGTTGCGCAATACGAACCCTAATCTTCGAAATGAATCGGCTGCGACAGAGTTAATATGGTCTCGGAAGGTTAATTTGGTGTCAAAGTTTACGCCTAGATCTCTGATATTTTGCACTCTCGGAACAGGAATGCCATCCATGGTGTACTCATGATTGATTCATGATTGATTCAGGATACCGAATTCTACCAAATGTCATCACTGAATATTTGTCATGATTGAGCTCCATTCTGTTGGCTTCACTCCAGTTACATACAGCTGTTAGATCGCGTTGTAACTTCAGGCAATCTTCGACAGAAGTAATTTCGAGTATGAGTTTAAGATCATCAGCATATAATAGGCATTTCGCATGTTTTATACATTTCGGAAGATCGTTTATCATAATTAAGAAGAATAAGGGTCCCAAGATAGAGCCCTGACTTACACCCGATCTCGTATGATATGGTTTTGACTCATACGTACCATACCGAACGAATTGCTGACGATCACGGAGATAATCGGAGATTAAATACAGAAGCTGGAGAGACAAACCGATAGCATTAAGTTTTCTGAGAAGGATATCATTATTCACTCTGTCAAAAGCTTTACGGTAATCAAAATAAAGAGCGTCTACTTGATGACCTCTATCCAGACAGGAAGATATATAATCAGCAGCTGTTAATAAGTTGGAATTGACAGATTTTTTGTTCCGAAAACCATGCTGTTCGTCACATAGTAAATTACTGATTTGTCTACTGATTTCTCTATGCACAATTCTTTCGAATACCTTGGCCGGCGTTGAGAGAATTGGTATGGGCCGAAATTCCTCAACAGATGTTGTGCCGGTTTTCTTAGGTATCGGGGTGACGCGTGTCAGTTTCCATTGGGAAGGATATTGTCCTGTCTTTAAAATTAAATTAAATATATGACAAAGAGGAAGGCTAAAATATTCTTTACACATTTTCATAATGCCTGCCGGGAAATAGTCTGGCCCAGTTGCACAATTGATCTTGAGTTTATTAATACTATATTTTATGTCAGCAACTGAAAACTTTGGAATGGAGATGATAGTACCATGTAACTTATCATCATTTAGACACGCCTCATCTACACTTAATTTTGGTACTTCAGATAGGAATACATTTGCAAAGTAATTTGCAAATACTTCAGCCGCATCTATTCCGGAGTGTATACTACCTTTAAATGCTACGTTAGGCATTTATGTCCATCTAGCAGAGTTTATAAGCAAAAACAAAACTTTAAGTAATTCGAAAGCATTATAAAGGATTAGCCTGTTTAAATCTTATCCGGATTTTGAGAGCATTAACTGAAGTGTCAGGCTCAGCGACTTCAATTCGTTTCATTTATTTAATACTATCATAATATTTTGCTACGAGCTTCTAAAGTATAGCTTTTATTACCATTTTACTTCTTTAACGAACGAAAATGTACGGAGCGATATTTCTCCAAGATGTAATTATTTTAATAGGTTTTTTTCATGACTTTAATATCACGTATTCAATCTTCTATAGGTACGATTAAATTTTAAATATAATCTGTACTTTTTTGTGAAAATACTATTCGTATCATCACTACACTGTGACCGAATCTATTATTTTTAGACATTTATCTGTCTGTCTGGGAACGCATTAAGAAAAAAACACTGAACTACTTTAGATGAAATTGGTATGAAAGCTGATTATATGGGTCAACATATAGGATACTTACTGCAAGAAAATATCTCATCTCGAAAAAATATTGGATACTAACTAAAAGTTAGGTTAGTCAAATTGTAACTTCAGGCTATTTTTTTTACGGAAGTCGAAAGAGGAAACACCGCAGCGCTTGTTTCCACCAATACCGAATAAATACGCTCTGGCGGTTTGTTCTAACCAAAACTTATCAATAAACAACTGTATGGTAAATACAACCATTCCTTCTGTAACTCTGTATGCAGTACAGGGAGATAATATATGCACAATTATTATAAGTGTTAGTTTTTTATGTGAAAACTATGAATTCCTGCGGCTCCGGCCGCATTCTAATTACCTACTGTTAAAATGTATTTTTGATGCCAAATCATAAAAAAAAACAAAAAAAAAATAAAAATTAGGTCTATAAATAAAAAAAAACCTGTGGACCTGGCAGCCTTATCACCTAGGAAAATAAAGAATAGTCTACGACCTATTATCATACCTACCAAAGATACCTACACAAAATTCATAAAAATCGGTCAAGCCGTTTCAGAGGAGTTTGATACCAAACACGACATGTTTATATAATATATTTTAGACTAATGCCCTCGCTTCACTCAGGTCTTTAAATGACAGTTTACAACACTGAATACCTTTTACGAGACGTATTTGATGTAACATCACTTTTATAAAGGAAATGTAAACAAAAAAATATTTACGCATAATAAAGGGTGATTTTTTAAGCGTTTGGTTTTTCATTTGAAAAAAAAATACCATAATATGGTGTTAAATATAATATTCACATTAGTAAGTTAAAAATCATTACTTGCCATTTATGTTTTAAAAATTATTTCGTGCAAATGTTGGCCTCCACTACGTTTTAAATGATCCATACGCGAAGTCCAATTGTGAGGTACTTTTTCAAGCATATCGGCTGGAATATCACGGATAACACGTTAATTTTGTTTTCTAGTGCTCGAATTGATGCTGGTTTATCTGCATAAAAAAGAGTTTTTACGTACCCCCACAAAAAATAGTCCAAGAGCATTAAATCGCACTATCTAGGCGGCCTGCTAACTGATTCGAAACGAGTTATCCAAGCAATTGTGACGAAATTCCGCACCAATTTTACATTATTCGATATTAAACCATCCACTACTCATAGGGTGCGTACATAAGAGAATATTTAAGCTTAATCCGGATGCCAGCCGATATGCTTGAAAAATTACCTCATAATTGGACTTTGCGTATGGATCATTTAAAACCTAGTTGAGGCCAACATTTGCATGAAATAATTTTTCAACAATAAATGGCAAGTGATGCTTTTTAACTTCCCAATGTAGATTTTATATTTAACAATATATTATGGTATTTTTTTTCAAATGAAAAACCAAACGCTTAAAAAATCACCCGTTATATACCTGTGAGAACAACAGAACCGGTATAACATTACGCGCTGTCATTCCAATTAACTTTTTCAAAAGAGTTTTATAACGCTGAAATCATACTCCACGTGAATTTAGCGTATTTAAAATACTTTTTGAGAGACATAATGCGTAATTGAAAATTAAAATGGTCGGTCAAATGTTAATGTGAGTGACGAACTGATGTTTATTAATTATTATGATACGACGAAATGTTTTTCACATTTTATTAAAATAATATTTCATTAAAATCTGATATTGACGTTTATTTACCTAATATGTGACGACACGTTTGGATCAGTTGGTAGTTACCAGTTTCTGCGCCAGCGGTCGCGGGTTCGAGTCCCGCTGGGGGCATTCATTTGTTAAGCACGTAGGTTTGTACTCTAGTCATGAGCGTTCATATTTATAATATTATTTATGATATGTATTTAAAATCTATATGTGTAGTTTATCAAATATCTGGTATCCGTAACACAAGCTTCGTAGCTCACTACGAAGCTAGATGGCGCTGTTGTACAAATATCCCAACATATTTATTTAATTTATTTATAGAGCAACTAAATAAACGTTTTCCTTAAAAAGTCAATTATAACTTTTGCTGTTAAATTACATATTAAAATTATACCATATATCAAATATTTTTATAATAGGACGGCAAACAAGTTAAAGTAAACAATTTTTCACTCAACCTTTCACAAGATTCTTACTGCCTTTGTTCTCCGCCACCGATTTCCCACGTATAAAATGCAACTAGTGGGAGTTTTTAACAATACGTGTCGTCATTATACTAAAATACTATGACGAAAATGTCATAATTAATAAATTACAGATTTAAATATGTATATATTTAGTTAAAATAAATTAAACGGTTTTTATATTTTTTTAATAAAATAAAAGTAGCCAAAGTTACTCCCTAAAACATTAGCTATCAGCAAGTGAAAGTCGCTTCAAAATCGTTCCAGCCGTTTCAGAGATTAACCGATAGACAGACAGTCATTTTTTTTTAATTGATTTTTTGATGTTAGTAGACCATATGTAATAAGTATTAAGGACTTTCACATGCATTTAGTGAAAAGCTGTTAATTTGAAATTAAAAACAGACACTTCAATTTTATTTATCGTATGTATAGATAAAAATAAGATAATAACATAAATTTCAATGTTTTAAATTTAATTCAAGAAACAAGTTTCTAACTTTTTGTTCTGACACTTGTGTTTATCATCTTAATGATTAGGAAAAAAGCTTTCTAACATCAAGGCAACTTCTCTTAATCATTATTTTGTGAGTAACATCTAGTCTCTTTTTGATCTTTTATTCCAATGTTTTTGTAATTCAACTACAAAAAATCTAGTAAATTAATACCTTTCCGTTTCAAATTGAGACAAAGGCTATCTAGTCACTTTTCGATTTGAAGGTATGTACATTATATAATTAATGCTTGAACAAGAAAACTACTGTTTTAAAAACTCAATATCATGAAAATTGTACAAATTCAAGAGCATAAATATTTGGCATTGCTTAAAGTATAGTATTTAGATAAGATAGATTGTTTATCACTTCTTTTCCTGTAAATTAATAGAGTCAAAACTGATGAAACTTTAAATGTAAAAGATAGCGTAATAAAAAAAATATGTTTAAAATATTTTAAATATTTGTTGTTTGTAAAATTTGATGTTTTACATAAATCTAGACTACTTTACTACATATTTAACAGTTTGTGTATGTGTGTGTGCGTGTGTGTGGAAATAGTTTTTTTACAGATGTAAAATCATTTGATGTAAGATCCACGTTCTTCAGAAAAAAATATGAGGTGAAAAATATTTATATATAAGAACGTAATAAAAAAGCAAACCCTCGAAAACAAACATGAACCAAATCGGTAAAGTTTTCGAGACACGCGAAATTAATTTATAATTATACGCACGAATACAAGAATTACTTATTTAATCTTGTGAAATATGTTTGCCTCCTTCAATTAGAATAATTGTAATAGTTGAAATTCGACTAGCGACGAACAGTTTTATTAAATACACAAAGCAAAATCAGAAAAACATATTATGAACTAACAGTCTGGCAAGTTCCACCCGTGTGTGTCGTAGTGCGCGCGCGCCGGTACCGGCCCGTGCCTGCCACGCGGCACGCGGCCGCCATTAAGTTCCGCTTAGCTTGTATTGGATCTTCAAACATTCCACACTCTCGCACTAACAATACCTAATTTTCTAAAATATTTATGATTTACTAGAATAATAAATACTTCTAAGAATAAATACAATGATACTAAACGTTATTTTATAATTTATTAATTATTAATTAGAAAATATATACTAGGTATAATATAACCTTATTTTTATATACTTTCTCCGACTTTTCCTATGAAAATTGAAATGTAAGTGAATCACAGACTAAAAAACTATATAGACAAAGCCCACCTAAATAAAATGTCAAAGTCAAAATAACAGTGATTCTTATGTTACTATTCTCTATTTTCTCTTTGAGATGGTTAACTTTATTTTAAATACAATAAGGGAAATATTATTGCGTATTATTTCAACTAATACAAGTTTTAATAATAAAATGTTATAACAAAATAATAATTAGTTTTGTATTTCTTAGACATTAATCTGACCTTGAAAAAAAGCATTTCCTTGCTCAATTTGAACTACCCTCATGTAATAATATTAAAGTTTTCAAATAAAATCTAGCACAAGCATTACATGAAATATTTTTCATGCAAAAAACGCGTACGCCTCGGTATTAATTATTATTATTTTTTAAACATTTCGCTGACAATAGAAATTGTTTTTGAAACAAATGACAGCTAAGCGACAACATGACCTACTTCCCACTAAAGTAAAAAACGGCCCAATGAATATGATATTATACGAATTTGTAATTATTAGCCGTATATTAGCCGTATTTCATATACATTTAGTAGAGAGCTGTTATTTTGACGAAAACAAACAGACACTTCAATTTCATTTATTTGTGGTATATATGTAAAGTTAACCAATTAGAATTTAAATGTTACAAATATATTTTCGATTTAACCAATCAGTATTTATTCAAACACCGGTTATTCTGTACAGAAACCGCAAGAACAAACTGCACTAGACATGATCACATGAAGTTGTAAACATGAAGTAGGTATGTACGTATAAGTAAAATTAAAAGTACTCGATAATATTATTTGTTTCGCACATTACTGCACGTTTTTAGTTTTATTCTTACTTTATAGATCTGTTACATGTAATTAACTGTATGTAAATGGCTAAGTCGTGACTTCTTCGAGCGAGATACAACGCATTCGCACTCTGACAATGTTATTTACAATTTATTACCTATGACAAGTGTTAGGCTTATTTGTGTCAGAAATCTACTTAGTCAATAAATTATATAATTCATATTATATGTATTCAAGGTAGTAGGTTTTTCCCAGTGGTAGTGCCATGCTTGTTACCTTCGGGTAGCAGCCGAATGGGCCGGCACGCCCCGTTAATAGTACCAGTTCCCACTCTCTCACAGAAGACCGGCGTGAAGTGGCAGCTATACTATCGCGTTTCGTCCGGTAAGTGAGAGTCCGGGAGGCCCACTCCCCATCCCTCCTCCCGTCCTTCTCTCTCCTCCCTCCCTTTCCTAAAAGGCCGGCAACGCATCTGCAAAACTGCAAGTCCTGCAGTCTTGCAGATGTCCATGGTTGATCACTTTCCATCAGGTGAGCGTCCTGCCCGTTTGCCCCCCTTATCACATAAAAAAATAGTATATGAAGCTAGGATTGGTTAGTTACAGAATATTTTCAATTAGGCTGAAGCAAATAGCTTATACCAAAACTGAATCTGAAACTACATCTTTGTTAACCTGTAGTTACCGCTGCATTTACAATAAAAGCCTCGGTCATAATTAATAGTCATATTGGAAACTCCTGAGTAATTTAAAGTTTTCCTTCATCGTAGAAAACATAATAATGTGTACGACCGCAAATTATTTCCTAGGAAATAACACGAATGATTGGCTTTATAGCGTATATATGAACCCTTTGTTAGTCATTTTCCATTGTTATGACATACTTCACTTGTTTTAATGTAACTTTTACTGTTTATCTGTTACCAGCGACCTTGGCTTCGCTTGGGCGCGTCTCAAGTTACACGGATTTTGTTCACAATTTCTAAGGTTCTTTTTTTTCGAGCGTAACCCTCATTCTAATGCTAAGACGTTAAATATAAAGTTATATGTTACTCCTACTAACAGCAGATATCTGTCCAGTGTATGTCCCGTCAAAATCGGTCCAGCCGTTTCGGATATTAGTCGCAACAAAAAAATCCACAGACAGCGAAAAAAATTTTCTCACAAGAAGATACATTTTGCAAAAAGCTGTTAATTTAATATTACAAACAGACATTTCAATTATATATATTTGTATAGATTTGCTTCTCAAACTAATTAGACTTTTATATTAAAATTTGGCAGTTACTTGATAAACAGTTTATTGTCATCATCTACAGGGCTCTTTGTTTTCCATTTATTTTATTTGTTAATGGCTTCTAAGCGTGTCACCTTTCGTCAATGTCACATAGAACAAAGAAGAAGCGATTGATCAGTTAAATGAGATTATACCGTATTTTGCCTCAAATCGAGGTAAACATCGAACCTGTTACATTCAGTGAAATGAAAATATTCCGTCTAATATCTATTGTCTAATAATATCCTCCTTATCAATGACATTCTCTTCTAACACCCACAACAAAGAAAAATCACAACTATTTGCTAACTTTAAAAAAATAAAAAAGTAGACTGGATCCGCCTTAATATTAAATAATTATATCATACTCGTAGTAAAAATGATAGCGTAATTTACTGCTTATGTTGTAAATTGTGTGCTTCTTGATAAACGGTTAGAAGGATTTCTCAAAGGCGTGATATTTTCCCGATTAAACCAAATATCAAAGACAGAGAGACAAACATTGTAAAAACCATAGATTCAGCTTCTTTAATAGAATTTTTATAAAAAAATCATGTTTACATGTACTTATATGACTCAGTTACAGTTGAATTATATATATAATCGTATATATAATACATAGATATAATTTATTTTAAATTCTTCATTTGCCTATTACAACACTAGCGTATACACACAATCGCCATAATAAAATAAAACACGAGAATATAACAAAATTTTCGTAAAATCGTGCCCCATCAGAGCGCGCCAGAGGTCACATAGCGGTAGTTAATACGAACTAATAGCGCTCTCCCGCGGCGTCGCGCGCGTCGCCTGGTCGTTAGCGTACTACAATATTCAATAAAAACCTGTTATTTTGCTCGTATTTATGTAACTACATGTTTTTATACACGTATTACCTACATGTATAGTTTAAATTTTTTAGTAATAATCATGGTTTTAAAAATCTAAAACTATAGATTTCAGACCAAGTAAAAAACAAAAGAAGAAATCATTAAAAATAGTCTATGGACCTTTGTATTTTATGTGGTTTAAACCATTTAAGCTTAGAGCACATCAGGGTAGTATAATTTTTATAATGTAGAAAAAATCAAAAAAGAACTGCGGTAAAATTAAAAAGATTGATTATTTTGTATAAGGATCACTAACCGTTAAAGTACTTTACATAAGGACAAACCCAAGCAAAACGAGGGCAAGTCGCTAGTATACTATATAGTATGTACATAATATTATCAATTCTACGACACTGGCAAAGTAAATTGTGCTCTAGTAATAATCCTATTCATTCACAAAAGAATTGAAATCAATCAATTTTAAGAACACAATGATTACTTCGTTAACAATTTCACGGAAGCAAATAACAAAAAAGTTACACCCAAGTTGAGGCAACGAGGACACAATATATTTCTCATTATTGCCGGTAACTTCGGAATAATTCAAATTATATTTTACATTGTTGTGAACTAAGTTATAAGTAAATTTTCTTGAGGAAAACTTCGTGTTAGTAATTATCTTAGTTTCAGGCGTCATTGTGACGACGCCTCTTCGGTGGGTGTCCCCACTCGTACTCGTGCAGGGTTAGTAAAATATTTTAATTATGTTATAGTTTTCCTTTAAACTACGTAGTTTCCGCACATGGTTTCTTTCGAGAGTTACGATTGAATTACAAAGATCATATTACATACTGTCAAATTCTGTATTCTTTAGTTAACGTTATTTTACATTAGCATAAGCACATTGTGTAGTTATAGTGCAATTTTTAATTAAATTTTCATCTCTTATATTTTATTTGTTTTATCTTAGGAAGACGAGGAAAAAAAGGTACTTATTGTGCTACATCCGGAAATAAACTAGGACAAAGAGACAGATGAAGATCGGTTCAGGATAGCGCTGAACAAGGAAGAATTCAAGACGAATGCTGACCTTCAGTAATTGAGAACATAACTACATATTATAAAACGTCCTCCGCCGCTCTGTCTGTCTGTTCGGGATAAACTCAAAAACTGCTGCACCGATTTTCACGCAGTTTTCACCAATGGATAGAGTGGTTCTCGAGGAAGGTTTATTAAGTATATAATTTGTCAAGTTTTTGTATACATTTACTGACGGAACTCGCGCTAAATCTAGCGACGAATCTGAGCGAAGCGAGGGTGTGTCGCTAATTAAAAACCTATATTCCACCAAGAAAGTAACTTTTAAGTTCTCAGTTAGCGGCAGTTAGACAGTCCATTAAACTGAGAAAAATCGCTGTTTCAGCGCAAAGTTATTCGCGGATCGAACACTGTCGATGTGAAGCAACTACTACTGGGTGGAAAGTTATAATGAAACGTTACAAACGTCCGTACCGTGATGGACGTGACATGCAAGTTTTATTAAAAATTTAATTTTTTTTAACCGATTGCGTAGGATCATATTATATAATTTTTTTTAATGTATTAAGCATTTTTTTTAATGTCGCACATCTGGGCCTGAGCCTACCTTCGATGTAGCCTACCTTGGTCAGGCCATAGTCCACGCCCCTAGCCAAGTGTACACTGACTGTCTAGTATTAAGGTTTCAATGAAAACATTACGATGAGGATTTTTATTAAACCTTACAGGACTATTTAGAAATTTTTGCAAGAATAACATATGTGTTTACGAACAAATATTTCATTTTATTAATACACAACTTAAAACTAGTGATTAGGGCTTTTCTCACGTATTAAAGATACCTGCATTTTCTTGGTATACTACATAGGTTCATACATTAGGTAATATACCAGCGAATATAAAAGAGAATTGTTAGTAGTTTATTGCTTATACCTATACAATTTTTTTTTATTTTTTATTAAAATTAAAAAGTTCATTTTTAATATTCCGATCAAATAACTATCAAAAAACAATTAAAAATAAAATGTAAAAGCCGATCTACATAAAATAATAAAAGCCGATGCCATCAGTTTTTTCATCCAGCTAACAAGAAATACAAAGAAAAATAAGCTTTTTCGCTCAAAACATACGTTTTAAAATAAATTGTATAGAATAATCACTATGTTGAAAAGTCAACGACCTCTTCTATAGAAATTCCATAAATTCAATCCATGGCGGATTTTGAAGGAAATTAATCAAAAGCATTCGTAACGACAAGTCAATGTATACAATGGTAATACAAAATTCGTATCACGTGCCAATGGCCAAGTTCACATACTTATGCTAATAATATGGTGACTTGACTGTATGTCCGTCATAGGGGACATTTCGATAAAATTATGTGTATTACTAATACATACCTAATATAAAATTAAACAATATTTTGTTATAAAGACTTGAAAATTCTTTGCATTTTAAAGGTTATTGAGGAAACTTACAAAGTTGTTAAAAGTTACTAGATACGACGTCCTTCGGAAATAAATCATATATTCGTCATTTGTATATATTTTATTTTATATTTACAGCACTTTTAACGCCCTATTACTGGACATTGACCTTCTAGCCTAGCTAGCTAGCCTAGTATGGGTTGGTGGACTTAACATGTCTTAGATGGGGATTTGAACCCGCTTCACTCAGTTTCCCAAGCAAGCGCATTACCACTGGGCTACTGGTTCTATTCCGTTCGTTTCTTTTTCGTTATTTATAACGTATAAATTATAAGTAAACAATGTAGGTGTTTCCTTATATTTTTATAGTTTATTATGAGATAAATGGGAAAAACGTGATAAGATATTCTTTTAATTACCATGACTGGTCGCCATACTTATCATGAATGACTCTCAATTATATTGGAATATGTTCCCAAGTATAATCCCAGTTATTTGATAATGATATAATGAGAAGCTTATTCTTTTTAAAAAGAATTCTTATCTTAACTGGCGGAACTTTTCTGGGGAAAACCTTAAAATAGAGTCAAAAGTTCCCATTAAATGTCTTATCAAAAGACCGTTTGTATAATAGAATAGTGAGTAGCGAAAACTGTTAACATTGACTTACATAATATAGATTCCTAACAAACGTTGTCTCTGTGTATTTACTTTGTGTCAAGCTAAATTTAACTTTATGTATAATAGTAATTCCCGGGGCGTTAGAAGGATGAAAATTATGATTTAAAAGTATTTTTTGATGCCAAATCATAATAAAATAAAAAATCTGGAGAGGGCAACCTTTATCACCCAGGGGAATAAAAAATAGCCTACGACCTATTCTCAAACCTACCAAATATATATAAAAATTTCACAAACATCGGTCAAGCCGGTTTCGGAAGAGTTCGATAACAAACACTGTGACATGAGATTTTTATATACAAGATAAACTATTGTAGCGACAATAATTATTAATTACTACTCGGGTGATTTCCACGGAACCCCTAATACCAGTGCACCGGTACTATAAAGGTAACTTTAGTTTATAATAACTAACGCCGACTAAATCTTTTAGGGGGCGTCAAAACAATATACTGAAAAAGGTGGTTTAAAAAATGCCTTGAAAGCCACTTGACAGATTTCGATGAAGTTGATGGTATGGTGATAGAATTTTTTTTATTCTACGCGACATTGGCGAAGTCAACTGTGCCCAACTGGCACTCCTGGAAGCCATTAAAGGAAATAATTGAATTGAATTAGAATTTTTTTCGTTTTCTTTGAATTGCGAAAACACATGTCATTTCTGATCTATATATCTAAGGATGAACCCGAGCGGAGAAAGGGCGAATCGCTAGTTACAGTATATACTCATTGTATGTATTTACTTGAAACTGTCGCTTACGCAAGTTGAAAAATTGGACAGTTAGAGTATATTTTAAATTTCCTAACTAAAAACTTATTACTCTTACAAAACATTCGTAAGCACGACGATATAACTACTTCCTAGAGTTTCACCGATCGCGTGCAAGCCGATCTTTTTAATTATCGATTGTTATTTGTTACCAAACAACTGACTGTTCGTCTGTTGGGTAACAACGTCTTCTGTTAACTATCGCGGATGTAAGTATGGGAATTAATACGTACAAAATTGAAAATGTATGTCTCGTACAAACATTAATTTATGATTTTGCGGTAGAGTTAGCAAAAATGCAAGCTTTCTTAAACTAAAAGCTGTTAAGGTGTAAGTATGTAAGTAATTTGTTTTTAAATAGAAACAATAGTTTTTATCCCGAAAATCATCTTTTACGGAGGTGAAAAAGAGATTAAAAGTTTCCATTGGGAATCAGAAATTTGTCAAGAAAAAGAAATACTAACATAAAATAGTCTAGTTATTACACACTTATCTTTAAAACATATTATGCCTAGGGACACCCTAAGCTGGAGTGATTGATTTTCGCTAGTTGTATAAAGAAGGTGTTACAAATATTAAGTTACATTTCCAAATTGATAGGAATTCAAAATTAAAACTCGTTAAGCCAAAGATTAATTACATATAATGTCAAAATGAACAATTAACAATATAAAATAAAATAAAGTAAATTAAAAGTAGAAAAAACCATTATCTATCAGTTTAGTTCATTGTACCTCGATATGTAAATCCCATAATAATTATAAAGTACATATGACGACATGTTTGGCTTAGTTTGTAGTTACCCTACTAACTGCGCCAGCGGTCGCGAGTTCGAGTCCCGCTGGGGGCATTCATTGGTTGAGCACGAATGTTTGTACTTCAGTCATGGGTGTTTACATTTCTAGTATGTATGTATTTAAAAGTTATATGTGTACTATATGATATATAACATTTGTTATCAATATAACTATATGATATCCGTAACACAATGGTGCTGTATGTAATAATGTCCCATGTCCCAACATATTTATTTATTTATTTATATCATTAAACGATAAGTTCGACTTAGTTTTAAGTGAACCTACTCGATTTACAGAATCGCGGAAAGAATTAATGTACCAATGTATTTTATATCTGCTTATTAATAAACCTTTATTTTATACGTATATTATAGTGTTATTTAGAAAAATATATTTGTATAGAAATATTTTAATAAGTGCCATATCTTATGTAGTACAACAAGTGTTTGTACGCACTTATTTTGACCTTGAACCTCCGCACTCTGGTTTAAAAGCAATTAAAAACCGTGCTGTCTTTTATTTCACTTACATTAATGTATAAATCTTAACATATATATTAAAATAAAATTAATTATTAAATTCGATTGAGTGAAGGTAAAAAGTGGCAACAACATCAACATCTGACTAAAAGTGTAACTACCTTTAAGAGAGATATTGACGTCAAATATTATCCTTCTTGATGTAGGTACAAAAGTAATATATATAGTAATTTGTAATTTTATGCTAAAATAATAAAAAAAACATATCAAATTATATTTGCAAATAAAATAATTCAATACTAGCAACCCTATTACATACTTCGAATAGCGGTTACAGAGTTCAAGGTGCCAAACCAGTTCTCCCGTCCTTGTCACGCGTAAACAGAATGAAAGAGATGGGACATATTTGTTATCTAACTTAAGTATTTATCTGGAATTTTTTAATATTCTAAAGGCTTTTTTGTTCATCGTAATTATTTATAGCATTATGGTCTTGTTTTTATCAACGTAATTTATTTTATAAGGATAAAAATATTTTTGCTCAAATTTTGGTTAGAGGAAACGAATTTAGACTTAACAAGTTTTTTAAATTGTACATTACTTGCAATAGTAACTAGCATGTTTAAAAAAATATCACGCCAGAAAAAAAGTCATGATAGAAATGTATGAAATTTGCCACAGAGGTAAATTCAATAAATATGTTGGGACATTACTATTTATTACACACATCGTCATCTTATTCCGTGGTAAGTATCTAAATCTAATCAAAAACAGCATCTTATTCCGAGACATGTGTTACCAGATAGTTGATAAACTACATAATATATAACATTAAACAGAAATACATATAAATGTAAGTATAATAAATATAAACATCCACGGCTGGAGTACAAACCCTCAACAGGATTCGAACCCGCAACCGCTGGCACAGCAAGTAGGTTTACTACAAAGTGTCAAACGTGTCGTCGTTTATCCGTAAAATAACCAATAATTGTCTACCTCTTGGCTCATATCAGGTCGATCGTATAAATTATGCTAATGTCATCCTGATTTTATACCACTAGGTACTTACTTACTTTCAAGATCATTCGACACAAGGTGATGTAAGTAGGTAAAATCCATCAACTATTGAGTTTTAACACATTACATAAAAAATATGAACCATATTAAATTTTTATTATAAGTATTAGGATATTTTTAATAAACTTTTATATATATAGGTACATCTGTTCGTAAAATTCTTGATTCGATCTTATTTGAAAATGAAGTAACTACTAATCGGACTTAGTATGCTCGATTACTTTAACTAAGAATTCATTCAATAAAAATGTGCATTTAGAATTAGACTCAATATATATTTATAGTATATTTAAACGTCTGACGTCGCAATATTACTTCCAGATTTCGTAAAAAAAATCACGACGTATGGATATTATAGGAGTAAAAACGTTGCAACCACTTAAATAATAAATGTTCTCGTGACCGCTTTTAGATCTCGATGGCCAATCTTATTAAGGCATGACATCTGCGCAAGGTATTCTAAGTGCATACGTGTCTGCTAACTCTAGTACAGTGGTTTCCAAATGGTCTGCAGAAGGGTTACAAAAATTCAGAGTTTTGTTAGAAAGATAAATAAAATATATTTAGAATAATATATGGAACTATAACTTATGGGAATCACTGCTCTAGTTACACACTGCGATTCTTAACTCTCAAAGCATGGAAAAACAGGTTGTCTAACATGAGTAAATAGGGGAATACCCCCATGGGTTTACATGACTGCTGCTACTGTGATACTCTGCGAGCTTCCAACTTCAGTTGGATGTCTAACTATGGCCCAACCCAGGATTTGAATCCAGGACAATCCGCGAGTTAAATGCCAATGTACTACGAGGCATAATACAATACCTATATGGTGCTACTGCGCTGTCCTTAATTCTAACAAGTAATTAATTACATAAAACAAACGTTACGAATTCATCGATTCAATTTAAATTACTCAGCATTTGTATTGGTATTAGCCAGGTCAATGACAAATAAAATCTAGATGTAAGCTAAAATGTAACCCACATTCAATTGATTGGGGTCGACCACTTTAGTGTACTTTATTAAGCTAATAAAAACCTTATTCAATAAAGTTAGAGTTCAAAGTCCAAAGTCATGCCCTTATATTATCACTGATTTTCTTAGTGCAAAGCAGTTAAATGGCATTCAAGGAGATTTAAACCATAATATCACATGTATAAGATAGATTTAACTGTATCGTTAATTTAAACAGAAAGTCCCGTCCTCAAATTAAGGGACAGATAACAAAATTCATATTTTGTCTGGAAAATATTTTAATAATTGCAAAGTACAATTTGTATTTCAAAAAGTAATTGCTGAAGGAATGACGTCTTAATTTAATAAGAGATACGGTCGCTTTTTAAGTTTAATAGAGTCCAGTTGACACCGGAAGCTGCTCATTGAGTGACACGTCGAGACGAATCGACTTCCGCCGGTCAATGTCGAATGTACGCTACGTGTCCGATGGGTGAGTGATGATAGTTGCTCTCAGATAGTTAACTTTTAGCGACCACAAGTAAAATTATCTGTTTAAATCAAGTGTTTTGAACAATAACAAAAAATAATTAATAATATCTTTTTATACAGATCATGTTTAAAAGTTAATTAAGTCATAACATTTTTAAAAAATCAAACTAAAAAAATCAACTACGTTAAACATAATTAATGTTAATCGTTAATGTTAGGTAGGTAGTATATTAGTGGCGAAAAATCGTATAATAAAATGCTATAAGATTATGTAATGTAACTGATTCCTATATTTTTTGTATCAGAACAAGAAGAACGTAAAATTTATTTTATAAACTGTGGAAAAAATAGCAAACAGCTCTATCTATATTAATATTATAAATGCAAAAATATGCGTAAATATGCCAATTTGATCATAAAATGTTTTCCGTGAACAAGACTTAGTAATAAAAATTATAACAAATATAGCTTGTAAAATAACATTTTATTTTATTTTACATTCCTTACAATGAATATTAATTTTTTCTTTAAAATTTACAAGAACTTACTTTCGCCAGTTTTATTTTTATCAAAACCTAAACTGGTTTTCTCGAACGGTTAAATTAAACAGTACTTTAAGTATTTGCGCCAAATAAAAATATTTTAATTGTCTCTTGATACATAACAAATAAGTAGAAATCATGTTCATGTATTAAATATGTTCAATGTTGGGAGTTGGCACATTGACAAGTAGCAATCTAGTTGTATGGCAAGCTTGTGTTATGGATACCAGATAGTTCCTATACTGTACTATATTACTTTAAATACATATTCTAAACATAATATAAACACCCATGACTGGAGTACAATCATGCTCATCACTATACTGAATGTTGCAAGCGGGACTCGAATCCATGACCGCGAGCTCAGCAAACAGGGTCACTACAAACTCAGCCAAAAATAAAATGATACACCTTGTTTAATTCTGAGATATCGAGAAGATGCTATTAATTTCCAGAACTACATGGAGAAGAAACTACATAAACATATATAAAAAATATCGAAAACGCTTATTTTTTATATTTAAATTTTTATCACTTATTAATCGTAAAAGTTATACACTATAACTATAAAATGTTATATACAGTTATGCAAAATACAGGAACTTGATATACGTAAAAAATTGCGAACATTAGTATCAATGTAGGTAAGTGAAGCCATTTTTTGCTTGCGTTTACAATGGCTACGTAAAAATGCCTGACAAGAGTTTTATTGTCTAATAATAAACTTGCCAGTATTAATATCTTTATAATATAATCAACTCAATTAAAGCAATAATTTCACTCATAACACTTTCTAACGTTTCCTCCGGTGAATTAAAATGTTAGCATTCACACTGTAAAAACGAAACGAAACGCGTTGAAGTCTTTTAAACGCAAACGCCCACTCGAGCGTGACAGCACCACTTGAAGGAACAAAAAATAGAATAACTACCTGCAAATGCATATAAGAATGATTTATTAAAATTTATATATTTATTCATTAATCATTACTAAAAACAAGCTGTATTATACTCCATAAGATGTTGCTAAGGCAAATTATTATTTATTGCAAGGACTTATAAAAGAAGTCATGAAGTATATTTATATCTACAATATAATGATGTAGTGTAATCTGTAGATATAAGTACTTTTATTTCTACACATCCCTAACTATATTTAATGAAACTTTTGCTAAGTCATAGGAACTTTCCAATCGTGCAAAAGCACCTAACCAGTAAAATCCAAAATACATTAAAACGTTAATAAAGTTTATAACATTATCTTTTCAAATCATCTAATTTCTAGTTTAGCAGGGTCAGGGTACAAAACCGCGACCGAACACGAGAAAATACCGGTTACACGTCACGACTATTTAAAGCTCGTACCTGTTTATTATTCTAAGGACAGTATTGTTTTTTTATTAGGCGAAGTATTCCGCTTCAGAATATCACCGCTTGGGCCTAAGACTTTCTAAAGAAAAAATCGTCTACCCACTTTCGCAGTAACCTTTCAAGTTAATTTTACTGCATCATAACTGTGTTTTTAACTGTTCGGTTTGACTTTCTTCACTGACCTGATAATCTCCTCGTGTCCTGCGCTGCGACGACTGCTACCAGCAGTGTCAGCAAGAACGCCACTTCGGCGCCCTGCATCTTCACACCACTAACAAATACATCAACACTCACTATACACTGTCCAAATAGTCCAAGTTTCACAAAATCTTCAAAATCCACTAGTAACTGTTAACTAAAAAAATTGATTAACTTTTACGAACTATAGCTAATTTCACTAGGCATTGGCTAGTTATAAGGTTAGGATATGAAAAGTTATTTCGATGAGGAAAGTTGGTGACGTGTCGCGAGCTCAGGGAGTGTCAGCGAGCCTGCGTCTTGTAAGAGCGCGCGGGAGCGACTGCCGGCCGGCACAGGTGGGGTGGCAAGCGCACCTAATCTGCCGAGCGCTGATTGAGCAGATTTAAGGATTTATTATTATAATAATGTTGTATTATTTTGTAAATTGTTGTGTGGATGGATTGTGTTTTTGTTCATGTCATAGAAGGTTATTTCTTAGTTATATTTAGATTCTAAAAAATGTGAGGAACATATATGTCATTGTTATTTTTAATGTGATACTTATACATTCAATATAACAATAACGTGATATTATTATATAAATAAATAACTAATGGTTTGCTTATAAATCATTCTTTTTTTTAGTGTCACATCAATTACAATTCTTTTCTATCTTTTTTCATATTATTTATTAATATTTATTGAAAATAATTAATATTAAACTACTAATTTATATAATAAATAAGAAGCCGCGCGTTCTGCTAGTAAATGTATACGAAAAACATGACAAATTATATACTTAAGCCTTCTTCGAGAATCACTCTAGCCATTGGTGAAAACAGAATGAAAATCGGTGCAATAGTTTTTGAGTTTATCGCGAACAGACAGACAGACAGAATTCAATTAGCATACCAAATTATAATTCTTAAGTAAAATAAGTAACCAATCAAAACAAGAAAAAGCAACTAAATGAATAAAAAATGACTTTATTTTTTTATTTCATATCGAATTACATATATTATTTTTCTCGCAACTTCCCAAACGACGTATGAGCTGGCAACCCCAACTCGCACAGGTGGTCGACAACTCGGCGCTGGCAGGTAGCGAGTAAACATCCCACTCCCGTCACCGTCGTTACCACTTCACTCGCAACTTTTAACAAATGCTTCTGTCACGGATTTGGAAAACATTCTAATTGTTAATTTAATCGAGCTGCAGTAAAAATTTTGTATATTAAAATAGGTATGGTAAAATCTATTTTTCTCTATTATATCTAATGTTATTTGTTTAAAGTCTACGTAATTTAAGTATGTTAAAATCATAAAACTACATAATATATATTACTGAATTATTATGAATAAAATAGATAACTATTTTCAAACCGTTTAATAATATTAAAAATGGAAAACTGGCTTTATTGCTTCTTATCATGGTTTAAAACTTTACAAGTTTTGTACATTTATGAGACCGAGTAGTGACAATTAACAAAAAAGGCTGTATAGATTTCAATGAAACTGCTGCTTTTGCCTTAAAATATGCTACGTTTGACGGTTTCATTACATGCGAGTACTCCTTATGTTTGTCTGTAAATTATTTACTATATTATAACAGGTAAATTTTAAAATAACAACGTGGTACCTGTATATTATTTATTTTGTAAAATTTAAAAGTAATATGGCTTCCAAATAAAATAAATTAAATTCAGTTCATCTAAAAAAAGTTCTGATATACAAAAAAAAGTCGAGTTTAGGAAATCCTCCTTTTTTGACCTCGGTTAAAAATGACGCATACAAGATGCTTAGAATATAAACTGCGGTCTGATTCGCTATTTTACACAGACTATTTTTTTTTCTAATACTACTTTTACTTTTATTTCACGTTATAGCGTCTGGAGGTCTGGCTGAAATTATTACGATAGAGTAACAAAAAAAACAATACAATACTGTGGTAACTAATATGTGAAATATAAAATTGTAACTTAATACATTTTATATAAAGAAAAAATATTTTAAATTCATTGAAATTAAACCACTAAGACATTGTTTTTTTTGTTTCTGTAGGTAAGAAATACCAACAAACATATTTAACAGCAAAGTGCTAATATTTATATAATTAGAATATATAATTTTCACGACGACGCGATGTGAGGAAAAAACTTATTTTCAACTGGTACTACCATGCACGAGATCATTACGGAAATATCTGGTAAAACGACGTAGCATATAATTTACATATCGTATGTATAAAAAGTGAATCTTTATTATCATAATATCTTACAATTCATCACAGGAAAAAAATTGGTGAAAAAAACAACTAGTGGTGTATTTAATACTAATGAACCTACCTCGCTTCGCTCGCGTTTGTACATAGGTTCTTTGTATTTTTTTAGCAAAACCTAATTCTTTTGTTTAAATAAATGTAGCCTTCGTTGCTACTTATTATAACATCAACCATCTGTCAGTGAAAGTCCCGTCAAAATCTGTCCAGCCCAGTCAAAGATTAGCGGAAAAAAACAGACTGACTGATAAAAATGATAATAATTAATTGTGTTTTTGTTTTAGGTACCTTACCTATGAATATATAATTAAATTACTTTTAGGCATTAAGTAAAAAGTGTGATTTGATGTTTCAAACAGTCACTTCCATTTTATTTATCAATATCCATCTAAGATGCATAGATTAGTTTTATTGATAACAACATCATATGATACCTAATTTATAACTTTTCCTTAATCCTTGACCTTCAAAGCGGAGTGGTGTTGTCTGATTACCTCTGCCTACAGGCTACCGGGCTCTACCTACTGGTAGGCGCAGTGGCGTGACTAGACTGAACTAATTAAGTGCGCTCTTTTGTCCATTTTATAAAAAATATGGTCAAGAGGTAGAAACAGTTTTCGAACTTTTCATTTAACAGTCGCTCTTGCGGCAGAAAGGAAAGAGTAAAATGTGAATGCATGAAAAGGATACTTTTCATGCGTTTTTTTTTACTTTTAGGAGATCTGTTCTTCGAGGAGGCTCCGTTAAGCCCCCGTCTTATTGGGAGGTTATGATTTAGGAAAAAGGACAGGCTTCTTTAGGCGGCAAGTTCCATATGTACCTACTTATGCGGGTGGTATACCTGAATGCAAGCGTCATTAATTTCCAATTGTTAAAAAGTATACCAATATTAGTGCGACTTACCATCTACGACTACGTTACCACTTACCATCAGGTGGAACGTAATCAAGCACTAATTCAGAATGAAATAAGTAAAAGTTGAATTAAAAGCATGTTCATAAAATTTCAACAAACAAACCCAGTGTCCTCCAATATTATTATTCAAATCGGAAATCTACACTCGAAACAACTGTACGGATTTTCATAAGATTTTCACAAAGGGATATTAAGATAATCTGCTATTTAAAGATGGGTTAAGGTTATCATTTATAAACATTTTGCAAAGCTTACCGATATGATAATTAAAATTATAAATGCGAAGGATGTTCAGAGATACTAGATATTTACAAAAACATATACATACATTAATATGACATCAAGGAAATAAATAATAATGCAATTTTAAAATAAAAACGACTTACAAATAATGGCCCCATGAGGAAATAAAACGACAAGGCGTTTGCCTTTACTTGAAATGCATATAAATAAACATTTGAACAGGAAATCCGGTGAGCTTCTTCATTGCAGGATAATTATTAAGCTTCAATTATTTACTGACATATTTCTTGCTGGTCATGGAACCTTCAGTCGTGGCTCTTGTTGCCTGAAGGGAATGGCCATACTCAAAGCAACATTGGTAATCATTATAATATTTTTTTTAATTTATTAAATCGATACTTTCGTGCTTGAAATATAAACATTCGTTAGCTTTCACTGTCTACAATTCTTTAGCAGCTGAAATATGTGCATGTACAATTAAAAGATGCAAAGGGAAACGACTTCATACAAAAATAAAAATATTTTAGTATGTGGTATTTATTTATTAATATAAAGTATCTGGGTTTCCCATCTCGCTAATTTATTCTATTTTAGTTAAGCAAGAAGATTTAAAATTTATTTACACAAATTATTTTTATTTTAATTCTTTTAATCAAGCTCCTTTACATAATACAACAATATTTTCGTATTTAATATATTTATTTATTTTGATCTCTCTGCCTGTACTAGGCAGTAATGTAGCAGGCTTTTCTCGTGATGCGGTCATAGACAGGCAAACAGATGTAAATTATAATAAAACTTCAGGTTATACAACTATATAAACAACTACATAAAAAATATTTAATGTACAGATTCGACTTATATAGATTTCGTATCAATTTCATGTTGTTTTAACTTTTTCAGTCACGAACATGAAGTATAGACACAAGGAGCCGGACGCAATAATAAAACCAGATAACAGTTCTCTTTTTTGTCTCTAGCTAAGCAAGTGTTCAGGACGTTACCGACACGGGACACCATTATTATTTCGTGATTATTACACGTGAATGCGCAGTGGCTGACCTGGCTCGTGAATGTAAAAATAAATCAAATTAAATATGAAGTTTCAACTTTCAAAAAATCCTTAAAACTTTTATTTAATGCCACGTTTCTCAGAATATTTCTTATCAGAGCTATCAATAGCAACAAGATTTCTCGCGAAAGTATTTCGAATACTAGTACTTCTTGTAAAGTGCGCCCTAACAATTAGGTACAAAATCTATCCCCTAAATTGATGTCATTTTTTGTACATTAAGCTCGGACTCATGGAGGTTAGAGACCAGGAGAACCATCGCTTCATACTAAAGCAATACCCGCCTGTCTCTGAAAATTTGTAGAATTTATAACGCGCTGTCGTGGGTAAGTAGTATTTGTGAAGTTAGCTGTTTATGAGTATTGTCACTATTGTGACAACGTGAAGTTAGGCATTGAGACAACATAGCGATCGCAGCGCTTCCTTCGTTTGACAATATTTCTGAGACACTACATTCTAGGACAATGGTCCTCCTGGTCTCTAATCTTCATGTTCGGACTCCTGGGTGACATCACAGATAACACAATGCAATACCAGTAATACTATAACTACCTATCTAGCATTTTTTTGCGGATATTAGCCTTAGGTTACCTGAGCAAGACAAATAGGTACCATACGTTTACTAAAAACTACCTAGTATAATATGAAACCACGGATGACAAATAATGTAAACTACCATAGTAAGTCTAGGGTTGGGATAATGGCTTGAACGTATCAGAAAATATGTTGCAAGTGCAGCACTAAAATGATTCCAGTACGGTATTTTTGGCATACTTTTATGTATTTGCGCATATTCTTAATAATAATGAACTGTTATATAAACAACAAGATGGTGCTTTTGTAATAATGTCCCAACATATTGTAAAAAAAAAACATTTCGATTTGCGCTCTATTAATTTCTATCACAGTGGTCATCTTCACTATAAACATCATTGTCCTCATAAACCTTACACTAGATAAAACAAGTTGGCTGTCACGAGACTCCCAGCACATTTGCAACAATTGAAATTGAATATCCGTCCGTATGTTAATATATCAATTCGTTTTTACACAATCCCATCATGTAAAAGCTGTCTTAAAATTATTGTCACGAACCTAATATCGATTTCTGAAAGAAGTCTATCCGTTGATTTTTAGTCTGTGACAATTCAATTTAATGACAGTCTTCTTGTCAAAAATAACAGACAACAATACTGAATACTTACTCTTGTCTGTAATCTGTTATATTATTCCGACATTAAAAATCAAAAACGCAGTGTGTTTCGCCGAAATGAATTATTAATATAGTTATTTATAACTTGATAAAGTGATGTGATAGATTTAAGAGTAAAATAAGAGTTAACCAGCAATATGTCTACCGAACCACCGGACTTATTGTTCTTTGACACATTTTCTCACGATACTAGTGAGGTACTTATTTGATTATTTTGCTATTTCTTTACTTTTGAAAAAAATAATTGATATTTGTACAAATAGGTATGACATCATTTCTGACCCCTCTCACTTCTGAGGGAATATATTATGTGTATTGCGTTGCAGCTTCAGTAACAAAGGCGAAAAAGCTACTAAGCTAGGAAAAAAACGAAATTGGCTCTTATCCTTTTTATATCGTATCAAAATTCGAATCAATGTTTGGAATTCCTCCTTTTTATTCTTTTATTAAAAACAAATAGTTATACAAACACATTTATACTACATATTATGTATATTATATCTTAATTTTTTCAGGAATTAAATTTGGATTTGGTTCAATTTCCAAAATCGGTCTATGTACGAGAAATACGTATCATTCCACTAGGTGCCCGAGTTGAAGGCGACTTTCCTGGAGGTGTAAGACTTGGAGCCACAAATCCTACTAAGTTTCATATTGATTTCTTTGTGAATGACTTGAGCAAGCCTGGTGCATCTACATTTGAAGCCCTCGGTAGTTTGGATTACTGTCAGAATGGACAAATTCATATGGAATGTGGTGCCAATGTTGAACAACCAAGAATTCCTACAGATGGGCTTGTATTAAGAGGTTAATTTCAAATTTATTTAGTAGTAAAAACAATTAAACTTAACCTTTTAAAATTAATTATTTTTTATGATAACCTAAATTATCATTTATATTTTAATTGGCATTTTTTTTTTTCATTTCAGTTATATTTTATTTATATATCAGGAAAAAGTGGTCACCCTTCATATACTTTTTAAATTTTATTTCCTTACTCTGTGATTCATTGTCAAAATTATCTAAGTTTCTGCACCGTAGTGTAAAAATATATTGTAATTAGTTGCAAAATAGTCTGAAACTATTATGTCACAAGATTAATGAGCTATACCCATTTTTTCACCATGAGGAATTTGTACAAATGCACCCCTCGCGTGGGACGCACAGCAGGCAGGATGCTTTCGTATACAATGAAGTGAATTCATACAGGGTAATTAAACTTGTAAACTTTTATTAAATCATAAAGAATATTATATTTATCATAAAACTAATTACTTAACTAATAACCATACTTGATAAATTGTTATAGGAAAATAACAAAAAATAAAATCTGTCAAAAAAAAATATATTAAACTTCACTATCAATCAATGTGAAATATTTTTAATTAAGTAGTATTTTACAGTTTACATTTTATTACTTTAGCTTGAGTTTAACTTTTTTTTCTATTCGCTTCAATTCTTTCTGTCTATGTCTCTCTTCTAATAAAATTTTTCAGGCAGAACTAAACTTCAGTAAAAAATTTACCCTTTCACTTTCATTTTGCAAAAAGCATTAAAAATTAAAGCATGGAGGAACTAACAAAGTTTCATGTTGTAACAAACAAGGCGGCAGGTATGCCTACAAACACAAGCAAACGCATGTGTACACTTGTGTTTAGTTTTTCTGTTTTACTTATTGTATGAATGTACCCCCCGTACGAAGGGTGACCATTTTTCCCTACAGGAATATTACAGCTCTTAATTAACATAATTATTTTCGCTAACATTTAAAATCAAAACATGGCATTTAAAAATAAAAAAAAAAATTAAAAATTTCAGGTAAATCAACGTTTTATATTATTACAATATAAAAACTTTAATAATATAAAAAGTGACTTTAAAATTGGAATCATAATTATGTGAAAGATTAAATTTTAATACTATAACTTTTCAAGTAACATAATCGGGATAAAAATGATTCGCACATGAAAATGTCAGAGGTGCGAGACCCAGATTCGAACCCGCTTTCACTCGGTTATACAAGCGAGCGTGTTACCGCTGGGCTACCACTTCCTTTTTGCCTCTGGCAGAAAATTATTAAAAAGTATTCTATATTATGCCTTCTTGCATTCCTGTTGTAAACTAATAAAGGTATTTTTTTCTATTTTACAGGTTGGTACACAACAATCACCCTGGCAGTCTATGGCAATTTAACACAAGTGCTGCCAGATGCACCTGCAGCAGTCAATCCTCCCCCGAACATTCAAAGGCCAGTGTCCCGAGAAGTCAGTTCACTGCCTCCGAATGTTCCACAATCATCAGATTGGAACCCAGAACCAACAAATCCTATACCTGCATACACAACTAATATTGTAGCTTCAAATCCTGAGACCTATGGTTCAGGAAATTACCCTGAAAACTACGATAACCCAATTTATAGGGGAGAATATTATGACAGCGAGGCTCCCAAAGATCCAAGGGACCCAAGAACTTATCACCACATGGAAGAGAATGAATGGGAAAAAGATAGACGAGAACTTAGTTGCGATAGAGACGGAGATAGAATGAGGCACAGCCCAAGGTCTATGGAGTTAGACAGAGATAGGGAAAGACGCGATAACAGAAGTCGAAGGCGCTCAATTGATAGAGCGAGGAGCCGTGAGTCTTCTCGTCACCGCGATCGGAGTCGCGAAATTGATCGACTGGAGCGTCTCCATTCAAGATCAAGAAGCCGCGATCGTGATTACGTTGTCAAAGGCGAATATCGGATGAGTCGTTCGAGATCTCGTAGTGTGGACCGGGATAGGGAGTGGGATCGAGGATCGTACAAGAAGGACGATTATCGTCGTCACCGTGAAGCGTCCTACGATAGATCACGTGGTGGTTCCTATGAGCCTCGCTCTCCCTATGATAAAAGAGCGCCTTCATATGAACGTAAACTCCCATATGAAAAAGGGCCGTATGAAAAAAGACTGTCTCCGTACGAAAAGAGGAGTTCATCATACGAACGTCGAGCTCCTTCTTACGATAAACAGACGCCCTATGATAGAAAGCGGCATTCTCCATACAGCCGAATGCGAAGTTCTAGCTATGGCAGTCGATCACCGAGTCGAGATGACCCTAGAAAGAGACCTAGGACGCCTCCGAGTGAAACTAGACGGCCCATGTCGCCAAGAGAAGGCGAGACAAGCCCGATTAACTCCGTACGATCCGAAGATCCACCAGAATACGACAGGAGTAGCAAACAAATACCGCGAATCGATTTTTACCACCAAACTTACAGACACAAAAGTTCGATACGAAGTCCTTCTCAAGAAGTCGATAACACATATCCCGAAAATCAACATACCTCCCTCGTTACTGTCCCTATAGTAGATACTACACCTAAAGGTATAGAAACACCCAATCGCGTGTTGGAAGGAGATCAGTCTATGGATGCCGAGCCTTTCGAACCAATCCTATCAGATGAAGACATTTGCGATGATTTAGACGCCAATTCTTACATGGAAGTTGAATATGATGTAAATGAATATTGTGGAGTGGAAGATATTATTAAGTACTACAATCCATTTAAAGCAGAATGGAGTAGATATAAACATATGAATAAAATAACTAAACTAGCTGACGTTAAAAGTGATGACACAAGAGATGTTACAAACTCAACTTTTGATGAATTATGTGATGCAAGTGTAGACTTGCTTAAAATATCAGAAATAACGACAAATGCTAAAAAGAGAGAGCAGAAGTTTTTTTCAAATACGTTTTTGGAGATCGATAATTCGTCTCGAGAGGACTGGGTACACCAATGTGAACAACTATTTGTGTCTTTGACAAATCTATGCAAAAGTACTGATATCATACTGAGAATATTTAAAACGTACTCGCGATCGGAACCATCCGACGAATTTACCGATATATACAATCTACTAGTGACATTTTGTAGGATTGGACTGAATTACGAGTTCGCATTAGCGCAACAGCAACCTACATACAAAATACGGCACATGAAGTGCGGTATTCGCCTTGCAGAAACTTTGATGGCTCATGAGCACAGCGGACAAGTAATGAAAATTTTGCTAAGCAATGGCATTAATATACCGATGCAATTGATTGAAATGTATTCAAAAGAATATATGGCTTTGAGCATTCGTTTGATGATCTTGAAGGCTCTTAATGCGTGTCTATCTTCAAAAGAATCAATAGATCATTTCATGCAGGATACAATTTACCCGAAATTTGACAAAAATGAAAATGACAGCGCGAGGAAGCCTATGAACGGCTACCAAGCTTTAATTTCCATGATGCAAGCAAACCCATTGGGCAGAATCAAATTTTCACTTAGCGCCTTAATAAAAAAGTTAAACATATACGAAGTTTTGAAAAAACTGCAAGATTTAGTGCTTAAATTTAATAATTCAGCTGCAGATAAGGCTGAGGATGCCGAACTTATGGAAACGGATATCAGTTTTATAGTTGAATCCTTTGAAGAAATACTCTACATGTACCGCTCGCAGTGTTTTCATCTCTCGCAACCGAAAAGATTTCTACCAGTTTCAGCTCAATTTGAAATAAGCAAGGAGTGCTCGAATGAAATTTTGCTGCAATTTTTCGATGTGCATAAAACTCTCAAAGTTTGCTTATATCTTTTAACTTGTCCGACAACATGTAACAATTTAGTAATAACCAGTCCAATACACGATTTAATTTTCGAGCTGGTAAACTCGCATAATGGCCTTAAATTTCTATACAAAAACATGGAGATGAGTGAAATACTGTTTAAAATCTTGGAGCAGCCCTACGGTCAACAGAACTCTGATGAAAGTCCATATCCTCACGACAGCACTTTGAGCAATTACAGTGACCTACAAATTGTAGGTCTTGAACTTGCATATAGACTAAAAGCCATGTATTACTTGCAGTCGATAAGCGATTTACAAGCTGGGAAAATGGATGAGAACGAGCTGATAGATAGATTGCAATCTTTGTACTGCCTGAGTTTCGGTATTATAGGCAAAACTGCGGTACCTAACGTTATAGTAATGGGAGTGAACTCCGAATGTCTGATGGAGGTTTTCGAAAATGATTTGAAAGGGAAAAATAAGAATGATTCACCAGCAAAACAAAAGTCGCCAGCCAAAGGATATGCCATAGAGTTGATTGTATCAGCTGTTCGATACGCTGCGAATGTGCCATTTTTGAAGAAATATGGACAGAGATTGATCAACGTTTCCAAAGAGCACGACAGATTCGAACCGAGCGTGTCGAGTGTTTTGCAAGAGGTGATACCATATTTAAAACCTATTGAAAAAGCAAACGTACTTTCAGGAGAAGATCTAGTCGAATGCGTTGAAATTTTAAAAGCTAGTTTGGAACATTCGGCAGATTTGCCAGGTGAATTGATGACTTGCTTGCGGATCTTACGGCATTTCTGTATATCCGATTATGACCAAAACGTGTCAATAGTTTGCGAGTCTCCGATTGAGGAATATGTTGAACTAAAATATAAATATAATCTGCTACAACTGTTTTCTCTCGACGGTGTCGCCCATATATCGGGTATATTAGACAGATTGGCCACACATTTTGAGCAACCAAGCATGCATACTTCATTTTTCGCGTCTATAAGAGGATTGCAACTAGCCCAAATGCTCTTACCTTGTTTGAGACTGCTAGATGAAATGTTAGCGCGAGTGGTTCGCTGTCGAGGACCGAGATTCCGAGATTTAACTGCTGCACCGATTATTTTAAAGACCTACGGTATAGCGAAAGCCTTCCCAGTAGGATGTATCGGTTACAGAACTGCAGCGAAGGCAGCCGAAGCTGCAGTGAGAGCACTATTAGCTTATGCTCAACCTATCGCTGATGATGCAAACGATGGCGATTCTATTCGTCGTGGTCCATGGACTTCTCTTTGCTCTGAAGTAATTTCCTATATCATGACGGCTCCATACACTTTTGTTCCGGGACTGTTAATTTTCTCCGAATTATTACCCCTTCCTTTGCCTATGCAGACTAAAACCGCACCATCTGATAGAGAATTAGCAGATGCTGCGAATGAAAGGCGAATGTGGTCAGCACATTTGCACGCTTTATCTAACGACTTAACAGACATGATACAAATAATCTGTATGTCGACGTATCGACCAGTAGTTCACATGTTGCGTCGCGTTTGCGTTCAAATAGCCGACTTAGCTCCAAATACCGCAGCGACTGTAGCTAAGGCCGCGGTTGGGGCTGTTATGCGGGAGATGAGAGATGGAGAACCAACAAACACAAGTGTTGCCAGAGTTTTAAGCTTTTTAGCGTGTTTAGTCTCTCATGCCCCAGTTAAATGTGCAGTACTATACACAATCAGTACTGGAGGTCCTAAAGCAAACGAAATACAAACAGCATTATGTAATATACTTAGTACATCAAGTACTTCGAATGATCATTCGGCAGCTCAGGAATATGCAGCGCATGCGTTAGCCGCGTTTTGTGACGCTGAAGTCACACTTACACCTTGTAATGGTGCCACAGACAAGGTTATGGCTAACTCTTTACCCAATAAAGAAGTTTTAGCGTCTTTTCTAGATGCAACTGCCAATTGCTTAGAATCGACGACTAAAACTTGTTCGGTAGCGTCGTCAGTACTTCGAGCATATTTCGTTCTGACGGAACATGAATTTGGTTTTCTACAGTTCAGGAAATTTGTAACAAGACGAAGAGATTCTTTGGGAAAGTTCTTCAAATGGGCTTTAGAAGGGTCTGGCGAAGACAAAGCTGAGTGTTTGAATTTGTATCTTGATTTGATAAAGGTTTTGAAAATGGATGATGCAGAGGGACCCGTTGGACGGAAAAGTGGTATTACTTTGAGCGAAATGGCGGATATGGTCGCGTACTCCCCTAATGATGAAGATCATCCGGTTATGAACTTGGAAAAAGTTTTAAAGGTTTGTAACTTCTTCATTTGATAATATTGACTGTACCAAGTTTATTTTTATGTCCTGCTTTAAAATTTACATTTATTGTTCTTATTTATTGACTATATACTACATTATAATATATAGTCTGTCATTTGCCTAATCACATGTTCTTACTGTATACTATTTTTTATAAAGATCGGCTCAACCGTTTTTCAGTTATAGCAGGACATACAGACAGACAGACACAAAAATTTCAAAAATGGTAAAACTGATGTCAGTGAGTCATGAAACGAATATTGATGAATATGATTATGATAACATGATTAAAATTGAGTGTACAGACTCTATACAATTATATAGTAATAATAATATAATAATAATACAAATTACTGTTGACAAGGCTGCATCAAACGCATGGTTGAGGCGTGGCGAGCTTTTCCCGGAAACTGAAGGATTTATCATATCTATACAGGATCAAATAATAGAAACTCGGAATTACCAAAAACATATAATGAAAACCCTTAAGCAAAATACAGATTTATGTAGAAAATGTAACAGTTCTCCTGAAACGATACAACATATTACTGGTGCATGCCGATCAATAGTACAGACAGATTATAAGCACAGACACGACCAGGTGGCTAACATCATTCATCAACAAATAGTCCAAATGCTTAAAATTACAACTATTAAGAGTGTACCAAATTATAAATATATACCAGATACAGTGATAGAAAATTTAAATTATCGTCTCTATTTTGACCGCGCAATATTAACTGACAAGACAATCCATTACAATAGACCTGATATAACTCTTCATGATAAACGTAGTCAATCGGCTTTTATCATTGACATAGCTATACCAAATACCCATAACCTACAGAATGCAATAGCTAAAAAGTTAACCAAGTACGTTGAGTTGAAGGATGAGTTAAAGAGAATGTGGAAACTTAAAAGCGTTATCATAGTTCCGATTGTACTCTCAACTACTGGTGTGATTCCGAAGCAACTATTTCAATCTCTTAAAACACTGAACCTCCCTTTATATACATATTTTAATCTTCAAAAGGCCGTTATATTGAACACATGTAGAATCGTCCGTAAGTTTTTGCAAACAGATAATGATACACATAGTAGTGTCCCCACATCGTTTGATATTGCACAAAATTAGGATCAACCTTAATTAGCATGCCACAGAAACTATCCCACTTACACTTGGCTCTGGCCCGTGTTAGATGAGAATACCGGCATAGCCGAGGTTTTTAAAACATAAGTAAATAATAATAGTAGTATAGATTAATATCTACAATATGTTACCCATACATTTTCAGGAAAGAAACTGTGATGAAGATGCACTTTCACACGCGAACTTTTTAATAACAAATCTGCAAAAACTCAAAACAATAGAGGAGTCAGAGGTACCTGATCCCTTGCTGCCTGCCCCTGAACCCCTCGTCGCACAGTTCGCGGCCAGGCAGATATACATTATAGGGGATTCCAGCGATGAGCGGCTTACCACCGGGTATTGGTTGAATGTGCCGGCTGCTAGTGGGGAAGATGACGTTAATGGCACGGAATTGGTACGTTGGATGTGTTTATTTAGTTTTGGCTAAGTTATAATGGGTTTTAACTTTTAAGTAAATGTGAAAAAAGTGAAAGATGAGGTTGTGAATAAATGAGATGATCTTTCAGTAGAAAGAGGAAGAAGATAGTATTTAATTTTAACCCTATGGTCGTCGTGGTCTGCTTCAGCAGGTAGTCATGGTTGATTGCGTAAGTAATATAGTGACGCCGGTTTTGTTGGGTATTAGTGGGTGTTCAGTCTTTTTTAACGTTCCACTGCTGTGCACTGGCCTCCCTTCAATACGAGGGGGATCAGGCCATAGTCCACCGCGCTGGCCTAGTGCGTGTTGGCGGACTTCATATGTCTTACGAAAACTTGCTAGGTTTCTCAGACGTGCAGGTTTTCTCACGATGTTTTCCTTCACCGCAAGACTAGTAATCATGATAGAAATGATTCGCACATGAAAGTATTAGAGGTCAAGCACGCTGGGCTACCACTGTGTACCTGTGCCACCATAACAGATGCCGTGCGACGTGGGCGCGCTGGCGGACGCGCTGGTGGCGGGCGGCGGCGGCGCGCTGGCGGCGGCCGTGCGGCGCCTGGCGGGCTGCCCCGACGCGCGCGCCGACGCCGCGCCGCCGGACGACAAGCGCCCCGCCGGTGAGCCTGAGTTACTGCTCGTAACATGCATGTGGAATTATGTACTTATATTAGAACATTTTTGTCTGTCTGGCCGTATTCATTAAAATCCGAATTGCTGAATTTTTACGGAAATTTCATTGATATACAGCTTGTAAGAATATAGTTTTCGGTTTGAGTTTGGCTCAAAAAATAAAATTCTAATTAATATTTATTATAGCCACCTTTACATTCGTTCATATAATGTTTATTTAACGGATTTATTAACAAATGTTTTAATGAAAATTGTTGTATTTATTTATGTACTATTCCTATTATCAACTGCCTCGGTGGCATAGGGGCATGCATGTACGGCCACACATGGAGAAGTCCTGGATTCGAGTCCAAGTCCTGGAGTTGAGCCAAATTTAGTTATGGGGTCTTTCTGCTTAGCAAGCCTTAGTAACAGCCCGGAGTTGAGAAGTTGGTGGTAAGTTACCCCCGCGCCGAGACAGCGCACGTGTCGTGTCGTCCGCCGGAGTGTGAGAGTGACAGGGACAGAAAGTGCACTTGTGTATACGCTCTCACTCACACGCGTGCACTATAATATCTCCTGCGCAGTTGACCAGTTTCAATGAGATTAGTCATAGTGGCTGGAATCGATCGGAGAACATTTTGTTTTATTTGTATAGTAACGAACTAAAACCAAGAAGGGTCCTACAGTACTCCGATCGCTCTAAATTGTATTCACATCGAAAGGCGTGAGCGCACACCATTCTCCATTGAAACAATATTCAGTCATTTTGAGTGAAAGAGAACGAACGTTTAATTTTACTCGGGAGTAAAAGAGACAACATGTATTTGTCGGTACGGTTGTGTAATCGCAGTTTTGCCACGTTTTTCAAGGTCAGGGCCCTTCTTGCTTTTAGTTCGGTGCTGTATAGTTATTTAAAACGCATTATTGTTATGATAGAATAAGAGTCATTAGTAATGAGTGTGTCGTGTCGTCGGCAGTGGCGCTGAGCCGCGTGCGCGCGGAGGGCGGCGCGGACGCGTTCCGCTCGCGGCCGCCCAACACGTCGCGGCCGCCCAGCCTGCACGTCGACGACTTCACCGCGCTGCACTGCTACGCGCCGCCGCGGTACGCACACACCACTAGTTCTTGATAATACTAAAGTCCTTCCGTTAGATTTATATACAACTGGTTTTTTGTTCATATATATTGTAGACTTTCTCTGATAATTGATAATACCAATTTAAATGCCAAATACAGTGTAAGCTTCATGTAACGTAACTCGATTTAACGACAAACTCCCTAAAGCGGTAAAATCACTTTGCTTTGGTTGGTTTAGCTTGTTTTTCATACAATGTTACACTCTATTTAACATTACACCCACTTAATACTTTCTTAGATTTACGCAAATATTCGACATTATAAATGAAACTACCTTTTCGGATTTTGTCGCGGATTTATATTTGACGCCTCATAGGTTTATATCTGTCTGTAACAAGTATATAAACCTATGAGACGTCAAATACCTTAGTCTCTCCCGTGACCATGATTGCTGTAAAGCATTCGAAACGTCGGGAACTAAAAATCAAAATAAATCCGCGACAAAATCCGAAAAGGTAGTTTCATTTATAATTACACCCACTCTCAATAACGACAACAATAAAATATTAAATAGGACTTTTTAAGTTGTCAAAATTAGTAAAAATTCCGCCGTGCATTAAAAAAGCTCTGGAAGCAGCAAAATTATTGGCAAAGTACTTTCTTTATCACCAAAATGCCTTAATATCGCAAGATATGAATAAAATATGTAAAGAATACAACAAAATTACTGGTGCAGCAACAGTCGTCAGACAAAAGTAACACTAACACTAGTCTGAAATTAGCATTTCCTTTTTCTAATACAGATTTTTCTTCTCTCCATTTAACGACAACTCTCTATAACGTCAAAATCGCAGTCCCTTGAGTGTCGTTATATAGAGTTTACACTGTATATACTTTAATCTAATAATGTAGGATTATTTAATGACTAAGATATCAAACCCCTCCCCGCAGAGCGCGGCGCGGCGCGGGCGGCGAGCGCGGCCGCTTCGGCGCGCCGCACGCGCACTACCGGCATCTGTGAGTCACTTATTATATTGTTTGAATCAGTTTATTTCCCTACTTTCTGCGCCAGCGGTCGCGGGTTCGAGTCCCGCTGGAGGCATTCATTTGTTGAGCGTGAATGTTTGTACTCCAGTCATAGGTGTTTATATTTGTAATATGTATGTATTTACAGTTATATATGTGTAGTGTATCAACTGTCTGGTATCCGTAACACAAGTCTCGTAACTTACTACGGAGCTAGATGGCGCTGTGTTTAGTAATGTCCCAACATATATATTTATTATTACACCATATAGAGTGTAAAAGTAGACAAGTTGAAAAAGTGTCTATCTATAAGCGTCAAATAACAGTTAAAAATCCCACCAAGAGTGGCGCCAGCGTCGCAAGAGGGTACGATATGAATGTAGCAGCTGTAAACGAAGTGAAGTGTGCCGAGTTCGAAATTTTAATATTTTGCTCAATATCGACGATTGCCTTTTGTTATAATTATTTTGAAAAGTGCACCATAACAAAGCGGAAGTTTCCTCATTGTTTGCCACTTGCTGCCGTGGCGCCACAACTGATGATTTGACACTTTTTGACAAATACTTTTTCATACCTCTGCACTTTATAGTTTGTATCGATCGATACGAGGCGTGTTCTACATTTTATGAGCCACAAATAAAAATAGTTACTCGTTGAAATATATTTTATTTTTGTATGTGCAGATTGATGTAATTGAATGGCTTGGAAATTTACTCATTAACGTCATCTTTTGCCTATTTGAGCAAGCAAAGCCAAATTGAAATAAAACTATCTTTTCGCATCATACCGGACTTCGGACTGAGACTCCGTCTCTCCCACGACCATGATTGCTGTAAAGCATTCGAAGTGTCGGGAACCAAAAATTTACATAAACCCGTGACTAAATCTGAAAAGATAGTTTTATTGGAAATATGAAATCACGTAAATCTAAGAATTGTAAGATTGTGTTGTCTGTGGTATCATTCCATCGCAGCGGGCGCGGCGCGTGGGAGCTCGGCGCGCAGCACTTCGGCCACTTCGCCTCCACGCCGCAGTACATGATGGGCGAGTGCTAACTTTAATTATCTTAATTATTTAAGTCAATAAAGGTTTTATTATTATTATTAAATTAAAAATACGCTTTTAATCTCGTTTGCTGTGTGGACGTTGATCTTAAATTTTGCATTATTCAACAGTTATTTAATAATATAAATATGTTAGATCTCAAGTCTCGCACCTCTGATATTTTCATGTGTGAATCATTTCTAAAATGTTTGTATTACGGTGAAGGAAAATATTGTGAGGAAACCTGCATGTCTAAGAAAAATCTATTATAATACTAATCGGATCGTAATTTTGTTCCCACACCGCAAAGAGTGCACGGCTATTTACACGCCTGCCACTCCAACTATATTAGATTGTATTAAAAGAAAATCTGTACCCAGCAGTGGCTCAGTAAGACTGCTGAATACAGGCTGTGCACATGTTTTGTATTTTCTATCATTTTTTTTGACTGTCATATTGTCTACTAAAGTATTGAATGTTATTATTAAACTTTTGAGTAAGTAACAATCCCTTGTGTGTGCAGGCGGCATGGGGTGGGGCGGCGCGCGGCCGCAGCGCCCGCGGCACCGCGCCTTCCTGCGGTAGACACGCGCCTGAGTCTGACGCCGTTGTTTATATTGTCATAAATATTCTCAATTATGGCTTATTTTATTTAACACCCTTGAACCTGATAACTTGTTTTTGGAAATAATGATAATTATAAATGTATTATTATTTAAAAACTATATGGAAAATACGGTGAAGGGAAACATCGTGAGGAAACCTGCATGTCTGAGAAAACCTAGCAAGTTTTAATAAGACTTGTGAAGTCCGCCAACACGCACTGCGCCAGCGCGGTGGACTATGGCCTGATCCCCCTCGTACTGAGGGAGGCCCGCGCCCAGCAGTGGGACGTTAAAAAGGGCTGATGATGATGATATGGAAAAATAATCTATTTTTACCGATCATAGTAAAGCAAATAGTTGTCTTGTGTCGTAATTGCAATTAAAATTGTATAAATTGTAAAATCTTAGCAATGTAGCTCCAATAACTCCGAGACTACTAAATTATACCAATTTATATGGACAGATTGATTTAAATTTTATAGATAACTAGAGATTCACCCTCGCTCCGCTCAGGCTCTTACCTAGATACATTATAGGGAGTAAGTATAGATAATTCTCAGAAATGAGATATATTTGTTCAGTAAAAAGTATTCTATATATCGACCCGAAGGACCAACTATCACCACACCAAATTTCATCAAAATATGGATTTTTTTCTAGTGATGAGGACACAGACAAACAGACAAAAAATCCTTAAAACAATAGATTCGGCCTGTGTTGTTAATAATGACTATTTTAATTAGAATTTCAACTTAAAATATTATATGTATATCATATAAAGATATACATAACAAAATTAAGGTTCAGTTTTCGCCTTTTGACTTCTACTGTATTATATAGATTGGTCTAAAATTTTTTAGACCAATCTATATAATACAGTAGAAGTCAAAAGTTTTAAAAATCTAAAATTACTTTTTCTATATCAAATTCCTGTTATATTAAAAAAGGGGTAAAAATAAAACAAGTTTATAAAATTTAGAAACAAATCAACTTTATTATCAAGATGAAAAAGATCAAATTATATATTACACAAGCTACGGAACAGATATGTAGGTCGTAGAGCTTCCTCACTGCAACGCAATCCTCGCTATACATAATATACAGTACGCGACGGACAGACGATTGTGAACGATTCTGAAATCGAATGACTAAACTTCATTTACATAATCGATAATGAAATAAGCGAGAAACTTATATTTTCGAAAGATATACCTAATATAATTGAAATTTACCTCTAGTGCTTTTAAAGCATAATAAAAATAATTCATAATATTTGAGAATACATCTCAAAGATTCATAATCAGCTCGCTAGAATCGTCCATAATCGCCCGCACGTTATATAATACAAAACGAATCTCGAAACGCTGAACGAAACGATAACAATGTAAAATTTTCATGAATAATACTCCACCGAGAAATCCCCATTAGCGTTTACTATAATTGTCTTTGTTATTTTTTAATTATTAAATGGTAAAACATCTCACTAGCATAAGTTTATATTTACAAGGCCCGAGGCCAGAGTTTGTTCATTGTATAAAATTATCACTCGCGACAATGGCACGTTTTGGGCATGGCTGGCCGAGGCGAAGGGCCCGTCGTGGCCCGCCGGGCCAGGCCGCGCGTGGCTCGCCGGGCCAGGCCGCGCGTGGCTCGCCGGGCCAGGCCGCGGCGTGGCCCGGGGCCGGCGCGTGGCGCGTCAGGCCACGCGGCGACGCGGCCCTGGCTCCCGAGGGAGGACGCTCGGCCACTAATCGCCGGGGTGTTCGGGGCACGATCTGTTCACTTCGAACCATTGGTCTATACACCTGGAAACAGAAACGTAACAAATTGAGCATGCAATTATTACTTTACATTGATGCATGTGACAGACAGATTATAATCTATACGTTAAATAAAACAAAACTTAGTCGAATCTAATTATGTATATTTTTTGGAAAATCTTTGGTTTTTAGAATTATTGAGTCTATGACTGTGACCGCATAAAGTAAAACCACTGAAAGATTTTGATGCTTAATGATGAAATGTGTTATGATGGTAGCTGGTAATGCGGGTCAACATATAGGACATTTTTTTACTTTTTTAGCAAAATATCTATATTTTGAATAATCTACAGTACCAGTTTAAACGTATCTATCGGGACCGGGGACGAACCCGAACAATGCGAAAGCGAGTCACTAGTATTAGATAAAATTATTTAGATATATGTAAATAAGTAGTAGATAACGAGCTTCGGCTAATGAGCAAATACTGAGAATTTTTTTATCATCTATTATAAGTGATTGGGGTTACAGTAATAAAATACAAAGCGAAGATCCTTAAAAGCGATAGTCGACCTAGTTAAAGGCCTTTGACTTTGCTTGCCTCAAATTGTGACGATGCTTTATCTACCTTACTATGTGTGAAACTGTGTGAAGATAAGTAAATTACAGCAATTTTAATGACTACATTGTTAACGTCGTAAAAGATACTAATGTACCAGTGCTTTATTATTATAAAGTCAGTTTTTTAAATGTTATCCTTATATTTTACAGCTTTTTATTTCTTGAATATAGATTATAGAATTTTAAGCTTAGATAGTTTTTTAGAAAAACGTTTTCGACTACAAAACTTGTTTTTGTTTTTTATTTGCATTAGAGATTTTGCTAGGCGCTTTTTAAAATATCAGCAAGTAAATATTTTCGAAACTTGTGTCATTCCAGATTCGATTCCAATTCGAATAATGCTTTGTATGGGTCATAGAAACTTTAACATTTTTCACACAATGTAACTGTCGCGGTGTCCTAATAGCTTGAATTTACAACATCATCATCGGAGTTCTTAGGTTTGAGCCTCAGATCAGGCTAATAATTTAGTTATTTAGATTTTCTATCAAGAAATTCTTAGTAATAAGCCAGTTGGGAATTTTGCGAAGTTTGCTATCTACCCTGTGGCCAAGACAAAAAACTTGTTGCTTCGATCTTGCCTCGATCTTTCACAGAGTAAACTTGTACACTTACATTTTCTTTAGATGGTTTGATGAATTTTCTGAGACTACTCAATGAGAATAACCACAGTGGTCGAAATCCGTAAAGCGGCCAGTATTATAATGTATAAATCGTCTCACCCTTTATGATAGATGCAAAGGCAGGGCAGGCGCGCGATGGTGTCGCCCGCGGAGAGCTCCTCGAGGCAGATCACGCACTCGCCCTTCGAGTCACTCAGCACATCCTCTGAAAATATTAGTGAAATATTTAAATTAAAAACACATTAAATATTTTAATTAAAACTATTGTCACTGTCATCATATGCTTTTTCTAACTTTTTGCTAGAGAGACAGATAGAGAAATAAAATAAGGATATCACATTCTTCTTTCTAAAAAGAAGATTTCGTAGTAACTAGCAGTACCGTATACCTACTATTACTATATTGGCTTTTACCTTTAGTTTCACCCTCACGCCCAAACATTAATTGACTCATTTTGATTAAACCAACATTGATTAAAAGAAAAAATTAAAACACTATTTTACAAAAACAGAGACAAAAGCAATCAATTACATAAAATACGCTGTACAATATCGAATCTGCATCTACGAGCATACCAGGCACGTCCGCACAATCCCCCACTACGGCGCGGCGGGACGCGACAGTTGCGACACAATCGTCAATACAATTAAGCTGTACAATAGACACTTATAACAACAGTTAAAGGATGCTGACCATTGTAGGAGAGGCGAGGCCGCGTGAGGCACATGACGAGGTGGCACTCGATGTCGTCCGGCAACACGAACTTGCTGCATACTGGACACTTGATACCTGAAAACAAAATACTCTCTGTTATCATCTACAAACTAATGCCGTGTGGCGTGTACTACTCATGTGCTAATGTATCAAGATTCGTCCCTAGATACGTTTTAACTATTGGCGTCCGCCGCACTCAGAGTCACTTAATGATCCATTAAGTCGTTCTTTAGTATGGAAATTTTCGGCTTAATGGTTCATTAAATGACTGTGAGTGCTGCGGTTAGTATAAGATTTCTCAGAAATTAGATATTTCTTTAAAGTAAAATACTTATATACTATTTGTTGAGGTTAATCAGCTATTATAATAGCCGAATTTTAATCAAAATCAGTCCAATCTAAAAACTATAGATTAGACAATAAGCATCTCTACCGTCAATAGTGATGAATTTTTCAATAAGAATTTAAAAAAAAAATCAATATACATAGTACCAAACTACGTACATATTCTACTAAGTCAGAAGTTATTATTTTATTCTTACTACTATATAAAAATAAGTCGGGTTTTCCTTCCTGACGCTATAACTCCATAACGCACGAACCGATTTCCACGGTTTTGCATTCGTTGGAAAGGTCTCGGGCTCCGTGAGGTTTATAGCAAAGAAAATTCAGGAAAAATTTCAACAGAGAAGCGGGAAAATCTTTTATACTAAAGAGGTTACACCTGGGGACGAACCCGAGCGAAGCGAGGGTGAGTCGCTAGTACTTTTGTAAAATGATCATAGATATAAACTTGTATGATATATTCCCGTGCGATAAGCCGTGTCGGTGGGGATTAAAAAAATAATACATAGCATGGGTTTATTATATCGGCACCATCTTATAATAAGTTACTCGTATACTCGTACGATATGTTATTTTCGAAATGGATACCGCAATCACTTACAATGTATAGAACTGAAACATCGCTCATAAAAAGTAATTACTGTATAATGTACATAAAGGTTACAGGCCGAGCTCAATATAACTTATCTAATACATCTTTTACCCTTACTATGAATCGCTTACGTCACGCGTTAGTCGCTAGTGAGCGCGTACAATTGACCATAAAATCACAATATTTTCTTCCTCCAAATGTGTAAAAAAATATTTTCACTAAATTACGAGTATATCAAAACTTACAAAAGTTTCAAAATCTAACACAAATATTTCAATATTATGCAATAACTTCGATACAAGTGAGTTTAAGTACCTACTTAAGCTAAAAACAATGCAAGTGCTTATAAAAAGAAGGATTACGGCTTTAATATAACGATATTACGGTGAGTAAATTACGGTCATTCTACATTTACGACAGTCATAACACGGTGCCATAGTAAGGGTTCAGAGTCAATAGATACACCATGGAAGGACGCACATCACAACCCACAAACAATGGGTTACGGTGAGCAACCACCGTGAATAGATCGATATACACTTATTACAAGTAAAGTTATAGTTCACTTACATAAAAGCGGTATATCAAATGATAACTTAGATCAATAACTAACTATGTTTTTTTTTTTATGAGTATCCATAATACTTTCTTAGGTTTACGCGAATATTCGATTAAAAATGAAACAACCTTTTCGGATTTTGTCGCGGATTTATTTTGATTTTTAGTTCGACATTCGAAACGTCGGGAACTAAAATCAAAATAAACCTGCGACAAAATCCGAAAAGGTAGAGTCATTTATAAGTATCAGTATATAATTGCATACGAACATGTAATAAAAAGCTGTTATTTTACCACAACAAATTTTGTTTTTTCCCTACATACATGTTTTTCTGCAGTAAAAACTATTATATAATATAATAATATATTTAATATTTATCATCTTACCAAAATTCATCAAAAACTGTCCAGTGGTTTTCTCGTGATATGGTAACAGACAGACAAAACATTCTAAAACTATACAGTACCTATACATTAAGCCTTTATTACAGTATTGATACGAGTAGTGACTATTTCAATAAAATATTAAATGTACAGATTTAACTCAATTAAAATTTTATTATATTATAAAATTTGCAAAAACAACAAACAAAATTATTTCAATATATCAAATACAGGTTTGTAATCAGGCATGGCCAAATTTAATTAAATAAATCAGAGCAGACACACGACAGGGATATGGCGTTAAGAGGACGTGAAAATTCCTCGAGTTTAAGAATTAATGAGCGAATTCCTCCAAACTTACTCGTAATTATAGCTCACAAAAGAGATTGACGACGTTTTCGTCGTATACTAAGTGACTTTCCAAATTACTATTTAACTTAAAAGGTGTACCGTTTTAGAAATCACTCTATAATAATATTAGAAACTTTTTATTTTTAATTGCAATTAGTGCTTGTGCAGAGGTTAAAGACTTGACCGTATTCATACATAAAAATTCAGAATTTGCCGATCTGTATTTAAAAAAAAATACTGTTTCATTTTTTTATAGACAAATCCAATGCTCGTCAATGGCTAAAGCAAAAAAAACAAAAACCGACTTCAAAACTAAACAAATCTAAACTAAAAAGTAGAAAATAATACTTTTAAGAACTTCGTTAATTTTGAAGTCGGTGCCAGCCAAGACGGATAGATTTATCTTGCCTTTGTAATGGACTTTCGAACGGTATTTTGATTATGTTTACAAATATAGATATAGATTAATCGATCGATTAAGGTTATTTTGCTTTGGCTGGCACCGACTTCTAAATTAACGAAGTTCTTAAAAGTATTATTTTCTACTTTTTAGTTTAGATTTGTTTAGTTTTGAAGTCGGTTTTTGTTTTTTGTTAAAAATAATTTATTTTCAATTTTTTTGCGGAAAGTAGATACTTATTTTGTTTATGTGCAAAAAAGAATTTTCCAAATCGGTCCAGCCATCTTCGAGTAATGGGGAACATACAAAAAAAAAGTCCCCAACGAATTGAGAACCTCCTCCTTTTTTGAAGTCGGTTAATAAGAGCCTGAAAGAATTTACCTATCGGTCTATAATTACGTATAATTTTGAAAGAATTTTCTTTTAACTCCTAACCGTTGAGGAGTTGTACCTTCCATCATTAACTCAACCACAGGAGATGATGATTATCAGACGCAAATACTTGAACAGCTTTAGAAAATATATGAAAAACGTAATAAGTGCCTATAAAATTTGAGAGTTGTCTTCGATTTCCCTGGGATCCCATCATCAGATCGTGACTTGGTGACTATGGGACCAACTAGAAACTATACCCTTTCAAACAAAAAAAGAATTTTCCAAATCGGTCCAGCCATCTTCGAGTAATGGGGAACATACAAAAAAAAAGTCCCCAACGAATTGAGAACCTCCTCCTTTTTTGAAGTCGGTTAATAAGAGCCTGAAAGAATTTACCTATCGGTCTATAATTACGTATAATTTTGAAAGAATTTTCTTTTAACTCCTAACCGTTGAGGAGTTGTACCTTCCATCATTAGCTCAACCACAGGAGATGATGATTATCAGACGCAAATACTTGAACAGCTTTAGAAAATATATGAAAAACGTAATAAGTGCCTATAAAATTTGAGAGTTGTCTTCGGTTTCCCTGGGATCCCATCATCAGATCGTGACTTGGTGACTATGGGACCAACTAGAAACTATACCCTTTCAAACAAAAAAAGAATTTTCCAAATCGGTCCAGCCATCGTCGAGTAATCGGGGAACATACATAGAAAATGTATATAGAGATAGAGAATATCTATATGTATATACAGATTTTTATGGGCCCCATAAAATACCATTATTATTATACAACGAAATTGGTAAGTATCGTACAAACAAAAAACTACTCAAGTATTTCCTTTCGAAGTTCTTTAAAAATGGTCAAGGGTAATGTACAAAACATTCCCAACATTTGAGTCAGTATCATAACAATATGTCGATCAACTTGACAGCAGGCGCACTCAAAAGCTTATGAATAAATGCTTTAAAGTTCAAGGTTTAACACCATTTTTAAAAACAAATCCTTAAATAATATGTTTTTTTCTTAACGTTGAATCAGAAGCTTCTAAAGTTGCAGGCTGCTTTGTTACCTAAAAATGTTAAGTATTACTAAAGTAGTGCTTCAGTAGCATATTGATACCTGAGTCGACTAATTCTGTTGCAGTCGACTTTAAGGCCACGAAAATCTAAATGTTTCGATAATACTTATTGTGATTTTCTAATAATCTAAACTTCAATGCTTTCCAAATTCGTAATACTATTAAAATATTCATTTTTTTTTTCAATTATAATATGTATTAAGTATGTATTAAGATCTGTTTGAAGTCCCACGGCTGGGCACTTGTCCTCCTTCAATACGAGAGGGATCAATACAGATATATACAAAACCACAAAAACATAGTCACTTCCTGCTCCACACACATACTGTGTAGTGTATATGTTACAGTTAAACCCCGTTCTCAGTTATAACGCGTTTCAACTAGTAAAAACTAGTTTTGACGAAAGCCCTTAGTATTGATTAAAAGATTGGAACAATATTGTAATTGTCGATAAATATAGTAGGTATGTTGGGTAAATACTTAAAATCAGTTGCTTTTTATGAAAATTATTTTCATTAACTATAAAATATTACACATATTGGTACGAATCATGAGCACGGATAGACAGCAAGTTCTAAATAGCCTACGTACCTTTACTTTTTCTTAATACAGTTAGGCTTAGCAACAGTTCTTAAAGGTAAATTTGTCTTTGTTACATCATCAACTTGCAACAATTTTCTTGGGACTTTATGAATTCTGACCTGAAGAAACACAATAAATTAGCTTATATAAATATCTAAAATAAATGTAAATAACTGATTGCATAAAAATTAACTGAGATTTTAAGTACCTATTTACTAAAAAAATTATCAGGAACCATATTTTGTTCCAATCTTTTAATCAATTCTAGCTTTTATCAAAGTTTTGACTAGTTAAAACGCGTTGTAACTGAAAATGGGTTTTAACTGTAACATATACACCACCAAGGACGCACAAATATTTAATAACAACCTCTTAACACTAATGCCTATTTAAGTCTTCAGAGTAACATTTCCAAACAAATTTTACAACTAACTCAAACAAAACTTCGTAATTTCCATACAACGAGGAGTTCCTCGGAATTTTCCTCTATATATTTATAAGCAGGAGCGACTTCACTTTGGGAGCGCAAAATTGTATTTCCTACAAAGGGAAATGCGAAACTTGATTTGGCTCCCGATGAAATCTGTATTGATTTAAGTCAAGATGATAGGCGCTGACGAATGCTTAAGTTAATAAGGAAATTTACAATCGAAGTTGCTCAGTGCAATCATTTCTACCCGGCTGTGTTTATTGCGTAATAGCAGTAGGTTTTATAAGTTTTTATAATATTAATCAATTTAATGTATACTTACTCAAAACATAAATCTGTGGACTCCCTAAGCTACGCAATTGCGAGGACGGCGCCGCGCGTCATTCTTGTATTTTACCTAAACGTTTTATTCCTTAATGTCGGAATCTTAGAACAGGTAGCTTTTTTCATTAAACAGTTCCTTTAATTAACAGAACGGGCTCTACTAATGTTTTAAAAGATTTTAATTTACATTTTCTCATTAAAAAATTGAGCTCACCATGTAATTTTAGTAAATGAGATAGCTTTCTACTATCTATATCTACATCCGCCTATTATTATAGAAATTAATTATTGCTGTGCTCATTTTGATGAGATTTTAAGGTATGGTATAGTAAGATTCGAACGAATAACAACAATCATAGCAACTCTACCGAGTCCTCCAACCTCAATCGTTCGATTTGTTAACAGAAAGTCGTAAAAATATCGCATTACACACACTTTTTAAAGGTTAAAAATATAACTTCATCTAGATTACCCCATTTTTATCGTGCAATAAATTTTAAAGTACAAAATAGGGCCTTACAACGTTAACAAAAGGTCAGGGCCTGCGATAATATATAGTACACCCGTGATAACTACTAGCATTTGTGACCTACACGTGCAAGTACACTCAATCGTACATTGTACAATGTACATATTATATACATTATATTACTATTTTATTATAAGTTAAATGGTTTAATACAATTATATTCATACCTAAATCTCTACATATTATAAAACAAAGTCCTTTGCTGCGTCTGTCTGTCTGTTCGCGATAAACACAAAAACTACTGCACCAATTTTCATGCTGTTTTCGCCAATGGATAGAGTGGTTCTCGAGGAAGGTTTTAGTACACAATTTGTCAAATTTTTGTATACATTTGCTAGCGAAACCCGCGGCTTCACTCGTGCTAAACCTAGAGATGAACCCGAGCTAAGCAAGGGCGAGTCGCTAGTCACACTATGGGAATATTTATAATAATATACACATATAGTATTATAACTGCTATTATTTACATGTATGTGTGTACGTCGCTCCCTCACATTTAAATGGTTAGATGGATCTAGACGAAGTTTAGTACATAGACAAAATTTGAGCTGGAGTAAGCTAGGACATGTAGGCTAGGACATCAAAGTACCCATCACCCGAGCATTACGATGGCACATCGCTAGTCATACACGAGAATACCTCAATACGAAAAGAACCGACAACTACATGGACGTTTTTGTTAAAATAAACATTAAAATAACAACAACATGTTGAGAATTACAGCATTATTGCGCCATAGCATATAAAATTTGAGCGAGTTATTTCGCAGAGGAGTCGTTAGATTTTATAGCATTCCGTAAAGCAAATACCTCGTACGGTACACATTCGTTCAATTTCGATACATAAAACAAGTGAACAAATATGAGGTTTTTAGTGCGACATCAAATACTTTTAGAGCTGCGACAAACACACTGACGGCCCAACTAATCCGTTGATTGGATTACAGGTAGGGCGTACAATCCTACTAGAAAACTGTTAACTGTTATTTTAACCAACTTTTAAAATAGTAAGGTTAAGTGAGTGAACGTGCATTTTATTATCTGTCCTGGTTGCACGCGTTCGATTACGTGATAACGGCGAAACGAAATACAACGGATATAGCACGTAATTAAAATATTTTGTTCAGTAAGCAAATCGTTTCACGCTATAATTTTAGTGGCTCAGACTAATATGTAGCAAATGACTTCCCTGTCCTTTCCATTCTTTTCATTTTGATGTTTGGCTCAGGTAGTCCGTAGTAGTGACCCTACTTGCTGTGCCAGCGGTCACGGGTTCCCGCTCGGGGTGTTTAAGCATAATACAATTTGACTTCAATTTGAATTTAAGGCTGTATCTGTCCCAATATCTTTAATTTAACTAGACCTAGATATTCTACTACATATGTATCACTAGTCACAACATATTATAAAACGATCGAGGAAGGGTTTATTATATAATTTGTCAAGTTTTTGTATACAAAATTATATGATTAAAAAAACATTCTTTTTACGGCGACGACGTTTATTTTATATTACAACATATGCTTAAACCTAGACGAAATCTAGTATAATATCATTAAATCTAAATACAACTAACAGGTTTTATTACACTCACACATTCTAAAAAACAGATTTAATCTACGCTAAAAAATATATCATATATATAAAAATATAGAGCATAGACATGTATTTGTTTATATCAAGGTCGTTTGGAAAAGATCGCTTTTAGCGATAAGTGTCTCCTGAGCTTCATACTCGTATATTTCTTGATTTCCTCTTGTATCTATTTCTTTGTGGTGTACCTACAATAAAATATCTTATCTTTTCGTCTATCTTTCATAGCAAAAAACAACTGGTTTTTAGCCATATATACAACTGTTATAAAGTCATATTTATTTGAATTGGCTCAGTTGGTAGTGAGTCCACTTGCTGTGCCAACGGTCGCGGGTTCCAGTTCCGATGAGGGTATTTACTTACTATATACTCCAGTCATGGGTGTTTATATGTATACATAACACAAGCTTAGTAGCTACCATCGAATTATATGGTACTGCGTGTTAGTGTCCCAACATATTAATTCATTTATTTTATTTCTATCCCTCTACCTCGAACTTGTTCTTATTTTAATTATATTACCCCTAAACTTTAAGCAAAAACAAAGTAAGCCGTTAAGTAAAACGCTTAACCTTACAAAAAAATGTTCACCTTTGCGGTTTTACTCGGGTCGAGTTGGCAGAGACACAAGTTGAAATCTCCTTTAGGTTCTAATCACGTCGGGCAAATGCTCGGAAGGATTTGGCCCAACTTTGTACTGCGATTAACGTTACATTCACTTCAGTAGAGAAGCGAGCTGTTCAATATTAAATCAGTGACCATCTGGTTTTTGTGGAAGCGTATTACGTTCACTATATAGGTACCTCTAGAATATTTAAAAAAATCGGAAAAGAAGATATCCCGTAAAAATCAATAACCTTACTTTCCGCGCCGGTGGTATCAATAAAGAAGGGGATCAGGCCATAGTCCACCACGCTGGGGTAGTGCGGATTGGCAGACTTCACATGTCTTTCGAAAAACTTGTTAGGTTCCCTCAAACATGCAGGTTTTTTCAAGATTAAGACAGTTTAGTTGCTATTATAATATATAAATATAAGGTGTGTGTATGTTACTCCTCACGTTGTAGCGGCTGAACGAAATTGGATGCAAATTTACTTAACACTACAGTATAAGTATTTCGTAAATAGATCAAACTGTACGTAATGGCCGGGTCGTGGCTTGACATGAAACAATAAACAAAATGAGTAATTTTCATTGAAACTTGTCATTTAAACATAAAAAAGCCATTTGTCAATGAAAATAACTGTAACAATAACATATAGTGCTGAAAATTGCTGCCTAGCCTTGCCAGAGACAACTAACTACCCAAAGAACTGACATTGACGTCAAACTATAATTGCCGATTCAAAGTCCTAGTGATATTAATTACATTTTTTGTTTCTTCTCTTATTAGTAAACTTTTAATTAAAACTCAATTTAAAAATAAATAAGGTGCGATAACATTTAGAATAACTTATAAAATAACAATTAACTTAGAAATAAGCAAAAAAACAAATGTATACAGAAAATAACTTATACATCTTATACTCGTACCTTACACTAACACACATCGTAAAGCACTTAGATAACTTACTTTATATCTTTGTCTAAAATATATGATGGAACTGAATTATTAAACACTAAAATAACTTTCGACTATGACCTGACCTAAGGACAATTTATTAATTATTAACCAATACGCTGTTTTCAGAATGTTGCCAGCTCTGATTTTCGTAATGGTATGTATTATTCCTACATCGGCCATCATAAGCTGTCGTACCGCGTGTGTCAGGTGTAGAGAGAACAACGATCATCCCGAAATACTTGAAGTGTACTGCGCCATGTGCGACGAATGCAAGGAACGGAGGCGAGAGTGGCTTCGGAACGCCGATCGGAATCTACGAGTGGAAAATGAGAAACATTTGAGCAACAAAGAACAGTATTTGGATGGTATGTTCTTATTATACAAGTATATTAGCTTTTGCCCTCGGCTTCGCTTGTGTGGAACGATGACAAAAATAGAGCCAAAGTATCTGCTCTTTTTCTTTCTAGTCAAGATTTTACTAAAATCAGTAATGGCATATTATTCTATTATCTTATCTCAACCATTAGAACCATTTTATTTTAAGGGATAAATATTTACTTTGTCAACTTTGCCTCGAACCTTCTATCTGCCACACCATTTCGGACATCATCAGAATATATTTTTGATGTTGAGGTAAACCGTAAGTTTTGGGATTATCCAAAAAAGATCATGCAAAATCAATACAGGAGTTAAGATGGTGTGCAAGACAACATATAAGTTCACCACACGGAAATCGAACCCATGAAATAAAATACGTATTTATATTAATTCAATTTAGATTATTATGGCTACTTTAGAATATCGCTCAGAAACACTTATAATAATAAACCTTGACTTATACTCTTTGCGTGCAGATTTTTTTTAATTGTTAGGGCAATTACACGACAGAGTACCTAAACGCTGAGCAATTAATGCGTTAATAAAGATAGTTAATTAGACTATTTTTGTCGTAAGTAAATAATTACAAATATATTTAAGATGGATATTTGCAAATAATTTATAACTCTATATTGGATTAAAATGAGTATAGTAAAAGAGTTTCAACTGGAAAATTAAATATAAATGAAATTCAAAAGCAAAAGTTAATAATATACGTTAAAAAATAAATAGTACATTAAAAGTTATAATGAGTATTTAATTTGCAACCTTCTCTGTTGAATAAGTAATAGACTGAATTAAAAACAATTAGTTTTATTTCAGCAGTTCCGTCAGATTAAAAAATACGCTTCTGTATAAAATAAGGGTTACTCTATGTAATTACTAAAGGAAAATGCACATGCGAGTGATGCTGTAAAGAGTATAAGTAAGTGGGATAATAAAATCAATCTTAAATTACAGAGGATTGCTTACCACAAGTGTCTGAAGAACTTTGTGATAAGCCTTTGTCTCAAGTTATCACCACGTCTACTGAAAGGATCACAACCACTACATCAACGACTCCTACTCCTCGACCCTGCACTCCAAAACCCAGGTGCAAAGCTAAGCCAGCCTGCGTAAGCATGCCCTGTATACCAGCTTTGCCTATGTCGTTTTGCAACATGTGCCCCATAGAGTCCTCGAGCTTGAAACCCTTAACGCTACCTGTCCTGCCATCACAAGTATCGAGAACAGACGATGTAGAGTCTACACCAAAACCCTTATATTTTTACATTGGGGTACCTAAGAAGATGTTAAAGGACTTGAATTTACAGCAGTCATAACCGAAGAAATAAGAGAAGTGGAACAATCGGCGTTTCTATGGTTTATATTACAAGTATTATGAATACTACAATGTTCTGAAGAGTTTAAGGATTTTTTCAATTAATTTAAAGCAGACTAATTACAAATTAAAGTTCTTTTTAACTATTAAATATTAAATTATTTAATTTCATTGCTTAAGCTATTATGCAGAAATAATATATTTTAGCTTAATTTTCGTAAATATAATACATAACGATACCTTAATTCAAATTCGGCAAATTTGGAAATCATCAAATTCGGATAATTAAAAAAAAAGATGATTAAAAAACTGAATACTTTTACATAGGATATTTATTTATATTTAAAATATTAAGGTTGTAGTGGCCTTTGAACATTTGACTAAGATTACAGTTTGTAATAAAAACATTTAAAAAAAGTCTAAAGAGAATAAAAGAACATTTTCAGCGGCATTTCAGCCAGCACTAACGCTAAATCAGTAAGTATTTTTTTAAATAAACTGTTACATGATTTTTCGTAGGTTTTATGTATTAATTTTACTTTAATAGTGCTACAGTAATTATTTTTTAAGTAAATTTTTCTTAAAATAACAATTCATTTTCATTTTTGACTTGACATTGACTGATTTGAAAAGCTACAAAAGCTTCATTCATTCTACATATCTTACTCATATAGAGCTCTTACTTATAAACAAATTATAATTTAATCCGTAAATGACTGTAATAAGATTAAGTACACTATTATGTTTAGACAAGTTAGTATGAATACGTGGAAAAATCCTTTGTTGATGATATCTACAAAGCTTTTTCAAGTTTACCGTAAGCTTGCCTGTCAAGTACTAATTATTTCGTTCAAGCCTTGGCTTACTAGAAATTAACACAAAACATAAAATACGCAAGGTAGAATATATTTTAAAAAAAATATTATTTTAATAATCAGGTTAAAATTATATAATATCAAACGTGACTATTCTTACTTCTTCAATAAACCAACAAACAAACAAAAAAAACTGACGCGCAATTAATTACAAAGGTCTTTTATTTAAAACAATATTTTTTATTTATTTAGATCTTTGAAATCCATTCGAATGTAACGAGAGGGAAACGCGACAGTCAAAGTTATTTTTACAGCGGGAATTGGTTTTCTCATGCGGAAACCACGTTATTATAAAGTTCATACACAATTTCTATGACATTTTTGTATATATCGGTCGTCAAAAGTTACATACGTATGTGTGTTAACTTAAGGATAACCAATGACTCGTTTAATAAAAATATATTTAAATGTGTGCAAAACATTGCTTTTAGCTAGTTTTTATCATAAAAGTTATATAAGTATTAAAAAAACCCAAAAGCAATCTGGAAAGTCTAATCATGAATTCAAACTATGAATATATAAACTTGGTATTATTTAGTCTAAAGATGAAGTGTTATTAAAAAGATACTCGAGCTACAATCGGTGGCGTTTAGTGTGAGATAAAAAATGACCGCCGATATTAATAAGTTTTTAGTTTTTCGACCTCCAGTCGATAAAAAATGCCGTAACATTAAATATGATTTACCTACATATAGACATACATATTATGTGATCCTACAAATCATAAAAAGTAGGAGTTTCAACTAAAATATAAATTTTAATTTTTAAAATATAAATTTAAAGTTTCAAATAAAAATACAAGGCTTAAATTGTTAAAGGTTTGTTGTTTGTTTGTTAAAGGTTGCCTAATGCGGGTAGCAAAAGTAAATCTTTTATAACGATTTTTATTAATATCTGGATTGTAATTACTAACGTTTTATAGTTGATTAGTACTTTATATACGAATATAATTACAAAATAACAGATTTTTATGTACCTAATGCATATGAAAATGGTATTTAAAAGAAAAGTCATTTTTAACATTTTTATTTTTTATGTCGTTTCCGTTTTTCTTTGTTTGTTCCGGCTAATCTCCGAAAAGGCTGGACCGACCTGGCAAGTACTTTTACTGGCAGATAACTGATGTTTTAAAGAGTAACTACTTTCATTTTAGAAATACAATTACGGTTTCGCGCAAAAAACTAAAAACAAATCCGTGTACAAGTAACACTTACTGCATAAAAAAACCATGGTTGCCTGTGAATTTACCAAGAACTTTTCTTAATAAATAATAATTTACCTATTATTATTACACAAAATAGAATAGTCGTTGATTGTCGAGTTTATTTCATTACGTTGTGATTAGTTTTTTCCTCATGAGTCAATTGTAAGCGTCTGAAAAGACTCATTACTTTTTAAATTATATCATTCGCGAGGAAACCGTTTATTTAGTTAGTTATTTTTACAGTTTACGAAAAAGTCAGTTAGATCAGATTTATATCATTGTATTTTTGCGTGGAATGTTCTGTAATAATCAACAAGTGTTCGCGTGCCTCGCGGCGATACCCTTGAAACTTGAAAGTTCTCACTTCAGCCTGTCGCATTGTATAAACTATTAATAGATTAAATTTATACGTACTATAATTTAAATATTCCAAAAAATTGTATATAAATTATACAATATTGTTTCTACCAAAATAACGTAAGTAACATCTAACTGTTCTGTTAGCAAATGGCAAATGCATTTGCAATGTTCTACATATAAAGCAAAGAAAACAGCAAAAAAAAAAATTGATAACAAATAAAAAGTAATAGTGTGATTGTTTGATACACATATATCATCATCAGCCCTTTTTGACGTCCCACTGCTGGGCACGGGCCTCCCTCAGTAGGAGGGGGATCAGGCCATAGTCCACCGCGCTGGCCTAGTGCGTGTTGGCGGACTTCACATGTCTTACGAAAACTTGTTAGGTTTTCTCAGACATGCAGGTTTCCTCACGATGTTTTCCTTCACCGTAAGACAAGTGGTAATCAGGATAGAAATGATTCGCACATGAAAATATCAGAGGTGCGAGACCCGGATTTGAACCCGCATCACTCGGTTATACAAGCGATGCGTTACCGCTGGGCTACCACTGCCTACACATATATATGTTAACTTAATACGATAATAAATGTTTCGTCCGTCAGTTACGTGTTCAGAGATCCAATGGCTAATTACCACTCTTTTATGGCTTTAGTAAAGTCCTTTACCTCGCCAGCCTTTTTTGGTATCAAGGTGGATTCCAGTCGGACGTCAAGCACTTTTTGTCGAACAGTATAGGGATTAAGATTTCCAAGTAAGTACTAACTGAGCGTAATTAATGATCGTTAATGGCCTTTAGTGAAGGTGCTTTGACAACCTTAAGGTACATTTTTACCTTCCATTACACCTTGATATTATATAAATCAGCATTTTACTAATAAATGATTATGTTTAATAATTTTATATCAAGTTTTAGTTAAAAATGTTACGATAACGAGCTAAGAAATATCATCAATGTTTATTAAAATATATATAGGTAAATGAAGTAACTAATAAGGATAAAGCAAAGTGACAAACTAAATTATCCACATTAATTACCATATAGTATCCTCCTGGGGGGTCGTCTCAGCTGCGCGCCGTACGCCGCCGAGTCCGGCTCCGAGTCAGGAACGCAGGTCCCAATTATGATGCCCATTTTGACCATAACACTACGTCCGACGAAACACCATCACAAGCAAACATACATCGCTATCTCATCACTGCACTCGAAAACAGCCTTGTTTATGAACTAAAAGATCAGTCCAATCAAGTTTTGATTTACTTTGAGTAAATTTAACTATTAAATTAAGGCTTTTCTTCGTATACACTCATATAGAATTAAAAATTATTACATAGTACACTTAACTATTTTCTAGACAGAAAAAACTTTAAGCGTACGTTCGTTTCGTTGGGAGAAACACAACTAACTGATCAGTGTGTAGTAGCGACTACCGGGTCGCGTTCATTTGGCACGCGAGCGACGACGTCACGGCGGTCACCATGCGTCACTCAGCACAGGTCTGACCTAGCGTGGAACATGTCCTTAAGGTATACGTAAGAAAGTTCAGAGAACTGCCCTATTTTTTCCCTTGGCGCCTAATTAAAGGGTAATGACTGTCGCCACTGACAACGATGTGTAAAAATAGATTGTCCAAGAATACCTATGGTTTATATAGTTGGATGATTTCTTTGGAGAGCTTTCCGCTATACATGGGAGTATATCTCGTATAGAGAGTATGTTAAAGAAAATTTAGTTGCTTTTTAAAGCCTACTTACTTATCTTTTATACTTTACATTCTTTACCTTAACTATATGGATACACTCGTATATTTTGAACGAGCATTGAACTTATAATATCTGGCGCAAAAAGCAGTGCCACTACACTGTAAATAAGATGGCAATAAATCAATCAGCTCGGAAGCCTAAGTGCACACTTCGACTGCACGTTTGACCAGATTTTACGTGATGCATATCATAAAATTAATGGCTGTAATCGAAACGCTTCATCGATAAGATTCGAATAGTAATGTATTCCTGCATTTAAATTTTTCCAATTAAGCACTAACGAGAAATGAAACTCAAACGTTGGCTTTCTGAGTAGGATATTTTATGAAAACATTCTCCGAGCTTTTCATTCGATCGAGACTAGGTTGTTTATGTTTTCGGTTAACTTGATTATTATTATAAATAGCCGAACTTAATTCCGATCACGAGTAGAAATATGATGGGATTCTCTTAATTAGATTTATGAAATTTTACCCGTCTACAGGCACGTGTTGGCTGCGTACAGCGTAGCGACGCGACGCGACGTGTAGTTTAACTAAGTCAATTTAATTTATTTTTATAAAAAGAACTTTATGTATGGTACATGCCACATATATATTAACAAAACGAATATTATGTTAAAGTAAAATAAAAAAAAAGTGAAGAAAATATTATTAAGAAATTTCCTAGGAACTTTATCATTTCGTAAAATTGTTCCCGAAGGAAAACACTGTGATATTGTAGAAAGCCGGTATGAGCAACCGTTTATTATATAAAAAGGCCTGCAATAATCGCAAGCGAAATCTTTACATATAATAAAATCGTAAGTAGGTCGAATCTAATCGAAATATAATAATGATTATAGATACAGACATCGAGTCTATAGTTTTTAGAAATTTTGTCTGTCTGTCTGGACACATCTTGATGTACGATCATATATGAACCGTGCCAACATAATAATTTTTACTGCGTCAAAATCTTTCATCTATGAGATGTGTATATACTAACTGTTAAAAGTGCGTACAAACTACGAACCCAAGCATAGCTAGCCGAGTAGCTAGTCGGAGATAAAACAAAAAATAAAACGTAGACGAGTTAAAAATGCAACACACGTAATACAGAACAAGGAATAAGGAACATAATTATTATGTAGATGTTGTTACAACACTGAAATATCCATTGCGAGAGTAGAAAAATATAAGCGGAAAAAAATAAACGAGCACCATCAAGGTCAGATGATACGCCTCACTATAAATTCACTCCCAGTTCTGGTTAATGAATTGGAAAATAAAGCAAACATTCAGTCAATACATTAGTTCTAGTATTATTACGTCAGGCACTCTAAATAACTAAGCGTTGCACTAGTTGCCTGAAACAGTGAAAGTATTCAAATGTAATTTTACCTCTGTGAATATTTATTCTATACATATATATTGAGCAACAACCTTTTTTTTAGCTCAAGTTTCTTTCAATGCATGCTGAGATAGCCTATAATTGTGATATACTTTGTGATACTTTTTTAAATATAAATCAATATTTTAAGAAACGTACTCTTAGTATATAACGTAGGCTTCCTAATAAATAAAATAAATATAAAATAAAATAAAAATAATAAAGTAATTGATTCGAATCTGTAAATTAAATATTTAAAAAAATCCTTATTGAAATAGTAATTATTATCGATACATAGGCCGAATCTATAGTCGTTAGTTTATAGTTTTTTGTCTGTCTGTCTGTAACCGCATTACGGAAAAACCACTGAACAGATTTGTATTTAGACTCTCAACTGTAGGAAAATATGAATAACTCATTTCTGATAAATCTATAGTAAGTTTTAATTACTAGGGACGAAACTTGTGGTGAGAGAATTAGAAATTACATCTTCTAGATACAGAACTCAAGAAAACACGAAAAAATATGCTCATTATGTGCACACTTTTATCAAAGTAACGATTCTTCAAGCGACAATTAAACCCAGAATTTTAGTAGACGAGAGATTGAAAACCTGATACGTTATCACTACGACGGTGGTTATCATAAAAATACATTCGTTAAGGTAAAAATCAACGCGGCCTTTGCGTGTAACAAATCTGAGTTACAACTAGACAATTATGGGTACTAGAAGCTGCCCTTGAATGTTCTGTTGAGGACTTGACGTAATAACCATAATAAGAATAGCATTTACTCACGCACTTGACGTTTTTGGCTATGTTGGAAAGCTAAAATCTCTACAAAAATTGTAAACTTCCTTCAATAATGAAATCGAAAACAACAAAAATAGCGCAACACTCGCTCGGACAGATTGTGGCTCTCACTTCGGTTTACTACTAGCAAAACTAACATTATTATATCTATACGCATCTTCTTGATTACACTTAACAACTATAGGTATAGGGTTGATAATCCCTTAAAAAGACATGTCTAAAAAAGGTAACTGTATGCCAAACAAAGCAGAATTAGGGAGTTTTATCGAACAGGCTAGCTCCGGTCATCGTTTCATCGTTATGAGAAGTTTTGTCAGACAACCTTTTGCTTTCTGTCAACAGTGCCGAAGAACGAAACTAGTGCGCCCGATATACTCAAGCAATTAAGTACCATATATTATAATACCTTCTAAGGTAAAGGTAAGTTATACGAATATTTACAATTAAAATAATAATAATATCTTTCAGATTTTCGCGGATTTATTTTAATTTTTGGTCCCAAAGTTTCAAATGCTTTACAGCAATACGGTACTACAGGCAGTGGTAGCCCAGCGGTAACGCGTTGCTTGTATAACCGAGTGATGCGGGTTCAAATCCGGGTCTCGCACCTCTGATATTTTCATGTGCGAATCATTTCTATCATGATTACCACTTGTCTTACGGTGAAGGAAAACATCGTGAGGAAACCTGCATGTCTGAGAAAACCTAGCAAGTTTTCGTAAGACATGTGAAGTCCGCCAACACGCACACGGCCAGCGCGTGGACTATGGCCTGATCCCCCTCGTACTGAGGGAGGCCCGTGCCCAGCAGTGGGACGTTAAAAAGGGCTGATGATGGTCACGCGAACAACTCTCTCAGGGATAATAATTTTTTTTTAGTTATACAAAGGAGACGTTTAAAATATTGTCACACTAAAGAACGCCTAAAATGGGTCTAGTCAATCAGTGGTACGTTCCTGCAAAGTCGTTGCCCAATACGTTTGGCCTTGTTCTGAAAATAAATATTTCTGCCATCTTGCAAGGAATACAAAACATTATTAACAACAAAGCGTGTCAGACTGTCCGCAGATTGATATGAAGGTAAAGGGTGTCGAGATGTCGACAGTACTTATGTGCCGATGATAACTAAATATGATAGAGCACATTATGGGCATAATGGCCTCTCAGAGCACATGCCAAAAGTTGTGAACGAAAGCTCTACACGCGCGTCCCACAAGTTTTTCTACATCGACTAGCCTTTGTATGATTTCATCAATATAGCCGTCTGTCCTCTTGTGAGGTAGTTACTGAAAAAGATATAAAATATTTATTTATTATTTAACAACTTTTAGCAGTTAGTATAGATTTCTCAAAAACGAGATATTTCCACCACGCGGTACAAAGTATCCCAAATGTTGACCCGGATAACCATAAAGCTATTATCATACCAAATTTCATTAAAATACACACAGACTCACGGACAGACCGACAGATAAAAATTTACAAATCTATATATTCGTGCTCTGCGTTGATAATAATGACTATTTTAAAAAGATTTTCGAAAGTTTTTTTTTTTTTAATTTTTTTAAGAGTTGAACTTTGCAGTCCAAAAAATAGTAATAGACCTCCCTAATCCGGCTCTGTCTCCCCACACACGTCTGCCTACCTATATACGTCTAGACGTATAAAGATGAAATTTGGGAGGAAGTTAATTTATGAAAGATTACCGTTTTCGATATTACCTTTCGCTTTTATATATTAAGATTTATTAATTAGTTATTATAAAGTAGGTTATTTAGAAGAAGGCAGCTTAAGTGAGGTCAAATGCAGGATTGGTGTTTTCGCAGCACCTATTGAGTGGCAACATATTTAAAATCGTCGCTTGAGTAAATTTGGCAATTGTTCAGAATGATTAATTTATATTTTACTCGACAAATATGAAGTGGCCCGTAAAGTCACTTTAAGAATAATAGTTTTATTTTTAATTGGGTCACTTGGAATTTTCATTTGTTTGTACAGTGGTTCGGACTGAAGTCCATATCGGAGGGGAATTGCTAAACTCTAGAATGGGTTCAATGACATCGACACATGTCTCGCTAGGGTAGTGTTAGATGCAAGATGACGTTCAGCCTTGCAACGAGTTTACTAGGTTACCAAGGTTATTTTGTAACCTGGGTTTAAGTATTATAATAATTACCTAAATATTGAAATACTATAACCTAAGTAATAACTAAATAGTGTTTTGATACGATAATAAATAACGATTGTGTAATAGACATGCAGTAACTATGAGATATTTGTATACTTATAAATTATAGCGTTGTTGCCGTAACGCTATCCAAAACAACCGCTATATAGAAAATTTTATAATATATATACAAGCTTTTGAATTACATTCACTTGGATTTGAAACTATTTAAAAAAAAAAGAAAGATATGTATAAATTTTCCATGATGAAAGATGAACGTCTTCAACCCAGAGTGCCACTTTGCTTGATATACGTCTAATGGAACGTTGCTATGTGAATCCGGAATGGCATAATCAAAGCAGTAGCAGTAGATTATAGCATGCAATTCGTAAGCTTTATTCGCCTCATGAGACTAGAATTTCCACTTTAGTCGTGTGTAAATTACCCACATATGCATGAAAGGGGTCAAGCACCTATCTATTTCCCTTCATCTGTTCATTTGCTTGCACTGAATAGGAGATAAATAAAGAGCTATCTGTAATTTACGTAACGAAATTGCGTCAAACTTTTATATATTAAAAGATCAAAGGCGTAGTCAACAGTATGAAGCCCTACTTTCCAATCACACATTTTATACATATTTACGTGTTTCAAATGCTACAAATAATACATATAAATAAATATTTCCCCATTGATGGGGACTTTTCACAGTTTGATTATCATCGTATCCCTGACGTTCATGTACATTTTCATCTTCTTGGGATTTTATGCAAGGGTACCCTTATCCCTATTTGTCGCACTATTTCTTAACCACTACGCTAGGATCTATAGATGACGTGAGAACCAAAATGGACTTTGTATAGTAGGGTACAAATGAAAAACGCCAGTTAAATCTACAGTTGGCGACGTGGCCGTGCATTATTCATTTCAGAAAGAGAAAACATTTAAGCCGCCACCTACATAAGTAGAAAATTCATATGTACAATTTTACTGTTAACAATCACATGTAGTCTTGATTATATTTATATATATGTACACGGAAATGTACATTGTAAACGTTATTTATATTATATACGATGTAAATACAACCTTTCTAAATAATGAGAAGTGAGCAAGATCGACATTTTTATGATTTTCCGCCAATTTATATATTTTCCGTATATATGGGTTCAATTATTTCAACTCCACTTTTAATGGCTCCATCTTCATTTTGTACTTTTATTGGATATAAAGACGCTTGTGATTTAGATCTCTTTAGCTGTAGGTACGTATGGGTAAGGATTAATTCACAGCTTTATTTCAACGCTCTGTCTGTCTGAAAGGGTTTTTGTGTTAAAGTGGCCTATCGCTATTTATTAGAATGACCATCTATTACAATGAATTCTCATCGGTAATGAGATAAACTTAACACACAATTATAATTCTAATAATTTTAATATAATACAATTATTTATACAACGTAAAATATAAGAGCAAAAATGCCACCAGACGATAGAGAAGGTAAGCTGGTTCAAATTCGAAGCATCGCACCTCGAATATTATTATGTACTAATTATTTTACATGCATATGTAAAAATAATTATATAATATTCGAGATATACATAGGTTTAAAGAATTTATTTCCCAAAAGAATTACAAAAAATTCACTTACATGAGAAACAACATTTTTTCTTAGATATTTACTATAAATTTAAACACTGAGTGCACTTTGTTACATTCTGAATGAAAAGTTTGTTACATACTAAATTAAGAAAATCACTACTTCACAAAAACAAGAACATTATAATTTATATTATAAAAATAATCAGTAAGAAAGAGGGTGATCTTAGAAAAAAGTACAAGCATACTCACTACATTATTGCGAGGTATACGTAAACTATCTTACATAGATTAAATTATACTAGAAGTGGTAAATGGTTGTTTAGAATATACAGTTTAATATTTTTTTTGAATATATGTATGGATTCTGCATTTTTGATTTCGGGTGGTAATTTATTATAAATCCGTGCCCCATCAAACATAATATTTCTTTTACCATAGTTAGTACGAGGACCATACAAATGTATCTGATTAGCTTTTCTTAAAGACCGTTTATGTATTTCTTTATTTTTTATGAAATTAATATTTAAATGTATGTTATTATGTAGTATTTTGTAAATAAATATGCAGGTATTATAGACATATGTTTGTTCAATATTTAAAAGTTTTGTTTCTTTATATATTGTGTTCGTCGGTGTTAGGTAATCGTACTGAAATAATACTTTTATTAATTTATTTTGGGCTCGTTGGATTATATCTATATTAGATTTAGCTGCTGTACCCCATATTTCAATACAGTAGTCTATGTGTGGCTTAACTAAAGAGTTGTAGATAATATACCGTACGTTTCTTGGAATACAATTTGCAATACTACGTACCATGCCAGTAAGGGACGAGAATTTACTTCGCAGTTTTTTTAGGTGCGGTTTTCATGTTAAATGGCTGTCTAGCTCTATTCCAAGATACTTTTGGTGGTTATTTTTAACTATAACATTATTATTTACTACAAGCGGCTTATGTTGTTTAATTTTTTTATTTTTTGGAGCAAAAATAATGTAATTCGTTTTACTGGCATTTATTGTCAAAAGATTACATTGAAACCATATGCTTAATTTATTCAAGTCGCTTTGTGCGTCTTCAGTAATGGAATCTATTGAATTTCCAAAATAAACAAGTGTGGTGTCATCAGCATACAGGGATATTTCGCCTTTAAGGCCTATTTCGTGAATGTTATTTATATAAATGAGAAAAAGTAAGGGTCCCAAGACCGAGCCCTGAGGTACACCACATGTTATCGATGCTTGACTACTTAGATTCTCACCTATTTTTACTACTTGAAAGCGATTTAAAAGGTACGATTCTATAATTTTGTAAGCCTTACCGGTTACACCAATGCTATGCAACTTTTGTAAAAGTATATTATGGCTGATTGTATCAAAAGCTTTTTTTAGATCCACAAAAATTGCCAAGACTATCTGATTTTTATCAATATGTAACTTAATTTTGGTAACCATATCAATAGCAGCAGATACAGTGTTAGATTTTGATCTGAAACCATATTGTTTATCATATAAGAAATTAATTGTATTTAGGTAGTGACTAAGTCGAACGTGTATTAATTTTTCAAAAATTTTAGAAAACACCGATAATACTGAGATTGGTCGAAAGTTACCGGGGTCGGTTTTGTTACCCGATTTATGTATGGGAGCCACTTTAGCTACCTTTAGACTATCAGGAAAGGAGCCAGACTCAAAGCATTTGTTAATACATGTTGTTAGTTTATATATTATTAATTCTTTTATACATTTAACTGCTTTTGCACTTACACCATCAATGCCTATGGCAGTATTAGTTTTTAATTTATCAACAAGTTTAGATACCTCATCAACAGTTACTGGATACAGTGAGTCTAGGCAAACGGAGTCTGTTTGTGTTCGTACATTTGGTAATATATATGTTTTATTATTGTGATATACCTGAGGTATGGCCTTTGCTAATGAAGGGCCAATGGTAGAAAAATAGTTATTAAATATTTCACATATTTTCTTGGGATCGGTAATAGTGGTGTTCGACATTTTTAATATTGACGGAGCATAGGTTTCCATGGTTCTATTATTGGAAAGATTATTTATTAAGTCCCACATTTTTTTCGGTCTATTTAGGCATTCCTCAAAAGCTTTAAAGTAATATTTTCTTTTCGTTTTCTGGATATTTTCTTGTATAGCGTTCCTTTCTTTTATAAATGCCTCTTTTATTTTTTTATTATTGGGTTCCATTTTATATTTAGACCATAACATGTTTCTTCTATTTATGTCCAAAACTATCTTTTTATTAATCCAATCACTTTTGGGTGGGTTTAATATTTTTGTTTTCTTAATTTTGCTTATATTAATGCTATTAATTATATAACGTTCTAGATCTGTATAATTTGTAATATTTTCTCCCATTTCTTTTATGCTTTGATACAATTTTTCATAGTTTATAGCTTCGTATGCAACTTTTTTTTTGGGTTCTGGTTTATATTTTTCCAGTTCAAGATAAATATGTTTGTGGTCCGACATGCTTGATTCTATTATAGTTAAATGGAATGTGTGATTTTTTAAATTGGTACACACGTGATCTAAAATGGTTTTAGTGGTAGAAGTTTCCCTTGTGCAGTAATCTGCTTCAATTTTATTAAGAAAACTAAATCCATTTTCTTCTATCATTTCTTTATAATCCTTGGCTATCCGTTCGGAACAAAGTAAATCAATGTTGTAGTCACCAAAAACTACAACTCTTTGCCTCTTTAGTAGTTGAGTGGTATATGCTTCGAAAAAGTTTTTAATACCTGTGCGGTCTGGCTTATACACTACACCAATATCTAAGCAGACTTTTTCTAGATGTATCCACAAATAGTGTGTGCCTTCATCATATAGCTCTTCCGTTATATAATGCTTAAGGTGATTTTGGGCGAAGATAGACACTCCACCACCCTTTGTATTATTACGAAAGTTATAATAGTGAGTATAACCGGGTAAAGTCAATATTTTTGCTTGTTCTGTAGATTTAATCCATGTTTCGGTTATTATAATAATATGTATTTCTGTATTGAAAGAGTCAAGTATGCACTTTAACTCATCAAATTTACCTCTCTTGACAATACTGCGTGCATTCAGATAGAAAAAATTAAGGCATGATTTATTAGATATTTTAGTGTAAGAGGTACTTACTTTGTAAGATATTTTGTTATTTTCTTTTGTTTTCTTGGTTTCCCTTTGGATGAAGTTGGTAGCTTGTCGTTTTTTGGCTGTAGTTTTATAATTTTAGGTATTCCTTTAATATATTTTATACCAAGATCGCATTCCCCATTTTGTAAACGTTGTTGAAGTTGTTCTTTTAAATTCCGAAAGTTTACTTGTTGTTGTGGCGTTTGATCAGAGTATACCTTAATATTGCCTAAGGGTACTTTATTTTTATTTCGGAGTATATTTTTAGCCATATCAGCTTGCTCGAAAATAGCCTTGATCGGACGATGTTTATTAGGTTCATATTTTCCGAGCCGAATAGTTTTAATAGGTTGAGTACTATCTTTAGTTATTAATTGTATTATTTTTGAGACTTCATTTCTGTCGGATTCGTATCGTTCTTCTGGTTCTTCAATATTCCGTTCTATTAAGCCTGTCAAGATAATATTTCTTTCCCTTAACTTTCGTTCGTGAAGTTCGCCGATGACGTCATCATATGAAAATCCATGTGTCGGCTGCCCCAGTTTTAATTGCTGAATATCTTTTTCCAGTGACAATATTTTGTGTTCGGACTCATTTACTGAGTTAGTAAGATCCAGTATTTGGGCTTTCATAGTATTTTGTGTCAGAACAAGACTTTCCATGGTCTCTTTAATGGAAGAAATGTCATTACATATTTTGGTAAAATTTTCGTTTTGAGCAACTGTGAATTCAGTAAGAAAATTCATCATAGTGTCCATTTTGCTACGTATTTCTGATAACTCTTTTTTTAAATCATGTTCATCTTGTGGCATTTTTCTTTTATTACGGAAACTAGTTTTCGGTTGTTGAGAAACATCTTGAAACAAAGTTTGACTTTGTAAGTTCGGTTGGGATTCATAACGCCTATCATTGATGTCACTTCTAGTGGATAATTCATTCGACATATTGATCTATGTTGTAGCGTAATGCTGCCGGCCAATGCAGATAGGTAGGAGAGTAAAAAATATTAAGAAGTTGTCTCTTTTACCCGAGGTGAAGTGGGGCAGGGATCTTACCGATGTTGTGGTCTTGCGCAGGAGCAAGTAGTCTTAGAAGCGGACTCTGAAGCACAGCACTTTCTACCGAATAGTCAAGGCCATACAATTTAAATTTAAATGTAACAATCTTTAAATATTTTTAATTTATTTAGTGACACGTCTGCTCTGCATGCACTCACCATCAAACGTTTTCTCGTTACAACTCGTTAGAAACCGTACATATCTGACAGAAGAGAACTTGGCTGCTCCCAGCAATGGGACGTTAAAAGGATAATATAAATATACGGCGATAGAAATAATAATGTATACTTAGAAGTAATATAAGCTATCTTTAGCACGACACCACAAGTGTTTATAATGAAATTGATACTGAAGAACTAATGAGGTGCTATTATGGCTTGAGTGAAGCAAGCACGGGTCACTACTCACTAGTAATGAATATTATACAAAAATAACTATTCCGTACCGGATATAATGGAGCCAAGAGCGTTCATTTTCAATTAGTATAGTTTGGAAGAAAAACAAAGAAAACTCCTGCATATTGTAAACTCGGGCTGTCAGACTGTTATTGTTGGCGGGATATAACTAATAACAACGTCGGTACGTACGTAATATGCTGAAAAACTGTAATTTCTGTTAGACAGTTGTTTCCATTTTGAAAATACAATTTAAATATTTTCGGATTATTCGCGCATTTTCTGTCGATTTTTTTCTAATTTTATAATTCAAAATCATTTTATAACTTTGGGAATAGCCGTGCATTGTGTGTGCGTGTTACTATACAATGATCTTTGAGATGTCTTAAATCATAGTCTCTCACGTAAAGATGATATGCTGTATAGCATGAAGCATCGAAAACGTTGGGAACCAAAAACCAAAATAAACATGCAACAAAATACAAAAACATATTTTTATTGTGTATTTTAAAATGCCAAATTTTAGTATAAATCTAAAAAATGTGTTATTAACATACATTTTAATCTTTCAATTGACTAGTAGAAAAAATAAAATCTAAAATAAAGTAAATAGGATGAAATATGAAATATAAAAATCATAAGTCACCTATTTCAAAATAACAAAATAGCACACGTTACGTTAAATTAGTTTCTCTAAATTCAGCTTTTCATATCAAAAGCTATCAAAGGATATTCGGCCAAGTTTACTACAAACGATATTTCTACAACAATTTCCGAAACAAAATAGAATATGCTGGAGTAAAGGAAAGTATGAAAATATTTGATTTTATTTTCTTTGTACCAAACATAAGTGAAGAGATTTGCCAAATGGGTCGTATTGTATTACATTTTATTTACAATACAATTGGGTATTAGTATTTTTAAAAGCGAAAATATGCCAACTACAACAACAAACTACATTGCGTGGTAATTACAATTAAAAATGTCCCACAGAAATTAATCGTAGAGAATAATCACATGTTTTTACATTTAAAAATAAAACTAATTGTAAATAAAAGTTTTTTTTCGGATTGCGGATTTTTCGGATTTTCGGTTCTCGATGATTTGAATGCTCTACTACAATGGTGACAAGAAAAACTATGGCTTCAAAGGTCTCAAAGGCAATTTTGTACCAGTTACAGAATAATTTCGTAAAAATAGTTTTATTTAAAAAGTCAAATATCCGAGTAAATCTAAGAAAAGTTTAAATAGAACCAACTTCGACTTAGTATTAGTTTCATATAAATAAAGCAAAGTAGGAGAGCCAGCAGGAAAACCTCGAAGGAGTCAATTAACGTAATGGAGTGCAAAAAAATGTAAGGAAGTCTAGAAGTATTTTTGTCTATTTCTATACCTTCTAATTTCTATGACAGTATTATATTTTCTTTATATAGATTTTATAGAAATTAAGAAAAAAATAATGCATTGATTATGCACTGAATGATAATCTATATTTTGATCTAATTAAGATAGGGGAATAATTAGAAAGGGAAATTTTAATTTGTTATGAATGCTTTTAATTAAGTTATTTAATATACCCTAAGTTCAAAAATTTGCCTAATTTCCATCTTTTCATTAATGGATTCAGAAAAAACTGTAGAAATTAAAGTATAGATTAAACGTAATCTAACTGCCCTATCAATTGTATGTATTCAGCCCCTTTCAATACAGTCCTATCAACTGCCCTCCCTATCAATTGTCCTCCCTATCATATTAACCATTAGAGGGAGGCAGTAGTGAAAACTAGTTATATTTTAACGGGAAATCGATAAAAACCTCCATTCGACGCAATGACCCGAGCAGGACAGTACAATGTGTCAATCTATGCACCAATTAAGTTCAAACGGGGGAAGGTTTAGCATTTTTTATACAATTTGTAAGGTAATTGAATACCACGGGTCGATCGGACGACTAAATCGTTTTCAAAAACTGTTTTATAAATCCTTAGAAAGCAGAAAATTGGAAGCATTAAATGAAAAACTAAGTACTTAACTATAAAACAGACACTAAAGTAAAATCGATTTGTTACAGTCAATAGGTTATTTTGGTCCTATAAGGATGTGTGACATATAGGTTTATAGGGACTACAAACTTACAATTGGTAAAAAAATAAAATACTCCCTACACGATTCAAACCTGTGTCCTCTGGTGTTGTGAAATCATTATAAATTGAAGAGGAATGTTAATCAAATCAATTTATATCATATATGAGTTCGGTATCACATTATATTCTGTTGTCTTTAATAAAAAAATCATAATTTTTCTGTTAAAATAAAAATAAGCTCTCTATTGAAATTAAAAAAATGAAACCAGAGGCTTTTCCACAGAATTAAAAAAAGCTATATGAAAAATGAACAAGACACCGTAAAAGTATGTATACAACCGGGCATACATTCGTATAATTTATGATTCCCTTTACTTAACAAACTCGGGATGTAATGGTTGTTGAGATGAAGAGAATTAGCTGGGGCGGCCTTCGTTTCTCGTATTCTGAACAAAACAACAAATGGCTCTACGAACATATAGGTACTTGTTATTTCTACATATTCACCTACACTATACATAAAGAGGTAAGGATTTGTGTTCGTATATAAGGCATAATTATTTTAAAAAAATAATAGTAAATATAAAAAAGAAATAACGTTTTTGAAAGTTTTCATAATTTATGTGAAAAATCGACCGCACATTAAAAGAAAAAGTAAAAAATGCGAAGTTTGAAATATAGTGGAAGTTGCGGGAATTATGTAAGAGTAGAGTCCTGAGTATGGCCACTGTACAGTGTAATTGTATCTTAAAATGCCATAAAGAACTTTTAACACGTACCTATTATTAGTTGATTATTAAATTAGCATACAAATATATAGAAACTAGCAATTCCCGCGGCTCCGCCCGCGTTCTAATCGTCTAAAAATAAAAAATAAACAATCTCGACAGGTCCACCCTTATCACCTAGAGTACTAAATATACACAAAAAAAAGCCGTTTCAGAGGAGTTCGATAACAAACACTGTGCCAAGAGATTTTTATATATTTGATTAGATAACGAAGAAAAAAATATTACATCCAAAAATACCATAGCGTTGAATTAATTTTCACTCATACGTCAAAAAACTAAGATTCGATCACAAATAAAATTTTGTTTTCAAGAAAAATAGTAGTCGTACTCTTTTCTCAGTTTCTAGATCGTTTTAGCCAGGGTGAAAGGAACAAAGGTAGTAAAACAATGGATCTAGCTTCATTTAAATGTCTCTGTGAGAGACCTATTTTAGCGGCTTCGGGGAGAAATAAAAAAAAATACGTAATAGAGCTAGTACTTTAAGTTAAAACGAATAGATGTATACTCGTACATGCAACTTTCGTGTTTTCAGTTTTGTTCAGACATAAATACATTAAATATGTATTAATTAAAAACAGTCCGTAATATCATAATAAAGGACCTTATGAATTTTTATAACACCTTTTAAAGGAACTTTGAAATTGATTTAGACAAGGAATTATCTTGCAACTTACACAAAAGTAAACAAATTAAAGTCTAAAACTTGTCAAGTTGGAAACAATAAAATAGTGATATGGAGAAATACAAAGTATGATCGAAGCTTTATAAATGTCACCTCACCTTAAAAATGCTTATAGATAGCGGCACCAATATACCATTCTACCAACCAATAAATCTAAGATAAAACTCGATACAATTTATTCAAAGGCCGAAATAATTCGATATAAGAAAATCGATTACATTACATATATTTTAAAATAATTAAAATCATTTCATTAATGAACGAGAACATAACACAACTAATGTCAACCATTGCTACGAGAACGTGACTTATTAACACATGAGCTACGAAGTTTTGCGACTTGATTTGTGCGAGCGTTGTAAGGGGCTTCAGCCTTCAGGTACCAATTAATATACAGTGAAATACAATATTCAGACTGTCTTTGATGTGTGATATATCGGTTTGGAAATAAACAGTAACCTTTTATAAATTAGTGCGCGGAGTAGTGACTAAATAATGAATAATAGATATGTTATACTTTCTTAGATTTACGCGAATATTCGACATTATAAATGAAACTACCTTTTCGGATTTTGTGGCGGATTTATTTAGATTTTTAGTTCCCGACGTTTCGAATGCTTTAAAGCAATCATGGTCACGGGAGAGACCATGATCTCTAAAAGGTATTCATAATAGATATGTTATAACGATTTGTATAGAAATTTTCTCAGAAATTATATTTTCTCGGCTTTTTCTATGTACATCTATATGTTATACATGAGAATTACTTCCTCTTGAATCGCTCTATAATTTGATGAAAACCGTATTAAAATCAGTTGCGTTGTTTACAAGATTTTAGTGAACAGACGAAAGCGAATTTATTTTATACTTAGAGATATCTATCAACTGTTCTCATTAATATTACAACGCGAAAATTAATTTGTTTGTTATCATATGTCATTCTTTATCGACTTGATAAAAATGACATATTCGTAGCTGGTAATAAATTGCACATATGTAGGTTACTTTTTATCACGGCAAGCAAAGCCAGGGCGGGACGCTAGTGCTTAAAACAATTAATACAAGTATTTGAACAGTAATCGATGCGTGGAATCAATTAGTGAGGCACAATTAACTTTACACTGTTGTACCTAATCGTGTGCTGACTTGTAGTGGAGATTTGCACTAACACGACTGCATTCATAGTTCTAGCATTACGAGTATGTATGGACACAAAGACTCGGTCGGGTTTCTGTGATGTTACACGTATTATGTAGTTTAAAGGCAGCATGTTTTCGTTGTAAACACAAAGAAAAAAAGATAAAAAAACATAATATAATATGTACAAAATAACATAAATTTATTTAAATTACAATTCTATAGCTTGAATAAAGCTTTATAAAAATTTGAAGTATTGAAAAAATAACTGTTAAGTACACCGTTAAAGCAAAGTTATTTGGTAGGTTAACCTTCAATTCACTTATTTCCTATAAAATTTGACTTTCTCACATCATAGAGTGCCGTAACTAACAGTTCACCATAGCATTTGGTACAGAATTTTACCACACACTGATATAAAGGAGGAATACCTAAATTTTACGCAAATTAACTTAATATAGATGATACAAAATTAGTTTAGATCCTGAAAACACGTATACCGGCGTATATACTCGTACTAAAATCTAAGGCGGGGCGCGACCGTCGGCGCCCAAGGCCCGCCGCCGACTGCCGCCGCCCGGGACGCGGCTGGCCGGGACGCAGCACTAGCATATTGCATTCTATCGACGTTATAATTATCTGAATATTGAATTTAATGAACGCTAGCAAACTTTTTACTTTTACGAAACGACGGAGGAAGAAAAGTATAGCGCTTATATTTACTGCTTAATGAAGCGATAAATCTAGCCTGAATTTTTCTTTTAGAATATACTTTCCATGTTCTTATTACATCTTAATACCGGAAGTGGATATTAGGATGAAAGTTTTTGTATATTATCCTTTTTTTACAAAAAAAAAAAGATATCAACACTAACAAGATAAGTGTCAAAAACCAACACTGTAAGTCCTTTTATTGAAAGGAAGAGATCATAATGACTACTTATTTTACAATGGACGATTGAGAAAATAAGGATTTATCTATATAATTTACTAAAAACACAACCTTATTAAACCAAATACGAAATGTTTGTGATTTGAAGCAAAAAGTTAATGTGATTTTTCCATGTAGATAGTTCACGAGCCCGAGTGTATCATAACCTACTTTCTATTTTGATGCATTCAAATATTCCCGTAGGGTAATAAAAGTATGGCGAATTACTAGTAAATTTATAAAATTCTAAGCTTATAATGTATGACAGTATATCTTCAGACGCAAGGGATGTCTTTTGGGTGAAAGCCATAGAAACTTTAATGACATTCCATTTCCAACTTTCCGCCAATTTGCGACATTACGTTGTGATAATTCAAAGAGTAACTTTATATTCAAAGAGGAATATAGAAATAAAAAGCCCATTGATAATCAAGGTGGAATGAAAAGCTCTAGAATGTGTCCGTGTATACTTAGACCACTATTTCACATTAAAAAGGCTGGACGAATTTTGATGAAATCGAATACTCAAATAGAATTTGCTACTAGACGAGACAGGATGGAAAATTTTAACTTAGTCGAATCTGTACATTTTTTTTTAATTTGTTTTTTTTTTTTTTTAATTTGTCTAATAAAAATTTTATTGCAGGATAATATCACATCCCAGAGCAGTCTATACTAACCGTAAAGACGCACTTAGGGACGAACCCGAGTGGAGCTAGGGCGAATCGCTAGTTTAACATAAATAACTGAAAGTAACAATGAAACATCAATGTGAATGTATTTACATAAGCACGGCACGGTGGAACAACGAGGTATACACATTTTAGGGACACTTTGTACATTGTAAATATCCTTGTACTGTTCAACATTTACAGTTGTTATTTACTTGCTACAGCAAGATTACATTTACTTACAACACAAGATTACATTTACTTACATATATCAATATAGAATTCGATTTACCATAAGTTGCTCTTACTTATATTATTTGCAAATGCTAATGAGCTTACCTTTTTAACCCAAAACACAAAAGAAGAATGTCATAAGTTTAATGTATGCATCTGATCGATGATTGCAACGATATGGTTACTTTGCCCTGATGCTGAAACCTACAAGATACCCTAAATTTAAATTAGCGATTAGTTTATATAAAGTCAAATTTATCTGAATCTCTCATTCGCCAAGTAACAAATTTCAGAAAAAATCTAGGCGAAGCGGATAAAAATTACTTGCTTTATATATATTGAGTAATTTTAACATTATACACAATTTTATTATATATTAAAGTCGACTGTAACCATTAAGATAAACGAAAACACCCCTCGAGATCATTATGCCTTTTGTCAGTTAACCGAGCTATTAAGTTGGTGTAGGAAAATATAGGCGAAATGAACGCAAATGTATTTTCCGGGCCAGCGGCTAGCGACTGGCGACGTGATGAAACAAAAATATCATTCAAAGCCATCGTTCTAAACCTACACAAGCGTTGACCGACGGTGTCAAGGTGCCGGTGTTTACGTATTAAAACATACAGACGAATTGAGAACCTCCTCTTTTTTGGAAGTCGGTTGAAAAAATTGTAAGGGTACTAGTTATTTCTTCAAATTGGTCGATAACGAAATTGAATACTCTAATACGCGAAAAATGATAAAGTTTCGTAAAATACATTGGTACAAAATGCCGAATGGAGAACATCTCTTTCGAATTAACTTTTACAAACTGCTACACATTAACCAGTTAATGCATATTTGTGTTCAATGATACGACGTGTATTTATAATACATTAAGCCTATTTCAGTGAAGTAAAAATGTACCGAAATCACTTATTAAGTTCTGTGAAAGGTCAATGTATAAAGCAGCATGATTGATTACATGTAATCTAAAGATAACATAAACGTTCAATTATGAACGAAAGCTAAATTTCACCATTTATTTTGTGATTTATAGAATGTATCTTTATACAAAAAAAAGATAATTAAAATCGTATTAAAAATGTTAAAAGAAATTGAATACTATTATACGGAGAATCTGAAAAAAGCTACATTTCATATATCAATACATGTAAATGCTAAAAAGCTTCCATCGCAACATAAATAATTTATATTACAATAACTCAATCTGCAAGACTTATGATTTAAGTAAAATAAAATTGCAGACTAAATATATCAAAGCTTTGTAAATTACTTTTATTAATATATAAATTCTTTAAATTTCTTCAAAAATTACTAAAATTGTTCTTTTTGTAAGCTTCCAGAGCGACGTTTCAAATGCTTTACAGTTATCACGGTCACGGGGGAGACTAAGGCTAGAGACGTCTCTAAAGATTATTATTAGATTGTGTCAGAAACCCAAAGAATATTAATTTTTAATTGACTTTTTATTCAAAAAAAAATCTATAGTTAGCGAGAAAACGCACCAAACGAAAGGGACCTTAATTTAATACCAGATTCGTTTTGAAACAGTAGTAGGTCAGTTAAACAACATTAGAAAATAACAGTTTAATAGACTTGGAGCACTATATATCTTACAAACTTTTACGAGTATTTCAGTTCGTAAAACACTCAACGATCCTGCTTTACCCCTCCAATAGAAGCGCTTTATGCATGAGGCACCTATTACCTACATCTAAACCTAAAACATTGATACAGTCTGCAAATTGACCGTCATCCAACTAGCGTTTAACAAATTCCCAGTACTACTCTGTGCGCAAAAAACATTTGAGTTTTTAGAAATTGATAAAGAGTTTACCCACTACCCAGTATATCGACACACGAAGCTATCGGACTTTCGCGAGATTGTTTAACGTACAAAAAAACTAAACGTACAATACATATCGTATCGTTTTAATAAAATGTTACATAATATATTTGTTGTAGTTTATTTTATATTTATTTCCAGTAAATATAACATAATTATACTTTCAATTCACACTATATAAACGTAAATTAATTAATACCAGGCACTATTTTTATCATTAGTTAAGTTGCAAGTCTCACGTGTATCTATAGATATGTATATTTAAGACTATCCTAAGAACTTACCCATAAAAAAAAATAGATATTTCACAATTTATATATTTGATTACACTTTTGTTGGGAACAATATCGATTAACTAAAAAAATCTTCGAAGTAAAGCAACGCAAGCAACAAAGCAATGAAAACATTTTACAACTCAAACCAAGATTTCTGTACGCCCACTTCCATGGAGAGCATCTGTTAGCTAAAAAATCAATGTAATTCCACCTTTGTGTGTACAATATCTTCAACCTGGGCAGAGAACATCGGTGGCATTATAAAAGCATCTTATAAAGGTAAATAAAGAGAACCTGTTTTGTTATTTACTTTAAGTATATATTCATTATTTTTTTAGAATCATAAAGTAGAGTAAATAACGAATAATAATATATAGTATTTACATAAAAAATCTAGACTTTGACGCAAAATTACTGTGAACGGACCTACTAGAAATAATTTCGGTAATGCTTGGTCAATATTTCCAGGTAGCTCTACCTGTCTGTCTCGTCGTTAATGAATGGAATTATAAACACATTTGAATTTTCACTCGAGTTAAATTAAATTATTATAAGCTAAAGTGTTAACATTTCTAAAAAATAAATTTGTAAGGAACGACTTTGTGATTTTTGTTTTAAAATATCTGACGTTTTAAATACATTCTGAAGGACTCTAATCAAAGCCCAAACCGGAACTCGAACGCAGAACCTCGGCAAGCCGTACCTGCTAGTCAGTAGAAAGGTACCTGCCTTTTAGTATTATATTTTTAATTAGTAACCCGCTCGCTTCACTCAGGCCGTAATTGCATACCGACGCTCATTTATTATATACAAGGTTTCTCTAGAAACATTATAGAAAACAAAAGAACTATGAAATTAACTGAGATAGTATAGTAACAATACATACATCAACTATGTAACATAAAAGCACTTATTACACACACAAACACGGCACCTATACATCGAAGATAATGAAATTTTCAAACAATAGAATTTTTCTAAAAATATTTAATTCTTCTCACTTAGAGTTATATTATGTGTAAACAGGATGTCCCTAAATGCTGTTTATGTTCTTGCTAAAATTAGCCGAAATCTTTTAGATTACAGACAGTTATTTTTACATTGTCACACTTATAATATGAATACTAAGGCTTTATTAAATTGTTAATTTCTAGGTCTCCAGTTATATACATATTTATGCAGGAAGCCAGATATACATATTTACGCGAACAAAATGAAAATGCACACGTTCTCGCGTGAAAAATCGTCGAGACATGCTTATATTTCTAAGTGCCATTTTAAAATACCATCTAAAGCTGCTGAAACTTGTTCTGGGGATATCTACTGCACTAAAAGGAGAATGAAGCATGCAATTTCAGAGGTGCTTAACGTGAGAAGGTGCTTAGGTGCTTGAAAATTTTTGAAGCAATATTCAGTACTAGGTTTGCAGGTCTTTGTGCTAAAAAAGATTTACAAATGCGTAAGATAATATATTCAGATTATAGAACACGCCATAGAAGTATGCATACTACATATATATGCATATAATATTATGTATGTACATTGTACATATAAAATATACATCCTCTTTTATAAGCAGTCGGGTAAGAAATTTAGTTGTCTTGCAGCAGTCTTACAATCGTCTTTGAGTTACAATGTTATATTCCTTTAGAAACTACATCACGTGTAGTATTTTAAAGCATATCTAAGGAAAGACATGAGAACACTCTACTACGATTGACGTAGCGGGCGACGCTACACTGCATTGTTTACAATTCGTTGAGTATTTGGCCGTAACATTTTGAATAAATTTTTTTATTTAGACAACGATTTGAGATTTACACTTTTAAAGTTTATTTATATAGCATGTCTAATCCGAAAAAACGCAATTTTACACAGAACCATTCATTTTTTATATAAAGTGCCTAGTACAATTTAGGAGATCGGTAAATCTAAATATCGGTCGACAGGCACTTTGTATTTAACATTTACATTTAACAGTAAAAAAATCAATTTAATTGTACCTACTACATGCTATGAAAAAGCTATGTCCACTAAAACCTGAAATTAAATGTACTATGCAAATTACTAGATACGTTTGGTGCAATTTGTTATGATCCTACTTGCTGCGCCAGCGGTCGCGGTAATATGTGTGCATTTAAAGTTAGTTATATATGTGTAGTGTATCAACTATCTGGTATCCGTAACACAAGCCTCGTAGCCTACTACGGAATTAGATGGCGCTGTGTGTGATAATATCCCAACATATTTACACATTTTTATTTCAAGGAAGTGGATGGAATGGATGTCATAAACACCTTACGTCAGTTCTTAGTACTTCTGCTAACGCAAACCTACGCAAAGTGTAAGCTCATATCCGCTATTCCTTGTATCCTGTAAGCTCTGCGGATATTGAACTCTCACAGTTGCACAAGTTTATTCAATTTCAGTATGCATAATACGCGGCGTACGTTTCTAGTTGTGTACCAGTGTGTAGTATATAACAATATTTACACAATCTATTTGAGATAACATAAATAACATAAAAAATAATAGTTTGATGTAACAATATGAAGAGATGACCGATTTGATTATCGTCGGAGTTAGTGTAGGCAGAAAACACTTTAGTGTTACTTATAGATATTATGATATATTATGATATAAGTATCCAGCAAACGTTAATAGTTATGTTAATCAAAATTTATTTAGTACAAATTCATGTAAAAAATTAATATTAAATATATTTTAGAACGTATTTTTTAAGAATCATTAAAATAAACAAATGAATTAAGTATCCAAATTAATTTCGAAACGAAATCATCTAAAATGCTAATCTTCAGTTCGTCAGACGTCTATTGAAAAGTTCACGTTTTGACTTTGCCATTTATGAATAGTATTAATTAATGAAGGCACATTCAGTACGTTTTAGATGATATATCAACAGATAATTTTAACGAACAGATGAAATATAATACGAAAAGGTAAACTGTTTATATTCAGAATAAATTTCGTTTTTACGCTTACAATATATATAATATGTATAGTGTATCAAATATCTGGAATCAGTCAGCCAGCCCAAGCTACCATATACTCGCTTGGGACATTAGTGTATGGCAACTTGGGCTGTCACGTCCGTTGGCCGACTATATGTTCATCATAGGCTTTGGTAATAGTTTGATGGTTTTACCCGGGCTTCCTTCTGCAGTTGAAAGGTTTTCCCAAGGGAAGCTTTTGAAGCATAGACACTATAGTGTCTATTGATATGACGGTGACGAAGTGAGCCACTGGCGAATGTGGTCGCGGTCGTCTAATGCACAGTTTTCTTATTATTTTGTATACTTTTATACGAAATTCATTCAGTTATAATTTATGTATGCACTAAATTTTATTCAAATTCATGAAAAACATACACGCACGTACAAACTTTTATATTTATGTAGATAATAAGTAATCCAATTTTACCATCCGAAGAAGCCCGCAATTAATAATTCTAAGCCATTACGAAAAAAGCTCGCAATTTCTAGTAAACTAAATATATGAAGGACGGGCAAAAGGGATATGTTAATTTAAAAATAAAATTTAAAATATCTATTATAATCATATTTATTCTTAGTTTTGGCAAATACTTCTTTGCGTAATTGACGTTTATAATTAAAGTTAAATAGAAATAAAAATAAAGAAATTCTTCTACAAAATTGAAAAAGAAAAAATAGTCCATATTATCCGTTTTGCCCTACCAGGGCGGGCAAAACGAATACTCAGGTCGGGCAAAACGAATACTGATTAGAAAACGCTATTAATCGAAACAATCGTCGCAAAAATATGAACCACGTCCCGAATATGAAGAACAGTCTTCATGTGTCCGCTCTTGGCAGGTCCCACATTGAATCCAATCTTCTCTCGGCGGGTCAAAATATTTTTCTTTGCATACGGTGCACAGGTACGATGTCATAGATTTTCTCGAGGCTTTTTTTGTTTGCTGTTGTCTTTTGACACCGGATGGACCTGGAGCATCGATTGGAGCTTTTCTTTTTGGAGCTGCAGTATCTTTTTTTGTCTTTGAGTGGTGATTATAGAAGAGCTAGTTAAGATTTCTGACTGTTGAGATTTACGTTCTCGTGTACTCTTTCGAACTGACTACCGAATTTACTCTCAGCATTTTTCCCTAACGCGCCAAAAGAAGTATAACTTCAAAAACAGAAAGTATCCGTTTTGCCCAGTTCCGTTTTGCCCGTCTGGTAGTTTTATAACATAACCTTAAATTATTACAAACTACAGCGATTAAAATAAAAAAATAACTTGATTATTTCATGTTCATTCATTATATATTCCATTTTAAAAAAAAATATTTGCCTCGTCCTTACCAAATTAAAATAATCTCTGTATACTTACGGTTAAAAATTTGAATTTTTTTCCTAAATTTCAATATTTATAAAAAAAAAATGTCACAAGTATGTGAGGCCGATGTATGTATGGTATGGTGCGAGTAGTTATATAATGGAATGATAGATGGTAGTCTAAAGTATTTCTACCGATCGACCAGCGATTTGAAACGATTATTCATTTTGCCCGCCCTCTCCGTCTTGCCCGTCCGTCCCCTATATTATTAACATTTAACCAATTAAACACATAGGTAAATATATACGAGTATGTACTTGAAAATTTATAGGACGTTTTGATACTCATATCCAGACGAAGTGTATACTTATTGAATATACGTAAGTTGTAACCAAGTTAAATATCTACTCAGTAAGGTGGCTGTAACTAGGCTACCGCGAAGTACGTAATATATATTAATGATTTTACAACTATTGAATGTTGAGAGTTGTTTGCTGAAGTTCGACTGGGGGGAATTCAATCATAATAGCCTGTATTATATATGATATAAACGACCAGTAGCCTAGAGGTACCGCGCCGCGCTGGCTTGGCAAACCAAGTCAAGCGGGTTCCACTCCCGATTCTCGCACCTCTGATATTTTATCGCGAACTGAACCCGTTACCTGACAAATAGTAGACAGCGCCTCATATTTTCGGGATACCATAATTTACATATTTTTTATTTAGTTTATTTCTTCAAAGTTCGATGGTTATTATATCACAACTGTCTTTTAACAGAATATATTCACTAAAACGTCTACTTTCGAATTACTTCTATCGGTAACCTTTAAAGCGACATTTTAATAAAGTTCAAAAAGGTTCGAATTGTAAGTTGACATTTACAAAAGTGTTACTTAAGTACCGGTTAAGCGGACGTAATTTTTTTTTGTTTTTTTTTTTTAATACAACGCTTTTAGAGTCAAGCAATTTTATAACTGTGGAATACATTAAAATTTTGAGATCTAGGTTTATTCGGTCATTAATTTCTATTTGAATGATTAATATTCATCTCTGCGTCATTGTGTTCAATTAAGTTTAAAATATGTAAATATTAACGTTTATATATAAACTAGCGACACGCCCTCGCTTCGCAGAGGCCCGTCCCTAGATTTAGCGCGAACAAAGCCACGGGTTACACTAGTAAATGTATACAAAAACTTGACAAATTATATACTAAAAGCTTCCTCGAGAGCTACTCTATCCAATGGTGAAAACAGCACGAAAATCGGTGTAGTAGTTTTTGAGTTTATCACGAACAGACAGACAGACGCGGTGCAGGACTTTGTTTTATAATATGTAGTGATAAATATTACTAACGGTCCGAATATAAACAATATCAGTATCTATATGTTCGAGCAATATTGATTTCTCTTCACAGACTTCCAGCACTAACTTTTTAAGTTTAAGTGTTCAGAGCCTACCCTCAAATACTTCACTAGAAGTTCTATGTAAAAGTTCCACTATCCACCTTCTAGTTCCATTTGGCTGTTATTATTGTCACAAGAACTCCACAAACTTACAAAGTTTCAAATCGATCGACGCGACGGTAAGATGTAGCTTTAAATGGACTTCCAAGATTTGATTACTTACTGCTTACAACTAGAACTAACAAAAGCAAGTTAAGTTACTAGTTATAACTTATAAGTAATAACTTAAGTAGTAGTTATAACAAAAACACTTACATAATCAGACAAACACGTATATCTCCATAAATCCTTGCATTTATAAACACATATTATCTTGAATGCACAATTCAACGATGTACAACATAAAAGTATAACATTAATGATCTGATAGAACTGATAGAACATAAAAAATTTTTACTTCATTAAAACACCATATTAATTTTCATAAAATTGATACCAACTTTTGAATAGAAACAGTGCAATAATATTCATATAAAAATACGAACATTTTAAGCATTTTTAAAGCTTCAAATAAAAGCTCTTTAACACACATTATAATAACTTATACTGACCTCGTGCAGAATATCATCATTGAAAGCATTGTGTGCGTTTAAGTTGAACTAAATAAAAACAATTACCTGTAACAATAAAAAGTTAATCAAACAAAAATCATAAGAGAAAGAACCACGTATATTTAAATATTACAATATCTATAATTACTTTGACTTCTGCCCTTTTCTACATCCCACTGCTGGGCACAGGCCTCCCTTCAATACGAGGGAGGGAGGGAATAGGTCATAGTCCACACCACTGGCCAAATGCAGGTTGGTATGTACGAGTATAATAGAATACAAATTTATATGTACATTAAAGAAATATTCATAAGAGTTTAACAATCTTATTATAACATAAGTACGCATTTATATATCAATTTATAACAAAGTCGAGGACAGAACCTAAAGTTCAAAAACAAAACATAGCAAATGTATATAAGGAAAGGTTAAATGTACATACAATATACATACATATATGTATATACTGAGGGTCAGAACAAGTTATCATAAGCGTACGATACCGTTTTACATAAACATAATACGAGATTGTATGAAGACCGTTACATCTTGAATCAAAGCACTTCGTATTGATACAACAATCTGCTCGAAAATATTATAAGCTCCTGACGAATCTCCGAAATGTGTTTCTAAGGTTTGCATTAAACAAAAAGACACAACATTGTAATTTAGTTATAGATTTTACCGGACTTCAAATAGCTTGGTTCAATTTGTAGATTCCCTACTTGCTGTGCCAGAGATCGCAGGTTCGATACTAGCTCAGGGCATTTATTTGTGTGATGAGCACGAATGTTTATACTCCAATCATGGGTGACTACATGACATACATACTATTTATGACTATACAAAAAGTCCTAACCATGAAGTATAAATGACGCCTAAACAGTTCTCGACCCAAAAATAATTTGTTTGAGATAAATAAGTAAAAATACCACTCAAATAAATTAGAAGCGATATAAGAAAAATACCCGTGTGTGTAATATTGAGAAATGAAAGGCGATAAGTTTGATGGCGTTAAATGATTTATTGGAGCGAAAGAGACATATAATGTGTGAATGAAAGAAAGGATGGACTGAAATGCCAAAATATATTATATAAGTGATTTTCTGACTTACCGTTTTTTTATTTTTCTTTCATTCGTTCAGCATTATACATTATTATTATATGCTTATTGAATATCCATACATAACATGTTTTACCACTTATTTAGTAAATACCCTACTTTACTCCATAATAATATTGACAGTAACCATAAAAGTTTTAAGACTTAGATACATAACAACCAACTCTACTAAGACGTGAAACAAAACCTCGAACGTCTTCTTCCTATGTACGAGTACGGGTTCTCCAACTATCAATTTGCCAGAGCATTGTTTTCCGTCGCATGTACACTACACAAGAATAAGACTACCCTCAGCACCTGGCGTCGTCTACGATCGATACGGCGCGACTAGGTACCTACTAGGGCGCCGGGGTTTTCATTTAAAAATAGCCCGGAAGTTAGACATTTCCATAGGAAAATACACCCTTAAACCACGGAGTAAGGGTGACTATCCCATGTAGCGTATCTAGACAATGCTATGACAATAAGTACATGCATGTACATTATGCAGTTACGCAGATTTATTTCGGCATAATATAAAAGTTTATTAGAGCAAGAACCAGGTTGAATGCATAATATAATACAATCCTTTGTTGCTCAGCTTCCATATAAATATTTGAAACACTTTTCATACTTAAGTACTCTCTTTCCGGTCTGGAAGTAATTTATATTACGTGAAGTCAGGTACAAATTCTTAAAAAAGAACTTTTCGAACTGTATACTAAAGTAAACAAAATAAAATGCCAAATGTTAGGATGAAAATCTTTCAATTTATACATTTATTCGGGTGGTTTATAGCAAATTTATGGTTTCCTCCTTTGTTCCATCGATCTCAATAAACGTTTTGCAAGGCATTTGTCTACCTCGACACTCGACGTCAGGTCAAGCTTGACATATGGTTTGGTGATCCCTCTCAACATACGTTACGAGTCTCGTACATGTGTTATGTACTCAGAAACTTCCCACGTTTTATTTAATTTTAAAATAAGGGTTCTGCATGTTAATATTTGGCATAAAATAATTTAAAATAAGCTTTTCCATATATATTACTTTTATGAAACTTTTCTCGCTGCCTCTTCTCATCAGAACCGAAGAAGTCTTTGAAGCCGGTGTAGATTTTGCACGAATTTAAATATTGATATATATATATATATTAGTTTCAAAATGTAACTACGAATAAAATATATTTCGATTTGAAACAAACCTATTTCGGAATGCGTTACTTAAAGGCATTGATTGACTACAGTAATACCAGCTCTGAGCACCACTTTCCAATTCTGTGGAAACACACACGACACGTGCATACATACGTACAATTCTACAAATACCGTCTGAGCCTAACCAAATATTTGGCACGAGCCAATCTAACCGAAACGCTGAAGACCGAGCATATACAGTATGCTGTTTCAAAGCTATGATAGAGGTGTTATAATATAATCCTGAACGTATCTGTTATGTAGTCTGTGGTCGTGACGCTTAAGTTTAATATATATACTATAATCATATCTGTCACACAGCGCACTGTCACTTGGCATCATCTACATTATAAAATATAAGTCGTAACTCGTAATCCAAATTCATCCTTGTGTAAATACATTACTTAAATAAACTGAAGCCGATAAAGAAGCATCTTTTATTTACCTCCAACAAGACAGAGGGACTCATGAAGGGGTGTTTGTTGCCTGTGTTTGCTTATTGAAATTATTTATATACCTACTATATAGGTAAATCGACTTTGAGATCGCGAGTTCGATTTTTACAAATATGAATAACACTAAAGTTTGTTATACTTAAGGATAAAAGCATGATGAGCAGAAACTTCTTACCAATCGTGTGTCCCTCGAAAAAAAAGAGAAAGAAAGAGAGAGAGAGAGAGAAAGAGAAAAAGAATAGTATCATATTTAACTCTAAGTAAACAACTTCCCAAATCCCAATGATCTCATTTTTCAAAATAAACTTGTAAAATTTTAAGGCAATTGTTCTAGAAAACATAACTGTTTCAAAGCGTATGACAAGTTAACACATAACGGTGTATAATGTGCAAATTATTCTCACATTATATTGTATTATTGACTTAACCTGATTTGTATATTAGGAAGTGGGTCAGTCACAAATCAAGACAAATAAAAGTTGACAACGTTTTAACGTCATATCTTCTAACACGCAATTGTTTAGATGTTATGTAGGTCACAAGTTTAGTTCCTATTTGGGGCCACAATTTAAAATTTTTTTTAGTTAATCTTCAGCAAAGCACAAAATAAACATGAAATATTAATTTATAGGAACAGCAATTATAGAGTATGGTATAAGTATAGATAGATATTATTATTTTGCTGTAATCTTAATGGTAAATAATTACCTTAATTAAATATGAAGTATTATTTCACACACGGACACACTGTACAGAATGTACATGAACATTATATATATGTAGATCTGATATGAAAAAATATGAGTACTTCAACTTATTTTATGTGAATACGTTGCTCTATTTTAGAAAAGAGCAATAAAGTCGTTCCATATCTAAAAAATTTATATACCCGTACGTGTGTATTCAACCTTTTTCTTTCCCACTGCTGGGCGCAGGCCTCCCTTCAACACGAAGGGGATCCGGCCATAGTCCACCGATGGTCACACGCTGGTGGACTATGGCCGGTAGTAGTCGTGTTGGAAATGATTCGTATTATATGTAATGATATTTAAATATATATGTAATGATATTTAAATTGCGATACATACATCAAGTTTAACAATATTAATCATAGATTTCTTAGAAAAAAAAAAGAATTTTAAGCTACTTTCCGTACAAGAGTACTCTCTATGAATAATGTATATATAAAAACAATCGATAAAGCGTTCCAACGCTGACGAAACTGCAATGTTTACTCGAACTGTAGAGAATGAAAAATGGGCGCGTTTTATTTTATTTTTAGGAAACCGCTTCATCCGGAATGCAACGTGTTCCGTGCTTACGTCACGATATAGACGTATTTTAGTGTTCATATACTTACGCTTTGTATACAGCATCCGTTTTATAAATCGTGAAGATTTAGAAGATGTGGTTGTGACTGAAAAAATAGGGCAAGAGAAGAAAGGAAGAGAGTATTGTACCTAATAGTACTTAATAACTTATTTAAGTAATATTAATTTGGAAGTTTTCGTAAGACATGTGAAGTCCGCCAACACGCATTGGGCCAGCGCGGTGGACTATGGCCTGATCCCCCTCGTACTGAGGGAGGCTCGTGCCCAGCAGTGGAACAACACAACACACACAATTTGGAAAAGTTTTGTAGAAAGTTCAAAATAACTTTTACATCACATTCCCTCATTAGTCATTTCTATGGTACCATTATATACCCTGAGGTGACACCCATTAAAAAAATTATTACAGCACTCAGCGACTCACGCTCGCTTCGCTCGGGTTTCTCCATAGGTAGGCACGGAATCATCATAATACAATATGTATGTTTATAATGTATATTGCATATGCTAGATGAAAAATGGTCGAAACGACGAACAAAGTAGACCAAGATACCGCACCTTAACAAACATTTGAGTACCGCATTAATTTTTAAGTTTGTCAAAAGTTTAAAATACTGATTATGTTCTAGAAAATATTTCAATTTTTTCTAACACAACAATCCCTCTCTGTTTATCCGCAAATCATAATAATGATGTAATTAATAATGAAGCAAAGCAATGATCGACCAAGTAATTCACACCAGTCTACCCACATTCGATAAACATATCTGCACTTAATTTATTCAGTGTGTACTAATTAAGCCAGTTGATACATTTATTATCCATAATGAAGTGAATATTTAATTACCTTGGATATAATAATACTCGTTCGTGCCTGCGGTCGGCTGGCGCGGTCGGTCCCGCTGATAAAAACATAAAACAGCCCCGGATATATGCCATGTCCATTGTCCATATTTGACTCAAAATTACGCTTAAGGCAACAAACGCATTTAATTAAAAAAATAACGCATTTATAAAATTAGCGTGTTTAGTGTGATTTTAAACCGACAAATGTTTCTTTTGCCTGTATATTTCCAGCTGAAATAATATATAAATCATATAAATATACATAATATAAACTAGCTTATACTTTACCCGCTCACTTTGCTGGGCGTACGTTTTTTAGATATTTGACTTATAACTCTGGACCGGTAACTACTACCACTACTACTAACCGCCAATTCTCTATATATGTATAGTGTATACACCTACATATACATACCTTTATTATTTTATACATAAAATGTTGTTCGTCAATTCGTACGGAGCATCGACATTCGACCATATTAAGGTTAAGGCAATTAAAAAAATACATTCATTCGTAAATCACAACCCATCAAACTAAGCCGTAAACTAAGCCCAACTGACTTCATACGAGTGAAAGTATTAAAACAGTCACTTTCATAGAAATTTGTTTACGAATAGGCTATTTTTCATATAAATGACTCCACCTTTGTTCTCTCTGTAAGTACTTGTTTTTATTTAGTACCAGATTTAGTAAATGTTATATAGATATAAGTACGAAAAATTGATTTGTTCAGAGCATTGATAGTTTTATATTTATTGGGTATACCTACGTAGTTTTCTACATATAGTCAAAAAATAACAGAAAATACTCGTTTTCAGAAACGCTTCAAATTGTTTTCGAATCTTCAAATAAGTCGCTTATAATTTTCATGTGTACATATTTATTTCAACTAATGTTTTCAACCCGCTCGAAAAAAAAGTAAAAAAAAGTATCCTATGTTACTTCTAATACCTCCAAGCATATGTGTACAAAGTTTTATGATGATCGGTTGAGTAATTTTCGCGTAAAAGCGTAACAAACAAACTTACATTTACATTTATAATATTAGTATTAAAGTATTAATGTCATTCGTACGTTCGTTAGTATTAGTATTAAAGTATTAATGTCATTCGTACGTTCGTTAGAAATACAATTTAATGTAAGCAACTTCATTGATTTTCAAAAATTGCATGTTCACAACAAGTTGTTTTCGTTTCAAAGTATCTGGTGACGTCGCTATCTTATAAGGAAATAAATGATAGGACCAGACAATTAAGCGACTTATTTTGATAACAATGAAGTTTGCTAACGGATTGTAATGAATAAATATTAAGATATTATTCAATTTAAACAATAAACATATTAAAATGTAAATAAATGGGCTCCTTTTTATAGTTTTACAGTAAGTATATTATAAAATTGAATAGTGAGATACAAATTAGACAAAACTACAAAAAAAAACTAATGTACTCTTTAATAAAAAATACAATCAACGATTTTTTGATGTTTACTAGAATTAATGTAAAATATATATTAAAAGTCTCTTGAAATCCCCACGATAAATCATGATCCATGAATGTCATGGGTTAAGTTCATGGTAATAGGCGAACATTTGTAGATATACATAATATTTACTGTGATCGATAATCAAACCCGTTCTCCGAAAAAAAAATATATTTATACTATGAAACCACTCAATTCTTATATGAAAAAAGTTTAAATTAAAGTTTAATTATAAAAGTAAAAAAAACCTATCCGTATTGAAATTTTATTTTATATAGAACGATGATGTTTTCCTAGTTTGCTGGAAACTTTATTTTTATGAGAGAAACGAATGAAATATGCAAATATTATAAAAATAATGAGCGCTCCGACAGAGATAGGAAGCGTCGGGCGGGACTTAAAAAACTGTTATAAAAAAATTAATTTTATCGATAGTCGACGTTGACGTTATTATTTTTGCCAGTGGCTCTGTGGGGAAACTGAAGTATGGTATAAAAATAATATAATTATTATATTAAAATATTTTGTTTATTTGAAGTAAAAATTAATATTTTTTTTATTTTATATCTCTATTAGCAGAAAGTGGCTTCGCCTGGGTTCAAACTACACATCACTCGCTGGACATATCTATAGATTGTAATACTTTTTTAGGTTTACGCGATTATTTGACATTATTAATGAAACTATCTTTTCGGATTTTGTTGCGATAAAATAGCAGTATATAGTAGTATGTGGGCTAACCGCGGCATTGATAACGTCGGGGGAGTAACGAGCCAGCTAAAAGGATTAGCGGTCTGCCCGCCGAGTACATTCGGATGGATTAAGTTCCTTATAGTTCCTAAACTATATAAGTACTAAGTAGTGTATATTATTAAAAGCAAATCATATTCTAAAAATGAATTATAAGAATATTTAATATCAGCAGCAAAAAAGTCTGCACTTTAAGTTGTTTGTTTTAAGGGTAAAAAATATTATGTTAAATGTATTGTACATTAACTGAAATGATCTCAAACAGAGCATTTACATTAGCTGAAAAATGAAGCAAATTGAGTACATACAGTATTTCAAATGATGCGGGTTCACATCCCCCGGCGGTCTCACACCTCTGATATTTTCATGTGCGAATCACTTCTAACATGATTACCACTTGACTTACAGTGAAGGAAACCTGAAAGTCTGAGAAAATCTGTTATGTTTTCGAAAGACAAGTGAAGCCTGCCTACCTGCACTTGGCGAGCATGGTGGACTATGGCCTGAACCTCTCCTATTGCCTGAAGGCCGTTGCCCAGCAATGGGACATCAAAAAGGGAATACAAACAAAACAATATGTTACTTATAACATTAGCTTAGTTGAAAAACGTTTTATATTTCACTACTTCCATTTCTTACTTCGTTCGAAGAAATTTTAATGAAAAATTTAAAACATAGCCTTTAACCTCTAGTCGGTTGTACAGCGCCGGATGAGGCTTAATAATGACATCGCCGATGAAAATACGCATCACTAAGTATATTGCTTCAGACATTTTGCTATAAAAATAAAAGATTACAAGTAACAAGCTTAAAAATATTTAGAAAACAACTAGATAATAAATGTTTTTCTACTCATTTCTAAATATACAATACCTAATCTTAGTAAAATTCTGACATTGACGAGTACCAGACTATAAGGACTTTTAGGGTGGTTTCGAACCCACATTTTAATAACTTTCAAATTCTTTTGAATTTAAATACCAAACGGTAGCCACCTTCATTATTCCTTACACCTTTCACCAGATCGTTATTTGGAGGAGATGTATGGGCATCTTCACCTCATGTACATCAATTTATATTTGACATACTTCAAATAATTGATAAACAATTTCCTACAAGCTGGCACTGTCTTGCCCTCTAAAGTCTAAACGAAGAGCGTCAGATCATAGCTATAGACCTCGCTCTTCAAACGCGGTTTGGACAGACCCCATTATGAAAAACTAGTGACGTTCTCTCAAATACAATACCAAAATAATGAGATTCGAATTTGAAACCGCTTCACTTTATTTTTGAGCACATTACTACTGGACTCATCTGTGAATAGTAACCTTTATCAGATAAAGAAAACTATTTCAAGAACTTTAAACAAAACAAAAACATTATTATGATTTAGAGAACAAAGGAAAGCCTTCTGGAAACTACGTTATGCAAATATTGATTTCTTCGAAAGTATTTACTCGATATAAATCGATGTCAATGTTAACTTTTACCATCGATTTTATAATCAACCATAGCAATAATTTATAAGCAGGTCGGTAAACCATTATCCGGACGATCCTGACCGCAGTTCCGCTTTGACGACCTCTGTAAAATTTACTATCACATAGCATTCCTCTCATTGGAAATAAAAATTTTAATATCTTGTTACGACCTATCGCGTGCAGTATGCTAGTAGCGTACATGTACATATGTATAAACGTACATGTGTATAAGCGTGTAAATTCGAGTATTCGAAAAAATGAAAATTGCGTTTTTTTAGCAAAGACACCTCGTATAATAAAATTAAAAAACAAATCTTATTTAAAAACAAACTTTCATCAAAACTAATAATAGTATAGTAGCTAGAGCCAAACGTGCCGTGTGTTTGGCTCAAATTGCAGTGAATACTTGCTTTGCCATCAGTCGCCGGTTCGAGTCCCGTTAAGGACATTCATTTTTGAGATGAGCACGAATGCTTGTATTCCAGTGATGTTAATATTTATAATATGTATGTATTTAAAGTAATAGGTATATGTGTAGTGTACCAAATATCTGGTATCCATAACACAAGCCTTATAGCTTACCATGGGAACTTGATAATACTGTGTATTAGTGTCCCAACAATAACATATTCATTTAATGATAAAAACCTGACCGAAACTAAATGGTATAAGGTATTATTATAAGAATTAATATTGTACGGACAAATATTGAAATATTAATTGATAAAAATGCAGAATTTTCGAAAAAAAAAAGCAATTTTAACATCATTATTGATTTGTAGCTTCTACAGAATAAAACACGAGTATTACGAGTAGTGTTGTATCATAACAAAAGATACAGTAAAGTCGTCATTAGGTAATTATACATAATAAATGTTATCACAGGTTTCCTTGACTGAAGTGCCTTTGTCGCATGTCGTTAAACCGTTTAATGAAGGATAAACAAATTGTGTTCCTGAACTGGAGATTTCCTGTTTTTGTTTGTATTTAATAGAATAAGTATCCATCGCAGAGGAGTGACTGTAAAATATACGTTTTTAATATAAAACTAGGGACTCATCTTCGCTTCGCTCGAGTTCACCTCTAGGTAAAGGTTAGTGATTCCCGTAGAAAATAAACAGTTCTGAATTTTTCTATTTACGAGTTATTTTTGTGTGTACACTATTTTTAATTACTTCAACAGCTATAAAAATAATATTTTAATATACAAATAATAATTAATATTTATAATACCAATTATAGGACCACAGTTACATCAATAGTAAGGAGCTGTAGCCAAAATTAGATAATACCACATAATGCGTTTTTCAGAGGACCTTGTCCCACGGCTGCCAGTTTGAAAAAAAACGGGCGCAAACCCCACAAACTTAAACTTATGCTTATACTGACCTCCCCTACACATCAAAAAAATAAAATTGCATCCTCTGAAAAACGCAACCCTAAATGTAACTTTTCAATGGACTAACATTTGTTTTCAAATTACATAAAAATATGTATTAGGAATATATAGAAAATAAATACCTTTTTTCTTGATTGCTGATTTGGGACCGGATATTAATATTTAAAATCGATTCAAGTATCATACACAGTCAAGAAGGGGAAAAAATAATAATTATAGTACAATTTTGAGCAAAATTATTTCTTTTCGTTATATTCAACCAAAAATATACCTACCATAGTAGTTTTAAATTTCTATAATGCTAGTTGATATTCCAAAGTAGAATAAAATCATATCAGTAACGACAGTATCGCTGTGCCACTGCCCACTAGTGGCATATGAAGGATTTAATGCGATTTGCATACATTAACTAAACAATTTAGATTATTAGTTACATTTGGTGCGTATATACATATATTACTATACAACCGTTGTTTTTGTTTGAATGAGTTATCTCTGGAACCAACCAGTGTTTTCTTGTATATTAAAGATGCAAGGTATAGGCTATCTCACATCACGTCACAACCATTAAGAGAATTTCAGTTTTATATAAATACGTCTATAATAATAAAAATGAACGTCCGTGTGTTTGTCTTAATCATTGAGTCAATTGTAATAAAATTGTAGTGGGTTATCCTGTTTACGATTATGGAGGTTCCTGGCACAAGAAATATAATTTCTTTTGCGTTTTGTTTTATGCCTTCCAAAACCATTGAAGCTTAGGGGCGCGTAGTAAGTGGTATAAACAAAGTATTTTTTTATACCCTTTAAATATTTCACATTTTAGTGTTTAATGTTTATATATAATAAATTTTTTGCAAAATCATGTAAGCATTTCGCCTGTTCTAAAAAGTGGAAGTTTCTCTTGACGTTACATTTTGTCGTCAACGTGATTTACAATTGATTAAAATAATCATATTGTAAGTGAGTACAATTAATTTAGATGGAGATTTGCGATAGAGCTGTCTTCCGCTCATACTCGTACATCAAATCAGTGAAGGTTATTGATTACTATTGTTTTTGATTTCGATATATTTCCTATCCCATTAATATAAAATATATTGATACAGTACGAATAGAAATTGAGTGACGAGGGTTCTGTAACACTACGATATACGTATAGTAAAATAAAATTCAAATTGAGTGGAGTCTTTATATTAAACGTTTTTTTTATTATTGAAATAGTTATCATGATCGATACAATGGCCGAATCTATAGTTTTTTGAACTTTTGTCTGTCCATTTATAATTTCATTATCCTTTCACCAAAGTTCGCAAGTAAGAGATTGTTTATCTAATAAAATTGATCAATTGTGACTTTCTAATTACATTGTAAAAATATGAATGCTCTAAAGAAATCGAACTTGAAACGACTATTTGAACGCTTCAACCACAGCAAACATAATATACGTAACTGGATATAAAGAAAAACGTAATAATATTCATATTGAGAAAGCGAGAACATCCATTTGGCACGTTTTCTAAATTGCGAAAAGGATTTTTATTCAAAGTGGCGCAAATACAATACATTTTGTAGGAAAATATTATTCATATCCATATTGGATTCAATTTAAAACAAAAATTTCGACTAAAAAAGTTTACATGTCATGTGGCTGTAAAACCTCCCGTAATTATAGTGCATATTAAGGGTACTTAGTGACTCATTCCTTTCCCAACTGACTGTCATGTGCTTTTCGGACTGCGTGTTGGGTGATTTTCAATGTGGCCCTTTCTGGAATACAAGGCCATTAAAAAGCATTCCCTCTTGTACTTTACCCTTTATTTGCTCACGTCAATTATTTCGACTACATTACTCATAACGTATCTAAATTGTAAACATATGACTGCTGTCTGAACTAAGCTAGCTATCAGTTCATTTAAGTCTAAAGGGCAAATTAAGCACAAGGTCACCGTCGAAAAATGTAGAAAATGTTCTACAAATGTGTCCTTCTTGTATTGTCAGGAGACTTATACTGTATAATCAGTTCGCTACGACTTTAATCTCGCCAGATCTAAACTTTTTACAAAACCAACGCGACCTACGAATAATATTTATTAAGGCTATTTCAATGAGTTCAAACACAACACAAACTTTGCAGTATATTAGTCAAGAATTGTATTTCAGATTATTATTATATTACTGCTGATTTCATGATAATGGAGCAGTAGGTTTTGGTTACTAAGTCATATCATTTTCATAGGAGTTTCAGGATGCTAAGTTTCGATCTAATGATCTGTGGAAGTTGATGAATCCTTTTACTATGTGGAAAAGAACTGTTCGCGTGCAAACGGTTGATATGATTTTCTTAATTTATAGCTGCGAACACTCGACCAGGTTATCTTTCAAACAAAAAATAACTAAATGAAAATCGGTCCACAGGTAAAACTTTTAACTACCCTCTTTTTACGTAGAGTGTAAAGAGTACGAACATACATTTATTCCGTCTGAGAAGCAAATGCGACCCAAACTCGCTCTTAACATATTCTATTCAAGAAGGTCTGGGGAAAATTTAAATAAGTTTTCGGAACGATGAAACTAAGAAACATAATATAAATGCAAACTAGTCTCGTAATAGGTGCAGGCAATTTTGCACACCAGTTAAGATTTTGTAGAAGCATTTCATGAAATTTCAAAAATCTCATTTTTTATACTAGAGAGTCAGGCGTTGCTGTGGCACATAGCATATTTTAATTTTAATAACGACAAAACTATATATTTCTAAATCATTTTTTTAAGTTTTAGGTATTATCTTACAATTATACAATTAGTTTATAGAATAAAGTATAAATTTTGTTTCAAATTATTTCAAAACCTTACTTTGAAGGTAATGTATAAACTAAGTATATTATGGAATACGTATGTATGTTCGTTGTACTTATATTTAAATACTTACAAAATGTCGCATTTAAGATATGACAAAACGTACCTGAAAAAAGAACAAAATAATTAATTAGTATACATATAAAAATTAGAAACGACGAAAAATATATTACAAATTGATTCCTTTTAGGTACTACAATGCCTTTGAGATCACAAAATTCTTAGTCTCTCCCGTGACCATGATTGCTTTCAAAACGTCGGGAACCAAAAATCAAAATAAATCCGCGACAAAATCCGTAAATATAGTTTCATTTAAATGTCAAATATTCTCAAAAACCTCAGAAAGTATTACATTCGCATTAGTTAAGATGTACTTTCTATATCTAATAGGTAGTAGCTACGTTACCTACATACACTTTATTTTACATGACGTGATTGCTGTCGAACGATCTCGACAAGTATTGCATGATTCATACTCGAGTCTCGACGTCCACTCATACGATAGGTGCTGTATAATTTCACGCCATCATTGAGATTTAAATAAAAATCGCATTGTCTGAGGCTGTCATACTATAATTTCATAGAACATATAACAAATGATATACTACTAAGTATACATACTCGTACAACAATTGCATGATAATAAAAATGTATGACATTAATGTCTTGTTTATTTAAGTATATAGAATATGTATGTACTTAAACAACTATAGGTCTTCAATATAAACATAAAACATCTTAAAAATCCTAATAAAAATACTTACTAGTGTTAAAGTCTAGATTTCTCAGAGAAGTTCACTTGTATTTCGAATAATTACTAGATTATCTTGGACATGCGTATTCCACATTTGTTTTGAATATGATTCAATCATAAAAATATCAAAATGCAAGACCAGTTGATTTCGAACCTGCTTCCCTTGGATTTATAAATAATTACCTTATTACTGGGCTATCACAGCCACAAAGTTAATGACGTAAATTGTAAATTTTCACAGGATACAACAAATATATTCTTATTTTAAAATGCGTACCTTTTGAACCATTTCCTTTGCAAATCACACCGCATAAAATTTGCAGAATGGCGCGCTATTGAAAATTAGTGGACATAGGCAACAAAGTTCCAATATCGATTCGATATTTTTTTATGTGATTCTTCATGATATTCCAGACAACTTTTACTCTTGTGAAATTTCTTCTAAAGTTGATCTTTTGTCTGAAAAAAAATAAATTAGATTTTTTTGTATGGAGCGAATCACGTTTATTTTTTTTTCTTCAATTGTACGAATATGTTGGGTGTATGGCGTGAGTATATGATAGCTAGGGTCATTCTCTATCCACGAAAAAATATATCAGCGCCGGCCATCCGCGGCCGCGCGAGTAATCATTCGGTAAAAAAACAATATTGAAAATTAGTGGACATAGGCAACAACGTTCCAATATCGATTCGATATTTTTTTATGTGATTCTTCATGATATTCCAGACAACTTTTACTCTTGTGAAATTTCTTCTAAAGTTGATCTTTTGTCTGAAAAAAAATAAATTAGATTTTTTTGTATGGAGCGAATCACGTTTATTTTTTTTTCTTCAATTGTACGAATATGTTGGGTGTATGGCGTAAGTATATGATAGCTAGGGTCATTCTCTATCCACGAAAAAATATATCAGCGCCGGCCATCCGCGGCCGCGCGAGTAATCATTCGGTAAAAAAAACAATATTTTCTATGAAATTTTTTGCCTTTTAAAATCAATTCAAAGTATATTTTCTGTCTCACTTGGCTGTTTTCACCTTCTTTTTAGTTAAATATATAGTTTTAATAGCACATAGGTACTCACAACTAGTAATTCTGGCACAGGTTTAGTTATTATTGCATGTTATCGGTGGCACCTGCATTGTGATTGATGACTCATTTGTTTGTGCGCTCGGCTAAGTGTATAACAAACGAGTCACCGAAAAATAATTGTCTCTGATTGGCTGTTATTTTTTTTACTACCTGCACGTTATCTATTGTAAAATAAATACAGTAATAAGTTTCTGGTTATACTAATTTTGTCAAATATAGGGGAAATAGTTTGAATTTTTTACTGGCAAGAGCAAGACATTGATAATCATTATCTAAATAATCAAGCGTATGTAAAGTATAGTATAAGTTATCGTACGTATGATCGAAAGGAAATTGTGAAATAATTGTAGCCCTGAAAAGGGCTGTTTGTCATATTCCCAGCCCTGATGGGCTTTTTGGGAATAGTCCAGAGCCGGATCACTTTATTTCTTATTCCAGAAGTGGGTCCGGCAAATTTTCGGACTCTGCTACGAGGCATTCTTCTTCCTCCATAGTCTCGCTGTCACAGGGAGGCTCGGTAGTCTGTAACAACTGAATTGCTTCAGGCAACAACTCACTATGGACCTGTTTCGTTATTTTAGGCCTTATGTAGGATATGTGGGGATCAGAGCTTGTTAGAAGTCCATGGAGGATGTCTTCGTTTGTTGCTATTCTGTCCGTTTTCCGAGTGTGTCTCTCTCTGACGGGCTTCCGAAGCTTGTTCTGATAAGATACCTAAAAGAAATAAGTACATGCATTTTAATTTCAAAAAGCAATCGAGTCAAATTATACATCAAACTCTATTTATTTTTTACTTACCGATTGGCAAAACACCAAAGTGGTTACAGATGTCTGCACCGTGCATTAGAAGTTTATGTACATTCGTTTTGCCGTTGTCTTTCAATTTTGTTATGTACCAGTGCTGCAACTCTTCCTCGGAATTTTCTTCTACTATGGAAGTAGAACGTCTTTTTGACGTGACAACGTCTTAAATTAGGTTGCGGCTGGGAGTCACTTATGAAAAAGTGTAACGCTCGGTAACGTTACGATGAGTCACCGAACGAGAGAGAGGCCCGCCGAATGCCTTGCGTCTCTCTCCCACTCAACTATTAAAATATATTTCTATAGTTAAAATTTGTGCAATTCTTATTTTCATTCAATTCCTTGTTCCTATTGTGCAATTTAATTATATTCATATCAATAAATATTCTACCGAGAAAAAGACGTTGTCACGTAAAATCTTCGCCCGTAAAACCGACTTTACAGGCAACCATTTTTTTTTTTGCTTATTACTTAAGTCTTCGAACGGTTTTCTGTGCTCCTTTTCTGTAGATGTTCCCGTTTCCGTAGTACATACTGCAAGATTAGGAACATGGGAATTCATATCCACTGGCTCATATAAGGCTGCGTCCGAAAAGCCCAACTCACTTCTCAGGTCAACACTGTCACAAACAGGCCAGTTGATGTTTTTTTCCAACCACTTGCGATTATTTACACGATTCATAAAAGTTTTTTGATTTCTACTAGACTCTATCCACTTTTTATTTAGATTTACACAAAAAAGCCGACAGAACTCCTTGATTAGGTTTTTGTCTTCTTCAGAAACTGTGGTATTTAAAACAGAAATTATACTTTCATATAGAAACATATAATTTTTCAGATCACCACCACTTCTTAATTTCACAAAAAGATCTAAGTTGGTACAAAATCCAGCCATAGTTCTAAAGTAAATATAAAAATAAAAGTATTTCACTGTGTTCACAAATAAGCGACAAGAGCGAAACTAGAGGGACTTAATGAATGTCTTTGTATTTATAGTCAGTGTTAATTACTCAAGTAGTGAACATATTAACATGACTGAAAATTATTCAGCCAATCAGAGACGAGCATTTTTCGATGACTCATTAATTATGCGCTTAGACGAGCGCACAAACAAATGAGTCATCAATCACAAAGCAGGTGCCACCGATAACAATAGATAATGTGCAGGTAGTTAAAAAAATAACAACCAATCAGAGACAATTATTTTTCAGTGACTCGTTTGTTGTGCACTTAGCCGAGCGCACAAACAAATGAGTCATCAATCACAAAGCAGGTGCCACCGATAACAATAGATAATGTGCAGGTAGTTAAAAAAATAACAACCAATCAGAGACAAATATTTTTCAGTGACTCGTTTGTTGTGCACTTAGCCGAGCGCACAAACAAATGAGTCATCAATCACAATGCAGGTGCCACCGATAACATGCAATAATAACTAAACCTGTGCCAGAATTACTAGTTGTGAGTACCTATGTGCTATTAAAACTATATATTTAACTAAAAAGAAGGTGAAAACAGCCAAGTGAGACAGAAAATATACTTTGAATTGATTTTAAAAGGCAAAAAATTTCATAGAAAATATTGTTTTTTTACCGAATGATTACTCGCGCGGCCGCGGATGGCCGGCGCTGATATATTTTTTCGTGGATAGAGAATGACCCTAGCTATCATATACTCACGCCATACACCCAACATATTCGTACAATTGAAGAAAAAAAAATAAACGTGATTCGCTCCATACAAAAAAATCTAATTTATTTTTTTTCAGACATAAGATCAACTTTAGAAGAAATTTCACAAGAGTAAAAGTTGTCTGGAATATCATGAAGAATCACATAAAAAAATATCGAATCGATATTGGAACTTTGTTGCCTATGTCCACTAATTTTCAATATTGTTTTTTTACCGAATGATTACTCGCGCGGCCGCGGATGGCCGGCGCTGATATATTTTTTCGTGGATAGAGAATGACCCTAGCTATCATATACTCACGCCATACACCCAACATATTCGTACAATTGAAGAAAAAAAAATAAACGTGATTCGCTCCATACAAAAAAATCTAATTTATTTTTTTTCAGACAAAAGATCAACTTTAGAAGAAATTTTACAAGAGTAAAAGTTGTCTGGAATATCATGAAGAATCACATAAAAAAATATCGAATCGATATTGGAATTTTGTTGCCTATGTCCACTAATTTTCAATATGGATCCACTGTGTGGCGTCTTGTTTTTATTTGTAAGTAATAAGATAATCTTTGAGAAAGTAAATATTTTTCTTACAATCTCATTCTTAAGATTACAATAATCACCGCTTATCAGTTATGTGCTTTCTAGAACGTAACGTTATCAAGAAGCGAGAACTTTGAATTAATACGATTAAGGTATTTGACAAGTGAGAAGAAAACGGAAATATTTACCACTACTCAGACATGAAACATGTTCCTTATAACAAGTTAAATCTATATATTAACTTTAAATACATACATATTATAAATATAAACATCCATGAATGGAATACAAAAATGCATGACTTCTGTCACAGCAAGTAGCGTCGTTACCGACTGTCGGTAACGTGTGGTCTATCCAAAATACATTGTTACGTCCAAATAAACATCAACTTATTATATCACTAAAGTCATAAGGCAGGTTACGCATTATATAGGATATAGGTATAATGTATAACCTGCCTTTCGGATTGTCGTTTCTTCCGTTTTTAACAAATCCAAACTTTTACAAACATTTTAAATGCAAGTCTGTGTTTCATTATAACTCAAATTGTTGAACATGTTTTGATGACATATAATGGCGTTTCAAGGGTAAGTGACGACTACCAAACGAGCAAAGCCTTAATAGACTCAGTTTATACAAATGCAGCTAATTACGAACTAACTGTAAATATGTATGTTATTATGTTCAATAAAGTCTTTAAAATATGTTTTTTGTGGATTCATTTCAACTTATGATAATTGAGGATCACACAGTGTCCAGTGACACTCTATTATTATATATAAAATATACTATGTATGTAAAGTTGTTAACATGATTGTCGCCGTAAAATTTTAATTGGACTTGTCTATACAAAAAAAAACAATTTTTCTTGTAATTTATAGTGAAGGAACGTCCAAGGTAGACAATGCGTTCAAAACAAATGTTTTTTCATAAGTCATAAATTATTAAAATGGCGTTTCTTAGTAGTAGATACAAAGATTTTAAAATTTATTGTTCGTCGCCAGTAGGTACTGCATAATACGAGTATAGTCAATGACACGCTGAAAATAACTCGAATAGCAATTCTACATCAGATATGCACATAAAATCCTCATAATATTATAACCAATTTGATTGAATCGCCGAATTTAATTTATTCTATATACTACATAGACCGTTTCACTAAAAGTTGTGTACTTTGGTTTATAATAAAGAAACCCTCAATAATGGAATTTCAAAATTCAAAAATATATACTCCAATATCTTGTTTCTAACAAACAATACTTATGTAAGTGCAATATGCACAATAAATAATAATGCAGCGAGACAACCTCAGTAATGAGGCAAAGTTATTCAATAACTTGTAAAAGGAGAGCAATATAAACTTATAATGACCTCACAACCTAAAAGTTTATTCTTTTGAAATTGTGCATTCTAATTCGGCACAGTACTTCATATCTATCGACTTATAGATTCAAACCAATTTGTAGAGCGTCTCGGTATTCGCAAAGTAGGTACATAATATTTTGTGGCAGATAAATTGTAAACTCATTTATTATTTATGTTTACATTATACACGAATGTATGTACATTACCTTTGACGGAGCGATATCGATTTGTTTTTATAAATAAAGCCATGGTTTGAGGGCTCTTTGTAGTTTCCGAATGAAGGAAAAAATAGAGAAACGAAAGTAAATATATTAAAAAGAAAGCAAATAGCCTGAAGGTATTTACTCTTATCAGGCTGACCTATAAAAATCTCTGGATATCCTTTGAACTTTGACAGTTAACGGAAATGGAACGTCAGAAAAAATAAGTAACATTATGACAACTGTATTCGCCTTACAATAACATATAACGTTAACATGAAAGGTTTCATAACATAAGATCTTTTTCATCTAAATATATAAAAGCAAAAGGCCACTCACTAATAACAAAATATCGAAAACAGATTATATTTGAACCGACCGATAAAGATGAATTTTGGCAGAGAGTTAGCAGACGTCCGTTAAGAACGGATTTTGTGATAGAGCCGGATTAAGGTGGTTTTTTTTTTATGGGACAAAGGGGGCAAACGGGCAGGGAGTTCACCAGATGGTAATTGATCACCTCTGCCCATGGACATCTGCAACACCACAGGGCTTGCAGACGCGTTGCCGGCCTTTCAGGAAAGGGAGGGAGGGAGGAGGGAGAAGGGCGGGAGTAGGGATGGGGAGTGGGCCTCCCGGACTCTCACTTACTGGACGAAACGCGACAGCATAGCTGCCACTTCACGCCGGTCTCCTGTGAGAGAGTGGTACTATACGGGGCGTGCCGGCCCATTCGGCTGCTACCCGAAAGTAACAAGCATGACACTACCATTTAAATCTAAGTGCTCTCGTAAGTTTGTATGAAAGTCATTCGATTTTTGTGCTACAAGCTTTAAATTAGGCAGGTGCTCCCTGCCCCTAGGTAGGAAATTAATTAAATAAAAAAATGGGGAATTTAAACAAGTACACAATAACAAGGAAAACAAATGTCTCATTACATATGATGATTTTCCGCGATATGCAACAAAACTAGTTATACCAGACCACTTTTATCTAATCGGCCGCAAGTGCTTCTTTTGATATAAAACGTGGCTATACATTACCATGTACCTAAAGTAAAAGCTTAAACAGAGGGGTACTTCACATGAATACATACGAGTATAATAGAAAGTACTGTAGAACTATAGATATAGAAATTACTTTCTTATATTTATGCGTCTATTTATTTCACATTTCAATAAAATACTTTTGGTTTTTTGGTTTACTTTATGTAAATAACTTTAACATCTAAATTTACAACATCAGTCCAACGCAGATTTTCTTAAATTCTGCAATCTTTTTAAATGATTCAATAAATCCAATTAAAACCGCAAAAAACTCTTAAGAATTGTATTTATTGCTTTAGTTCTCAATGCAGTTAAAAAGTCAATATCTTGGACTACGCAGTTAAAGGCTTTAAAAAACAGATGGCGTTGCACACGATAAATTCATAGAGAATCGGCATTCACTTTGAATAAATAAGATACATGTTATTATTGAGCGAACCATGTCATTCTTTCGCGAGATATACTTTGCTGATGCATTAATAAGTCGACTTGTAAGTTGTAAGGCGACTCACCCTCGCTTCGATCGGGTTCGTCTCTAGAAACGTGTTAACTCTTGGTACGGAAGATAGACTATAAATTATTATTAATAATATATACTCGTATGATAAGTTTTATGTACATATTTACTTTGCACCGCCCGGTATTTATTTGCAATGCCAACTGCCATAACATAATACATCTAACATCGTTAATATTACTATTTTTTTCTACTCTAAATTACCGGTAACTTTCTTAATGTTTTCTTTAATATTATATTTTTTTCCTTCACGTGACAATAACAAACACAATAAAGAAAAAAAATTACGAAATCGATCCAGCCACGTTCACGCGTGATGCCGTGAGAAAATAGGGATTCATTTTTATATATTAACAAGGAAGATGGAAGGTACAGATGCGACCGCATTAGACGGCACGTAGCAGGCATCTGGAGCCATTACCAAAATATTTAAAAATAATATTATAAATACCAGTAGGTATATATTTTATAAATTTGACAATATAGCTCTTTAGTGTGTGAGTAAAATTCCTGTGACATATGGACAGACTTCCGTCTGACAGTCTTAAAAATAACCTTCCTATTTCACAAAACTTGTCTCATATTGAGGAAATCTACCGCGAGGCTTAAATTGAATTCTGTCTCTATACTAATAAAAAATAAAACTGTTACCATTTATTAGTATAGATATAGAATAGATAGAGAAGAGATTATTATATTTAAAATAGTGAAGAGCAACGGATTTTCTTGGACTAAGCAGAAATGCATTCCGAATCGGTAGTTTCCTTAACTTAAATACCGGCATTCAATTTAAATTTCAAATGCAAAATTGATTCAAACTTGTTTGTTACATTCAATTTTAATTAAGTACATTTTGATTATGTTATGCGATTATTTAGAAGAGTATATTTCTAGGTTATACCATAAACAAATTGTGTGGCGACTGGCGAGGTCGCGCGTGCAGGTTACACCTACAGACTATCTAGGCCAGCTAGTTAGCTCGCACTCGGGAACACAAGGGCGGGCACTTTTTATACATTACCTTTGCATTAGATGCGTTTAAGATTTAACCACGAGATCGAACGATCTGTAAGTATTTTTATATTATACTTGTAGTTAACTGCTTTCTAAGCTGTTAAATATAATTTAAAAATAATGTTTTTTCTTTTATTTTTTGTTTATATTAAGATATATGATATGGGATAAAATAAAATTAAAGCATATAAATTAAATTACTAGGTCAATTTTGCATTATACTAGAAATACGATTTTATTTTAAAAGAAAAACATTGTTATAGTGTTAGCAATCCCTTAGAATTCTTCAATATTTTTTTCAAATAACTAAATTTTAAATTTAAAGAAACTTAGAATAAACAAAATCGGATTACATTAATGTAAATATTATTTATTTAGCCAATTATTTAGACTTTTGGCAAAAAGGGACTCTTCGCTCCCGTAACCATGATTGCTATAAAGCACTCGAATTTTCGGGAATAAAAAATCAAAACATTATTTAGACTGTATTAGTTAAATGATAGTACATATTACGTCTACATTTCAAGGTATTCATACAAATTTTGGTGCAATGCCAAGTTAAGTCACATATAAAATATGCAATGAATATTACATAATAAGTCAATAAACTCTCATATTTCTTCTGTGTGTTTATCACACGCTATGTAAAAGCCTTCTTATTTACTATAGGCGCTCTGGTAAAGTGTTTTGTAAATAATACATGTTGCTTGTACATATCCTCGTACACACATGTATTCTGACATACTACACTGTTATAGTATAAGAAAAAACTAAAGCTAGAGCTTTTCGTATTTTTGTATTATCCTCTATGGGAAAGCAAATTATATAGAATTTACAAACCCATTCTCTACATTTCTTCAAAAATAACCGTACTAAAAAAGTAGTAACGACAAAGAATCATTATAATTATTCGTAATTACGTCCCACTGCTGGGCATTGCCCCCCTTCAATATGAGAGAAATCAGACCACAGTACCACGCAAGGCAAGTGCGGTTGGTGTTTGGTGAAAATCCTAGATGTGCGAGACTTGAACTTGCACCCGCTTCACTTGGTTACCCAAGCGAGTGCATTACCACTGGGCTATTACTGTCCTATCATTATAATATTTTTATTACTTTTGGCAAATTATTTATATGGCCACAAAATACAACATTTTTACATATTTAAATGTTTGATATATTTAAATTTAGACGACCTTTAATATATTTTTTTCACCGTACAGTACATGCAAGAATAATAATTACAATCATTATTATTATAGTAATAAAACCGTTGGCGGCGTAGTACCTGTTCGTTTAACTGGCGGCGCTACCTGCTACATTGTGTTGTGGATTTTGATTTTACTTGAACAAACCAAATAATAATTAATCATTACCTATACCTACATATAATAAAAATTTTACTGTACATTAAATAAGTTTTTGGAATATCTTATTGCAATAGTCATTAATATCCTTAATATAAAGAGGCCAAGTAATAAAAATAAAAAAATAGCCGCAAACGCACGACAAAACCACTGCACAGATTTTGATGATTTTTTTCCGTATCAACGTATAGGACTTTTTTATTGCGTAGCAATATCTCATATCCAAGAAATCTATACTTGATGTATAACGCAGAGCCATTGAGTAGCTACTACTATATACTCAGTAAAACCAGCTTCAGCTTCCACTAATACATTTGTTAACTATTGTTATACAGTTCATCAGTTCAGTACATGGAACTCCTTTCAATAAATAACACATAATATATTAACTTCTTATTATTTAAGCAATTTCTTCTTAAAAACCTCTTCTCTTTTCAACCACAGTCAACATCTATGCATCTCGACTCCTCGCAGATCAATCCTCCATCCTCTGTTCTGTCATTCTTTATTTTATTGCTTTGAATATTCTTTATTTTTATAATAATTTTCATAATTTTGTCAGATTTACAAAGTGGCCAGTTTAACAAATTATAAACTATTTTATTTTGCATTAAAATAGCGGAACCTTACACTTCTAACTACTCAGCTAGTTTAAGCATATTAACTTACAGATAGTCGTCTCGGTAACGGATTACCCTAAATCTGAAGCAATTATATACTAATGAATCTAAAGAAAAGAAACCAAAAAAAAAACACTTACAATTGTGCTATCAGGTTAATATACCTCCAAAACTGTAATATCAGTAAAAATTTTTAAAAACATCTCATCTTTTTACTTCTCTAATTGCAGACATAACTGTATTATATATTTTAAAGCAATATTTATCTTAAGTAGGTAAAAACTCGAGGTCATCAACAGAAAAGTAGATCGAGCATTTATTCTTCATGCAGAACAATAACCTTGAGAAGTAGGAACGGTCAACAATGACAGCTAGTTTGAGTTGGCGGACTCGATGTATTTTCGAGAACTTGCTAGATTTTCTCAAACATCCAGATTTTCTCATATGTTCCTTTACAGTTTACAACTTTATAGTAAGGATTCTGGGTTCTAGTTTAACCTTATTTTTTGAGCAAATCCGTATCTCTCATCCCCAACTCTCAAAACCCGTTCCCAGGGTGTGGAGGGTTGTCTAGGTTCCTAAGTGCGATCGAACAGGCCGAACAGAGTTATAAAACGAAATACATATTATTTTAATTAGGCCTTTGACCTTCAAATAAATGTATTGTATTCTATGATAATTTACTGAATATTCGTTATAACTACAAGTTAATAAAACTACAAGTATTCTGAGCGTCCATTGTCATCGGGTCAGGTCAGGGTAGAGTAACAACGCCGCACTTTGTGCGATTACCTAGTTGCATAGAAATAAAAGGAAATATTTTAATTGACGATTGAAGTGGAATGTGGCATGGTGGACTGACATTGACTTTAATACAGTACTAAATGGGTGCCAGTTTGATGTCCGCCCAGATTAAATATATTGTTATTAGCTTTATAAATGTAGCATTAGACATATGTCTACATAGTACAAATACTATATTATATATCATCGTATATAAGATGTAAAGAAACGTATTAATCAGCATCACTGTAGTGTGAAGGATGGGCGATAAGTCAACGAGCGCGGAGATGCTTGATACTAAATTGGATGCCTCGGCTTGTTACCGGTCGCAATCACATTTAATGACTTATCCTTCTAATAAACTAATAAAAATATGAAATGATTATTCTCATATAAGAGAAGCATGATTAGCTTTAAGAAGGAATATAATACAGACAATTGTTGTACAGATAGATAGCAAGACTTGAAGTAAGTATTATACCTACCTACGTCTAATATATAAAAATCTCGTGTCACAGTGTTATCGAACTCCCCCGAAACAGCTTGACCGATTTATATGAAATTTTTCGTGTATATTATTTGGTAAGTCTGAGAATACGTCATAGGCTAATTTTTATTCTCCTAGGTAATATTGGTGGCCCTCTCCAGATTTTTTTATTTTTAGACCAAATTTTAATTTTGTACTTTTTTATAATTTGGCATCAAAATTTTTTATAACCCATAAATTTTCATCCTTCTACCACCAATCCTTTTATTAATAGTGATTAAAACACAGTCGGAGCCGCGGGAAATGTTAGTATAACATACATTTTGTCGGGACAGTTACACACAGCGCCATCTAGTTCCACGGTAAGCCACAAAGCTTGTGCGTTACGGATAACAAATAGTTGATACACTTATTATATAACTTTACATACCTATGTATGTACATACCTATGTATGTACATATTATAAATACACTTGTTTCCATCTTTCGAATAAAACCCAGACTACTGGAACTAATATACATAAGTACCGTCATTTTACCGATATATTCAATAATGTAGAACGTCTTATGAGTACTCGATAACAAAGGATTTTTTGAGATGTGGATTCAGGATTACGTTGATTCCATTAGCTACCTAATGATGTGAGAAGAGGTGTAAAGGTAAAAATGATATATTTTTTGCCTGCTGTATCTTAACATATAAAAAAAAACAAAGTGTCAATATTAACAGATATCTGGCAAAAGTGCCCTAAAGTTTAATAATAGTTTACTCTTTAAGGATCTATTCTTTAAATTCCAATTTAAAGAAAAGAAATCGATTATAATTCATCCAATAAAATTCATTCAAAGCAATAAGAGGCGTTCTCGTCCGCGGCGCACATTGAGTCGTTTCTTTGTAATATCCACTATTACAGTTTCAAGTTATTTAAACCTGTAAGAATTTCTGTGTACAAAATGGAGTCTTATTTCAACTTCAGTTTTCAAATTCAAAATATTTTATTCAGCTTTAAACTATTCCAACTTTTTATTGAACATGATGTCTACGACCAGTTCGAAAAGAAGAAGCCTCAAGAAGAAGTCAAAACAGAGAAGAACTGGCGAAAGAAACTCATGGGTTCATGAATAGCATTTACCAAGATATCCTATATTTTTTATTCCTATATAATATTATTCACATCTACCACATTTCACAATTAATTTGAACCAGACTAAATTAAAAGAAACATATCTTGTATCGTATTTTTTTTAATTTTATTCTCAATTAGTGCTTGTCTACATAATACGGTTCACCTGATGGTAAGTGGTAACGCAGTCGTAGATGTTAGGTCGCACTAATTCACTAGCCACCTATTCACTCTTGCCTCGGTTATAATATTTCGACCCACATTTTTGATACAAAATGTGTATTTTAGTTAGTTGTTTTGTTTTTAATTTTATCTTTATGTAAACTATATATTTTAATACCATTTTTATTTTAAACTTATATTAACTACTACTACCCTTACTGTGTAAAACGTTTTAAAATTTTCTTTCGCGTAATGAAGTCTTGTTTTAGTAACATTAACACTTCTAAGTAGATTTTAATTATACTTACTTAGTGTAAGCAGGTACACGCCTCAGTGTAAGTGGCGGAATAAATAACTATATTACGAGTACAACTGCATGTTCAATTAACCTTTAAGTGTAGTAAATAGTTTAATAATTTTATAAAACACAAGCGGCTTTAATCCCGCTTCACTCGGGTGCGTGCCTAAGTTTATATGGTTTAGGAACGCATAATTGAAAAATGTCTTTAGACAAAACCTATTATTTAAAAACATACGGTATACAGAAAAAACGACTAGAATTTCATCACAATGTGATTTGGAACGCATATATCTATATGCGTTCATCTGTATGCCACTAACATTCATGTTTATTTATTATCATACATTTCTATGATGACACTGTTGATTTTTTATTTAAAAAGTGGGTATCTTAATTATTAATTATTAATAATAATAATATACTAAAGCTTATAAAAATGTATAGCAAATGTACAAATTACAGTTTCGCTTATTTAGACTACGATCGATAGTTTTTTTCAATTCGTTTTTAAAGGAGTCGTTTCATTTTAATTGTAGTCGGCTCTTTACAACAAATAAGCACTCCTAAGTGGATAACCAATGTCTATTACTCAACTCTTGCTGTATCTAGAAGCTGTAAGCACTAAACTCACTTCGCCACTCGGACGAAGCGTGATTCACTAAATTGATACTTGATAGACCGCAGTTATTTCGTTTGAAGCAGTTCATTGTAGACCTTAGCTGTTTCACGTGACATCCACATGTCAAATGTCACATGACATTCGTAAACATTTTTTCGCATGGGATCTCATTCGTATCAATGTATGTATGTTTTCAACCCATTTTAATGTCCCACTGCTGGACACGGGCTTTCCTTCAATACGAGGGGGATTCAGGCCATAGTCCACCGCGCTGGTTAAGCGCGGGTCAATTGACAAGTTAGTTTTTATAACTTGTAATTGATTTTAATGAAGACCCATAAAAATATTTTTAACATTATAATTAAAAAATAGTTTACTGTCTGGAAAACTTTACGTTGGTTCACAGAGAACAGTTTATACATACAACAGGAATCGAACATACTACAACTTACTGTAAATTGACGCTTTAATCCTCTTAATATGCGACCTAAATAACGTAGCTTGTTAAACATTTAAATGTATTCAATAGAGTGTTGGCTAGAAAATTCGACAATTTCGTCCATTACCGCGTAATTGAATCTGCACCGTACCGGAACGCTTCAGTCGCGATCGTTGCGCTCGTTATTTACTAGACTAAACTAACATTGAACATTATAACAACCTAGTAGGTACCTTTACTAATAAAGAGAATATTATATTATGTATAGTAAGAACTTATTATACATATTATACTAATAAATGATAATGATTAAGCGTGTTTGTTCGTCAAACCTTCTTTTGATGACAACAGAATAATTTGACGTAACTTGTATAGTGACAGTTCGAGTTCGAGTCTCGCTGGAGGCATTTCACGGTAGGCGTATACGACTGCACATCCAGAAGTGCTAGGATTGATTACCGAATCATAGGTATAGTTTAATAAGTTTTTATTGTGTAGTATGTTCTCGATTGTATCGAATTGCCAACCCAGGGACTTTGAGTGATACAGATGATAATCACCGACATATTCAAAATCAGTCAGGAAGAATTTTGTATCCGATACATCTAATGGCTTTTCTTTAATATTGCAAAATTAAGATCTAAACGTCAACGGGATGAAAATGCTGGTCTTCTAGATACTTTTGGTATATAGTCTTAAATAAAAACAAACCTTTTATTTACGTTTTTAGTTAAATTACAAAAAGTTATTTGTTTTTCTGTTAAAAAAATAAAGCTATAAAATGAGGTTATTGAGCTTTTATTTATATTCAGGCGAAACAACAAACTACTTAAAATTTACAACAAACATAAAGGAGTTACAAAATAATGATTTCACTTAGCATATATAATAACAATAATACCAAAGAAAGCACTATAACATTTCAAAAGTAAATAAAGATGTACAGAAAAAAATTTGGATAAAAAAATATTGAAGTCCTCAAAATGAATTGGGTTATTGAGTATCAATATCAATGCCCATAATCATTGTTTATATCATTTTATACGTACGATTCTGTTTTATAATATTTTGTTTTCTTTTTTACCATTCGGCCATAAAAGGAAAGCAATAAGGGAAAATTATTTACGTAATATATTTATTATTTACACATTTTAATCTAAAAGACTTTTACGATGTTTACAATAAGTCGAGCTTTTAAAGTTTATCGTGGTAGTTGTCCTCATATAGTTGCAGCGTTTAAGCGCATGCGAGAGAACTTTCTGTCGTAGAAGTAATAAGTATAAAGTAGTTCACATATCACTGTGGGGAGGAACTTTAGATAATTAAACGTTTGATGCTTTCTAGGAAATGTAGTGGACATAAGAGAAAATATTGCTTGCTTATGGTTAATGAAATTAAACTTTATAGGATTAGAATAGCACTTTTGAATCTTCTTGATAATCTTTTGAATACCGTCAGTGCCAGTGGGGAATCTACCACCGGGGTGGCAAACAGTTCTGCTGAGAAGAGCCAGCTAATATCCCAGCAGTTGCTCTTTTTAATATCTACTCATCTATATATCTACTCACTTCGTCCCTAGGTGTTCCCTGCCAAAAAGTTTGTAGCACAAAAAGTGAAGGACATCCATACAAACTTGCGAGAGCCTTTAGACCTCCTTAATCCGACCCTATAGCAAAATCCGTTAGTTCGTAACTTAACTATAAACTACCTCCCTGCCAAATTACATCTTTATACGTCCAGCGACTTTTGATATTTCGTGATGTGTGAATGACCTTTTTTTAATAGTATATAAACTATAGTACCCGCACCCGCATACGAGTCAACATAACTCAATTCCACCACATTTCCATCAACTACAAAGTCTTAGAGTAATATCCTTTAAACTTATTCAAATATTTTTAGTTTTATCTTTTTGTAATTTTTTTAATTTTTTTTAATAGTTTTGAGCCTCTTATTTTTCAGCACTGCAGATGCCGCACTCCCATGCTACCAATAAACCATGTCGCCAAACATCTAGAGCTCATAAAAGAAAGTAGGACATGGTAAATATCTAATTTCAAAGAAATAAAAAATAATAAAGTAACTTTTTAAGAATGTTACAACTTACAAGTACTAAGATAAACGAGGAATTTAGAATTAATACTGATTGATGGATAAAATATATTCTAAAAAATAATATGGCTTTAATGTAAGCTTTTATTCTAAATCTTGACAGCTTCTAATAAAACAGTATTATCATGCACGACCGAGCTCGCTTCAGGCGGATGACCACAGTCATTTGGCAAGTGCAGGCGCTACTGGAGCGACAAAGCTATTTACTTGCAACGTTTATACGGAAAATTAATACCGAGTTTCCATTTGATAAACAAAAATATGTTAAGCGACTACGAACGTACGGAACAGACTTCAAAATTACACAAAATTGAACTGTCTTTTCCGAATTTCTATCAAAAGTGATACATGTTTTCACATCTATACGAATATTATAAAGAGGCAGAGAGTTTATTTCTTTGAACACCCTACTATCAGAATTTCTTTATACGAGTTGAAAAATTGAAAAATTGGATAGCCCGTGTATTAAGAAAAGCTAGTAAAATTGGCCAATATCATCTATTCTACTGCCCAAGGACGCGGAGCAGTAATCATAAATGTCAACGAAAAATCTATACTGTGTAGTTTGTTTTAAACTAACCGTTAAAAATTTAATACTTTGTTAGGTTTACGCGAAATATTAACATTATAAAAATGAAACTACCTATCTCTTTGGATTTTGTCGCGGATACTGTTAAAAATGTATATAATATATTATTTTAATTAGTATCGATAAAAATACTTTTTCACACACTTTCTATCTTCCTTATCCATTAGTTTTAGTCACTTCGAACACAAAGTAACACAGAGATTACTCATACATTAAATGTAATATTACAAAAACCTTTTTCTACCTGATTCTATAACAAAAAAAAACCCAGAAAGTTTAGCATCTAATATTTACGTCTTTAGTCCAACTTCAATGTAAAAAATTGTCTAATTTAAATTAAAATTCGTTCTCTAAGAACCTATTTGCGTCACAATATATATAGTATACTGTGTTATATATATATATTACTTGTTCGCAAAAAAATAAATGAATAATATTTTTAGTATTAATTATCCCGTTCAAAGTTTCTTCTTGATGGAAATGTTTTGAAATTGAGAAATATTGAATCATATGGGGGGGATTTATATTATTATATGAATAAAATATATAATGGTAACCTCTGTATTTAAAAGAGCAACTGTTTAGTTTCTCGCCGGCTCTTCTCATCAGAAGTGCTTACTATCAACTATCTGATATCCATAACGCAAGCCTCGTAGCTTACCGTGGAACTGAATGGGGCTGTGTGTAATAATGTCCCAACCTAGTGACGTTACAAAATTTCTTATAATAAGTCCGATTGAATAAAGTTTATTTCATTTCATAGCATCTAGTCGCTCCACAAATCGTATCAAATGGGCAGCCAGCATTAAACTTGTCTGTGATAGATACATAAAGCCGTTGACACATAATATGTCCGTTTGTTTGCAGCCAAGTGGCTCGCCTTGACAGGCGCCGGCTGGCCGCCGCATCTGCAAGGAGTCCGGGCTTTCGTTACGTCATACGTTTTACTGCTTAACCGGTATAAATACTTGTCGTTAAGAAACCGTTGTTTAGATATTAGTAGTAGCAGATAGTTTGGAATAGCAAAATAATGAAATTACCAACTTTGCAATATTTCATCACAATGCTATATGTGCTTATTTTACTAGATACTTAAAGATGACTAAGACACGCGGTATTATATCAAATTATTTGAGACTTCTAGACTCCAATTCTGAAACTGTACTGCTTTCAGTTCATTGTTTAAATTTAAACGAAATATTCTTGACATATTTTAATCAGTTGTGAAAAATTTTCATACCCATTGAGATACACCTCTACATAACTCAAGTATATAAGAATTAAGAAGAAAATGAAAATGACTGTCTTTAGTATCAAGTGATAGTGGAAAAAAAAGTAAACGTAACAAAACGGCTGAACCCTTTTCAATCGTTCTTTCACTAAGCGTATTCGTGATAGATAGAAGCTTAATGGCACGAACAAACTCGTAAGCATTAGTTAGTCAGTTATATTTTATTAATATGTTTTTAGTATTCATTAAATTCAGTAAAGTGTCTTTTAATCAAAGTCTTTTTCGCTCTATTATTCAATAAAAAAGTAAAGGCTTACAAAGAGTTTTCAGGCCATTTTTCTTCTACGACTTACTCGTCCATCCATCGCTAAGTTTCCGACGGAATTAAATTCATTAAGGTTTCCCTTCATAAGCTCCTTTTTGTTAGAAGGTAGATATTCCACTTTTGATTCCTAATAAAGTATATACCTACATACAATAAAATTCTAAGTAATTCGAAACTAATTAATTTAGAAAATCTTATTGAAATATTATCGGTGATGTGACCGCATCACACGAAAACCACTGGTTATTGGTAGTAGATTTTCATAAAATTTGGTAGTATGATAACTGGTTAACAATATAAAATAGTTTTTACTGCGAGAAGAGATCACATCTCTGACAAACGTAAAAGAAATCTTTCAAGAGCCACTACGCAATCTGTAGTTTATTTTATTTTTTACCAAAATTTTCCCCACGAGCTCGTTAGAATTTTAATGTGTGAATTTTAATGTGTAAGTTTTAAAGTTCTGTCTGATCTCATACTCTTACTTTTGTATGTATATTATAATAGTGACAAAACTGTGGACCTATGGAAAGTCTGTGGTGTGTTTGGGCTTTACGGCCCTAACGAGTGCATCCGGCGCCGACGCATGACTCAAACAGCAAACTGCTTTACAAAGGGTTCACACTTCACATCTATTTCGGTACACTTAATTTCGCATCAGCAAATAAATGAATGTAGCGCAATGACCCGACTCTTACGACTCTATTTTGAGCTTTTAAGTGTTAAATGACTGATATATCACTACTAGTAAAGTGACATGAGAGGGAATCACGAAAATTTATCGGTTTCGCCTTAGTTTCTCGCTATTTACTTTACAAAATGAAATCATAAAATGTTTCTACGCCTTCTATTAGTGACATTTCTTTTAGCCTCTCTAGATGGCGCTGTACAACATATTGTAGATGATTTATTTAATAAAGGTTTGAATGTTTACACAAGTGTGAAGCGCCTTGAAAGTAGAATTAACCACATGTGATGCTTTGTGCTAGAAAACTGAACATTTAGCTTATCTGTACGTATTCTAAAAATGTAAGCGTATCGAATTTGTACACTAAATATTTTTTGAAAAATCTTATTGAAACAGTAATTATTAACGATACAGAGGCCGATTCTTTAGTTTTTTTAGATATTTTGACTATCTGTCTGTCTGTGACAGCATTACAAAAATTACCCATTGGATAGCTTTTGATGAAATTTAGTATAATGACAACTGCTTATTGTTAAAGGATACTTTTTACTGCAAGAAAATATCTCTAGATAAAGTAAAAATGTACGTACGTACGTTTTAATTTTTTTAACGGAACCCGAATTCTTTTTGTAATGTAATAAAATAATACATTTAATAAAAAGCTGTTTTGCTGATATTACAAACAGACACTTTTATTGTATTTTAAATAGAATAACCGAACTCAGCATGATCGTGTTCATGTCTTTCTACGAGTATCTTCACTTTATTAATTACCTAAGCTTAATTTCATGTCATTAAATCGAAAAAAGTATGCATTCAAAATAACTTTGAATATGTACTGAGGTAGACTTTTCAACATGAAGATAATCTGAGAAGTACTAACTAGGTTTTGAATGTATTCATTATAACTTTGTATATTCATTGCCTAACTTTCTGCTATGGTAATCAAACAATAAAGTAAATATCAGTTAAAGCTTCACGGGTTGAAAGAAGAAATTGTGCGTTAATATTAAAATATAGTTAATATTAATATATTTGTTTAGCACTTTTTAACGTCCCACAGCTGGGGGTGGGCCTCCATTCAATAGGAGGAGGATCAGGCCATAGTCCACCGCGTCCACATTTAAAAAATATTTACATAAAATCCACATCATGAAATATTTTGATATTATTGTTTAGTTTCATGACAATAACAAGGGCTATTGCGGTTCTTAGGCGACGTCCTGCGTGAGCGATCTAGACGCGAACGCGAAGCGGCGCGGCACGGCGCGAAAACAACAAACATTCGAAACCTATTGAAGTGTCCTATGTGACCAAACGCACGTGGGGTGCGGTGCGGAGCGGCGCGAATTGACGCGAACGCGATCAGTTGGCTTGATATTTTCGCGCGAAGTGGACGCGTCGGCCATATTTTTTTCAAGCAAAAATTGTTGTTGAATTAATGTCGGAAGTAGAACTTCTTATTAATGCTATCCAAGAACGTCCTACATTCTGGGACAAAAGGAATAAAAGTTATACACTTCTTCAATATCTCATATTTAGGACTAGCTGTGCCCGCGACTTCGATCGCATGGACTACAGGATAAAATCAAACTATGATAAAAATTAAGATTTGTTTTTTTCTACGTATTTTTCCAGGATAAAAAGTATCCCATTTTATGCCCAGGATAATAAAGTATAATTATACCAAGTTTCATCGAAATCGAACCGTTAGTTTTCACGTGATGCCTGAACATACAGACAGACAGACAGACAAAAAATTTTTTAATCGCATATTTGGGTTTGGTATCGATCCAGTAACACCCCCTGCTATTTATTTTTTCAATATTTTCAATGTACAGAATTGACCCTTCTACAGATTTATTATATGTATAGATATGAATTTTCCAACAACATTAACTTCCGTCCGCCCATGACAAATGTTTAAACGGCGGCGGAGGGCGCGGAGGGGACGGTTCGCGCGCACGTAGGACAGAGTAGCCGCATCGCTCCGCACCGCATTAAATTCGCATCGGATCGTTTCGCAATCGCGTTCGCGTTGAGTCGTCCACGTAGGACACTGTGTTAGAATATGCTAATATCATTATAGTACCGGGGGAATAATTTGATTAAGCGAATTCTAAGCCCCTATATCCCTCCCTACATCAGCTTGCGTACCAAGTTGAGTTACTAACGTTACTTATACGAAATGATGTATTGTTTGGTTGTATAGTGTACTTTTGTTTGTAAGTACCCGCATAATTTAGAAAAGCTGAAGCGATTTTAATTAGACTTTTACTACATAAATTGGACAAGAGTGAAAAATAATATTTTTTAAAATAATCTCTGTTTTATCTGAGCAGAACACAGTTATATAATATACTTTTATTATTGTTAAGCTAATTAGTGATGAATATCATTATAGCCAGTGAAGGAAAATTTTATAATTTCCTGTAGAGAACACAAATGGCCATAATTATACCGCTATTATACAAACATGCTATTATTCATATCGACACATCCTTTGCAAACGCAAGAGCTAGAACAAAACTTGTGAGATATCACTAATGGCTTAAAGTGAGAGATTGTCTGTAACTTAGCGCTTACCGGCTGGACCGATTTTGATAAAATCAAGTACATAAACTAATCTATGACTAAGACTCTTTGGTCTTTTTATTTTGTTTTTTTTTTCAAGTAGAAACAAAGTCTACTGTATAGGTAATTGAGTAACTTATACTTTGAGCATGAGTATGGTGAATAAACAATCTACTCAAGGAGATGGGGGTTAACTTTCTATAAACAATATTTATAATGCTGATGTTCAATTAAATCGTATGCGACTAACGTATATAAAGTTTCGGCCTCAGTGTAAAGCGGTAATAGTCTCCACGACTTAAATGGAAGTTTCGAAATACTAAGCGAAGGTGCTAATTTATACTACATATGTATATGCAACAAATAAGAACAGCACCGAAACCGGTTGGACTTGTATACACTGATTGATGAGTAACCATTTCATGACATCTTAATATTTCGTTAAAACACGAGCTCTTGATCGCTTACACTTGACACAATATCGCAAGCAGAACAACGTACCTGTAAATAAAGAAAAGTATAAATTAATATCATATTAACGAAACGTTATGCTCTGTTTATAATAACTCTACTTGCTGCACCAGAGCGGTCGCAGGTTCAAGTTGAAAGGAGAGCATTAATTTGTGTGATGAGCACGAATGTTTGTGCCTCAATCATGGGTGTTTATATTTATATAGAATTCTCTGGTATCCATAACACAAGCCTCGTAACTTACAACGAAACTACATGATGCTCAGTGATAACATATTTATTTAAAAATGTAAGAGTTTGGATAAAGAAACTGGAAAATAATCCTAAAATTTACTTCTACGAAGATAAACGAAAAGATGAATAAGTATTATGTTATATCATCAAAAACTTTCGTTGCGATCCAATTTAAAAGTAATATGTGGTATTACAAAAATACCCTAAAAAGCCATAGAGCATGCATGTGGAAAACGAAGTCACAAGAAAAAGCGAAAGGGATACCCTTTCGCTTTCCAAAATCATTTGTCACCAGCCGAGCCTTCATGACATGGTGTAGATCTTAATATGTATAGATTAAAATAACCAGTAAGACGAGATCGCACAATGTTCTAAGCGTTCGCTCGAAAGGTTACGCGGTGTTTAATGCTTTATATAAATCTATGACGCATCTGCATTTACCTGATGTAAACCACTCTTGTATTCAGTTATTTTAGTAACCTGACAAGAAGCTGGACTGTACCAACTCTTCGTGAATCGCACGAGAATAAATTAATAAAATAATTTTACATCGTAACTGACCTTAATACTACATAATATATTAATGATATAATATCGTCAATACAAACAATGGAAAAATTTTTCACTTCCGACATTTATATAAAATGAGGTTACATTTTAAGTCACAACTACAGCCTTTAAACGTTGTAACTTGTAACACCTTGCATGAAATTAAAACAAGAACCAAAACCTTTCATATTCGCGTTAATAATTAAATGCACAATTTATATAGTAAGACTTGCGATTCACCCTAGATTTTGTACGTTTTAACAGTTAGTGATAATAAAATAAACAGCTCTAAACTTTTTGTTTTTACAGCAGTTTTTTTTTTGGGTTTTCTCTAAGAATATTTTTATATTCCAGTGAAATCAATTAATTTCATATTAATAACTCATTAACTACCCTTTAGTTAAGTTAGTCAAACCTGAACAATTTATGATAGAGTTCAATTGTCGAAGATATCACGTAACATCTAGCATCTATTTTAACCTTTTCGAAAGCCAAAAAAAAGATTCTTAGTGGTTTTAAAGAAAACAGTAACAATATCTATTTAGAAACAACATTTACAAGCGAATCATAAGCGTTTCCTCTTTAACCAGCAAACTAACAGTACGTGACTAGCGCAGTGAAACATTATACGTACAACTTTATACATTGTAAAGTCGCAGATAAATTGGATCTACAGCTTCATTCATTTTATAATAATAAGAAAAAACAATTCCATTTTATGATATGACACTTTGTTATTTAAACTACACAAAATCAGATTTTAACGAATTTTGAAATTTTAAATAAAAGTATCTTTTCAGATTTTGTCGCGGATTTATTTTGTTTTTTGGTTCCTGACCGATAAGGGTTACGACTTACGGGAGATACTAAGATTTTAGAGGTCTCAAAGTTATTGTATAGTTGTTTCAGACAGTCTACCCACTAGCAAAATGAATTAAAATTATACAAAAATGGCATCAAAGTAGGTAGGTACTTTATTATATTTGTTAATTTCAATTCTTAAAATAAATTAATATTTTCTAAACAATTTGAATGGACCGATTAACTAAGGTGTCGGGCAGCGTGGATGCGGACTGCCCAGAACCTGAATAATTGGCGTTTATCACTGGAGGCCTTTGTTCATCAGTGGACGGTAATAGGCTGATGATGATGAAGGTACAATTTAGATTGTTTGGTTGTTTCAATATTATCTGTGCGCTATTATGACCGACCTTATGTGAAAAAATGTATCTATTATTACATGGCCTAGTCAATGATATGATTTAAATATATTAACGACCATTACGCTATAGCCCAAAATAGATTTAGTATACACCCGACAGAAGCAAAGCAACTATATGAATGTTAATATGAGCGAAGCTATGAGCAAGAGCTAATCTATATATATGTTACTGTAAAAGCCCGAATATTGGTAAATATTAGGTTTTACCAGTAAATCAGGTTTACCAACATGAGTCGGTAAATGTAAGAATACGAAAAAAAGAAACGACTTTATCGGGCTATTACCATTAAAATTTAGTAGATGGGTAAAGCTATTCGGACACTAGCGTGACTACAACGGTAATTTAGCGATGTAATAATTTAGCAAATATACGATGATTATAGAACGGTTCTGACTTTTACCATTAAGAGTTGGTAAATCTTAGGATTTACTGTAAAATCTTAGGATTTACCGTAGTTCGGGATTTTACAGTAACATATATATAATAAAATTGTAACAGAGTCGAATGTTTTGTTTTTAGAATTTGCGTCTGTCTGTCTGTCCGTATTAAACCACTGGCCTGGTTTTTATGAAACTTGGTATAACTATCTGGTTATTCAGGTCAACATAGTATAACCCTATATTTTACTGCGGGAAAATATCTAAGAAACCTAAACCAAATAATTGTAAAAGTTTATCCCGGGACTAACCCGAGCGGAGCGAGAGTGAATCTCTAGTACTTATTATTGTATTTTTATGAAAATAATTACCTTAATTTTAAACCTAACAAATAATTTTGCCTTAACTTAAACGAAAAAAATGCAGTTTTATATGTTTTCTGAAAAAGATGTCGAATAAAACTCGGTCTCCACGTACTAAATTAGGAAAACGCAAATGTTAAGTACAAAAATAGAAGTGAATTGACATAAGGAAATCAGGAGAAGCAATAAAATCATGACTGATTAATTAATGTAATAAATGGCATACTGTTTTTATTTTTGTATCACACAGAAAGAGATGACCAAAGTCGCGTTCGCCTGAATAACCATTCAACCTGTACAATATTTAAAAAAATGCTTTATAGTATGATTTAGGTCCACATTATACTTTTAATTGATGAAAAAAATTATTTTCTATAGATCCAATGCTATGGTAATATTATACGTAGGTTTACTTCACATACATATACTCGTAAAACCCCAAAACTACCTAAGAATCTCCATAGACTAAATTATTTGATCATAAGTTTAGGTACCATATGTTTTACAAAGAATAACAGGTTAAATAAAGTCAGTACTAGGCGGTCAGCGTATGGGACATATAGCCGGGTATGGTGAGACAATACTGCGGAGATAAGAGAGAAAGTTGACTGGCGACTACGCCAGCCTCTGACAACAAATACGATTGTAATCTTCAAATTTATGTTAATAATAATATTTTAGACTATTCCACAAATAGACATAGCTATTTTAAATGTACATGTACATAAATTCGTTGAAACTACTAGACATTTATGTACATTAATATTAAGTATAGTTGTAATCCATGACCCTAGCTTTGACGTACAAATTCGGTTCTTATGCAAGACAAATGTTCCATGTGGTAAAATGAGGGCATTAGGTTAATATGTAGTTATGAATTGTCAAAGAAATATATTATAATATTTATATTGTTAAGAGCAATTTATATTATAAATGTGAAAGTTAATAAAAAAGAAATAAAAAAAATATATTTATTGACACATTTTAACAGTACATCACGATGAAACCCCTGAGCTCCTGCGCTAGTAAAAACTAGGATGGATGGATGGATGTTTGTTACTCAATCGCACCAGAATGGATGAATGATTTGGCACAGAAACAAGTAAGAGTCTGGAATAACGAAATGAATGGTTACTTAGTATTATTGAATAGAGCATAAAATACTTTAAATAGTTTATCAAAGTAACGGAATAAAGGTTAGATGTCATTATCTGATGGACAAGAGAAAGACTTATTCTGGTCCATTTAAAGCATCATGTGGATCATTGAAGATGTGATCAAATCAGAGAGCAAATTTACTTCGCCAATGATCTCATGAAGTGTTTACAACCGAGCGGAGTCACGGCCGGTCACTAGCAGGGAGCGGGTTTCGTCGACACAAAAGACAAAGCCTTTGTCATACACAAACATTAAAATACGTAACAATTGGCGGACTCAAGGCCGATTTGTCGCGTCGCGTTTTTATTGAGACATCCGTTCAATTTTTAAAGGACTTTGTTTTTTGTTACACTGACATTTACACTTGGCAGCATTATCGAGCAGGTTACCCTTTTTAGTTCAATGCGAAAGTCGAGTTTGTTTACATGGTTCGTTGAAAGGGTTGACAAGTTTTCGTGTATAGAAAGTATTATATGACATACCCTTTCAAGGCTGGTATAGATTTTTCAGAAATGAGCCATTTCCCGGCAGTAAAAATAATCCTAGATGTGACCAGAATAATCAGTCATGTTCATACAAAATTCCATAAAAATGTGTCAAGTGGTTCTCTCGTCATTCGGTCACAGACAGGCAGACAAAAATCCTAAAAACCTTAGATTTGGCCTGTTTATCAACAGTAACGATAAGATCAGTAAGATTTTCCAAAAGGTATTTAATATACAGATTCAATTCAGTTAGAATATTTTTAAGTATATACGGTCTATAGATTTTATAATGATAGCTAGTATTTCAGTAGAGAAAGTTAAACGGCACGTTTTGCTGTTTGTAGTGACACTAGATGCTGTGCCAACGGTCGCGGGTTCGAGTCCCGTTGGAGTTTACTTGTTGAGCGCCAGTGTTTGTTCTCATGTAATGGGTGTTTATATTTATAATATGTATGAATTTAAATTTACATATGTGTGGTATATCAACTGTCTGGCATCCGTAACACAGCCTCTTGCTTACCACGTAACTAGACAACTAGACGGCGTTTTGTGTTATAATGTAAACAACATATTATTTAATTTTATAAAAGGTCAGAAGGGGTCTTGTGTGTTGTTTGCTCTCGAATAGATACAGGATGTTACATACAAAATCTACATTAGTGGTTTACGGATCCTGCAAAACTTTCCAACATTGTATAAAGCGTCATATTCTAGAAAAATAATTTACTCAGTAAGAAATAACAAAAAAAAGTATATAAATTTAAAGATCGAAAAACTTATCTGTTCCACTAAAGTCTAGAACATTTAATATCGTCACGTACACGTTAATTTATATGCATATATATGTGAGGTGATTAACACAGATAATGAAGTAATGACAGGGTCGAATTTATACGTTGATCATTTGTATGAACACTAGCGAGTTTATCTCGCTCGGGTGTCCCTTGGTGCCTTTAATATTAATATTATTATGAACTGACAGCATTTCTGTTCTAAAGTTTTATTGTTAACGGTATATAATATATTACTAGGTCACACTGTCAGTGTACTTTTTTCTGAATTCTTACAGCGGTTTCAGCTTGATATGACTACAATACAAACATTCGTGCTAATTACAACAATGATGGCCCCTAGCGGGTCATGAACCTGCGACCGCTGGCACATTAAGTGTATCTGGCACAATGTAGCAGAATCAGGATTTAGTACGGATTGAGCCTCGACCTCATTAAAAAGAATACCCTGTAAATGTAATATTCATTTGATATGATTTTTAAATATTTGGTAACACTGATAAAAGTGCCATGTTAATTTTTAAAATACGTTTTTGACCTCACTCAAGAGATAATATCTTGTGAAAAGAAGGTTCTTGTCGTTTCTCGAAAGCACTCGACCATATGAGGCCGTTAGTATAAAATACATGAGTTGAATTTTATTTTATGCTTTGTTTAAAGCATTAATTTATATAAATACATAACTACCCTGAATATACTCCTAAATGCAAGCAGGGGGTCATCCATAAAGTACGTCACACTAATTTCGTGATTTTTTGACCCCTCCTCCGTCCTTGTCACAGTTTGTCACATTTGTGAGACCCCATCCCTCCCTGGTGTGACGTCACATATTTTGCAATGATACATCCATAAATATTTTACTAAGTAACAAAAAAAGTTATAGCTAAGTACATTTACTTAGTTTTACATGAATTACATAAAAAATCTATACATTTAATCGGAACCGAGAGAGTAGACTCAAAACTAAAAAACTTTATTACAGTTTTAACTTTTATCAATTTAGAAGGAGATACTTAATATCATTTAATATATAAAGTAGCAGTCTAACCGCCGCTTAATATACCATTAAGTCGAAAATCTCCATACTAAAGAACGAATTAATGGTTCATTAAGTGTCTCTGAGTGCGGCGGTAAGTCATAAAGAGCTAGAGTGATATCAAAATTCATATAATATTCTAGCACCGTCTTAGCATCCATAAACCAATAAAAGTCGAGTAGGAGCCGTTATCAATTATTATTAATGTAACAGTATTTATATCCAATATTAGACACTGTACACAAACGGGACTCCTTGACTATCTCGTTTGCTTTAATTGCATATTATATTGACCATCCTATCGAATCTTATCTTGGAACAATAATAGAACTGTGGAGTACTAGAAAATTACTTTAAAATATAATGTATTAGTTTTACCTTATGTAAGTGATGAATAATGTTAGTTTAAGTATGGGCGCTTACACTTGCAGCTTGAAAAAAGATTTAAAGGCGGACAACGACAAGTATCTGAGTAGTATATTTTATTTCTTATCATAACAAATAATGCTGCAAATAGAATGTTTTTAAAAAATACTGTGAATCAATTATACGAAGCACTTTTTCACTTTAATACCGGCTGGTTTCGAAAGAACTACAATTGAGTTGGGATTTCCTTTTAAACTATCGTTATTATATTTTAATATCCCGAGTATACTTATGACATTGGCGCTTTTCAATGTCGAAATATCAAAAACCTATAAAGTATCATAAAAAATATGCAATGATATCAGTGACTTTGAAAGATGAAATTCCAACGAACTAGTGAAAGTTAGACTGAATAAAATATATCTTGCTTTGAATGTATTTCAACAATGAAATGGACGGGGCGCTCTAGACGTAGAAGCTAAATTACTTGAAAGTAACTGAACTTGGATCAGACTTTTCTATTGCACAGATAATGTAGGCAATACTTATATATTATTATAATATGGGCCTTTGTTAACTTAAGGAGTTTATAACTTGCAAGACTTTATTGTATTCTAGAAATAATTGTACTGAAGAAAAAAAAAGTAGGTACATCAGTTTATTTAATCAAATTACACCCAAAAACAGGCAAGATTAAGTAAAAGATAATATAGATATTAGACGTTATACTTACAGCATCATTAGTAACATATGCTTATATATTTCAAAACGCAAATTTAATTTAGCTATATACCACGCGGGCGAGCCATGGCCACTTTCCAAATGTTCCGATGAAGGAAGCCTTTCTCTCGTAACGATCATTAAACTTTATATAATACACCGCAGTAACAGATACTTGTTATTTAATATTCAGATTAAATAAAAAAAAGGTTGTTATTAAATTAAAAAAAGGCGGAAAGACAAATCATTTTGACATTTTTGCTTCAGAAACAAAAACTAGCGTTAAAACAGTTAAGTTTTAACGGTCAGTATAAATTAAATAAGAAGTCTATTTATTTTGTAAATCTTGTAAACATCTTTATGGATAATAAAGTTTTTTAATTATATATTAAATATAATTGTAATGAAATATGTACATATTATAGCCAACTAGAGCCTTCCTCAATATACTGGCTTTCTAATATAAACGAATTTCTTAAATCGTATTATTAGTTCCTGAAATTGAAACGTGAACAAACAAACAAACTCTGTCTATTTATAATAATAGTACGGAATATTAGTCTTATAATGTCTAGCAAGTTCAATATCTAATAATAAATATATATATATATTTTAAGAGGTTTGTCTGTATTTTAAACTGATTCATTAACTAACTATTATCATCGTATCTACATAAGAATTAAAAAGGCTCTTATCAATAGCTGATTAGGTTATTTCGTTGCGAGTCATATATGAAATAAAAACAAAAAAGATAAACGATGATTTTTATATCTATAGAGGGAAGATATAATGTCTGTACAAGGAAAATGTTTGAGATCATGAGAGAAATCAAAGTAGGAAGGTGAGAGAAATCAGTTTGTCTATTTGTCTGTGCATTGACGCGTAGTAATCAAGAAACGACTTAGCCAATTTGGATACGGTTATCACAAATACTCGTAGATTGTGGTAGGCTTATTTCAATGGATGCATAAATATTACTTATGTCAATATAAAAAAATACTTAGGACCGAGCCAAGAAAAGCCAGGATGAGTTGTTAGTCAGTTATATTTTATGGCATGTTACATTTACGTTATTCTTAGAGTTCAGAGTTTGCCTTTTTATTCATTTTCATTTTATTGTCTTCGTATATTATTATAATTTATTTAAATATATTAAATTAAACGTCTGACAGTTTTTAGTGTCAGTGCAAAAGAGAAAACTACAAAATACGTGCATTCACCGAAAGACATTTTATATTCGAAATTTTAAATTATATAGGCTTTAAAGATATAGGTCTACCAGAATCTCATGGCATAAATAAAAACTAAATAAATGTGATTTTCATATGGCAATGTCAATTGTCATCTATCAAATTAAATTACGAGATTTGTCAACCGCAGTTGAAATTTTGTGATATCTTCCTGAAAATTTGTTGTTTTTTTGAAAATGTCGAAAAGGCCACTTCGATCTCAAGCTAGAAAGATTGTTTTTAATGTGTACTGTAAAATAAGGGAAGAAGAAGGTGTAAATAAAACTCAATCATTGATTTTAAAGCGCGTCGTAGAGTTGACCGGTAAGTTGGACTAAAATGTTTTGATACTTTTAGTTTATTTTATATTTTTTTTTTTTACTTAATTGTAGCTTCTTTATAGGGATTTCCAGTACTACTGTACGGCGAATCGTAGGTGAGGGCACATCGAATGATGGTGTATTTTCCACGCCTGGTAAAAAGAGGGGAGGGGGGAAGAAGAAAATTAACTTGGACAGTTTCGATTTAGAGTTGATTAGGAATAGAATAAAAGAATTCTATACAATTCGAAAGGAAATACCAACAGTAATGAAACTGTTACAAATTCTTCGACAAGATATTGATTTCAACGGAGGGAGAGAATCTTTGAGGTAAGAAAAATATTAAGTAATAATCCCTTTCATTCTCACTCGTAAAAGGAGGCCTGCAGTGGGATGTATATTGACTGAAGATCATGGTGATGAATGACTAACCTACCGCTTGGGTTTGATTAACAAAATAAATTTTACTATTTTTTACAGACTTATACTTAAGGAGATTGGTTTTGAATATGTTAAATGCCAATCGAAAAGGACCATTTTGATGGAGAGAGATGACATAAAACTACAAAGATACAAATTTTTGAAACGTATAAAGGAAAACCGCGAAGCTGAAGAAAATAATAAATTGGATGTGGTTTATTTAGATGAGACTTACATTCACAGTTCATGTTCTGTAAACAGGTGCTGGCAAAACAAAGATATTGTAGGTCCATCTAAAAGTATTTCACTAGGAGCAAGGTGGATCATTGTAAACGCTGGTGGAGAAAATGGATTTGTACCAAATTGTTGCCTGGTATACAGGTCAACAAGTGTATCTGCTGACTATCACCACGATATGAATAAGGACAATTTCACAAAATGGGTGACAGAGAAGCTAATTCCAAATCTCACAAGACCTTCATTAATTGTTATGGATAATGCTAGTTATCATTCCGTACGGATAAACAAACCGCCCACACAAGCTAATCGTATCGCTGATATAAAAGAATGGCTTCGTACAAATAATTTACAGTATGATGATCTTTGGCGTAAATGCCAACTTCTTGAACTAGTGAAACAAAACATTTCTGAGCCCTTATATGAGATAGATGAAATATTAAAATCGCACGGTCACGAAGTTTTAAGGCTCCCACCTTATCATTGTACATTAAATCCCATAGAAATGATTTGGGGTATAATGAAGCAAAAAGTTGCTGATAAAAATGTAAATAGGCCTGCAAGTGATATTAAACTATTAACAGAAGAAGCTTTCTCAGAAATTGGTGTAGATGAATGGAGAAAATGTTGCGAACATGTAAAGAAAATTGAAAACGATTTCATCAAGCAAGATAAAATAATTGAAATGCTGGAAGAGCGATTTATAATAAATACCTCTTTATCTTCATCATCTGATGAAGAACAAGAAATGCAAGTGGAGTTCTTGGAATCATTTTCTAATTCTGAATAAGGTGTTAAATATAATAAATCTATACATATAAATAAAATTGAGGTGTCTGTTTTTAATTTCAAATTAACAGCTTTTCACTAAATGCATATGAAAGTATATACGGGACTAACATCAAAAATTTTTTTTAATTTCTGCTTATCTGTCTGTTTGTTCCGGCTAATCTCTGAAACGGCTTAACCGATTTTGACGGGACTTTTACTCGCAGTTAGTTAATATTATAAGGAGTAACTCAGGCTACTTTAATTTTAGAATTTAGCGCGCTAGTTAGTACATAAAGAAATATACGATTGATTTATGTTCATAATATATTTAACTATATTAAGAACCCGTATACTAAAATTCTTCATACACATACCTATTATAGGTACTTCATGTTCGTTAATACTAAAAAAATAAATAAAAATTAAACAGTATCAAGATCGTTTAATCCAATTTTCCGAGTATTGCACACAACAAATTTTAAATTCCCCATTTGCCATGAGATTCTGGTATACCTATAGATACATACCTCATTTTCACAAGTTTACAAAAGGCTACAAGAGTGATAATTTTTATTTCTAGCAACCCGTAGATCCCCGGAATAAAAAGAAGCGCATGTCACCTATCGACCTCTAGACGGTACGGACGACTATATCGAGGCTGTATCGAAGAAAATCAAATCAATAACATTATTGTTCAAATATTTACAACTTGTGATTCTATCGTGACAAATTCTGTTACAGAATCACATCTGTTTTAGAGGCCAAGGATTCGTTTCCAGATTGGAGAGCTTGTTTATACACTACAGTAATTAAATCCATATGTTCATGTGTGTTTTAATGACTGCAAAAGCCTCATGGGAGACATTGTACGAGTTATCATATTAATTTACAAAATTAATACAAATTTGAACTGTAATAAAAGTTTTTAGTGGTTGTTAAACCCTTTTAATATATTAGTTGCCGGCGCAGGCGCATGCAAAAGTAATATTACTAATGTAGCTCGCTGATACAATAACACACATGTCACTTATCTTGATCGCTCACCTGACATTAATTTAGGTTGGTTTATAGGGTTGGTAAAAAATGAATAGAAAAGACTCCCTCATATTTTAGTCCTTTTGGTGAATATAATAATATAATTAAATAAAATAGAACAAACTACGAGTACATCGAAAAAAATGGTAGAGTGCTTGAATTCACTACTAAATTAAATGTAGATTTAGGTATTAAATGTATTGTTTTTCTTTTCATTTTTATGTGCAGTAGTTTTAATTGTTCTAATTAAAATTTTACGTCACTCTTACTCATATTTAAGGTTTAAACAGATGAAGCTATTAAAAGAGTAATAAAAAGTCAAGTTTAAAATATTTAAAAGATATGCATAGAAACAAGCAAACTATGGTTCATACATGTATGTAGTATTCATTGATATTACAATTTAATCGACAAATTCTACTAGATTAAAATATCGATTCGACACAGAAGCCAAAATTGAGTAAATCCAATTACTTAGTTTCACATAACAAGAGGCAAATTGGGAAATGTGTTTGAAGGTTATAATTGAATTAGCTAGGTAAGACCTGAAGCTAAATTTTATTTGAACAAAGGAAATTGAAAAGCAATGTGCAAATCATTTACAAGTATATTAATTTTTAATATGTAACTAGCTGCCAGTATAGATTCACTATATTTTTACCTATATATTACATTTTTTATTCTTAATTCACCCCAACAAAACAAAAATATTTATACATATTGGTCCAGCCGTTTTTGAGTTTTAGCGAGACAGTATATAATGTTTCATTGTTGTGTTTGTTATATTTTTCTTTGCAGTGCAAAATCTTAAACCTCGGCACCTCGGCTAACCGCCTTCACGGCTGGCAGGAAGGACTGGATCGTCTTTCATACACAGAATCGCCATCACAATGCGGCGACCTTTTTAGCGACGTGGCACATTTAAGCGAATATTTGATTTAAATACAGATAACTTTTAATGCTGATGAAATGATGTTTTGAGATCAATATAATTTGCAAAAAAGCGTTCTTTATTAGAGAAAAAAAAATTAACCACTAATAAAATACACACAGTAGAGCAGGTGATAAGCACATACAGCGTACAAACGCGCAATGTTTGAAAAACCTATATGATTATTTTTTATTTTAACAAAAATGTCTAGAACAGGACTGAATCTTAGACCTTATGCCTAAGCATAGATACTCCAACGACAAATAGCGGTTTAAATTAAAATTACATATTTGAATTTGCTGCCATCATCGACACTGTACAAACTAAGCACGCCAATGAGATCTTTGTGCGATTAAAGCAGTTATTACTAAAGATATAGTAAAAAACTAGAAGAAACTCATCCTGTAAATATTGTAACCACTATCAAAGCGAAAAGTATAAGAAAACTAAAAAGCCTCAAACTCTATACAACCCTAATAGTGGAGTGTCTGGAGGTTTTGACCTCAGACTTTTGTTACAGTGAATGAATTTAAATGGTTCAGGGGGGGTTTTCTTTTTTATACTATAAAGTGTAAAGTTTACCCAAAATTTTTTTGTGCTTTTGATTTTTTTATTATTTAAATAAAATCTATAAAAAAATAATACTTGAGCATGAAATTTTATTTGAAATATATTTTTTTTTGTACCTACACGTTGAATAATACCTAAATAGATAAGATACCTAAATAAATTAGTTGATTTTTTTCGGGTATTGTAAGTGACCAGACTATTGAGCAAACCTTGATGAAAGGAATGAGCGTTGAAGAATAACAAAAACACACTCGATAACAAAAACTGTGATTTTTATTTATTAGAGAATAGAGATAATAATGTTCTAACTACTACTACTACGTACGTACTAACGTACGTACTTTATGGTCTGATTTTGTTTGGCATTTTTATCAACTTTTAAAATGTAAGAAAGTAGTAGTGACATAACTACAATAGTTGAGCATATTATGGTCTCGATAAGTTGTTTTTAGATATTGATATGTTCTATATTTCGTATCATGTAAATGTAATTTTGCTAAGTTACTGTACCAACGCACCGCGGTTTCACCCGCGTAGTTCAAGTTCCCAGAGAACACGAGGATAAAATATAGGATACGTTATTCGCTAACAATGTAATTTTGAATTAGTAAAAGAATTTTTAACATCGGTCCAGTAGTTTTTGAGTTCATTCGTTACATACAAAAATACAAATCTTTCCTCTTTATAAAATTAGTATAGAAGTATAGATTTATAAAATACAATATGTACAAGTATCATCTAATTTTATTATAGAAAAATACACGTGATATATTCCTACACCCCCCCTCCCCCCTTGTGATATTTCGTGATTTTTTATGGACCCCTCCCTCCCCCTTTCGTGCCTCACGTAATTGATGGACAGCCCCTAAGCGAAGTCGAGGATACTTAAATAGACAATAAACAATAAACAACAAATATGATTTCTTGATAATTTTTTTCTTTAATTTTTTTCCTACATTTATTTCTTTTTCCTAATAATTACTCTCTATACATGAATATATAAATTAACTTAATTTTGGTGTAGAAAAATATTATACAGCGTAATATTATGAGGTATTGTATCATTTAAACTATCAAAATTATAATTAATTCATAACTTTTTTTTTAATCGAGATCACAATTTTTTAATAGGTAAACTTTTTTGTATATATTATAAGCTAAACATTCCACTTTGAATTATAAAATTTCATTCACTGTAACGGAAATCCGAGGTTTTCGTGTTTTTAACGCCCCAGGCGCTACACTATAACTGTTAATGGCGGTATATGATATCGCCTTCGCCACTCTAACAGATGTTTTAAGAACTCGTATGAGCCCCATAAAGTAAACATCGGGGCATGTTTTAACTGGCGGCTGTTAGTGATATGCTAATTTCGGTGTCACCTTTTGCACCGGATACCAGTAGTTGTAGCATATAGCGATTTGAATATAAAGAAGTTATTGTTTATAATACGTGTATAAATAAATGAAATAAATATGTTGGGACTTGGGACACAGCTCCATCTAGTTCCATGATAAGTTACGAGGCATGTGTTATGGATACAAGATTGTTGATACACCAAACGAATTTTTCAAGTGGTAGTGCCATGCTTGTTACCTTCGGATAGCAGCCGAATGGGCCGGCACGCCCCGTATAGTACCACTCTCTCACAGAAGACCGGCGTGAAGTGGCAGCTATGCTGTCGCGTTTCGTCCGGTAAGTGAGAGTCCGGGAGGCCCACTCCCCATCCCTCCTCCCGTCCTTCTTACTCCTCCCTCCCTCCCTTTCCTGAAAGGCCGGCAACGCATCTGCAAGCCCTGTGGTGTTGCAGATGTCCATGGGCGGAGGTGATCACTTACCATCAGGTGAGCCTCCTGCCCGTTTGCCCCTTTGTCCCATAAAAAAAAATATAGAACTTGAAATTCATACTATATACCTACATATTATAAATATATGCCTATATACCTATAAATAAAAAAACTATGACACAATAATAAATGAACTCAGCGGGACTCAAACCAGAGACCGCTGGCACACAAAGTAGACCCCCTATAAACTGAGCCAAACGTGTCATCTTGCTATAGTTGTGATTTCGGCTAATTATACAACGTAACTATTTGCCACCTTGCACCTTCATTCTAATTAGGCTTCGTATTGGTCTATTTCAAAGCATTTAAATATGTTAAAAACGTTCATCAGCCGTAAATTTACGGACTGACCTTAAAAGTTGAAAAATTTAATAGAATGTCGCTAATCAATAATTGCACGATCAAAATATTATTACATCTTAGATTATTGAGGTAATTTTCAAATTACCTTATTTTTACTATAACTGTCGTACCATGATATTATAGCCCTTTTTAAGTCCTAACGGCTGGATTTTTTCTTAAACGCGCAGAGAATTCAAATAAAGCGTTTTTCCAACAAAAATCCTGTACCTATTTACTTATTCAGCATCACGTGAATCAGCACAGCTTATTTAATGAATATCAAACGTCATACAATGTAGAGACGTTCATACGGATTTCGACACGTTTCTCAAATTCTCATGAAGCTATTCATGTGTTCTATTTAGAAAACGTTATGCTTATTTACCTAATAATACTATAAACTCTAATGTCTGTTTATTTGTTGGTTTATTTTTTAACAAATAAAGATTGAGGTTTCTTTGTATAGAAATTATTTAAGGTCTAGATTTTATCCCACTACATAATAGTTAATACACACTACGATTATAAAATCTAAGTGATTCAATTATTGCTTGCTTAATGTGTATAACAATTAATTCTGAAATACTCTAAATTCATTTATCAAAATTCTATAAAAGCTTTGCTTTATTCTCCTCATCTCACCATTACTCTTATCATATCTTATTATCATTATTTTGTGCTTCTTCGCAATCCAAGTACACCTATTCATTATATTACGACAAAGTACAAGTCTTTTACATAGTTAAGTGACCGTCTAAAACAAATGTCACAGTTCCTAAGTACTCGACGCTCGGAAAAGAGAATTCTATTAAACTAACCGAGGTAGCACGTAGCAAATTTAGAGGTCACGTCTCCAAAGGCTTACCGTTTTTTCTGTCGATTGAATTAAAAAAACGTGGCGCAAAAATTAAGCACTTTGTAAAACGACAAAACTGAACAAAAACCAATATTTGGCGGCAAATGGTTCTTATTAACTATTCATTATATGATTTAAACACTCTAGAGCTATGTATCATTATTATTTAGTTTTAATTTCGCGTTTCAAAAGAAACATACAAATAACTGTTATTGTACCTTTAGATTACTTTGCTGGGGCTTCCATGGACCAGGGGTCCTAATAAAACAAAATAAGCTCGTAATTTTCTATGTAGTAATCAAATAATGTAAGTTAAATAACAAACCTCCTAGCTCCTAGCTATCTTTAATGTCCAATATAAACCACCGTCCACTTACAATCACATATACACGATGCATACTGCACCCAATAACGCTAATAGCCGGAACGAGCATGAAACACAATATCACGATGCAGCAGTACTGTTGCCTGTTGCCTCTGTTGTCTGTACACGTTGCCAGTGTTGTTTACATTTATTTACATGTCAATTTAATTTAAATATCTAATGGCTATCTCTAAATAGCATTAAGAAGTCGCTATTTTTGTAAATTTGTCAATTGGGTTCAGTTATTTTTCTCATTTACACTTACTAACTTGTTTTTAAACTATACACTCAAGTATTAGGAAACCCTTAAGTACATACATTAGAAGATACATTCCCAACATTCCAAGAGATTTTTTTCAGGAAATGACTAATAATAATGTCGCGGCTTCCGACCACTGTATTAGATAGATTGTTGATTCACTTTTCGGAGATTATAACAAAAACTGTATGACTAATAATTATTTTAAGATATGTTTCATTAATTAAAGATAACAGCTAGCAAGTCGACTTTCATAAAAACAATTTATACGACAATAAGAAGCAGTTCATTTTAAAAACAACACGTAGGCCATAAATACACAAACGCCTAGGTTATATATAATCTATATATATAAAGATGAATTGCTGTTCGGTAGCCTAGCTAAAACTCGAGAACGGCTGGACCGATTTGGCTAATTATGGACTTGAATTATTTGTGGAAGTCCAGAGAAGGTTTAAAAGGTGAAATGTTTGTAATAAATCATTTGAAACGCAAAACCCAAAGCTCTATCATAAACTCAAAAATCGTGTCTTATCTACGAAGAACTGGGGGAAAATCTAGCTATTTTATAAAGATAGCAGACAATACCTAATGTTTTGATGTTCACGGAATTTAACTATCGTACAATTATCGTGATTCACCGCGATAACAACGATACCTCTACACAATATACTATAAATAAAGCTGAAATCACGTATCGCTCGCAACACACATATAATAATAAAAATATATATATATAAACAAAATTTAACTACTTGTGTTTAGTGATATTTGAGGGGATGATGAGGATAACGAGTACAAATTATTCAACATGAAATTAATATTATTGTTTACTTGTTTCTACGACGATGAAAGTTTCAGATCTGACAAGAACTGACGCAAAGAAAAATGAACGAAAAATGATTAAACGAACTTTGGAAGTACGAACAACAGTTTTATCTCGCATAATTCGTTTGTTATATAAAAACATTACATAATATTATTTATAAACGTTATCTTTATTACAACAAGTGAATAGACCTCTGGCTTATACCTATATAACTTTAAATACATACATCCATACTAATATTATAAATGCGAAAGTAACTCTGTCTGTCTGTCTGTCTGTCTGTCTGTCTGTTACCTTTTCACGCCTAAACCACCCAACCGATTTTGCTGAAGTTTGGTATGTAGATAGTTTGCATTCATGAGAAGGAAATAGGCATATTATTTTTTGGAAATTCAACCCCTAAAAGGGTTAAAAGGGGTGGCAAAGTTTGTATGAGAAAAATATTTTTATTGCATATTTTTGCATGAAACTTTGAATTAATGCTTTTTAGTACAAATGATGAAACACGTATTTCAGGGTTTTTCGAAATTCACCCCCATTGGGGGTTAAAGGGGGTGGCTAAGTTTGTATGGGAAATTTAATTCTATTGAAATATTTTGCGTGAAACTGAAATAATGCTCTGCAATACAAATTATGAGATACATATCTAAGCTTTTTTTGAAAATCAACCCCTATGAGGGTTGACGGGGGTGGCACAATATGCGTAGGAGAAATATTTAACAGTAATTTTTACCATAAGTCCATAACAATGAACCACGTACATCAGTTTATCAATAACGAAAAACACACAAAGAAATTATGATACACATAGTAGCAAAATTGGTTAAAAATAGGAAATAAGTTTTAGAAAGCGCAGCAGTGGCGGCACTGCAGGATGCTACACAGTAGTTTTCAGAAAAGAGGGCCAGAACTTTAAATGGGGAATCAGTCCTTGGTACATTATAAGTAACAGTATATAAGCAAAAATTTTTATTTTATTCACTCTTAGCGCGAGCGAAGCCGCGGGCACCGCTAGTATTATATAAACAAGTGCTCAACATATTAATGCCACGAGCGAGGCTCGAACCCACGACCGATAGCATATCGAATAGAGAACCAAACGTGTCGTCTTCGTAAATACGTATAAACACGTTTTAACGCACTTACAGTATAAGAAGGTAGGTACTTACTTCTCTTTAGATAACTGCAGTTACTTTACTGCTGGTTCATTTAATGGAGAGTAATAAATACGAGGACACTTTAAATATAAAAACCTAAACGACACAAAAATGTTGGTGTGATTTTTATTTTTTAAGTTCAAAATTTTTATGGAAATATACGCGTATCACATAATTTGTAAATAAAAACAAAAAAGGCTTGAGTGAAATTTCGATGTTTCGCAAATAACGAGTGACTCACGGAGCAGCGACCTCTAAAAAATCAAAACTATTATAATTATCAAAAATCTAAGATTATCGTTTCCCCTCCAAACCTGCATGTCTAAGGAAACCTAGCAAGTTTTCGAAAGACATGTGAAGTCCGCCAACACGCACTAGGCCAGCGCGGTGGACTTGGCCTTATCCTCCTCGTACTGAGGGAGGTCCGTGCCCAGCAGTGGGAAGTTAAAAAGGGCTGATAACAACACACACAAATCTTATTTTATACATAAATATATACCTAGTTTTTAAAGTTTGTGACCGCATCAAGAGAAAACCACTGGACATAACTATTTTAATGTTAATTTTGTATGATGATAATATAAAGGAGAGAAATCTTAAATTAATTAAAGCGGAAAACCCCGAACGAAGCGAGGGTGAGTCTCTAGTTTAACATAAATCTATTGTTTTGAGGTGTTCTCACGGTTTCATTTTGTTTTTTTTTTTTTTGTAACCGACACTTCTTATGCTTTACAGGCTACAGCAAACACGGTCAAGGTTCTTTACTAAGTATAGTTTTATTTAAAACCTAATAATATTCTAGAGCCGCACTTTACATGTAGAATAATGAAATACGAATACAAAAAAACTAAACCTGTTATAAGAGCTCTTATCTTTGTAGCGAGTTGAATTTAATTAAGATGCAGGAAGGCAGACTAGTTCATTTTTCATGTAACAGTTACAAAGCGATGTCGCATAATATGAATAATTAATTTGAGACCTTAGCAGCGTAATGAGTACGTAAAGTGCATAAGAAAGTATGAGGCTTGGACAATGTACATAATATAGCACGTTACATCTAGTGCAACACCTACATCTTTCTGGCTTATTTTGATATTTGATAAGCGAAATTTCGAATGCTGTACAGCAATCATGGTCGTGGAAGAGACTGTCTCTCCGAAAAGATAATTTTACTTAAAATGTCAAATATTCGCGTAAATCTAAAAACGTAAGTAGTTAGGTACTAAGTAAAGTTTTGTTCAGATATTTTATTTTTCCATTTTTAGCCTCGATTCATGTTATAAGTTACTTTTCATAATATTCTATTACCAAAATTCATAAAACAATACCATACCACGGCTCAAGGAGCAACTTTTTATATTAAAATTTTATACTATTAATTAAATTAAAAAAATACAATTATCGTTTATTTTTAATCTTTAATAGTACATAATATTATGTTTTTAAATGACCTTAATAGAAGCGTTTGGCACGGTGATAAGTTACACACGTCTTCTAAAGTCATTTATAGTTTACTTATTCAAGTAACAAACATACAAGACTGTAGAAACACATTCAAGACTGTACTTCATCATCCTCTATTAATCCCATAACTAAAAACAAAAGGAAATGTACTATTTACTAATAACCGTTATGTTAATGGGAATTTACGACTCCTAACCATAACACATTTTTGTGTCATAGTTTTTGTATCCTAGCCAGCTTAGATCATAACAAAATAATAATTTTACTAAGGAAATCCGACTAAAACTTTCAATACAAACAAGCAGTTTTTAACCAAATAAAAAAGCAGATTATTAACAAAAACCCAAAGATCTATAGGAAATACACGAATATCTAATGTCAATACATCTATTATATAATGATATATAGAACTACTTAAAGTGTATATAACTAAATAAATTGAGTTAGTACATACATATGTATGTATATTTTATATTGTTAATAAAACCATTCGAACTTTATACAGCAGACAAGTAAACAAAAGAACACAAAAAGCCACTACTTTCGCAAATGCACATAAACTATGCATATAACAAATCTAGTAATAGTAAATAAAATATATATAATAAATAAATTTCATACACCAACAAGTATTTAAGCAAGCGTATTAAAATTGCGAGAGCGATTACGTATAAAAGTGCAGTTGCACACAATCCGTACCGATTTCCTTTCTCACGTAATGCCTTTGTTCACTGTTGTGGGAATTCGTTCCAAAAGACTGGCCCATCTTGACTAAAATAACACTGTTTCAAAAGTCACAACTCACTGTATAGCAAAAATCAGCTGATAACACTCAACGTTTATAAAAAAGGTTTTCTCATAGCACGGCGCGTCCGCTCGCGGCGGTGGTTCGACAGATACTGAATGACGACGAACAGTGACCGATAACGTATAGAACTGACCCATTTGATCGTATCTTGTTTACTTTATTGATAAATTGAGATCTTTTTGCACTTGTCTAGGTCACCTGTGGGAACTATTGGCCGATAAAATGTGCAAGTCGAAACACACTATCTATCGATGTATTAAATAAACATTTACGTAGATTTGGTAAGATTTAACATTATTTTTCTTGATTATTATTACGAAATTCGATTAAAATCAGTTAACTTTATGTACAAGATAACTTAAGTATTATAATTTGAGATTATGTTACGTATTACGCGACTGTAAAAACATACTGGCAATGACAATGGTCAACCGCATTTTCCGAACGGTTGCGTAATTCATTGCTTTGGTAGAGTGCTGAGGAAGGATGTAGGTTTGATTTTAGCAAAACTAAAGCTAAAATTTCATTAATATGAATCACCAATAGCCTATAAATTGATACCGGATAAAGTTATGACTTAATTATATTAATTTGTTACTCAACATCATCTTGTAGGTACTGGTAGGTAATAGTTTATCCTTCTAGATAACAAAAAAAGCTGGTAGCACTTATTTAACTATTTCATGTCATGACTTAAAAAGCCCACGACCGGGAACGCATTCCTAGCAACCAGCTATAAATATGTCACCAGAAAGTGTCAAGACTCGATTAATACAATAATATTTGCGTTATTACTTATAAAACTAATATAAATGTGAAAGTCTTTATGTGTGTGTTTATTTTCCTTCACTCCGCCAGATTACAGACGGATGAATCGATTTGGACGAAGCTTAGTTCACAGATAAAGATGGTGACGTGGAGGAATATAGAGGCTAATGGCAGCACACGAGTGAAACGAAGGTAAGTCTGGTAATTATAGTCTGTACTCAAGTTCAAATAATTAATGCGTATTAATGAACAAAGAGCTTATTCCCTACACTGTGATCTTTCCACGCGTATCGAGTTGTGGAAATGTAAACAAACACAATATTATTGTCGCTGATAAGAAATGAGGTGTTATTGTTCGCTCTGGATGTAATCTATGTCTAGCGTGTAACAGTCATCGAGATAGCACTATGCGAACTTGTACTCGTATTTACTTTAGAGACTCGCTCTCGCTCGTGCTTGTCCTCTTGTACGCTTTACACATTAGTAAAAAAGCATGTAAAAGCATTTGTTGCCTGTGGTCCTCGCAAACGAGGTGCGGGGTGGATGTCGGCCTATTATATATTATAACAAATTCAAGTTAATTATTATAGTTTATCTACCCTACATATGTAGTATTTAAGTGTGCCTAACGTATTACTGACTGTCTAATGATATATTAATGTAACTATTTTCCAATTTTTTATTGCTTCACTTACTTGTCTTTCTATATGAGTTAATTAATAACAACATAAGAGTAATATGTTACAATACATTTGTTACTTAGCCTCAATCACATAAAACAGTAGTACTTTGACAATATTTTCGGATCAAAATTACATATATATTATTCATCTCGGAACATTTATTAATTAGCCTCTTGATATATTTTATTTATAACAGAAATCAGCAGTTGAAGAAGAGATATTCTTATCTATTTTAAAATCCATTGTAATCACATTCATTATCTAATATTCCACTTTAGGACAAGTTGTTGCAGCGGCGACGTTTCCTATTGTTCTGGCGAATAATTCTAAAGGCTTTGAGGTTTAATTCCTCACCAATTACCCGCAGTGGGTTCACAATGGCCGAGGAGAGCGTCCAATCTATTCTTAGTTTGCTCAATGCATTTTCTATCAAGAAATGAGAGATACTGAAGTTAAATTTTAAATAATTTTGACTTAAGATGATTGAAAATGAAAGAACTTGTTATTACCACATCTTGAGTATAGACAAACTTACATTTGTATGTATTATACTCATATATTATTTTATATTTAATATTGTATTTCACTTTTTTTTTATTCGAGTGGAACCAGAAAACAGCGGTAGTCTAACAAAGGACTACATAATTAAATCTAAACTTATTATATAATCAAGTAAAAATATGTTTGCTAACAAAACGAAATGAGGGGTTATTATAAATATTATTTAGTAAAAAACAATATCGACCACTACATTTATAATATTTGTTTAAAATTCACAAACCGATTAAATCAAAATCGATACAATATTTCTCATCGATAATAAATATTAATTAGGTTATGTACGCAACGTCTAATAAACTTAACTCTAAAACTCAAATTTCTATCTCTACTAAGATGATACATATAGGTAATATTGGGTAGGTTAATTATGAATCATGATACTTCTCAGAACGAGATGACAAATGCACCGGAAAATGTGTAAATAGATCATAAAAATGACCTGTTTTAAAAGAAAAATTGTGATATATCTCTATACATAACTCAAGAATAGCTGGACCAATTCGGCTAATTTTTATTTTGTATGTTCCTTAAGGTCCACGGAAGGTTTTAATACTAAAAAAAATAAAAAAAAAATAAAAAAAATAAAATAAAAATGAATGTTGGTAAGCGCAAAGCTCGACCAATTCGGCTAATTTTTATTTTTTATATTCCGTAAGGATTTAATAATAATAATATAAAATAAAGTTTGTAAAAAAACTCATACTAAAGGGGACCTTCTTTTCTATAATATAATATTAAAAAGCCCATTAATTTTTTATAGTGTACTTCCCCTTTTTAGCGAGCAATGAACAACGATAAATGGTTAATACTGGTATTATTGTTTACATTGACATTACTATTTACTGATTAATTTAAACTAAAGGTCACACGAAAACAATGTAAGTAAAAATGTTTCAGCTATTTTTAACGTCCCATTGCTGGGCACGGGCCTCCTTCAATACGAGGGGGATCAGATTATAATCCACCAATGGCGACTTCACACATCTATCAAAAACTTACTACAGTTCGGCCGCTCAAAGAATGCGTTTCTGACACCTGTCAATTCGTCATGACTAGTGATGTAGGTACAATAATTTAGTAACGTTATTTATTGCATTCATTATGCATATTTAAATTTAATTTATATGTTATTATTTTTTATAGGAATTATATTTCAATAAATATTCTCAATGTAAATACATTTTCAATGAATCAATTACTTGAATTGAATCGTAATTTCTGAATGTAACAAAGGGAAAAAAAATAAAAATGCTTTATTTATTGGAAAATGTATTGTTACGTTCTACGGGTTCGGGATCGGAAATTATAAGCGTTCTTGCACTAAGGATGTTTTATTTCACTATGAATACACGCACAGTCTGTACTTAACTCTAGTCTCTGAACACTGTATTTCTCTTCTCAATACTTCTTCACTAATACTTTAACCAACTCTTCACTTTTCCACTATTTTGTATCGCTTCTTATCTTCACTCAACTTCGAATGTCAACTGAACTCTCGACACACTGCCGGCCTTTTTATGTGTAAATATTAGAACATTCTAGTATCGAAAATTCAAAATGTTTCTAGTAATTTCGAATCCTTTCTCGACAATGCTTTGTTTCTCTCTGACACATTAGAATTTGTAATAGACCGAATGTATCTAAGTACATTAAATATTATATCATACCGACAGATTATATTAAGATTACAAAAATATTCGAATACAATTGCCTCGTTATTTTGTCACATCACTACAAAAACAAACAGTTGACATAACCTTGAAACAGCGTCGTTTGACGTGGTTTGACTTTTAAAAGCTATTGTTTTTATATTTGTTAATTAAGTAATTGTAATAATTTTAGCCCAAAATTAATACATTTATTGTAAGTCGACATAATTATTCGAATTATTACTTAAGTACTTAGTACTAGTACTTATCATTCGTTAATAAGGTAAATAAAAGATATTTAAAAATTTGCCGTAAATTGTACGCCAGTTCCAAGTTACATCGCCCAGTCGATCACGATCTGTCAGAAACGCATTCTCTGAGCGGCCGGACCATAAGTACACTCAGACATGCAGGTTTCCTCACGACGTTTTCCTTGATAAGACAAATAAATTGTAATTATGTTAGAAATGATTCGAATAACAATGTAAGAGGTGCGAAGCCCGGTTTTGAACTCGCTTCTCTCGGTTACCCGGCGCATGACCACTGCGCTACCACCACTGCCTTACTGCGTAATTGTATTCCATATAATTTACTACTTTATGATCAAAAACAAAGCATTTAATTACAAGCCAGCATATTTACTTGTTCCATATTACAAAGGAAACTTTCTAGTTTGTACTTGCATCAACGTACGTCTATTTACACATACTTTATTCTACGTTACGAGTTTCGTTGCTAGTTAAATTTCCCCAGGCGCATTTCATACAACATTGTAATGTAAAAACATCTGGTATTATATTGAATAATAATAAGCTAGAATGATAGAAATATCATAGAATAAAATTGTTTACATAAAATAATAAGGCGTGACGCATTAAAACTGACTATCAAAGTACAAAATATGATGATCATTTTAAATTTTAATGTTTCTCGGGTTAAAGAAATGAGATATTAATGTCGCGTTTTTACAAAACACTTAAACACAGTTTTTTTTTCTATTTCTTCAGCTCATCGCCGTCTAGTGCTGGAAGAAAGCTTCCCCTTGATAACGCCAAAAATTGCGATCTTTGGCAGCTCGCATCCATTCCGTATAACCCCTTTTTTATATCCCTTAAAACAGTTATTATGATTATAAACGAATGAAGTGTACAAATAAATTCAAAATTACAAACTACTTATAAAATATTACTTTTTATACATACATACTTATTAGGTATAACCATTTGCGTCCGCACTCCGACTGCGCTTGCGCATCTCGAGCAAAGCAGCAAGATAAAACCTTAGGAGCATTCACCTTATGTACAAACTGGTATAAAGGTAGTCGACCGGTTGTTTACGCAGAAACTATTAAAAGGCGTGAAAATGTTCTGATATTTATTAGGAATTACTTAATATTATACAGTAGGGGAAAAATTATTACACACTTTTGGTCCAGTTTGTAGTAGTAGTGCTTACCGTGACAGCGGTCGTGGGTTCGAGTCCCGCTGGGCGTATTCAATTGTATGATAATCACAAATGTTGGTTTTCCATTAATGGGTGTTCATATTTCTTTATAATATGTACGAGTATGCATTAAGTTAGATTATGTGTAGTGTATCAACTATATATTTAGGTACTTGTAGCTTACAATGGAACAGTCCCAATATATTGATAAATTATATTTTTCTTTCAAAGATTATATTATGAATATTTACGTGGAAATTTGCCTTAATAGCCATTATAATTAAGTAAATGATTGCTATAATATTTATATTTATAAATTTCTGCCTGTACATTGGAAATTTTTAAGAGTTCAATCGCACATACGATAAACAAGTAATTCTAACTTACAAAAATATGCCACTCTTAATTATAACTATTACCTCTCAAATCGTCCATTATAAGGTGTTATCGGTAATGGCAAAAAGAGCTTATTAATATAATTAATATTTAATAGCATTGTATATTATCGGACCCAATTGAACAGTTATTTTTTTAATTTGTACTAGCAATTTACCCTCATTTCGCTCGGATGTGTCCTCCGGTATATTTTAAATTTTCTTAATGTTACCCAGTTTTTTTTTTCAAAAATTAAAGTATTCTAAATTTTTTTTTTTAAAATTTTTTTTAAAAAGGGAAGTTATTTTTTATTCCTTAACATCAGCTATCTGCCAGTGAAAATTCCATCAAAATTATCAAGCTGTGTCGGACTTTAGCGTGAAGCAATCAGACAGACACCACAAGGCTTTTTTTTAAATTTGTTTTTAAATTGTGGTTTTCGTATGAAACAGTAAATAATTTCATATGCATTGAGTAAGACGCTGTTATTTTGATATTACAAGCAAACACTTCAATTTTATGATATAGAATCTACGATTTCGCATAGCAAAAGGAGAATAAATAAGTATACTAACAAATGTTGTGATTGATTTTTTTTTCATTATACTATTATCTTATATCTTCATTTTCGAAAATTCTTTGTGTTTCAAAAGTAAAATTTCACCAACTTTATTTATACTGTACATTTATATTGATAGAAAAATTTGGCTTCCAGCCTATAAGTATAAATCAGACAACTATTATAAACAAAAACGATATTAACAAATAAAGAAACCAAAATATAGCGAACTTTCGAAGAGAAAAACCTTGACTGTGTTAAATTTATACTGAAGGCAGATAATTAATGAATGTAGAAATACTCTCCGGAAATACTTAACTTTTCCCTGAGAATGAATGTTCAAATGAGAGGAAAAGTACCTAATATATTTAATACATATTCCTAAAATACGCTAACTTTACTTATTTTTGATAAAACATTTTATTTACTTATTCATTTTATTCATTTATTTTAGGGACTCACCGCTAAAATCGGTCCAGCTATTTCGAAAAAAAAAATATAATTTTGTTTTTCTTATTTGTGCACAATATAATTTCATATGAATTAGGTTAAAAGCTATTGTTGTGATTACAAACAACTTAACAGTAGAGATGTTCTCTTAGCATTTCAACGAAAAGCAAGAGTTACTCTCTTGATAGGTACCTACTAGGCATCTTTTTCGTTGGTCTATTAACTTGCATGATTGGCTGTAGATCTAGATGTTCTGAGTTCCCCAATTAAATGCTAGTTATTGGGTTTATTTGGCGAAGTAATTCCCAGGAGAAGAGAAGTTTGATGATGTCACTATTGCGCCTGAGCTAAATTCGATCGTAACAAATTGTCGTCCCATCGGAGTTGAAAAGTGAAAGGGATAACAAGTAGGTGGAAATTGAACAAAATTACCCTTGCTTCGCTATCATGCGTTACTAAACATGAATTGTTTCTTTCTGGAACCTAATCTTAGACTCCCTACTCTACAAAATGGCAGAACTAGGGGTATATTGTCAGGCCTTTGCGGATGACGTGGTCCTCATATTCTCTAGTCATCTCACCAGCGACTTACAATCTTCAGCTGAATCCGCCTTAGCTGTCGCGCAAGAATGGGGTGTTACCAACAAATTGAGCTTTGCAGCGCACAAGACAAATGCGATGCTTATCACCAAAAAGCTCAAATATGACACCCCGTCAATTTATATGTCTGGCATTCGGCTGAATCTGGTAACAGAAATTAAGTTGCTGGGTCTCATAATAGACTCCAAACTAACCTTTAACGCACACGTGTCTGCAACATGTAAAAAGGCAGCAAATATTTATAAACAATTAGCGTGTGCCGCAAAGTTGAACTGGGGTCTCAACAGAGAGACAGTGAGGACCATCTACGTGGCGGTAATAGAGCCCATCGTCCTGTACGCTGCAAGCGTATGGTCTCCTGCAGTAGAGAAATTGATGATAAAAAATCAACTAAACTCTCTGCAAAGAGGCTTTGCTCAAAAAATATGCAAGGCCTACAGGACGGTTTCTCTGACATCGGCACTCATTCTGTCGGGCCTACTACCCCTTGACCTTCGCGTTCAAGAGGCGGCGATGCTTTTTAAAACAAAAAAAGGGTACTGTGAGGACCTCTTACCACCAGGTCGAGAATTAGAGCGCAGGGTGGGACCTCTACAAAATCCCCACCCCTCACAACTCATAACAACTGAGTACGAGCGCTTAGAGAACCTGGACCCTAAAACCCTCGAAAACCACCAGATAGTCGGTCCCCTCATTTTCACCGACGGCAGCAAAATAGAAGGAAAAGTTGGAGCTGCCCTAACGTGGTGGAACGAGGGAAAGGAGACCAGGTACTCAACATTCCGACTAGAACGACACAACACTGTCTTCCAATCTGAGATGTATGCACTTCTCAGGGCAATCAGGATGGCGAGGAAATCGAAAGTCGGCTCAATCAACATTCTGAGCGACTCAAGATCTTCGCTCGACCTTCTGAAGAGCCCATCGGTTACTCATCATCTAGCCCTAGAGATGAAGCAGTGCATACGAGAAATCAGAGAGGAGGGCAGAATTGTGAGGTTCTTCTGGCTAAGAGCCCACGTAGGTACCCCAGGCAATGAAAGAGCGGACGAGTTAGCTAAAAAAGCAGCCTTAACCAAAAAGACGGCTCCTGACTACGATAAAGTCCCAATATCGTATGTCAGAAGGCAGATACGTGAGGAGACGGTGAGACGGTGGCAGCTGCGCTATGACACCTCTACAACTGGCACGGTCACAAAGGCGTTTATCCCTGATGTAAAGATCGCCAAAAAGATCATTAAAAACACGACATTAACACCAGTCGATGTTCAAATGTTGACCGGCCACGGAGGATTCGCGGCGTATCTACACCGCTTCAACCTTAAGGACAGCCCCTCTTGTGTCTGCGACCCCGAATGTGAGGAAACAATATTCCATATTTTACTGGAATGTCCGAGATTTGGCCAGGAAAGGCTAGAATTAAAAAACAACCTGCAACTGGAATTAGACCAGCCCGCTCTACCCACCATCATGGAAAACGAGGGCACTAGAACACCTTTCCTCACATTCGCAAGAAAAGCCGTCCAAGTGGCAGCTAAAAGGAATGGTTCGACCGCCATACCATCTGCTACAAAAACAATCACTACCATAACCACTTCTACTACCACAACACTAACAACTCCATACATCTCACATACCACAAATACAACCCAATCTACACAAACCACACACATCACAGACACCACACACACAACATCATCGACAAACCCGCTAATAACATCATCACAAACCACTCTGACGCAGCGACTCCGTTCCATTCCAAACACCTTACGGAGTCTGATCATGAGGACAGCCATACCAATTACACCCACACAAACAACTTTCCCTACAACCCTATCCGAGCTATTGCTAGGAATGGGAGAGACTGGAGATCAGGGCATAAGGCTAAAGGGTGTGGCACTCTTTATGAGCTGTGATAAAGAAAGAGTGGGTATAAGCTTCTGTCGCTCAGAAGGCCCGGGCAAAGTGACGGTGTCGCCGGGGCTCGCCCTACTGATAAAGGGGAGCACAACTAAAACGAGCATTAAGTGCACGAAAATCGACGCACTCACAGTGCAGAGGGAGGATAACCAACCCTACCGGCTGGTGTGGGTGCAAAATAAAGCGATCGCACTCTTCGAATGGGGAAGGGAATCAGCCTTCACACTTGCATGCTCGGCTCTCTCAAGACTCAGTGGGGGGAGCGACCGCACACCCTCACAAAAGCTCAGTGTGGACGCCATGAGGGTAGGCTCTATAAGAGGCGATGTGGCTGATCGCTACGGTTGCCTATTGGCCTCATCAAATCATGAGGTCATTGTCTACGAAGACAGAGGGGAAGACCTGACCTTTATGAAAGGAGAGGTAAAACAAAACCCCCCCTCTATGGAGCAACCCCCCATGGGGCCCCCGCTGAGTGGATCTGAACGCCTTCAAAAACGGACAGAGGCACAAAATGAAGCCTCCAGCGCAAAGACCTGTCGGGGGGAATGGCCTAGCCAGGACCCCCGACTAAGGGCAGTAGATAAAGCCATCCACCAAGTGGTCTCTCTTAAACAGCGAACAAACGAGGATAGGCAGGCCATGGCGATAAGGGAATTCTTTAAAGTCAAAAGCTTGGAGAAACCTGAATCGCCGCGCACCAGCCGCACTAGAGCTGATATGGGACAAGTAACACCACCGAAGCTAAGACCAGCATCAAACCCACAGGACCATGCCATTAACGCATTCGTTGAATTCCTGGCAATAATAAAAGGAACCCGAGAGGTTAACCTAGCCACCTGTCAAAAGATCATGCAGGCCTACCAGCGAGGAAGTGAGAAGCTGCTGGAAGTGGAACTCAACAAAGCCGAAGCGGCCATATACGACAACGACACTTCCCAGGTAATACATGGAGAAATGTATGGGTCGTATATGACCGCTTATAATACCACGAATGGCTTCGTGGGACTGGTCGAAGCTGAGGGGTGTAAAGATGAACCCCCAAAATTCCAAACACCTCCAGGAGACCCACTAGTTGTGGTAGCCAAGTGCACGAGGATAATGCTGGACGACAGGATGCTCAAAATGGTTAAAACCATATCGAACGAAGTCGATACCGGCATTATCCTTGCGAACTGGAAACTGCCAAAAATAACGTGGACAAACGGGGTACCCGGATGCGGCAAAACAACTTACATCATCAGGCACTTCGATAAGGATAACGAAGTAGTAGCCACCGCCACAGTCGAGGCAGCAAAGGATCTAAGGGAGAAGCTCGTGGAACGGTTTGGTGACAGAGTCAAATCCAAGGTGCGTACCATGGCCTCCATACTGGCCAACGGTTTCAAAGAGGGCACTAGGTGCAACCGCCTAACGGTCGACGAAGCCCTCATGAACCATTTCGGAGCCATAATCATGGCAGCCCGACTGTCAGGCGCAGAAGAAGTGGCACTTATCGGAGACATAAACCAGCTGACTTATATCGACAGGGAAAACCTGTTCGAGCTGAGATATTGCTGGCCAACTCTGGTGACTAACATCACACGTGAGTTGTCTTGCACGCATAGAAACCCCATGGACGTTGCATATGCCATCAGCGAGGTCTACGGAAATATATACTCATCCAGCAAAATTATCCATTCCTTGAGCATGAAGAAATTTACTGGCGCGCGACTTCCATCGACCCAACAAGGAACTCTATACTTGGTCCACACTCAGGATGAAAAGAAACTCCTGATGGACCAAGGATATGGATCCGGTGAAGGGTCGCGCGTTATGACTATACATGAAGCGCAGGGTCAGATCTGCAGAGAGGTCATTATCGTTCGGACAAAGTGCAAGAGGCTCCGCATTCACGACAGTGTACCACATGCGGTTGTAGCGGTAACTAGGCACACCAACACCTGTGTCTACTACTCAGATGACGGTGACGACGCGATCGGCAGGTTTGTTCGTCGAGCGGAAGGGGCCTCAGCGAAAGCCATTCTGGAGCACAGCCTCAAAATTTCCATCTTAAAACGTGACACAAACATCTCCGAGGCTGTGCTTTCCCAACTGCATGAGGGGACAGGGTCCTAATGTCATAGTGTGAATTTAAGACACAAACATAAATGAATACAGAATTAAGGACTAGTACGTAAGATAAAGATAAAATGTGTTATAATTAGAATAAACATAATGTTAAGTATTAAAATGTTAACATAAGTAGGTATAATTTTACAATAGGAAAATATGTACATATTTCATAAGCATGTTATAACATACTATCACATATAAAAAGAAAAAAAAAAAAAAAAAAAAACATTATAATAAAGTCGGTGTCGGACCACTTCCGAATAGTCTATATGTATCGCTAGCTTGTATCGCTAGTTTTAAGTATCAAAAAATTGTAAAACGCCAAACTGTTAATGATTAAAAAATAACAAAAGGCACGGGCGCTTAATGCCTGTGGAACATTTCATTAATAAAAAAAAAAAAAAAAAAACATGAATTGTTTAGGAATGTATTAAAAAACGACCAAAAATCTAGATTTTTTTTCTCCAAAAATCTGCTATGCACATCCTTTGCTCGTGTGGACCATTGATGCACCGCAGAAGTACCTATCTAGAGCAGTATATTATGAAAACAGAAGAGATAGAAAAGCTCTCCACTCAGAAAATCTGTAAGTTCCTGGAGGCAACAGCACTAAGCGGGGAACTCTAAATACACTTAAAAAGGGAGCTACAATGGATCAAAACTGGTCGACTTGCTAGGGCCGACCTCGGCACCAAGCCCAATTATTACAATAAATATTCTCCATATTCATCACTATTTGACTAATAGTTTTGGAACGCAACATGCAGTTTTATTTATAGAAATTAAATCATGTAGGTATAACGACAGAACCGACAGTGGGACGGGACCCAGCGTATTTTAGCAGAAAGGATTACTTAAGAGATTTGTTACATAAACACAATGGACGAACCATATTAAATCAAGGCTGGAACGACGACGCACGTCAGAACGCGTATTATTGTAACTATTACATCTGGCGGGGAAACACTAACAATACTTGTATCTTGTATTTAAGTAGCTTATATAAAGTAATAATATAAATAAGTTACTTACATAAAATGTTAGGTTCATATTTAAAATAATACACGTATACATTTATTACATAATTCAATAAAATTCTAACAGAGTTGAAACTGTTCATTATTTTTTTTTATTTAAAATTCATGTTATCGATACAGAGGCCGAATCTATAGTTTTAAAATGTTTGCCTGTCTGTCTGTGACTGCATAGCGAAAAAAACACAACAGATTTTGATGTTTGGTAAGATTATATTATGTGGTTACCGGGGTCAACGTATAGGCCGAAAAATATCCTAAAAATGTACTAAGGGACGAACACGAGTAGAACGAGGGTGAGTCGCTAGTATTATTTATAGAATACGTGAGTAAATCACTCTATTATTTATTATACCTATTGTCTCCCCAAGTTGATATTGTTGATAGATCGGATATCAAACTCTTAATAATAACTTGTTACTGAGATATATCCTTTGTATTTCAGAAACAACTCATTATTAGTAGACTTCGGAATTCAGTTGGTGTTATTTAATATGGCGCTAGTAGTACTTTATGTACTACTTGTCATGTATACAAGTGTTTTTGTTTCAAATGAAATATTTGTATGTAATTGTGTAAGGCAAGTTGTCGCAACATAATAGCAAAGCCTGTGAATCATATAGTCGGTCAACGGACGTAAGCCCAAGCTGCCATACACTAATGTCCCAAGCGAGTGTATGGCAGCTTGAGCAGGCTGTCACGTCCGTTGGCCGACAAAATGTTTCACAGGCTTTGATAATTAATAGGTTCTTTGCTGAGATAAACAAATTATTAATGTATCCCTCATACAATTCTGGTAAGGTCAAACCGCGACCTTTTTTAACTGTGTTACTATGTAGCTCGTATTATATACGGATACAATGGTAGAGGGCGGCGGCTTTTTTACCCTTTAGGTTAAATTTTTAGTAAGCGATTCTGCCCCAAAACCAAATACCAAATTTTCCAAATAGAGAGAAAAATCGAATACAAGGTAAGTTTGAAAAATCTTATTATATAAGTATCTTATTTTATAGTCTGGCAACACATAGTAACAAATGTAAAAAAAATCGCGCTCGCAAAAGATAATAGATCGAGCTCAGTGAAACCTGGGTCCAGCGGTGGATGAAACAGACCCTTGACTATGATATTGACTGCGTGCTGTTTTCAACTACAAGTGCTTAAAACTACGCAATCAAGCCCAAAATATCGGTTCCACCCATTCCATTCTTATCTTGAGTTACTCTAAACACAATCAATTTGTGCCGAGCTGTGGTGGTGCCAGGTTTGCTAGTGTCAGTGAACTCATAAAGCATAATCTTTAGACTTCATTCGATGCCAAATCATGCGGCAGCTTTTGAACTACTTTCAGTCGTATCTGTATTAAATCTTTGTTAAAAGTGGAGTTACGTTTCATGTGGGATTTAAATGTATAGCCGAGATATACAGAAATTGCTGTACATGAACGTTGACTCTACACTCTACAATAGATTTGGAGTAAAAGCGTCATTATGTACGTACTTTCAATCTTCCTTGTACAATCAAATAGCTTGTTAACTGTTTGGATGGTGAAGAGTAGGTAAATATGTGTAGGAGAATACGTATACGTGTCAAACGGTGGTATGATATAAACAAACAATGTTGCTGTGAATAAAACCATCAAATTGATATTTTGGCATCTGCTTATCCAAACTTTTTTTCCAATCTTTTCTTGATATATTTCAATTTTACACGCTCTTTACGTATTATAAGCCGCTTATAGAAATAAGCTCCTTCGTATTCCATACTAACACGATAAACAAATATTACGAATATATTATTCTACATAATACTTACCCTAAAATATGTATATAACGTTTAGAGAGCGAATGTAATCTTTACTGAAAATGAATATATGCATACGTCAGGTTACTGCGTCAATATGATTAGGATTACAGTCTTCTCATACAACACAACTACTTACTACTTAATAAACACAATAAAATTTTGACAAATACTCAATAACCAGCATCACTAATTAAAGTTTTAGTAAAATGTCCGTGGATAATACTCCGGTGTCACCACATTTAAAGAATATTCTGTGATGTTATCATTCTATGACGGACACTTGGCGACGTCGAACATCTAAACTTTAAATTAGTAACTGGGCAAGCAAATAGCGTTCGTGCATTGAAACTTTGGGTGCATCGAAAATACCAGATACTATTTCTACAAGGCCGTATGCGATTTTATTTAAAGCTCAGCTACAGCTGCGAGAAACAGAAAACTATAATATACAATGATAACTTATTCTAAAGGCATCCTTGAGTTAATTATGCTCCTAAGAGGTGGTGTCAGCCAATTGCTGTTGAAAAATAACAAGAAATGCGAACTGAAAGATGAGTTTGTTTGTTAGGAAAGGATTAATCGTACCGGTAATATATATTAGATTGCTCACAAAAGTAGGTCAATAGACGCTAGTATCTTTACTGCGATGAATAAATAATGTAATAGTAATATATTGTGTTATCTTAGTATATAAAACTCTTGTATCACGGTGTTGGTCCGCTATGGTCCCCTTATTAGTTTTTACCTCAATTATTTCCTTTTTTTACTGTAAAATAAACGATATTCATATGCGAAGAGGAATTCCGGAGCGTGAACCTGAGAACTACTATCCTAAACTACAAATTCTACCTCGAAGCTGAAGATAAAAAATTATAAGTGTATTACAGCAACGCGTGACCGAGCCTGTCCTTTAAGAATTTTTATATTTCCATTTTCTAACGTCAATCACGCCGAGGGGATCAATCAGGAGGGCGAAAATCATGGATTTCATTATCTTTAAATATAAAACATAAGACTAAATATTTTTTATGTTATACACAACAGCGCCCTCTCTTGCCATACTGCGTAAAAATATTTCATCTATGCATAGATGGCGCTCATGTTCATTTGTAAACGTGTAAGATCAAAATATTTGATCTATATTTTAATTCCATTACGTCAAATAAAATATTAACAACATCATAAAACTCCATTGCCTGCTTAGGAGTATACTAAGCCCTCTGTTATAAGTACTTTTTTTTAATGCCCCAATACTTATTACTGCAGGTATACATTTAATATATTTTATACTAAAGAATTAGATAGATAGATTGATTAGATAGATAGATAAATAGATTAAATGGATAGATAGACGTGGATGATAACAAAAATAACCTACTAAAAATAACCGGTACTTTTAGTGTGGGCATCATCGTCAAAAAAATTAAAACATTTTACTCATTCACTATGAGATAAACAATATTAATAACCCGCTTTCAAAACTTTATTAAATACATATTAGAATAACATAATTTAATACAAAACACCAAAGAAAAATTCATACGACTTTCGAGTCACCGAGCCATAGAGCCTTCCCTTCGTCCTTGACATCCATTGATCGTGCTAACCTTGAACTTGACTCGGCTAAGACAAATACGGTCGCAAAAGAGGTCTACGAAGTACGAAATTATCGCGTACTTCGCTCACGTACTCTCCTTTTACGAGTGCTCATAGCATTCGCTAACATCCTGTTTCCTTTCATTGCAGATAAACGGAAATCGTAAAAGATATTTTCATTCTACATTCGGGAAATGTTTTTATTTAGGACATTATTACGTGTTATTAAATCATCACATAAAATTCATTAAATAACAAAATAAAAAACAAAGCTTAGTGCACGTGTTTTCATTGTTTATACTTACATCCATTTTAATATCCTACCGCTGAGCCGATTTGGTATCGTTAATTTGAAATTTCCTTCACCGAAATAAAAATAATTCGCACGTGAACATCAGAGGTGCGACACCCAATATTTCATCCAGCTTGAGTTACCTAAACGAGAGCTTTAGACCAGAGGGGTCTACCATTGCCTTGAGCAGAACAATTTAATTCATTAACTTTTATATTTAGTCGCTTTATCTATTATTTTGATTAATGCATTATTGTTACGAATAAATGCAAAATCCGATAAGATATTATGTCACATATCTACTGTAATTTTAGCTTATCAGATTAAAATCTAGATCAATTATAACGACACGTGTCGCTCAGTTTTAGAATTACTACTACTATTAACACTGGCACTACTTACCGTGCTAGCGGTCGCGGGTTTAGAATAAGGTTTAGGTTAATAAATGTAAATTTGTAAATGTAAATATGAGAAATGAATTTTGCCTTTTTTATCACGTAAGTGTAGACCACTTTGAACCTCGTTTTACGCTTATCGATGCAGATCAAGTTTATCCTATTCAGTATACCTAACACAAAATACATTCTTTACTATTTCACAAGGAGAGTGTTAGAGAGATAGTTAAGAGCCTGAGATAATGCTTAGTTTAGTTTATGAATTATACATCGATTAAGATCTACAAAGGCCTGAAGTAATATAAATATTTTACATAATATGACTCTACTTTTTATACTGTAAGGATAATGACCTCATTATTTCGACCTTATTGGATAACAACGCGACGTAGTCTGCAATATAAAAGCAAAACATTTCATTGATCGAGCTTTATTTAGTTGGCTATGGTTCAGGTACTTTTTAACTACGTGTAAGTCCAACGCAAAGTAAGCTCTGATTTTAAAGAAAATCTATTATAAGTAAAAATCATGAGAGATAAAATGTATTAAAAAAAGAGAAAATTTTATGTTAAAGAAATAAGAGAACGTGAAACGCCTGAAAGTATTCAGACATTGTGGACAGTTTATCATTTAGGTTTTTTGTAGGTTATACATTTTTACAATTTTTGCAAGAAAATTTTGTTCATACTCTACACTTTGTAGAACTATTACTAACACATATTTTCCCGACATATTTTGCGTAAAAACTCGACCTCCTTTACTCTTTTGTTTTAAATATAGGTATGAGATTTTTCGGAGAAATTTTGCCTCTAAAAATTTACTTTAACATAAGACGCACTAAAGTTAATACAATGGTGATACAATTTACTCCGGTGTGAATATATTTTGACAGCATATCTTATTAACGTTCATTCTTCTCAGTCGACAAACGATGAAGTAAGCGGTAAAGCGTTTGCTTAATAAACCTATAACCGTGGATTAAGCTTCCAAATACAAAGAATATTCATTTAAATTCTTGTGTTATAGGCGCTAAAACACCTAAACTAGGATTATGCATATCCAAAAAAAGAATTCAATTTGACCACAACTTGCAATTGCTGTATAGCAAAATATTTATCTAGCAGTCCACATACAAAAAATATTTTCAGCTAAAATGTGAAGTGCTATCCAAGCGGCGCGGCTTTGCCCAACGCGAGCAGTTAAAGCAGGTCAACCGCGATCACCTTGCCGAGATGTACGATGACTACCAACCTTCAGCCACTTCATGAAAGAAAAACATATGTAAATTTTTAAATAAATTAAAATTACGTTTTTTTATGTTTTGATGTAAGCAAAAGAGAGTCTAACATTGAGGAAATATCTAAATCTAATCTGAACATGAACCATGAACACAAAGTGTCATTATGATTTCTAAATTACAGCGTTTTACTTTTGTACTAAACGTATATGAAACTATAAGAAAACACAGATTTAACATTTTTATCTGAGTAATGTAGTATACGTTTATTTTTGAAATAGTATCAAATCGCTGGTAATAATATAAAAACTATGTATTTAAAAATAACAAAATAATATTATAGGAGTAATAAACATATTATACCTATACTTTATTAGATTTTTTATCGAAAATTAAATGCAAAGTTCATTCATACAACTTTATAGCTAGTAATTAACCTAGATGAAACATGTACACTATATATGAAATGTATTAAACACTGGACCATAATAAAAAATATTTTTATTCAGATTCAAGCGTAGCGTGTAAGGCGTAAAGAGCGACAAAAAGCCATATATTACATTTATTACATGGTTCCAAAACGACGTTTTACTACAGGAAATTAAATACTGTCGCGTACCCACCCGTGTGCAAGTGCATCGATAAGAATGAAAAACAAAATATACACTTTTTAAAATTGATGAGAACAAAGGTCTTGCCGACGCTTTCTTGTGGTTTGTTGACCTAATAATTACGCAAATTAAAATCACTATAATTTAAACTATTCCATCTAGGGCTAAAAGCTTGTTAGAACTTTACAGGTATAGGTCCTATTTATTCATGGAAAAAAACTATGAAATCGGTTCACACTTATAAAATATATACTCGAGTTCAGTAACGCGGAAAATTATAATATTGTGGTGAAAATAAAAAAAAGACTGGGCAGCATTGTAGCTTATGTCAAACAAATCAATAAATTAGCTACAATTATGTAATAATTACGCATCGAGAAATCAATTCCGTTGTGTACTCGGTAATTGTGTACTTACATAACATTGATTTACTGGAGCTGGCAACATTGTATACTCTTACCTGTAACAAAAACAAACAACTTTATCACAATATAATAACCCGAGTGAGCAAAGCAAGCGAAGTGTCTCCTTCGAGTCTGGCTAAACTCTACAGTCTCTCTCGTATTTTACAACCGATTTTTTAAATTGGTACAGATTTAACGGCTTTGTAGTATTTTTACTAACGAGGATTTTAGATTGGAGAAGGAAATGGCCAAAAACAGGGCTAAAATATACCTCCGCCTTATGAGATTCGATTTCGATGGTTCTTTTTTTATTTGAAAGTTAGTACTTTAAATAAGGGTCACAAAAATTTGGTGAAGATCTGATACAGAATTTCAGCATATATGAGAAGTAGGTATAGCTCCCCAAAATGCAGTTTGTGTTCGCGAGATGTACTGTTCGGAAAACTAGCATTAAAAAAAGACAATATATTCAATAACGAGAAGATACTTCATTTTTGGCGTAATGATGAAAAGTCGTATGTAACGAATTCAGTTTCATTGAAGTAAATTGAAAAATACAATTAAATTGCGTTTTACGAACGATGCAGGGTGAGGCAAGATACTTTTATAGTCAGTTAAGAAAATGACTAAACCAGGAAAGAAGTGCGTGCGTCAAATAAATATTTTTTTCTGGCGATCGACCAACATTATGTTGCGACTGTGACTGTCAGTGGCTTAGATCAAAATGAAAAATAAACATGTTCTTTTTTCATTACACGAGCCGTTCTTATGATTCAAACACGTGCCAGAGCGATAAAGAACAATATTTTTAAAAAACAGCTGTTATTAAGTTTTCTCGTTGTGGCTTTGTCCGAATGCAATGACAGGGAATGTTATTCCGCAGTTGGTGACACTGATTATATTTTTATAGTCAAAGCTACTGAGTTTTTATGGTAACCATCCATTTTTATTTTCAACATTTAAGAAGTAGCAGGCTAATTTCAGTACAAGACATAATCTTAAAAGCGAACAATTTTTTTTCTTTCTTTAAGTAACAATAACCAGTATTATATATATCAAATACATATGTTAAGTGATCTAATTTCCACATACTGATATTACTAATAAGGTCACATGCTTTTGAAAATCAAAATAATATGAAACAGAAAGCAATATTCAGGTCACGAGCTGGTATAATTTCATTCAATTCGCAATACCGATATAACAAATTGGTTGCATCCGCCACCTGATGTGAGACGTTTGATCCTGAACTCTATCTATCATTATAGAATGTCGTAGAAGGTATTATTTTCTTTAACTACGTTGCACACGCGATGTTACTTCACATACGTCTAACTAAACAATATTATTTATTAGCAAGGTCAAATCAATATACTATAGTGTAATCAATATACTATAGCTTCACCATTGCTCCGCTAGGGATCGTTTCTAAGTACTTTATAACGATTAATATACTCGTAGGTATCTCAGTAATGAGATATTTTCAATGGACAGACACCCAGATTTACCAGATTTACATTGTGAGTTAAGGCAGAAATCAATCTTTTTTTTTATGGGACAAAGGGCGCAAACGGGCAGGAGGCTCACCTGATGGTAAGTGATCACCGCCGCCCATGGACATCTGCAACACCACAGGGCTTGCTGTGATGCGTTGCCGGCCTTTAAAATTTTTGACGTAATCGTAAGACTTTCTTCGAAATGAAAAGCAATAAAAAAATCTACGCAAAATTTATCTTGTAGGAAGATTGAAGGACTTCTTAGTTTGCGCCAGAATTAACATATCACTCTGCGTTACAAGGTCGTCAATATAACAACACATGTAAATAAAATGTAGGTAGGTAGGTAGTATCTAACTTTTCAGCAATTTGTGAGTATTTTACGGTTTTTTACGTAGAGTTCGGACGACGCACGAATGTAATATTAAATGATGAATGTACTTTTTACTACCCTACTATTTTTATTGTTTAGTTTAGGTAATAATAATTATTCTATACGTAGATCCGGATTACCAGCCATACCATTATCACACCAAAGATCAAAATCTTTTCATTAGTTTGCTCGTGATGGTTTCTAAACAGACAAAAGAAAAACTACAGATTCTTAAAATAAACTTCTTATGAGAGACTTTAAAAAGATTTTCAAAAAAATATTTGATGTGCAGAATTGATTCAGTTTTAATTTTGTTCTACGGATAGTTTTAACTTTTAATAATATTGTTATAAACATTTATCCGATTTCAATCAACCGATTCGCATTGCAATATGAAACATGTTTAACAATGAGGCATTGCAATTATTGGAGGCGAGTTTTATTGCACCAATTGGTAGCGTCCGTGCCAGTTGAGGGCTAACGCGGCGGTTAATCTGATTAATGGAAAAAGACCAGGACAATTTTCTATTTATCTTTATAGTTTGTTATTCTCTTATATTTGCTTCCGCGTAGCGATACTGACACCCTAATAGATATTGATTATAACTAAATATTTGTTCATATTACAAAGAATTAAGATTCGAATTTTCGATGCTCGTGCATTTTGATAGGATGTTATACTGGATATTATATTATAGGAAGATCTTACACAATTTTAATTTTCTTTTAAAGATATCTACGTTAAAAAAGTAAATAAAGTAATACAAGGGATGCAAAAATCTAATAAGTCAAAGTTTCTTTATGTTTACCTACACATGAATAAATCGTTCGAGACGCCTTAAACCTTAGTCTCTCCCGTGACCATGATTGCTGTAAAGCATCTAAAACGGAACCAAAAAGTAAAAAAAAAACCGCGACAAACCATCGAAAAGATAGTTTTATTTAAAAGAATATTAAACAGTGCGTTTAAGATTTTATTTGCAAAGCTCGGTCATTGCCAAGGAAACGCTTTCTTCCTCCGCGCCTGTCATACATTTATCACGGAGACACGATTATTATAAGAAGTCTTAAAGCAAACAACAATACGTATAAATTCAGAAATTTGTAGTATTTTTAACAAAGGTTTTCAAAATGTCGAATCTATTGCTTCTTGTTGATTCAAAAATTTAGGAAATGTGTTTATTTGTTTTATTTTATCAAGAAGGAAAAGGGCAAGGACCAGAAAGTATATTTTTATTCAGGTGCCTAAATAAAGTGGTGCCTAATAGGTACCTTTAGACATATAAAATATTGCAACACATAATCATTAAACAGAGGCGTAGTAGAATATTATCTGAAACAGTAACAATGATATCATTGATCTCATATGAAGAGTTCCTTAGGGACCGATAGGTTTATGAATTTCACACATAAAATGTACAATTTTGAAGATACGCGTATTTGCTTGGGACCGATTCAATAAAAAATTGGCACTAAATCGCCATTTATTAAAGAAAAGTAATAAAGTCTGACGATCCAGTTATCTCGGGGAGATGTCGTAACATCGTAATATTCTTATGTAATTGGCAATTGTTACAGTGGAACGGTACGTACGACTGCGACGTACAATCTTAATGTAATCAAATTTAGTTTTTAGAAACACGCAGAAAACTAATCAACTATGTAGGTACAAAAATGTATTATATATGAACACAGATACATTCACATCGTTCTGGTATTTTTCACGAAAGTAATCAAAATACGACGATGCAAAAGCTTTAAAGTTTCAAATGAATCCGACTAAACCACAGTTAAATAAAAATAGTAAACACCGCTATTTTCCGTTCAAAAAAGGCCACAATATATTATTTGTACAAGTAACTTATTAGCCGAGATGAAAAGAAGCCTATGTCACTCTCCGGCCCATAAATATTGTTGTAGAAAAATCATGTCAATCGATTGTTTGTGAAAGAAAACCATTTTACCAAAGTTAAAACTGTACAGTAACTATTTTTTGGAAAACGCCCAAATACATAGGCTGAATCTAAAGTTTTTAGATGTTTTTGATTGTACCTGGCCGTCTCACCAGTCACAAGGGAACCACAGCACAGATTTTGATTTAATTTGGTATGATGACAGCTCGTTATTCGGGTCAACATATACTAAACTACTTATATACTTTAAATGTAGATATATCATCTCTGAGAAGTACACCTTAACCGCTAATATGTATGTGTGTACGAGTATATTATACATAAATAAAGTTGCACATAAAAAGCTTACTTTATTTGTAAAATGAATAAAAAACAATTAAAAAAACTAACAAGAAACACATTTATTTGTGTATGTAAATATTTATATATCAATCATGAAACACGTCTATTTTTCACGTAAGCGCATGCATGCGAGAATATTAAACATTGTCACGTACAAACAAAGCTCTCGTACTGCTATTTAACTATACAGTGAGTAGTTAGGCTGGGAATTTTAACTAAAACTTAAACTGTTACTATGTAAATATTCACTATTGTATACACTCTAATATACATAGCTTATAACATAATATTATGATTTAGAGTTAGAGTTTGAGTTTGTTTGCTTGTTTAGGCTAATCTTAAAACTACTTAATAGATGTTTATACGGTGTAAGTCAGTAGAAAAATGTATCACTTTATAAGTAACACGTTAAATCAAGATACCGATATAATTTTGCATTATAAGAAAAAATAGTTCTTTCTGATAGTTTCTGCAAATTCATGAATTGCTAGACACGTTTCGACACGTTTGGCTCAGTTGGTAGCGACCCTACTTGCTGCGCCAGCCGTCGCGGGTTCGAGTCCCGCTGGGGGCATTCATTTGTTGAGCACGAATGTTTGAACTCCAGTCATATTTATAATATGTATGTATTATTATATAATATGTATGTATTATTATTATACAATATGTACATTCAGTCAAGAAGGTATCGGGAATGGATGATTTGTTTATGGTTCCAAATTCAAATTTTTATTTTTTTTTGTTGTTGTTAGATTGGCACAACTGTTTTCCAATTTGGCGCGGAGTATGAGCTGCATCTGTTATTTATATTAAATACAGTGCTGTTTTTAGTTATATCATATCTAGTGTGTATTGCGAATTTCATAATGGACAAAAACATCGTGTTTGTCTTAAATTTTGCATCACCAATGGAATTTCGTGTTCGAAGTCACTGAAAATGTTACAGAAGGCTTACGGTGAATTGACTTTATCAAAAAAAACGTGCTTATGAGTTATACAAAGCGTTCAAAAGCGGTCGAGATGTGATGGAAGATTTGCCTCGCTCTGGTAGGCCATCAACGTCTGCAACTGAAGTTAACATCGCAAAAGTGAAGGAAATAGTGAATGAAAATCCTCATACAACTTTAAGAGAGATTTAAGAGAGCAAATTCGTCGAAAAAGGCCAGATTTGTGGAAAGAAAATTCTTGGATTGTGAACCACGATAATGTGCCTTCGCACAAGACCATCATTGTGAACGAATATTTGATCAAACACTCAACAAATACCATTGAGCAACCACCATATTCACCAGATATAGTTCCAGCCGACTTCTTTCTCTTTCCTAAACTTAAATTACCACTTCGTGGCATCTGTTTTCAATCGGTAAAAGACATAAAGGAGAATTCGCGGCGAGAACTGAACTCAATTCCGGAAACAACGTTTAAAAAATGTTTTGATTATTGGATTATTGGATTTGGATGAATAACAAACATTTTGTGTATTATTGATCTTTTCCCGGTACTTTCTTGACAGAGTAGTATATGTATAAGAAACCCAATATAAAATAAATGCATCTATATATATAAAAATGAAACCCGTTTTCCGTTGTCACGACATAGCATGAAAACGGCTTGACCGATTTGGCTAATTTTGGTCTTGAATTATTCGTATAAGTCCAGGGAAGGTTTTAAAGGCGAATAAATATGAAAGTTGTGCGGGAAAAAAAGGAAATTAAAAAAAATCTTTATAACATTAATGGCGTTTGACGTATCATGTTATTACCGTTGCCATGGTGCGTGTAATGGTAATTAAATCAGCGAATACATAATGGGCGGTGCGAAGTTAATGTTGTTTTGCGAATGCGTAGTAAAACATTTCACCGGGAGGAAAAGTTTATAAAAAATTTATATGTGGACAGAACAACGTCTGTCGGGTCCGCTAGTTTAAATATATTTTAGCTATCAATCTGCACATGTAAATCCATCAAAACAAATATTCACTAAAAGTTACTGAAATTTCAGTACAGTTTATAAATACTGCAAAATGCTAAAGCAGCATAACACCACACTTCTTGTATAGGAAAAAACTACAAAGTCACGGTCTAAAAATATTCGCGACTGCATCCCAACGAGCGCTTGGCAACTGACCTTCGCAACTTTTTTATATTCCGCCCGCCGCTGATCGATTAAGCGACCAACTTGCGAGTTTTATATTATATAACATATATACACTTGCATTTCCCGCGGCTCTGCCCGCGTTTTAAAGAGCGGAAACTAAATTCTTAGATTTCACATACCGTGTGATGTTTCCAGCAGTTTTTCAAGGGTCACTTGAGATTTCTTAAGAAATAAGATATTTTCCAGCAGTAAAAAGTATCCTATATTCTGACCCGGATAACCAGTTATTATCATACCAAATTTCATTAAAATCTGTCCATTGGTTTTCTCGTGATGCGGTCACAGATAGATAAGTATTTGCAAAAAATATTCAATGTACAGATTCGACAAAGTTAGAATTTTATTATATGTATAGAAGACAGATAACCTACACGCTAAATGTATTTAACAAATACATAGATGGTATCGACTAAAGGGCCTATTACACTATTCAGTATCAAGACAGTCTTACTAAGATTTAACGTAGTGTAATAAGAGTAAGCAAGTTAGTCTGTCTGAATGTCTTCAATGACACCTTGACAGCCGCCAACGTCACCGGCTACGTACGCCTTGTAAATGAGTTTGCTTGCGGTATTTCGGGCGGTGTGATAGCGTGCTTGTCTTAGACAGTTCTAATAAGACTGTCCTAATACTGAATAGTGTAATAGGACTTTAAGGAAATTTTCATTGCGATAATTTTTCAGCATACAAGAACTCACCCTTTCCACCCATTCTGTTTCAGTTTTAAAGGTTAATACTTAATATGAAGTAGATAGACTATATTACGTGTACATACATAGCCTGTATAGAAAAGTAGGCATTAAAAAACGTGTTATTTGCGTCTATTTTACTTTGATTGGTCGTAAACGCTGAAATATTCTTTTTGCTACTATAATAATAGAAAATAATGACTTTTTATTAATGTGCGTAACAGACGGAATTACTTTCGTATTAGTATGGATAATTACTGTCCAAGTCCAGATAGAACCGTGTTCTAATGTGAATGCATAATATGAAATTGATACATAATAATATTGTCCTGATTAAATAGCAAAAGCTTCTTAAATAAACTTTTTAAAATTGTAGTGGACGTATAATTGTTCACTATATCTCCTTTATTCGCTTAAACTACAGAGCCATTTCTCTTTGTGCTCTAATTTATAGCGAGCTTACAAAGTTCTTAACAACCTTCTAAATGTAAAAGCTTAGTTTAGAACGACCCGTACTCATGTTTATTAAAGTGTAACATGTTCGAGGTTATGCACTCTACAAAAATAAGTCTACGCATACTGAACCAAATTTTAATACACTGGTGACCTACCCTCGCTTCATTCTGGTGCGTCCGTAAGTACCTAACAGTAACCTATGTGTTAGGTACTTCATAATATAATATATTATGTATATCTGAGTAACTACATAATTTTACACAGCTTTGAAATTTTTATTTACTTTTTACAGTGGTTTAATTTTCGATAATAGCAGTAGGTATGTATTAAATAAAAAAGCGATAATCTTATTTATTCAGATAAACAAATGAGAAGATGTATAAGAAGTATGAAAGTACATGAGGTAGGTACGTACTAGGTACATATAAGAAAAACATGATTTAAAAGTTTTGTCTTCTCCGAAAACGGATGGATTGATTTTATCGAGACTTTAACTGACTGTCATTATAAGGAGTGCTCTAAACTAGTTTAGTAAAAAAATAAAACGTACATTGAGTAAGTCCCTAGTATATAACACTTGTATTTATGTATTGTCCATTTGTATACGCAATAAAAGAAGGAAAAATAATAAGCCTCATATTTTTTTGTACAATGGATAACAAACAATTCCGAGAACCCAAATCAGACCTTCATACGTACAAAAGCAGGGAATAATAATAAATAACTTTAAATTCCTGTAAAATGATTGAATCATTATTAACCGACCTTACTCTATCGTTGGTAACCGCTATATTTACATAGTTGTTAAAACAACATATTATGTAGGTAGGTGTTGTTCGCGGGTAAGCGCTTCGTTTGTGAACGGCTGGACTGAATTTTAATATTTTTAAATAATATGATTTATGGTTTTAGGAGAAAAATGGTTAGATAATTTCAGTTCTAAGACCACGAGGCCAAATAAATTAAAAAACAAAATGCTTTTAACAGATTTCTTTATGAATCCAAATATCAGATACAAAATTAACAGGATAAAATTTTAGACAGTAGAACTAGTTTAAAAATTTTTAAATCTAATAATAATGATCTATAATAATTTGCTTAATAACTTTGATATCTTTTATTTAAATTTATAATTAACATAACTATTATATATGTATAATAAAATAAAAGCACGCGTCTGTCTTTCTGTCTAAACGCTATGAACTCAAAAATTATCAAAAGATATTCATACGGTTTCATCTACAGTTAACATTATAATTGCTTGTTGGTGTAACAAACAGTTTTGTGTCAATTGATTGTTAAAGATATCGGGAAAACATGCAGACTGGAAGTATTACTGACGTCCGTCGCTGTAAATTATAAAGTTGTATAAAAACAATGTACAATGTATTATGGGATTATTCGAACCCGAGCAAAGCGAGAATAAGTCACTATATTTAAAAGGCATTTAAAGAATATAAAACGATAATATTTCGGCTCTATATGAAAATCAAAATCAATAAAAATCAAATCAATATCATCATCAACTAGACAAGTGCGCTGCGATGGAAGCAGCCAAACAGGCGGTCAATGACAGCTTGACAGGTGGATTTAAACGTTTCCATCCGTACTAAAAAATTAATATGCTTCATCATATTGCAGAGTGAATGAACTACACTCTCTTCCTCTCATATTTTATTTATAGAAGTTCCAAATTTCCAAAGCCACTTAATGCTTTCAGTACGATCGATCTCCTCCCTTATCCCACGTAATCCTTTTTTTGAGGATTCGTGCAATACAACCTAATTAGACTCATATTTATTAGGTATATAAAAGTACGACCTTAATACAACAAGAAACGTAGTGATACTAAGTTTTCTCGAAACTATTTCTACCATATTCAATTTATGCCATTTTGGATTCAATTTCTGTAGTAATATATTTTTTTATAAACGTTCTTAAACTTTCTTATATAAAGTTCACAGCCAATCAACTGGTATTCGTCAATAGAGATAAATTAAAAAAAAAAGAAATCCGTAAAGTTTTTTGTCAAATCAAGAGACGAAGGTAAACAGAAGAACGGACAATGCGCTCTGACCTTTGAAGTGGAAACAGGATTCTAAATATTGGTTTAGGACATATAAATGACGAAAAAAACATTTAATATTTAATTTGCCTTGGCTTTCCTGGAGAAATAAATTCAATATGGCTATCGAGATAAAGGTAAAAAAATATGTCAGTACTTTTTGTCAGTCCAAAGAAAGTGTATCTTTATAATTTCAAAGATAAAATAAATAATAATATACTGACTGGACACAAATTGCGCAAATATTGATGCGGTACTATTCATCGAAGTAGACTAAATCCAATAAGAAACACGCTTATTAAACTGCTACAGTTTTTAATCAAGATTTTCTTTTGAATCTTATACTTACTAAAATATTACGATTCATAAATCAAAAGGAAACTTCCGCCAATATGTTGACGTCATAACTAGTCGTATTTATATTCATCATCATATTTTTTTTATAATTCAATTAATTGCATTTTCCATAGAAAAAACGTCTAAAATTTGATTTTCCAAATGAGACTGTCATTCAAGTAATTCATTTACATGTATTTAGCATAATATCTTATTATACTATTTATGTACATGCGTCTAATTGAATGTACTCGCAATCTCTCACCGCCCACCATCCGGAGCCGAGTTCCTGGTGCGAAGGGGTTCACAGACCGAATGAATTCGATAAACAGCTGGCTGATATCCAACGATGTTAATAAACTTGCATTGTTCCACCTCTGATGATGAGGATCCTAGTTCAAAGACCTTAGATTTGTTTGCTTTAGTCAGTAAATACTTTTAGTAGGTAACAGTAAAAAACCAAATGAGTGTCAATTTTTCTTGTCACTTATATCAAGCAATTTTATTGTATAAAACTAAATTTTACACAATTCGCGCACAATGTTTGTGTGAGCTAGTCTATTAAAAGACTAGACACATTCGACGACACGTTTGGTTCACTTTGTATAGACGCTACTTGCAATGACAGTGGTCTCCGATTCAAGTCCAGCTGAGAACATTCATTGACGACACGTTTGACTCAGTTTCTAGTGACCAGAGTTATGCGCCATCGGTCGCAAGTTCGAGTCCCGCTGGTGGCATTTATTTGTTCAGCACGGATGTTTGTATTTTAGTCATGGGTGATTATATTTATAATATGTATATATTTTAAGTTATATATACTTATATGTAGTTTATCAACTATCTGGTATCCGTAACACAAGCTTCGTAGTTTACCATGGAACTAGATGGTGCTGTGTGTGTTAATGTCCTAACATATTTATCTTCATTATCACATTCTTTCGACCTTGAGACGAACTTTCTCCCATTAAATTATGTCACTTCCCGCTAGATAATTATTACAGGAGAAAGGGGGTTCTATTTAAAGACAGGTCAGTGGGGCGAAGCGCTGGCAATCTGGCAGCTACTAGGCTATTTTAGTCAAGATTTAGTTACAGTTAATTTTGTACGGGTAATTGGTTGTAGTTTAAATGACCTAACTTCATACAACCTAGTGTATAAGATGTCGCAAATAAACATTCCCGTAACAGCACTAACTTTTGTATTGTCAATGCAGGTGTTCGTCACACTTTTTAAACACCTAAAAAATAAATAAAGTTGAAATACGTCCTTCACGCGATATCTTTTTGATTAAAAGTATAATTTGGTAGCCCATGAAACATCGTCTAATTTGATGTCAATACATCTAAATTATAATAATTATAATACCTACTAGTAAAAAATCTATTACTAGCCGTTATGATGTTCGATGACATTATATTATATTACGAGCAAAAGTTCTGGGAAATCGTCAAAACTTCGTCGTAAAATGAAATTAATGGCGAACAGCAATGTACCTTAAAAAGTAGTATGTATTAAAGCATACATCAGTAACAAGATCTACAGACAAACCCTCGTACTTGATTTTACATATGTATAAGTATAATCATCTTAAGAGAAAAACATAATTACAAGGCAATTTCTTAATATGAATATATCAAGAAATTCAGCTTTCTGAAGAGGAAATTATTTTTACATCGAAGTTTATCCCCTCTCAACGTCCTTCGCTGTATGCTTGAGAATGAAAGAATGATTTTAAATTGAATTCTCGAAAGAAGTACGAAACTTTATATGAAGAAAAAAACTTTTTATTTTGGTACAACAAAAAAAAACATTTCGGACATCTTAATTTTTTTTCCTAACATTATAATTTTAGGTGGTTGGTTATGTTATCTCTATGCGGACACGCGAAGCAACAATGCTAAAGGTCAAATACGAACACTTTGATATCTATTGTCACCTTTTTTACCCACATAATATATTCATAAATGAGTATAAATGAAACTATTTTTTCATCCGCAATCATGGTCTCGGGTTAGAGTCTCTCCGGTAACCATGATTGCTGTGCATTCGAAACATCGGAAACCAAAAATCAAAATAAATCTATGACTAAATCCGATAAGAAAATTTCATTTATAATGTCGAATATTCGCGTAAACCTAAGAAAGTATTATAAACATTACTTTAAAAGAGTCAATTTTAAAATTTTTGTCTGTTTGTTTCGATAAATATACGGCTGGACCGATCTTGACGGGACTTTTACTGGCGCGTAGCTGATATTATAATAGCTTACGTCACTTTTATTTAAGATAAAGCATTAGGTATCCGCTAAAAAAATAAAACTTAGAAGAGAAAGTAAATTGCTAATGTAATAAAGAATGATCAGACAATAAAATATTCTAAGTGATACCACACATAGTTCTAGCAGACTGACAAGTGCCGGCGACCGCGCCAGATGCGCTGGCTATTTTAGTAGAGATTTAGTTACAGTTAATTCTGTACGAATAATTAGTTATGAGTAGATTTACGCGTTTTAAAGTGTCTGACTTTCGAGTGATGTGAGAGGTTAAATGTTTTTATAATTTATGCTTTTGTTAACTTAAAAATAATGTACCTGTACCAGAACATTCAGTTCTCCCACTTGTTGTGAGAATCGCTGAAGATTTCTGAAGAGATTAAAAATAATAAGATCAATATTTCCTTTATTCCTTAATATTGATGGTATTGGTAATTTCAAATTCAATAACTGAAAAGAAAAATCTAAAATATAAAAATAGATTTAAAATTGACAAGGTTTCGTAACACACACAAAACGAACATACCGTACTTACGTACGTACGTAACCTACTGTACAATTCGTTGAATTCTTATTATTTGAAGCCGGTCCAAAATAATAAAATAATGGTTGTTTTACAGTAATTATCGAAATCTGTAATCAACCCTAAAACAACATCTAGTTAGTTTAAGTTCAACAGACAGAAACATCATGTGATGTAAATAATAATATATGATAAGCTTCGGCATCAAAAAGCTTCACGCTATGTGTTCAACATACTGGCAAGTCGGCATGGTTTTAGAATTTCAAATAAACTTCACATGACATAGTTTTGAAGGCAGACCTTGTCCTAATGTCGCAAAGCGTTTATTTTTTTCCTAATGACACTGAAGAAAGCTTTCTAAACCAAACACCGACTACCGAGAAATGCCAGGAACATTGAGAACAATTCAATTGACTTTAAATTTTAAAGAAGAAGCCGCAATTGAAGAACGGATATTTTCGTTTGATAAAGATCAATTAAAAGGATATTAATAAAGATCTAAGAAACTTTAAGCGAATGTTGAGTATTTTAAAAGCAAAGCTTCGTCCTAAAAATTGTGTTATAATAGAATCTTCCGCTTCTCCAATAAAATATGTTTTTCAAATATTTGTAAACAAACAAATAATTTTCACCGATTTAAAAGTAAGTGAAAGTAATTAGAATGATAATCATTTCTTTTGAATAAAATAAAAAAAATATTTACGTTTTATTTTCTGTATTGACTCAAAAAGTTTTAAGATTTTATTTCATTCTTTGACGCTTTTATAGTATTTTAATATACTTAAAAGCATAGCGACTCTTACGAGTGCTTTCTCTCTTTAATGAAATTTTAAAGAATACACTTTCTGTCAACGCAGAAGTAAATATCTGCTTTGAGTAAAATTGGAACAAGCTTTTAGAAATAAGATCTCATTTGTCTATTTTTTTTTTGCATTAAATATTTTATATGGCGATTCAAAAAGATATCCTGTTGTACAGTGACTATCCTGCTGACAAACCTCGAGTTTTGCTTTACAGTAATTTGTCTTGTACAATCTCAAGATATCTACTACAAATATAAACGTCACGTCTCTTTATTAAAAAAAAAGATATTTTTATGATCTATAACACAATAAGCTACAGTGTGGATCATAGAATATTATAAAATAATATAAAACTAAACTATTTCTGATAAAAAATGTACTTTAAAATATAATTTAAATATAAAATACTTTGTAAACATGAGTTTTGAATTACAGAAATTAAGTGTATACCTACGTGACAAAAGCAAGCAGTAAAATTCGAAATGAAAATGCGACATCAGACATTCATGACTTTGTCAGCTATCTAAAATTAAATTATCTTTAAGATATATTTTCTTACACAAAAATAATCTTAATGCAAGGTAAAGAGTTTACTCATCCAATTTCTTATAATAAAAAATTCGAAACGCAGACGAGTAATTACCAAAAATTATTAATTCTCAGTGGAGAAAGCAACAAAATCTGCACAGACAAACGCAAAAGCTTTATACTTTATAGCCTTTATTCTAAAACATAAGTGAAAATAAAAAAAAAACCTTTGAAATTCATACTGCAATGTTAAAGCAGTACCAAGGTACACATGACCAGCAGGATTTATAACTAGAAATAGCAAAATTATATGACCAAATAGAGAGTTATCGAAATATATAGTCCTGGAAATTGTTGCTTTTACGACGGGCTCTCGAAAACAACAGCGCTTGTGAGCAATACGGTCCCACAGGGGAATGAACTTGCTACCTAGTTTTACTTAAACTGTAAAACGTCTATGTTTTGAAACCATCATTTCAAATATTATGTGAAAATTAATAACTAACTTTCAAAATTTGTTTACTGTCGAATCGAATAACAATGCGATAATTTGATACCATCGCGTTTATCACCAAGTTGGAAGACGTAAGACTTTAATAGCTTCCTGTTAGTAAACCCTTCAAAGTTCGATTTATTTAGGCGAGCCTTATAATTTCATACGATCAAAAGCGTATCTTCTTTGGTTGCCAAAACTGTAATTATTTTCACAAACAATTAAAGGCACAACTGTACAAGTTGGATACAAAATATACTTTATATTTTACAGGTATGTAGGTACATTTTATGATTCTCATTTTCATCATCACTTTAAATATAAAGTTAATTAGGGACTCGCCAGAACGAAGTGTGGTGGTGGGTCACTAGGATTGTATTAAAATTCAAGAGCGCTTTATAACAATCGTAAAATGAAGTTCAGTCAGAGTGTTGAGAGTTTATGTTCCATGCACGATTAAACTATTGTGAGTGGTAGCATTTTTAGCTTCTTCCAAATGTACTAATTTTCTTTAGCAAGAACTTCCAAATCTCTCAAATATTGTATAAATATTAAAATATGACATTATTAAAGACACAGTGTGGCGTAGTAACTAGATCTGGTTTATCCGGATATCACAATTCCAGTCTTCGCTAGGAGGAAACATAAGCGGCCGTGTTTTTAGTAAAAACAAAAGCAGTCTTGATAAACGCATACACTATTCTGCAATTATAGAGGCACAAGTTCTCTGATTACCCTGAAGTGATACAATTTTAAATATATAACAAATACACATTTTTAAAACTTTATTTCTTTTTCACAATAAAGCTAACGATTTATCTCAGTTTAACACCTTATTCACTGTAGGAGATGGATATTTAAAAACCAGTCCTGTATCTTATGTAGTATTTCCGCAACCAAACTTGCACGAAGGTCAACACACCGCAGACCTCTCTGAGCGGTTAGTCAAAATGAGAGCAAGCTCATTAGCGATTAAGTTTTTAAACCTTCACAAAACAACTGCAACAAAATGGCTAAAAGAATATACTCTTATGGTTACTTTAATAGCCAAATGTCAAAAAATGACATATACAGTAACACTATAAAACAATTATAGAACAAACTTTCAGTACACAAATACACTAAAATAAACGTTATAAAACTAAATAATACATAATATTATCAGAAGGAGACATCTAAATATAGCAAGTTCAATCACGTGGTCTAAAAATGTCCTTTCAATATATTTAATAATTTATACATCGCAGAATCTGCGAAAAATGCTCATTCAGCAAACCATCAGATGGTTCAGCATTTTTAAAAGTTATTTTACAAAGAACTTCCTTAATTCAGGTAAAAAAGCTAGATAACTGTCGTACATTGCGCTACTTTTAATAAAACTGCTACCCAATTTTAGGGGTTTTGTTTTGGGTTTGAAATAAAAAGATCTAAATGGAAATCAAAAATCACTTTACAATCCAAACGTTGTCTTTTCATAGCCACTGTTTCATATAACCTCTAATCGTTGACCTGCTGCTGCTTTAATTTAATATAAAACGTTCACTCAATCGTATTAACGTTCAGTAATTTTTCAAAAAACGCTAAAAAGCGTTCAGATTTTTACATAATGGAACTGCTTTTTAAAATTATGTAAAATAACTAATGTCGCAATCCATCTGCGACATATTTACCAAATAACAAACTAAGAACGTAAACAGTTATAGAAAAGTGATTTAACCTCAGTTCAAAGTTATTTAGGTATGCATTAGATATCGATGCTGATATATCAGCTATATCGTCCGCTTTCCGATATACTCATATCAGTATCGGTGATATTAGTTTGTCGATATGTATTCACCATTTTTTGCTTTGCGCCCCACAGCTGGGCTAAGGCCTCCCATCAATACGACTACGGTGTAGGAAAACATCGTGAGGAAACCTACATGTCTGAGAAAAATCTATCGTAAATCTATCTAGCTAGTTTTTGAAAGACATGTGATGTAAAACACGCACTAAGCCAGCGCGGTGGTACTAAGGCCTGATTCCCCTCGTATTGAGGGAGGCCCATGCTCAGTAGTGGGACGTTAAAAATGGCTGAAGATGATGATAGAGTTACGACAGAAGTGCGTATCGGCGCATCCCTACAAATTATATTATCAATTCAAACTTTTCAAGTATACAGATGACAAACTAGGCACAACGGCAGAATAGGGCGTACAAAAAGTATAAAATTACGTACTTGGTACTTATCTTCATAACTTACACATTCATTATATTATCTATATTCTAACTTTGAGTTAATTATATTTAAACTCTTGTAAGGCGTAAAGCTCAAGGTTCTATATAAAATACCTAGCGAATACAATTAAATAGAGAAAGTTCAACCTAACTTCACCTTAAAAACCTAACCATGTAGTGCCTAATTTCGTGTAAATAATATTATATCATTCCTAATCCTTATTTTATGTTACGATGAATATTTTAAGGCTCACGAAATATAATACAAATTGCTTGGTTTTAAAGCGTACCTGTATTAATTTGACTGCCTTGAGTAGTGGTTAGAATGTATGTCTACATATCCGGAGATCCCGGATTCGAATCCCGGGCCGGACCAAGTTTGGTTATAATTAAAACGCGTCGTCTTGCGCCTTATCGCTCGCTGGTCATCTCAATTAGTTGCTGTCAACGGGAGTGTGAGAGTGACAGGAATAGAGAGTGCACTTAACGTGGCCTATTATTACTTAAACAAGCTCTCCACAAAAGCTGACCCTTACTCAAAGTCAACGAAACGGAGAACCAAATACTAAAAGCTAAATAGAACTCAATGTCACGTCCATTCAAAGCTTATGTATTAAAGAATTAAACAGTCTCCAGGCACTATGACAAAATTAAAATGTCATTATATGCCAATTTTCTCTGAAATTGGCTCGGAGGGGCGGAAAACTGAATTTTCTTGAGTAATTAATTATTTTACAATATCCAGGGCGGCAATTAAAATATAGGTTTATGGTATAACATTAAACGTCAGTATTCACAAACGTCATGCAAATCTCAATGTTTAATGAATCAGAGTGTTTCAAAAGCGAGGATCATTATATATATACAAAGTAGACACTTAAACTATTGAGAAATATGATTAATAGTTTCAATTTTGAAATTTACAGCCTGCTCTTAGAAATGTCCTCTTTACAAATAATATATAGTTAAGAAATTTCTAAGAATATAAAATTTAAAATCGGCGAAATACGTACATATGTACATGTGTGTAAAGGGGGTATAAAAAGATGAAGAGGCTTAATTTTCCAAGTACTATAAATCTAATATTGTAAGTTTACTAACTATTGAGCTGATCATTCCGTTGTTGCGACAATGCAATTATCGTTATCTAGTATATTCTACGGCCATTTTATGGATACAAATTGCCTTGGTCATGTAGACTATAGGAAACTTAGGAAACTTAGTTACAAATACATTTTCTTTTAGTAAAGCTTTTACGAATTGTTTAACCTACGATAATTTTTTTTGGTAACAATATTCCTTCCTATTAACGAAAACAACCACTACAAATAAATTGTTTCAGTTTCAACTTTTTCGACAATACCTGAAAGACTAAAATTGTATATTTGTGAACATGTGACTTTATAGTGAAAATAAATACGTTTGAATCGTCACATTTTCAAGATTAAAATTTAAATTAAGTCTTTCTGTAAGGAATCTACCTATTATTATACTACCTATTATACATAGTTAATAATATATATTATATACTAAATATTATACATAGAATTAATAGCAAGCATGCAATATATCGCACTGCATAATTTATTCATAGTCCTAGCAACAGACCATTCTCTAATTATAGCTGAACCGAGTTACATCATTACTCAGCTAGTTTATTATGAAAGCTGAATTAATTTTCTTACAAAGATTTGTCGCCATCATTATGATGTGGCACTGGCTACATCACTGTGGTTACCACTTATTCGATTCTCATATTGGAATATTTTTAAATGTATTCTATTAAAATAAATGTATTTCTAATAAACTAAAATTATTTGGATGTGGATTTTCAATTGTCATTCGTTCTAGTTATAGGTTCAAGCTAAAGTAGAACCTGGTTTCTCAAATTTCCGATTCTACTACGTTTTCCTTCATATAAAACCTATTAAAATTAACAAATACTGTAAGGTACTCCTACTTTTGTGACATCATACCTATTTGTATTTTCGAAATATTTTTTAATATTAGTAGTTGGTACTGTCTGTAACACCCACACATACCTACTCTCTCTCTCTCTCATTTTGAACATGGTAGCTGGAAAGCATTGAAAACGTTGGAAACCAAAAATCTTAAAAAATACTGAAAAGATATATTTTTTTAATATTTGAATCTACTCACAGTAAGGTAGGTTTTCATTTTTTAATATTGTAGGACAAGGGTTAGAGTTGGCCCTACTCGTCCTACTGCAGCCTGCCCCAGCTTATTATGTAATTGCGAGCAATTATTGCGGTGGGGTTCTAAACCCTCACGTTAAGTAGCGGTAGTTGCAGTTAAATATAGTACAGCTGTAGTGCAAATGGCCTGGCAGTTTCACTTTATACATTCGTTTAAGAGTATACAAGTAGCTACTTCTAAATGGTATATCAGCCGATTGATGGCGAGGTCATAACATATTATTGGAAATGTCAATGTTTGTAGAGGCTTAGAATCGACAGTGTTCCTGACTCATAGGTCATACATTCAAATGGCTTTCGCTTTGCTCGAGTGCCTTAGAAAGCATGTGTTTTTTTCAAAGTTTTATTAAAATCCAGCCATTTTAACTTGAATGAGTAGAAGTTATATGAATTTTCGCATTAATAACAATAGAAGTTCAGTTAGTGAAATAAAATGAAAAATACAAGTTTATAAGGACGATATTTAAAACATTCATGACAGAGGCTGTAACCTAAAAAATAATTCTATGAAGTAATCGCGACAAACTAATTCAGGTGAACGTGTAAATTATTAGCAAACGGCACATTAGGCAGGGTCGGGTTGTGAAACATGGACGGATCGGTTATGAATAGCACTCCCACGCTCCAGTTTCCCGATGACCTAAAATCCTAGGCAAGCTTGTACTGCTAATATAAACATTTTGCACTCAAAACTCAATTATCGGTCGCACACACGAGAGATTAGCTTCACCTCGTGTCAATATTCAGTATTCCATTAATATAAGTTATGAACTCATCAATGTATTATACTGTAGGTACGGGATATCCGGGCTCTCATCTGTCTACGATACAAGGGTATCGTTCTATTAACAATGCGACTATTATAGAAACTATTGAAATAAAAATGTATGCTTGTAGTATGTTTCCTATTCCTTAAAGCTAACGAACTAACCCAACTTAACCAAATATGAAACTTTGATGGATTTCTCAGTATATGCAAGCAGGTTTTTTTATTGAAAATTCGTCTTTTATCATCTAAACTAAGTAACTTTTTAATATTAAGGTATAGTCGCTTTTCTATTGAACTCGGGAAGCACTTCACCTCCACCTCCACAAAAATATCATTACCGGTCAATAAAATATGCCTATGCAAAGCTTGCATGATGTCACGAATCACAATGCAATGTGACCACGTGAAAGGGGGACAAGCCGAAAATACAATGTAACTATGCAAATTAACGTCTAACTATCTACCTATATCACACTTTTATATATTTTTAATTAATTACAATAACATTATAAATGAAACTGTCTTTTCGGATTTTGTCGCGGATTTATTTTGATTTTTGGTTCCTGACGTTTCGAATGCTTTATAGCAATCATGGTCACGAGAGAGACTAAGATATTTGACATCTCAGAGGTTTATAATACAATAACGTTTTTTTGTATATAATCTATTCTTTTTAATACTAATGTTAACCTCTTACATTAGTTCTACTGGCATTTAGCTGGCAAATAAACAATGTAGAACTAGGTCACTGAAGGTTCATAGTTAACGAACGTGCTTGAAGAACGCTGTAAAGTAAGTATTGCTCTCAAGCTGCCTGCTATATATTTGCTGAGAGTGAAGTATTTCTTAGATGAATTAAAATGTTTTATTCTCTTTTGCGATAAAAGTTCTGGAGTTGTTAAACCAAACTATATTTCGTGGCGTTATAACTATGAGGTCATATCTGCAGTGGCGTATTGTATTTTGTCGGTATGACTTAATATATACATTATTTTAAAACGAACCATTATGTATTCAGCTGTTTAAACGTCCCACTGCTGGGCACGGGACCCCTTCGAATAACGGACGTTACATGTCTTTCGACAACTTGCTAGGTTCTCTCTGACATGCAGGTTTTCTCACGATGCTTTCCATCACCGTAAGACAAGTTGTAATTATAAGAAAATATTTTTTTAAATGAAGTTTTAAAAAAACATCTATCGATCCCTATGTAAAGCACGAAAGATAAAAAATATATGTAAATTATGTAAAAGACAGACTTAGTTGATTCACTGAATATTTTAAATATAATTTGACTAAATTAAATATTAGCTTGTTCTATATTCTAGTTTCATTAATTTACATGAAACGGTTGTAACGTCGAAGTCGCTAGCTAACAACTTTAGCAAACCGTCGCCGTAACTGGCGACTGACATTGCACAGAAATCAAAGGAAATGCAAATACACTAATGCGGTTAGATTGAACTATTAAACCTCTAGCATTGCTCTGTATTGATATTGATTGAAATTATTAAGAATATAGAAGTTAATAAAATAAAAGTATTGATAAAATTTGACGACACGTTTGGCTGTTTGTAGTGTACTTACTTACTGTGGCAGCGGTCGTGGGTTCGATTTTCGCTGAGGGCATTTATTAGTCGAATACACACGACGTACATTTTTATTGGCTAAGGACTGAGCTTCCTTTGAAGCCTAAAGGCTATGTAACGATTGTAGGAATAGGTTAAATAATATAAAATAATATTTTCTTAAATAAAGTAACAGTGCTTTAATCCATTGATCAGTAATAAAACAGCTAAATCTCTTTGCCTTAGACATCGAAGATCAAGCGTATCATCGCAAAATGAATAAATCTAATAAACTAAGCAACAGTTATATTACGTTTTTTGTCTTTAGAAAGGTTTATAATTTATATGTATAATGTATAGTAGGTACATGAATATTAAACTAGAAAAAAGTCGATATAATTTACCATCTCTGAGACATCTATAAAATACCATGGGAAATAAAATACCATGTAATTTTAACGTGACCTTCGCATCCTGCTTTGTTGCTCCTTGCGCTAAAGCTTTAGTAGGTCACTTATTGTTCGCTGCATAAAGCCTCAAAGCACCGCGCTCCGTAGCTATACTATAGTCGAGACGATTAAATAAGTACATACAGATATTTTCTGGCAAAACTTTGAATACTATAAACAACATTTATTTTACAATTAAAATGTTTCTCTTTTTTATAATCACCAGTCCCAACAAACGTAATTCTGCCTGAATATGGCCTTCACTATTTTCGGTTTTCACCATAGTATTAGCAAAAATCGTATCGAATGCAGCGCCACCTTGTTGGTTAGTTGTGATTTAAACTATCCAAAGACCCCTCGCAAAATTCCATCAAAGTTGGTTGTTACATCTGTATACATATGAACGAAAAATGTACCGGATATGGAAAAAAATAATTCGAGGTTCTAATTTTCGTTGACATTATGTTCTACTTATATATCTACAAGGTATGAGAGAGAAAACACAATATTTTACATCTAAACTTTAGTTGACAATGGACTTTTTAAGAAATGCCGCTTCACAAGAAATGCCCTACATATAGTAAACTAATAAAATAATAGGATAAAACTATAGTCTTTTACGATTTTCTTTTCTGTGGAACGTTCAACTTAAATTAAAATGGAACAAAAACCAGATATGTTATTTAAACACTAAACCGGTGTAGAAAGAGAACACAATTTCAATAAGAGAAATAACATATTGCTATTGCTCTAATTTTTAGATTTACGGCCATTCTACATTGTTTGTAGACAGTATAATCTAAACTAACCCCAGATATGATAGAACGTTCTATTATATATAGGATTCAACGAAACACCACTTCCAGAAACACTCTATGTGTCAACATAAAGTACCGTACGAGTCTAGTTCTAACAGACACGTTGTCTAATTTGCGTCTTTTTTGAGAGATATACGAGTATGTATGGTAGAATATTATATTCAAGACAAACATTTAAATTGCAAATATATTAACAATGAATTTCAGCTCGGAAAGTGAAGGCAAGATGTCTACTGCGACAGACAAATCCATTTGTTACAGTGAAAAAATCTTTTATAATAAATACCTATATTTCGTGTATCTCTGCAACAGCTGTAACGATTTCAGTCAAATTTTGTATTTAGATAAGGTTTAGCTTTTAAGGTTCAATGTATCTTTTCTGATAAAACGCATATTTTTATATCCTTTCCGAAAGAAAAACAGGTACTTAACTATAAGCTTTGCGCGCCACTAATTTAAAAGCTAAAAGCTTTAAGCTCTTCATATTTATTATAACACACTAAAAGAAATTAACTTTGCTAACAAACACAAAATTAAGATAATGTAAATTAGGTAATTTTAATTGTTAATGATAATTGGTCATCGCAGCGATCTTAATTGAATTAAAACTTCAGTCTGTACTCTGTAAATTCTATTCCCTAGACGCGCTTAGAAGCAACATGCGAACACGAAAACTAAGTGAAGTCAACGGTTCGTTTTTTCACACTTTTATTTACAAATCAGCACAGTGTTCTGTTAATAAATAACGCAAATACGATTTAAGTTTCGACTTTTTTATAATTATTGCAATTCTTGATTTAATCTTTACAGACAAATAAAATTTAAGTGTCTGATTTAACATAACAGCTTTTTTCTAAATACATAAACGATACTAGAGACTCACCCTCGCTTCACTCGGGTTCGTCCCTAAGTACCCCCTTTAGCATAAAATTTTTACAAGTTTTGAATGCCTTACTTATTTATATCTAATCTAAAGCAAAAAAAAATAAGTTTCAAGCAAGCAAGCTAAGCTTTTAAAATGATGTAATTTCAATAGAAACTTTCATCCCCTATTTTAACCCCTTAAAGCTCCTTTTTCGCCTTGAAAAGTAGCCTATTTCCTTTCTCAGGCTCTAGACCTCTGTGTACCAAATTTCATATAAATTGATAGTTATGGCATGAAAGCGCGACAGACAGATAGACAGAGTTACTTTCGCATTTATTATATTAGTAAGGATTTATAAGAAAACACTTAACCTCTTTGGTCTTCTGTTAGATTATTCCCGCTTATCTCTGAAATGATGAATCTTTCACTGACAGGTAGCTAATACTAAGGCTTCTTTTATTTAAAAAAAATTATACGGTTCCGCTAAAAAAATGAATGACGTTTTTGAGGGAAGTGACGGTGAGTTTTTCATAATAAAATCGTTATAATATATGCAATTTTACGTGAAAATTATTGGAAAAGATAATAGACATTATTTCATTGTTACAATTTTGTTTTTCCCAATAATATTATCTATTAAAATTTGCAAATTCACAAAATAGATTAATAAATAATACTTCGTTATAAATTGCACTATTATTATTCTAATGGGTGAAATGTTATTTAATAATTTAATCTAGGATTAGGTCGTTGACACACCACACAAACAGACCTTGTGCGGTACCGGCGTTTTCATACTTCGATTTGAGCTTAGCTGCAGTCGCACGCGCATCCGACCTGACCGTGTCTATTGTGGATGTACGAGATAAGAACGAGAGGGTGGTGGAGAACGTTGAAGAGAAGGAGGATCCCAGCCCGAGGCCGAGTGTGGTGCGGTAACGACGACGATACATGGCTACTGAACGATTTTACACGACCTGTCTCAACGGTGTCTCGCGAACGACTGAGCTTTCACGGAACACTGTGTAGGCGCAGTGTAACCCGGAAAACAGATTTATTATGGACTAGACGGATTGACGCACAAACTAAACAGTGATAAAATTGGAATTAACTGAGAGTTATGGTATATCCTGTGCTCTGTGTTGTTAATAGCTTGTATTGGGCGAGCTTTCATTTTCTAAAATTTATTAAGCTCAGATTTTTTACGGATGAACTTTACGTCGTAAAAGATGCCTAAGTTATATTATTTAATGCGTCATGATAAAATATTATTTTAACCTCAAACCTTAAAACTTACCTTAAAATATACTGGTACCCCATTGAATAACCATATTTCTTCAGCTTTTCCCACATTTTTCTTCCAGAATGGCCTATTAATGTATTAGTGCAGGATATATTGACATTTTGGGTTGACCATAAATTACAGTACAGACGTGGGGTAGACATTGATAGAGTTACTGCTCTACTTACCCGGTGGGACGCTATACATTGACATATTTAATTATCAAATTGCATATATCTGAAACTAATCCTGAAATACTTAGAAAAAGCATACGCATATAAACAACAAGTGGTAATATAAAGGTTATAATATCTTAATCAAATTAGAATACGCACTAATTCTGTTAACGAACGTCATTGTTTACGTTTATCTCTATTCAATAAAAGTTATTGTGAATTATGTATGACGTTATTATTGTAATATAATTAATATTATGATGACGTTGAAATAACCTTTGTTTGAAAATCTGAAAAGCGATTCATTATATTTTCCTAACATGTAACGGAGGCGGAAAATTGTAATTTAAGGATATATGCAACGAAGAACTATTACTATTTAGATCGTAGTAGATACAGTTTTAAACTTAAAAACTCTCAAGTTTGCTCCTAGGTTTTAAAAGATTTCTCATAGATGAGATGATATCCCGCAATAAAAGGAATCCGCTTCCATTGGTTTCCTAACCGAGCGCGTTACTGCTGGGTGATATGAAAGAAAATAAATAAATTATATTCAACATTTAATATGAATAATAATACGAAAAGAATGCTAGAATAACCATTATAAATAGAATTTGAAAAGCATGTTTAGTACCGAAATCAAAACACGTAGACGACACTCGAATTTAATTCGCCTCTTCTGCCTTACTGCCACAATACTCACGTAGGTATATGTGGGAAAACGCGATTTAATCAATATTGCTACTGGCAAATCGCCGACTGGGACAAACGTGGTGTAATCATTTCATAACATCTTATACTTCTACTGCAGAAAAAAAAAAATAGTTTCCATATTTTTTGAGAAAAATTAAGAAAATCGTGTATTGATCACATATGCAAAGACCAAATGTAACATTTTACTAAATCTGCATTATGTACCATGATTAAATCAGGGCCCGGAAATTTTTTAAACTGGCAGATTTGCATAAGTTTTAGGTATTTTATAAAAAAAATTATAAATATACAATAATATTTGAGTTCATTCCATTATGCACTAAAAAAGTAAATGAAAAAAGATAAGAATAATATAACTTGATTTATGTAGTTGTTTATAAAGTGGAATGTCACATCAAATCATTACGTCTACAGCTCAAAGTGAAACTGATATTTCTATTGCACTTTCCAAAGCAAAGGTATAAACATGATATTTTCACAAAGCAAATTATGTCATAATCTTATTAGACAAAGCCTGCTACTTAACAGTCAATTGATTTGTTTTACAAGACTATGTTGCATCTTATTTTTAATACAAAACATACTATAAATAGTACTATATTGTGAGGCTTCAATGGGCATGTAATTTCAATATAAGCGTAACCGTATTTTTATTATTACTGAAATATAATGGTTTGAAAACATTTTAGTTATCTTGTTAGTGATTTTTATATTCAAAAAGTTGTTAAAGATAATACATATTGTAATATTACTTCTTCAAGAAAATAACTTGTCACATACATTGACATAAAGTATAATAATTAATTAATAAGTATGTTAGGACATTCAACTCAGTTTGGAGGTTCTAAAAAAATTACAAGTGCGAAGCAAGAGTGAGTTTGCTTGAAAAGATCAATTACGTAGCTAAATAATTTTGATATACTCCAAAATTCAATTAAATTGCTCATGTTGAAAGCAGAAATTCTGATAACATTGTTTTTATGATAGCAGATAAAATTATGTATAATATGTTTAGTAATACATCTTTTTTTGTTGACTTTGCCTAAATATGCCGCCTTATCATCTATTAGTTTTATCTTGACTCAGTCACTTAAGAGCTTAAGTAAGTAATTTATAAGTATGTTTTAATGTAACACAAACAAAAAAAGGTACATACATATAAAGTTAAATTCAATTTGTTTGTTTAGTGGTTTCTAGGATACAATTATACACAACAACTGACTTTTTTAATTTAATATCTTTTTAAACTAAATAATAATAAATATCAGAGAAATTTCATATTTAAGTTGCGAAGACACATGACTTGAAATAGTACCATTGAAGAGCACATTCAAAAAACATTCAAAATTCATAATAAATCTTTATCACTTAGAGGAATCTTATAAGAAATATTAATACCACTAAGTTTTCATTAAGCATAATAAAATAACTTGTCTTAAAGAAAAAGATAAAATAACTAACGAAAATATTGACTAAACATATCCAACTGGGTTGTCCTTGACCAGTCAACATTATTGAATTAAATGATTTGAACTCCTCTAGAGATATTGATGTAGCAGTAATACTTATTTTTTTTTGTTTTGACAACATAATGGTAATGATTTTCATAATGTATCAAACATTTTAATCATAATATAATAATATCATGGCATGTTATGTAAATATGTTTAATCATTGTGTTTTTGTTATCTTAAACGTGCCAAATCTTACTTATATTAATAACCTAAGATAAAAGGAAATAGCACATACCGTTTAAGGACCAGATATGTGAAGGCAAGGAGTGTGCTGCATATACTCTGCCTAAGGCCAAGGAAGTACCAGCTACCGGAACCACCTCCTCATTAGAACTTGAATCAGTGTCTGGACTAGCTGCTGCAGAAGCTTCGTAGCTTTGAGAATTAGGGGGAATAGCGATGGCTTCGTGAGAAGCATGCAGATCCGGCACTGATGATAGAGATCTGGCGCGTTGCCTGTCGTTCGATACTTGTATACCCGGTATGGCCCGAAGTAAGCTAAAGCCTGCAGCCCCGGACACTACATCAGAGCTCGAGCTGGTCGAGAATGTCCTAGCCCGCGGACTCTGTCCTCCGTTCGCCGTACTAGCCTTAGCGCCCATCGCGACGACGTTACGCAAATCGCTCCTGTCACTACCGAACTCCAAGATCACGAACACTCGCTCAATACGACACCCGCGGCACAGGAAGACATCGTATAAAACACGAAACGATTACAAGAAAAACAAACGCTTGACGGCAAACAGAAAAATGTCGCGAGCACCTACTTGTAAACAGCGTTGCATGTGCCTTCCTGCAAAATTTTGACAGTTCTCATCTGTAGTGAAATATCGATTCTACTTATAATCGATTTACATACGAACACAATAAACATTTTTTTATATTTCCTATAAATTTATACGTAAAAATATATAAGAAGATATTTTATGTTGTAAAACAGGATATTTACTCCAACCTGAACTCATTAAAGTAGGTTAAAACAAAGTTAGTATCCTGTATTATATTATCACAGACACATTATCATTTATCAATCATATAAGTTCAAAGGTGTATATTAGATCATAGTATAACACAATTATAATTTTCTTAATAATTTGAATAATTATTTATATTTTATAAGCATAACTTTATAGCTAAATATCAGTCAGTCAGTCAGTCAGTCAGTTCAGCCTATTGCAGTCCACTGCTCATAGGCACACATAGGCCTCCCCAAGTTCGCGCCAGACATCTCGGTTTTCCGCAGTCCTCATCCAGTCTACACCGGCAATCTTACGCAGATCGTCGGTCCAGCGGGTCGGAGGACGTCCTACACTGCGTTTGCCATGACGCGATCTCCACTCCAGGACACGTCTGCTCCAACGGCCATCGGTCCTGCGACTCAGATGACCAGCCCACTGCCACTTCAACTTGCTAATTCTGTGGGCTATGTCGGTTACTTTCGTTCTCTCGCTAATAGTCTCATTTCTAATTCTATCTTTGAGAGAAATCCCAAGCATAGCTAAATATAAATCCTTTAAACTTTATACACATTTTGCGACCTTAGAACACATATTGTCATATATTGTTAATTTTTCTTAATATCATTTACATACTTGATAATGGCAAATAATTGAACTTATCGTAGAAATAACAATAAATATTTTTAAATTACGTTACCAAACCATGAGTTCCGATTAGTATTATGAAAATTAATCGATTTCCAACATGAGCTATCGATTTTAAAAGCCAAATACTGCGCAATACTTTCATTATTTTATTAATAGTTTGAGCCAATTATTATTCATATTATACGATTTTTGCTATAAATATAACAGAGTTATCTATGAAATGCGTAAGTGTATGATCCTAACCGTTAAGCTATGATATTACATTTTCTTTACATAGTACAATAATTATCAATAATAATAAACGTGACACGATTCCAATTTTCATCGATGTCTGAATGACATTGACAATTGATTCGACATTCGACAACCGACATGATTTTGACGTTACAACTTACAAGTTTTTCCTACAATCTATAGTATTAGTAAACGATAGATATTTATAAATTCTGTTTAACACTTACGACTAATATTTGTTATTTATGAAGTATAGTGATAAGTTATTCCTACATAATAGCTGTGTTCAATTCAAAATAAGTTTAGCCTTCTATAAGTGCTAAATCAAAATGAACTCTGCCACTGTAAGTACATTAAACATGATTCTGATTCACAAATACATTGTCTACATTTAATACCAATTACAAATCCTTTCATCTAAAACCATCATCATAATCTATTTATAAATTACCAGCTAATTTTCTTTGCATAGTTTCCTATTATTTTTTTGTTCAGTTTGACTTAACTTGCTTTGCACGGCTTGAGCTGACGTAGTTGTTGATACGCTATTACAGCCAGGTGTGCCGCAGGTGCCGCTGTTGGATGATGATACCATTGCCTTCGGAGAAGAGGACAATGCAAATAAGCAATTTGTGTAAGTTATATTAAAGTTATGTTGAATGACATTGCACAATATTCAGTTTGTTGAAAATTAATTAAAAAATATCTTATGTATTAAATTCATGTAAAACAAAATCTATTTATTTCTAGAGTCTATTATACTTTTAATGTAAATTCAACCTAAAATGTTCATGAGTATTTTTAAATTTATAAACATATAAAAATCAATCTGTAAAACTGCATAATTCAGTTTAATTCTTTATTTAATATATTCAAAAAGTGCCTCTTTGGCAAACTCATTAATGTCACATTAAATGAAGTACTTTAATCTGTGCTCAACTGGCACGCTTCAAGCCATTAACAAGAGAATTGAATTGAAGTACTTACAATAGGCAAATGATAAATAAAATTATTCTAAAAGACTGGATTAACAGTATTGAAACAAAGGATTTTAAGGTAGCCAGATCTCGTATATATAAAAGGTGTATTATGATGACTTTGTTTTGTCTTTTAAATATCCCATATCACAAATAACATAATACTATACAAGCACATGTACATCATCCATACTAATATTATAAATGCGAAAGTAACTCTGTCTGTCTGTCTGTCTGTCTGTTACCTTTTCACGCCTAAACCACCCAACCGATTTTGCTAAAATTTGGTATGTAGATAGTTTGCATTCATGAGAAGGAAATAGGCATATTATTTTTTGGAAATTCAACCCCTAAAAGGGTTAAAAGAGGTGGCAAAGTTTGTATGAGAAAAATATTTTTATTGCACATTTTTGCATGAAACTTTGAATTAATGCTTTTTAGTACAAATGATGAAACACGTATTTCAGGGTTTTTCGAAATTCACCCCCATTGGGGGTTAAAGGGGGTGGCTAAGTTTGTATGGGAAATTTAATTCTATTGAAATATTTTGCGTGACACTGAAATAATGCTCTGCAATACAAATTAAGAGGGCCAGAACTTTAAATGGGGAATCGGTCCTTGGTACATTATAAGTAACAGTATATAAGCAAAAATGTTTATTTTATTCACTCTTAGCGCGAGCGAAGCCGCGGGCACCGCTAGTATAAAATAAATAAGTTTTCAGAGTACTTATTCGTCTAAACTAAATGAAGTATAGATAGTTTTTATTTGAAATCTCTGGGTCTGTTGTATTAAATATTGTATTAAAACAAGTGCATTAATATCTGTAGTGTAAATTTTAACAATATTTGTGTTATGATAAATTTTTATAAATTGCAATACATAGCTAGTTTTTATGTTATATTTTGGTTGGTTATGTTTAATTTGGGTTTAGTTCATACATATTATGCCATGTATATCTTTTTTTAGGCATCCCTACATAGTATTTTTCCACCTGGTCTTCAGGAGTGCAGCAATAATAGTATACATTTTATGTGGATGGTTCTCCGACTCATTTATTGCAAGCTTTGTATTAGTGATATTGCTACTGTCAGCTGACTTTTGGACTGTTAAGAATATAAGCGGTATGTATGTTATAATGATGTTTACTTTTAATGATTAAATATCTGGGTGGCCTAGCTTTTCTCCCTTTCCATTCTCCCTTCCCATTTCATTCATTTTTTTTTTCACATAATAAACCTATGTAAATAACCTTAATAAGCAAAACCTAAATACAAATTTTAATCCAAATCTTCAAAGCTTATGTCGTACAAAATATTTTTTTTATATAAATGTACCTACAGGAATTTCTCATTTAATATTATAAGAAGGAACTTAACAGAAATATCTGACCTTTGGCATAGAAGGCCCACACTGACCATTTGGTGCAAGCATGTAATGTCATAATACAAGCAAATATTTTTGCACTAAAATATGCAGAAAATGAGTTTTCCCATATATGAGACCTACCTAGATCAATATTTTGCTCCTGTAAACCATTATATTGCAAATTTTATCAAAATCATTAGAGCCATTTTAGAGAATGTGACTATAAATATATAATAATATCAATACATACAGCTTGTTTATTAAAATATGCAGCTAGATTCAAATGATCACATACAATAAACTGAATCTATTTAAAAATTTATGTGATAAATGTAATTAAAACATGTTTTCGGCTGGTATATAATATGTATTTACTTAATTCATTTACATGTGCAATTTATTTCAGGACGACTCTTAGTAGGACTAAGATGGTGGAACTATGTGGATGATGATGGCAAATCCCACTGGGTCTTTGAATCCAAACAGGTGAATATTCACGTAAATCTAAGAATACACTCCAATATATGAAATGTACTTAATTCATCATGCATTTAATGTAACATATTTAACTTTAAGTCATTAACAAATTTAATCATAACATATTATAAAACAAAGTCCTACGAAGGTGTCTAACTGTCTGTCTGTTTGCTATAAACTCAAAAACTACTGCACCGATTTTCATGCTGTTTCCACCAATGGATAGAGTGGTTCTCGAGGAAGGTTTTAGTTTATAATTTGTAAAGTTTTCATATACATTTACTTGCGGAAACCCAGAGCTTCGCCCGCGCTAAATCTAGGGACAAACCCGAGCAAATCAATTGTGAGTCGCTAGTCTTGTGTAAATTATTGTGCTTTACTATTACTTTACTTTCTTAAATTTTGTCTATACTACTTCTCAGAATAAAATTACAAGTTCTTAATAATATTAAGGTTAAATTAACCTACACTCGAGTCCAACTCGTGCTTGACCATTTTTAATGTGTCTAAAAAATTACAAGTGTTAATATCGATATTATAATATGATTAATGTGTACTATTTTCAGAACCGAGTCAATAGCAATGAAAGTCGGCTGTTCTGGTTGGGGCTGATACTGTGTCCTCTCATCTGGTCCGGCTTCTTGATTATCTGTCTCTTTGGACTTAAATTTAAGTGGATGGTGTGTAACTATCTTTTCTAAATTAAGCTAATATTATATGTTATGTACACTGTTTGTTTTACGATTATGTATACAATTGTATTTTTTTCCTACAATTAAGAATAAGGTTATTTCTAGATTTATTTTTATTTTTTGACAAAATTTTTATTTTTCACTTTTTTATGATTTGGCATCAAAAAATACTTATTTAAACCCTTTTTATCATTTTACCACCAATCCCTATGTTTTATTGGTGATTAGAGTGCGGGCGGAGCCGCGGGAACTGCTAGTATTTTATAATCTTCAATAATACTATGTATATGTATGTATTTTATTAACCGACTTCAAAAAAAGGAGGAGGTTCTCAATTCGTCGGGGACTTTTTTTTTTTTCTATGTATGTTCCCCGATTACTCGACGATGGCTGGACCGATTTGGAAAATTCTTTTTTTGTTTGACTTCTAAATTAACGAAGTTCTTAAAAGTATTATTTTCTACTTTTTAGTTTAGATTTGTTTAGTTTTGAAGTCGGTTTTTGTTTTTTGTTAAAAATAATAAATAATGACGATATTATGATAAAAATATTTTTTATATTTTCCAGCTATTGGTGCTAATAGCGTTGACACTGACAGGCGCCAACCTGTACGGTTACGTCAAGTGCAAGTTTGGCGCGAAGGAGAACCTGCAGTCCGCGACCACAGACTTCGTCAAAAGGCAGATCTTCCAGAATGCCTCCACGTTTATGTTCCCGCAGCCCGCCCCGCCCACTACTGGCAACACTGGTGTCGTTTAAATTATTATTATTGTAAACTATTTAAAATAAATTATTAAGAACACTCCGAATTTTATTTTTAATAATTAAAATTATAAGATATTTAATAATAATAATATTTGTCTAAAAAAATACTTTTATTAGCGGTTATGTATAACAAATTATAGATTATTACAAGTGAATCTCAAAGCAACTAGCGAAATAATATCCTTGTTCGACTCGGATGATCCCTAAATGTATTTAAAATGAACGCCTCCAGCGGGAGTTGAATCCGCGATCGCTGGTACAGAGTAGGCATGTATTCTACGACCACAAGCTGGCTAAAACATTAAAGTACGTTAGTTATAATAAGCTAAAATATTTAAAACTTCAATCTCTTTCGAATCGTAGACTAGTCCTCGATCTCGTTTGTTTTGCATAAGTTAGTGAATGGTGTCTTCGACAGTCCATATCTGTTAATTAAATTAAGCATACGTGCCCCAACAAGATTAAAACGAGACCGTCGTCGTTCGTACTGTATATTAAAAAATCTACGCACTCACTTCAAGGACGCTACTCACCAATTATTAGAATAATACATAATTACAATGTACTTTATGAATTCATCTATAAGAATAATGATAGTAAGCAAATCAATTCAAAACTTAGAATTGACATTTTTTCTGATAGCATCTGTAAATTTAAATTTCATTTACGTAATTTTTATTTCAAAAACAATTGTAATTTTATGATTAATTACTTTGATTTTGTTTAATTGTTTTTAATTAAAAGATAATTATCTACGTATTGTTTCTCTGTTATACTTATAACATACTTATTAAAAATCAAAATTAAAATAAATCCGCGACAAAATTCGAAAAGGTAGTTTCATTTATAATGTCAAATATTCGCGTAAACCTAAGAAAGTGTATTCAGTATTTGTCTAGTCAGTATTAGTAAGCAGCAGTATTCTAGTGGCTTACCACTAGAATACCACTGCTTAATAACGCTTAAGCGGAGCGGGTTCAAGTCCCGGGTCTTGCATCTCTACATTTCCATGTGCAAATCATTTCTAATATGATTTACCATTTGTCTTACGGTGTCAAAAAGAAGAAAAGAAAATTTCTAAAATACAAGTAGCCTAAGTTACTCCTTTTAACATTAGCTATCTGCGTGTAAAGTCCCGTCAGAATCGGTCCAGCCGTTTAAGAGATTAGCCGGAACGAACTGACAATAAAAAAAATTAAAAATATTTTTTTTTAATATAAATACCGTATAATATACTTTCATATGCATTTAGTGAAAAGCTGTTAATTTTAAATTAAACACAGACACTTCAATTTTATTTATATGTGTGACATATAGCTTACAAAAGCAAATACCTACTTCAATCGATGCTATCAATTTCAGTGGAACAATTTTTAGTTAGAAAGGTATAATTATAAAGCAAACATCCTTTGTGAGGTCTAATATTGGTAAACAGTAATGACAAATTAGTATCGTTTCGTTAAACGGCATTGAATACGTAATTATTAATTTCATGAAAATGCTTTTATTCAAGTAATTTACTTCGTAGGCTGGTTCTGGAGAAAATTTAATGTATTAATCAAATTATTAATAAGATGTACTTAATTTAACACTGGCTTCGCTCGAGTGCGTCCCTGGGTGCGTTATACTATCATAATATAGTAAATGCGAATATATTATCATACTATGAGAAAGACTTGTATACCATTACTAAAACCCTTAATTTGTAAAAAGAAAAACAAAAAAACGTGTGTGTGTTACGAAAAAGTATTATTTTCTTAATAGCACATAGGTACCCATGTCTATCGATAGTAAAAGGAAGGTGCCTGGAAGTATTAACTTTAAAATTCATTTATTTAATAAAAAAACAACTTACTATGCAAGTACGAGGGAACCCCAAATATATTTTCTGTTAATCTATATAAAAAGACGCAGCTTCGATTACGTTCTAACTTCTACATAACTTAAAACTTGAAAAGGAACCGCCAAAGCGCTGTTAACAATGTTACTTATACCACAAGTGTGGACTCCCATAGAGATACTATTACGTATAATAATTACCAAATACTTTAATCTATCGTATTGCATTATAATTATTTCTGAAGACAATTTATCTATCAAGCCATCTAGCAGTTTTGTTCGCATATTTGCAAGAGATAATGAATCTCTCACAAATCTCATGCTCAATGCTTCAGAAATGGGCTGTTCCGATTACATCGTTCAAATGAACGAGCCAGAAACATTTATGAAAGCGTTTGAGGATGTTATTCATTCGAGTAACGTGAGGAAAGGTGACAGGAAAATAATTATGTTGCCAACTCCGGGAGATCTCAGCGATAATAATTCACAATTTTTATTAAATGTGTTGTCTATGAAGGAAACAAGTTTTGTTCCAAACATCTTGTTACTTTTGCCGTCCGACGCAGTCAATAATTCTCACATTTACCACTTGGTGACCCATAAATTTGTTGGTACTCATGAGAATAGTAAGCCGCTCGTTTTAGACAGTTGGAATTCCTTCACTGAAAAATTTGAAAAGGACGCGTATTTATTTCCACACAACATAACTGATTTAGAAGGAAAAACTGTAAAAGTTACAGGATTTACTTATAAACCATATATTTTGTTGGAACTTGATCCGAATGTTGTGCCTAACGGTCGTGACGGCTTAGATATTAGGATCGTCGAGGAATTTTGCAGGTTAAAGTTTCTATATAGTACTGAAAAGTTGTGAAAATGCCTTTATTTTCATGTTTCAATACTAGAAAAGGAATGATTGATATTGTTAAACCAAAACTGTCTACATTATATCTAGATATAAAATATATTAAGTATATACTTGTTTTGTGCAGGTGGATTAATTGTACAATAGAAATGGTCGGAGACGACGGCAGGCAGTGGGGGGAAATATACGACAATAAAACTGGAATTGGGATATTAGGAAATGTATTCCAGGATCGAGCTGATCTTGGTATAAGTAAGGCCAAATAAAATATTATAGAACTTGCAACACTGGAAAGATATTCTATAACTTTAATTATTTGTGTAGGTAAAGTATGGGATTGTGAACGACATCACAAGAGTGTAGTTTTTTTTTTCTAAAATAGTAGTGCTTATTATGATATTATTTATTACCTACTAGTAGGTACTAGGTATGTTTTGCTTAAAAATGGCAAAATACTATGTTTTGTTTAATGAACTTTAATTATTGAATTATTTACATAGGTATCTTGTATCTTTTCAAAAACACTGTGCTTCACGAAAAAAACTCGGTAACTTGTCTCAATAGCTTAATTGAAATGGGACGCGAACTGAGTACCTCACGATTTTTGAGCAAAACTACAAGCCTCTAGACCAACGATGCAATATTTAATATAGATTTATTTTTATGTTTACAGCTGCTTTATACTCATGGTACGAAGAATTTCTTGTAATGGATTTTACTACTCCATATGTTAGAACTGGCATCACATGCATTGCACCGTCGCCCAAGTAGGTTTCGTGCGTATACTATACGATATCCCCTAAGCAATTTACATGTGGTGCCTATCAAAACAAGATTAAAACCTGATCCAAACGGTGTTATTAAATCAAATTATTTATGATGTTGCACATTTGTTGATGGGATATAAATTGTTCAAGTATTGTATGGCTTAACTTTAAACTTCGTTATCATACTATTTTAATAATCCAGCTCGAAGGACTAAAAGGCTTATAGACTTGATTTTTTAAGAAATGATGATATTAAACAAATATTTCTTGTACCAAGTTTTTGCTTGCGAGTCAAAGTTGCAATTTAGGTACATTACTCGTACATAATAAGTCAAACTGGAACGAAGTAACGGTGTGTCGCTAGTATGCTACGTATGTTTTATTTATTCTAATTGTTTGATACGTGTTTTAGGTTATTAGCTAGTTGGCAAATGCCACTGTTACCTTTCGGTTTAAACATGTGGATTATTTTGTTGTTTACATTCATTTATGCCTCGTTGGCTCTGATGGTAGCAAAAGGATTTTCCACGGAGGATAATTTTCTAGTAACTTTTGGTATCATGATATCGCAGGTGATAAATTTTTATTGTTTCAAGTAACTCAATTTAAAATTACACTACAAAATGATTGTAATTAGTCGCATTCTTAATAATGTTTACAATATTTAGTCACGGCCAGAATCAGGATTTACTTCTTGGCGCATACGCAGCGTCGTCGGATGGATGATGCTGACTGGTTTAGTCCTGGATAATGCCTACGGTGGAGGTCTGGCATCTACCTTTACAGTGCCCAGATATGAACCAGCAATCGACACAATAAAAGATATCGTCGACCGCAACCTTATTTGGGGAGCTACGCATGACGCCTGGACGTTTTCCCTACTACCGTCCGAGGAGGTTACTTTTTTGTTATCTTTTTTATTACAACCTATCGTGATCACCGCGTATTAAAATATAGTAACCGAACAGTCAATATACCGTTGAACTCCTTTCATAATTCATTCAATATCATTTGGGTCTAAGAATTGTTTCCGAAAATGGAAGTTGAACTTGTGCATAAGAGGTCCACACTCCCCCAAAGATGGAGTGGCGTTTTATCTTCTGCAGGGTTGTATGTGTCTCAGTCCTAAGTCTATGTGGATTGTTTAATCAGCAATGTCCGGTTTTTTTTTTCGGAAATAAAATATTATGAAAATTGATTCTTTTTATTTTACAGCCCCTCCTTAAAGAACTAGTACAATTATTCCGTACATTTCCATTCGAAGAGTTAAAACACAAAAGTTTGACGAGGAGTATGGCGTTTAGCATTGAAAAGCTGCCCGGAGGTGAAAAAATATTACAATATTCAATTTCTTTATTTAGTGGTTCACGTACAGACAATTGAAAATTCCTAAACGAGTATACATAGGTGAATGAAAGTGCCTCAGAGGATAAAATTGAACATTTACATGATAAAGTTTTTTCATAGGTACATTCGCGATTGGAGAATACATAACTAGAGAAGCGACTTTTGATTTCACAATTATGCTCCAAGAATTTTATTTTGAACATTGTATTGTGATGGCGAGAAAGAGCTCGTTTTATACAAATAAGTTAAGCGACCTAATCGGTCGACTACACGAGTCTGGTCTTTTGTTAGCTTGGGAGACACAGGTCTGCTTCACTTTTATTTGAAATTTTTCTTTCTTTGAGATGAAAATATTCCCGCACTAAATAGTATCCTATGTGTTAAACATATAGCAATATACCTACTCTATGTGTTAACCCGAAAAATCAGCTCTCATCATACAAAATTTCAACAAAATCTGTATGAACAGAACACAAACATGAGTTTATAGTGTTTTCTAATTCCTAGTGATGCATTTTCAGACAGACAAAAATTCTAAAAACTATAGGTAGATAGATAAAAACTAGTTAAGAGTAGTTTAATAAGAAAATTTATTTGATTTTCCGATTCGAATAAATAAGAATTTTAATAAAATTTAGTAATAACTATTAAAGTTGATCAACTATTACAACTTATTTCAGATAGCTTTGCAGTATTTGGATTACAAAGTTCAATTAGAAGTTAAACTTTCACGTTCTAAGAGAGATGTTGAAAATATTGAGCCCTTGGCTTTAAGACATGTCGAGGTACGTGTTACTTCATTGCCCAAACATATAAGTATTACCTATAAAATTTATTAAAAACATTTTTTTTTACAGGGGGTTTTCATAATTTTTGCCATAGGAGTGATAATATCCATCATATCGTTTCTCTTTGAAACTACCACACGCAACAACTGAAAAGATCATAGCAAATTCGTCCAAGATTTTAAAAATATTAAGGATTGATTAATTTTTTTAAGCATTTCAAGCTGGCATAATCAGATTTGATTGTTCTGCCATCGTTGTCCTTGCACTAAAACCACCATTAAAAATGAAAATAAAATAGTTCGAAAGAATTACTACAGAACTTACTGTAGCAGAGAGACCTTTGGACATTGGTACTTAGGCTTACAGAATCTATATAGCTAAAAAACTAGAAACAAAAACGTATTGATACGTTTGACAAACTGAGATAGTTAAGTTCTTCATAGAACATACAAAATATGATCTTAAATTATAATATTTTTCAAGGACTATCGCAGTCTTTAGCGAGCACACAAGTTCAACTGGAACCCCCAAACTTTTGTCTAACTGCATAGGGGGAAATCTTTGCTACTGCAGTCTGCAACTGGCATAATTGAATTGTATTTTAATATTAATTATGAAATATGAATAAAGAAGCACAAGCCTCCATTTTCTGGCCACCTACTTTCATTTAATTTATAACAATATGATAAATAATTTAAAAATCCTTAAGTGCAATGCACTTGCGTGTAAAAAAACGCACTGTTTGTTTTTAATTATTATTAGTTACCGTCATGCGGAGATCGTACGATCTCCAGAATAAAATAACATATTTGATCTGAAATAAACTTCTATTTTAATTCATGATACATTTAGAAATCTAAATTAAATCTACCTATACTAATACTGATGGATGGATTGTTTGCGAGATCTGGGGGCACGGTAGTGCCTCCGCCAAGACGAGTCGATCAATTAAGCCCTTAAAATTTTACCAGATAAAAATTTTTCTGGGGATATAATTTCAAAAGTGAACTTATTAAACAATAAACATATAAAAGTTAAAATTGCATAGACAAACCTACATCCAAATATTTTGACTAAGGTGTAGAGTTTGTGAAGTTAGTGCTTGTAGAGTTAGTAGCTTGGCTCTACATATTAAAACTTATTATCAGCGCAAGCCATATGGTCTTGGTGACATTTTACATGAAAATGTTTTTGGTGATCGACGTACACTTGACCACAAATAGTCTATTATTATAATAATCTATAATATAATTTACGTCTAATTTTGTGTGTACAATGACATCCTGTAGTTATTAGTTTTATGTTTAAAAACCTTAACAATAAAATATTTACATACATACATAATTACAATCATTAAATATCTACAAATATATTACACACGCATATCGACAATCAGTTTGAAAGAGACCCTGATAAAACTACCTACATATGGCTAATGAGTCATCCGAGTGTTATCAAACTAACGAAACTAACTAACGTTATATTATATTATATGAAAATACATAAAAATTAACTATTATGTTTATAAAACTATCGGTAATTTAGATCTATTGAACATGTGAAGTTTTTGCGCACCGGAAAATCAGCTCCAGTGGCGCAATTGGTTAGCGCACGGTACTTATAAGACAGTGTTCGTGTGAGACATGCCGGGGTTGTGAGTTCGAGCCTCACCTGGAGCACATTTTTATATCTAACTAAAAATGTACAAAACTAGGTATGTTACACAATTGTGTGGAAGGTTATTTGTGATATGCCTATAAAGGTTTCGATTTCAGTCGCAGTTGTATTGCCTATATCTTTTTTAATGAGAAAATTATGCCCAAATTAATTATAACTTTTATAATTCATGTTTACTCTAGCGACTTACCCTCGCTTTGCTCGGGTTCGTCCCTAGATGCGTTTTGACGGTTAAAAAATTGTCCTATAATATGTTGATCTGGGTAACCAACTAAGCATCATCAAATTACATTAAAATCTATGCATCTCTGTGGTTTACTCGTGATGCCTTCTAGATAGACAGACAGAAAGACCGACAAATCTCTAAAATATAGATTCAATCTCCATAGATTCTCTCGATTAAGTAATAAGTATTTGTTCCGTGTGCAGATTCGTCCCATTTTTAGGGTACCGTACCTAAGGGGTAAAACGAGACCCTATTAGTTATTACTAAGACTCCGCTGTCCGTATGTCTATCTGCCTGTCCCTCTGTCACCAGGCTGTATCTCATGAACCGTGATAGTTAGACATTTGTCACAGATAATGTATTTCTGTTTACGCTATAACAACAAATATTAAAAAAACATTAAAATAAATATTTAAGGGGGCTCCCATACAACAAACGTAATTTTTTGCCGTTATATAGATAATGGTAGGGAACCCTTCGTGCGCGAGTCCGAACTCCGACTTCGACAAATTCCAAAGTCAGTAAGTGAGTGAGGCGAGGTTTCATAATTAAACGGAAAAATGAAAATCGTAAAAAATCTCGTCAAGTGCGAGTCGGACTCGCGCAAGAAGGGTTCCATACCATTATCTATAACAATTAAGGTAGTCCTCTAAATTGTATGAGCGCCTAAGCCCATACAACTTGAAGTATCCTTTAGGTTTTGATTCCCTTGCGAGTAGTTGCAAGTTTTAAAATATGCGCTTAAATTGCTGCTTTTTTGATTGAGTTGACATTGAAGTGTGATTTAATGTATATAGACCTGAGTATTTGATATGAAGTTCAATTTAATTCTTCTATGCGTTCATGAGGAAAGCGGTAGTAAGTTTAAAATTATTAAAAACCTTTTTATTAAATGATGTAACTAAAAAATAAAAATGTGCTATCTGTGCTATAAGACGTTGCATTGCTTCGTACCTAATTTCAAGATTCTGAGTTCACGGGAAGTTTCCTGTAGGTTTTGATTCCCTTGCGAGTGTCGAAAATTTGCAGCATAAACGTAAAACGTCTGTCTTTTGATTGCGTTGGCTTAGAAGTTTGATTTTTTCACAGCTTTAAGGGACAGTAGAAATACTCAGGTTTTGATATGAATTTCAGCTTGAATGATACCCCCACGCGTTCCAGAGAAAAAGGGTCTTGACAGACATGTAGATGCAGACGAACAACAAAGTGATCCTATAAGGGTTCCTTTTTTTTCCTTTTGAGGTACGAAACCCTCAAAAGTAAAGTAAGGTTTGGGCATAGTAATAACCTATAGTCTATACAGATTACACATAAATAACATTTGAAGTGTCTGTTTGTTACATCAATGCAGCATATATATACTTAAGGTATTAAAAAGAAAACATAATGGATTAGATTTATACGAATATTTGACATTTTAAATAATTTTTTTGAACTTTTGATTTTTGATTTCCGACGTTTCGCAAAAACACAATTTTTAACATTTTTTTCTGGCTCTGTGTCTGTTTATTACATCTAATTCATAGAGTATATTGCTACATATCTAATTTTTGAAACGGCTGGACAGGTTACTTATTTTGATGGGACTTTCACGGGCAAATCTGATGTTAAAAGGAGTAACTTTGCCAACTTTATTTTAGAAAAAGGATTAGCTTAAATAAATTAAAGAGTACCTTATAACGAACTCAAATTAAACCGAAAATAAAAAAATGATATAAAAATCTATACAAAAATTTCACAAATAAATGAATATGTATACAATATACATATAAATGTGTAAAGAAGGAAATGAATTTCAGTTTACTACATAAATAAAATAAAAAAAAAAAGTACAAAAATGTGCTCCAGGTGAGGCTCGAACTCACAACCCCGGCATGTCTCACACGAACACTGTCTTATAAGTACCGTGCGCTAACCAATTGCGCCACTGGAGCTATGGCTTCACGTTCCAAATTTCACTCTTTATACTACAACGACATTTTAATCAAATGACGTTCTTTTTTTCATCATGTTGTTCAAATGTCAAATACTGTGATTGAAAAAATATAGTATTTTTCCTTGAAACAAAGTAACTGGCATTACACGTCCTGTTAATTAAAAATTATTTGTATTATTATCATTAAATTTATGTTATATTATACCTATATTGTACGAAATGATAAGCATTATTCGTATAGTTAATAAACTGAACGAAGATAAACACTAAATGGAATGTAAACGTCATTTAAGTGCCTCGAAACTTGTGTTGTGATTTCTCTAAAAACAATAATACGATCTAAAAGCCCTTTTTGTCATGTGTTTCTGAGTGTTACTCGCTTATTCTAGTGTTTTATGTGTCTAATGTTTTCACACAATGAATTGGTTCGATACTTCGGGGCTAACGAGCTTGGCCAAGTCAGCATTGAAGGAGGCGCAGAAAACTATTGATAAAGCACTAGATATTCAAGATGACAGCAGTGAGGAACAAGATGAAGAAGACGCAAAACCTTCTTCTTCAAAATCATCGCCAGGATCGGGCAGCACACCTCAGAAGGATAACGTAGACTTTTTTTCATCTTGGGGTCTCACCGTCAGCGCGGAGAGTGTAAGATCTGATCCAATAAAAGAGCAACCCGTTGTTACAGAGAGTCCCTCAAAAGCCAATCCTTCCCAAAGTTTATGGGGCTCATTTGCTGGCTCATTTTTGGAACAACCAAAATCAGAAAGTAGTACAATTGTTCGTCCGCCGAAAGCAAAGTCCATGAATGTTATTTCAGATAAATATGACAGTCAAGATGACTTGTTTTCTAAAAGCCAACTTGTAATGTCCGATGGTGCTGATTGTTTAAATATAAAAAAAGAGGATGTTATGAAAAGCGATGATAGACGTGATTCAACTAGGTCAAATGTGTTATCATTTATGTCAAGTAGAAATAGTTCTGACTCCGTAGAAGTGTTGTCACAAAGCTTGAAGTCTACACCAGATTCAGAGGCAGCATCATGCCAATCCATTTCACATAGCAGTAGTGCAGGCCTTAAACTTAATTCAGAGTCTGTTGAAATATTACCCGACAGCCTTATAAGCCCTAGTTCTATAGAATGCTTAGGTTTTGATAGTTATGCAAGTGGTATGAACAGTAGTTCTTCTTCTAACATATCAAATGATTTTTTGAATAAAAAATCTACTCCTATTGGGGAGAGGACAGAGAGAGCTGAGACAGCCGATAGTGTTAGTTTGGTTGCTGACGATGATGAAGATACAATGTCTTATAACTCTATATCAGAGTGCACAGCCCCCACAGTTTTAGATACTGATGAAAAATCATTTAGTCCATTTTCTAAACTTACTAAAATCATGAAAGGAAATGAAAATATAATATATTTAGAACAGCCTTTACCTGTCCAGAAAATGCAAATTAGTGAGAATTCTTCTAACGATGGCTCTTGGTCAGATAGAACTTTAAATGCAGATAATGACAGTGTTACTTTAGAAAGTACAGAAGAGCAAAAGAAAGAAAATGATCCAGAGGATAATTTAATGGAAAAGTTGAGTGATTCTTCTTCATTTTACAATGTATCTGCAGATTTCCTAAGGTCTGAGAGCTCAGCATTTGTAAATGTTGAAAGGAAGCAATGCAGTGCCAGCAGTAGTAATTCTTCACAGAAAGAATGTAGTATGAAAGAGAGAACTTCTCCTGTAAGCTGCGATAGCAAAAGTGATTTAGTAAAAATTGGTTCAGATCGCACATCAGGCCACACATCAGGTGATGAACTGGAGACTGCCACATCATCAGATATTGAAATCATTCCTAGTCCAAATGGAGATAGCAGCAATGGTTGTAGAAATAGCCCTGGTAAAGATTGCTTTAAACGAAAACATGATGGTGCAACATCTCCTAATCTAGTAGATTTGGTGCTTGATAAAAATCTGGCAACTAGAATTCGTGGTCACAATCGGGAGTTATCTGAAGCATCAATACAAAGTAATACAAGTGATGAGAGCCAGTGTTCTGAAAACGACCGTTTGATGCGACGCCTCTTTGAAATGGCAGAGATTTTAGATGCAAGAGAGAATAGACTGATGGAAGTAAGTAGAAGTAATGCAGAGTTGGCTGAAAGTAATGCTAGTTTGAAAAGCCAAGTGGAAACTTTACTGGTAAAATATGAAGGTGGCGATATAAATACAATAACCGAAGACTATACTCAGAGGATGTCGGCACTTGAGAAAAAATTCCAACAAGCTATCAGAGAAAAGGTAAATTTTTGTTTTTAATGATAAATACATTTTAATAAATTAATGAAGTTAAAATTTAAACAGTTTTTCTGTAATTTTAATTTCAACTGAAATTAGTGGCTTCTAAGGTGGATAAAAAAACAATTACATCACTTTCACATAAGTCTTTAGTACATATGAGGAAAATACAATTTATTAATTTATGTTGGTCTGCTTACAGCTAATGGCTAGATCTATTTTGATGGGACTTCCAAGGGCAGTTAGCTATATGATATAAGAAGTAACTTAGAAAAGCTTAGATTTAGAAATAAAATAGATTTATTTTAGAAATAATGTCTATAAATTAAACATTTTTCTAACTAAGTTTTACGTAATTAATTGAATTATGACTCTGACCTTGTGAATGCAAAAAAATCAAGGTACATATTGTCTTTAAGAATAAATATTTAATATCTATCTACATTCTAATGCAAATGAACTTGTGATTAAAATACATAGGTATTAGGTAGTATTTCTTATCACTTATTACTGGAGTGTTTTCGACTATGCGAATTATAATACTGTATAATTAGTCACATTTGTATAATAACAACCACCTATATTTTATATTTTGATAAGATCAAAAATATTTGTTAATTTACTTTCAGGATCAACTGCGAAAACAACTGGATACCCTCAAAGCAGACATGTCTCGTAAGAACTCTTCACAACTAGAAATCACATTGAAGGAGAAAGAAGAGATAATAGCCCAGCTACATGAGGAAGGAGAGAAGTTGGCCCGCCAAGAGCTGCAGCACTCCAATATTATAAAAAAATTGAGAGCCAAAGAAAAAGATAATGAACAGGTTATTAAAGGATTGCGGTAAGTATTATTAAACTCAAACTAAAATACAAATAAAATCGAAAACCTGACTGCAAAAGATATTATAAAAGTAATGAAATTATAATACATACTGATTATGAAACCCTTTTGATATCCCAGTCGTAATGTTTAAAAAAAAATACTGCAAAATGTAACAAAAAATGGTCATTTTTAACCCAGTTTCATTTGAACTCAAAACAGATGGATCTAATGACATCACTGAAGCTAAATCCATCAGCCACAGAGCGTGCCAAAGAAATATACATACACTCGAAAAACATAACTCTCCTTCTAGCGCAGTTGGGTAAGAATTACGGCGTATAGAAAATAGTTACCATCAAATAAAATGTTTATTCCAGTGACAAAATAGCAGAACAGACAGCGGAGATAGACCGCATGAAGCGGTCAATAGCAGCCAAAGAGGAGCTGGAGGTCAGTCAGATAGAAGCCGTGTACAGACTCACCACCGCCAACAAGAAGATGGAGACGGAACTCGCAGAGGTTTGTTGATTATATTTAGATTTACTCGAATAAAATTTAAGAAAACTTTAAAAATATGTTAAAGAAATAGTGCTGAGTATTATACTAGTGTTCATCATCATCATCATCAGCCCTTTTTAACGTTCCACTGCTGGGCACGGGCCTCCCTCAGTACGAGGGGGGTCAGGCCATAGTCCAATATTATAAAAAAATTGAGAGCCAGAGAAAAAGATAATGAACAGGTTATTATTATATAACACTATACTAGTGTTATGAATTTAAAATTACAAATTACATATATTTTAATTGTATTTTATCTAAATTTAATCTATCAAAGTAAGGTTGTATAAAGTATGGGATAGGGCTTAAACTTTTTTCTTTCTGTAGAATTTAATGTACATAATAGTAAATTTTCATGACCTATTTGCAAATGTACATAATAAGGACATTTATTTCATGAGATGATGATGATCTGTTTTGTATAATAGTATTTTCTATATGGATTGAAATATGTGTAAATACAAAAGTTGTGACTTTAAATATATAATGTTTTGAGAGAAAGAAAAAAGTGCGTGCGTACAAAGTACACATTGAAACTTCTTTGTTTATAAATTTAACTCACTGTTTACACACTGTATAAATACTAATGATATTGTAATTTCACTTCAAAAACAACTCCTCACTTCAACCGACATGAGCAGCCACGTCATAAGTTAGGCTGTATATTGTAATACTTTTGCTACACATAACGTCACATTAAAAATCACCGACTTGCGGTGGCGCTAACTCTCCCCCGTCTCTGAGTGCCTGGTACTTGTACTGGTACTCGTTCATATTTTATACTAATCAAAAGCTTTAGATTTCCGAGAGTTAAAACCCCAAGGTTGCGTTAAACGTTTAACGCAACCTTGTTGGAAATCGCATAAGAAGTTTCATTTCAAAATGTATGCTACCACCTCTTTCTCTTTCCCTTATAGTTACATACGTAACGTAACTCTTTCTTTTTCTATCTTCATTAACTTATATCTCCCTCTCAACTTTCATTCCTCTTGTCACGCATTTACCAGTTTACTCCCCAAGTCTAGCGTGCATAAAAAAGTTTAACTTCAATAATAGACAATAGTCCCTTCGGTTTCAGACAAAAAGTTCCCTAGAGGACACCACACAGAGGTTGGAAAGCACGCGGGTATCGCTGGAAGCAGTAAAACAGGAGCTGTGCGAGGCGTCGCGAGGCAGCGGCGAGGCGGCGGCGGCGCGCGCGGCGGCGGCGGCGGCGGACGCGGCGGCGGCGGCGGCGGCGCGCGACGCGCACGCGCTGAGACAGGACCTGGCGCAGTTGCGCGCCGAGCGACTGCGCGGTATTCTGTTTTCTAGTTGTCTTCTTCACTTTACATGCCACTGATGATATCATTTGTCATCAACTTGTTTAAAAGCAACATAACAAATATATTAAATTGAAATTTGCAGATACAGCTGTGACGATTGATAATATGGTTGCGTATATTAATTTGTACAAATTGTACTATAATTCACTATTTCACACGACACGCGCTTTTATTATTATTTTTAATTTATAAATCAAGATAGTCCGCGTACCGTTAGGAAAAAGCCTCGTGTGCGCACTATTACTTATCAAGTGGTAATTTTTCACATCTATCAATACAATAGTGTAATAGTCCTTCGAGCCGGATATGAACCAGCAAGTTATAGATATTGTTTATTATTGTGTATAGGTTGACAAGAAACAGCAGTCAAATAATAATTCTATAATTATTATAATGAAGTATGTGTTTCAGAGGAGCAGCGCTGGGTGTGCCGCGAGGAGGCGCTGCGGCGCGAGGTGGCGGAGGCGCGCGAGGCGGCGGCGGGGGCGGGGGCGGAGGGCGAGGCGCCGGCCGCGCTGCTGCAGCAGCTGGCGGCGCTGCAGGCCGCCGCGCTGGCCCGCGAGCGCGCGCTGGCCGCCGCCGCCGCCTCCGCCGCCGCGCAGCTCGGTCGGTCCCGTCATCTTGTGTTGCACTCTTTCTAATGATCTACTACTACCAATTTGATTACCACGTGTGTTACGGTGCTGGAAAATACTTTAAGGATATTTACATGTCTGGGATAGTTAAGCGGGTTTTCAAAAGAGCATTCAAAAACCTAGTCTCGTATTGAATATTAAAAAAGTGCGTGCGTACAAAGTACACACGTCAGAAATGAAACTTCTTTGCTTATAAATTTAACTCACTGTTTACACACTGTATAAATACTAATGATATTGTAATTTCACTTCAAAACAATTCCTCACTTCAACCAGCATGAGCAGCCACGTCATAAGTTAGACTGTATATTGTAATACTTTTGCTACACATAACGTCACATTAAAAATCAACGACTTGCGGTGGCGCTAACTCTTCCCCGTCTTTGAGTGCCTGGTACTTGTTTATATTTGTACTAATCTAAAACTTTAGATTTCCGAGAGTTAAAACCCCAAGGTAGCGTTAAGTATTTAACGCAACCTTGTTGGAAGTCGCTTAAGAAGTTTCACCTCAAAAAGGAGGCTCGTACTCATGTCATATAAAACCTTATAATACAATGATGCTATTAACGCTACGATGTCGTGTGCAGCGGCGGCGGAGGCGGGCGCGGCGCGCGCGCGGGAGGCGGAGCGCGCGGCGCGCGAGGAAGCGCGCGAGCTGGCGGCGCAGCTGGCGGCGGCGCGGCGCGACCACGCGGCGGACGCGGCCGCGGCGCGCGCGCACGCGGAGCAGGCGCGCCGCGCCGACCTGGAGCTGGCGCGCCTGCGGGGGACACTGCACGAGTGAGTGCGGCACTGTATATTATCAAAATGTAGTTCTATGTCGCGATGTGTGGAGTGAGAGGAATCCTAATTCTTTTTCTGGAATAAACTTAGTAAACTCTTTATAACATTAGCTATGTGATAATTAAAGACTCGTCAAAATCAGTCCAGCCAATCGGAAAAAATAATTTTAAACTACCATTTTCTTATAAGCACTTAAATAAATTAAACGGTTTTTATAGTTTTTTAATAAAATAAAAGTTAAAAATCAATTTTTTTACTAAATTCAGACTAAACATATACAAATTAGCTTCATTTATTTGAATACATATACTGATCATTTACACTTCGTGCCATTTGTATAAACTCAAAAACATTACATTTATTTGCAGAAAAACCCAGGAGCTGGAGCAGTTGCGTGAAGAGAGCGAGAGGGAGATATCGTCGCTGCGCGCGCGAGTGAGCGAGACGGAGGCGCAGCTGGCGGCGGAGCGCGCCGCGCTCGACACCGAGCGCCGGCGCAGCGCTATACTGCAGGTACGCTTTGCTGCTCGCAGACTTTGACAAAACTATTATACTTGCGAATCTTTTGATACCTCTTTTCAAATTTTTTCGTATCTCTTGTAAATCTATCAATAATATTATAATTATGATGACTCGTAGGCTCAATTTATAGTAACTACTTGTTGTACCAGCTGTTGCTGTACCAGCTGTTGCTGTAGCTGTTGAGTACGAGTCCAGTAAGGGCATCGCTACAAATATTATAAAATACTGTTCTTTTTTCATATCCGAATAGAAAAAAAATACATTTTTTTGTGTATATATCTTAATTTTATTTTTCTTAACATAATTTACATAAATAATTCATAGTAATGTTTTTATTTAATGTTTATATATGTGTTGCAGGAGCAGGTGTGCGCGCGCGGCGACGTGTCCCCCGCGCCCTCCGCCGTCTCCGACACCTTCTCCGCCTCCTTCTGGCACTCCGTATGTTCTGCTCTCTCATTCATACTTGTGTTCATTAAGTTTTCTATCGTCTCACTGCTGGGGTGCCTCTCGTTAATATGAGGGGGGATCAGGCCATATCACGCTGGTCACGCGCGCGTGCGTGCGCGTTAGCAATGGCCAATCATTATCTCTGTTTTGTGCTTGACGGTGTTTAGGTGATACTTATCAAATTGATAAGAACAAAGTCAAAGTCAAAGTCAAAATATACTTTATTCAAATAGACTTTTACAAGCACTTTTGAATCGTCACTTTTACATTATTATACGAATTTAAATCAAGTGTCAGTCTGTAAGTCTGGGACTTGGGAGTAAGCTACCACCGACTCGGAATGCTGTTCTGCCGAGAAGAGCCGGCGAGAAACTCAGCAGTTGCTCTTTTCAAAAAAATATTTGATTACAATATTTATTGCATTACAATATTTATCTATTTATCCTAACTGATATATTGATAAGAAATGTTGAAAAATTCTATACAATTCAATTAAACTAAAAGATAGCGAGTTTAACATTACTGCTAGCGCCATCTATTACCTTAGAAACTAGACAATACTCCACTTGTCCGCAGGAGGACGCGGGCGCGGGTGTGGGGGCGGGCGTGGTGGGCGTGGAGGAGCAGCTGTGGGCGCAGACGCGGCGCGAGGGCTCGCGGCGCGGGCGCGACGCGGCGCTGGCGGCGCTGGCGGCCGAGCGCCGCGCGCTGGCCGACCGCCTGGCCGCCGCCACCGCCAGCCTGCACGACTACCAGGTGCAAGCACTTCAATATTCTTTCGTTCATTCAATCATTTAATGCACAGATGTTGGTATTGTTAGCTGTAAATCTTAAAACTGTCATATTTATGACTGTTATAGTTCAGTTAACGCCACCTTACAATCACTTTATACACGCACTTAGTACATTACACAAACTTTAATAAATAGAAAAGTGCGTGCGTACAAAGTACACATGTCAGAAGTGAAACTTGTTTGTTTATAAATTTAACTCACTGTTTACACACTGTAGAAATACTAACGATATTGTAATTTCACTTCAAAAACAAATCCTCACGATTACCAGCATGAGCAGCCATGTCATAAATTAGGCTGTATATTGTAAATACTTTTGATCCCCGACCTGCTCATCTTGACCTTGAGGGGTGTTGGCGCTGACTCTTCCCCGTCTCTGAGCGCCTGGTACTTGTACTGGTACTCGTTTATATTTTATACTATTCTAAAGCTTTAGATTTCCGAGAGTTAAAAAAGTTAGGGAGGGAAAAAGGAAGATAGAAAAACTATGGACTCGCTTTTTCGTTTCATCGAGTTTGAAATCACAACGATTCTAAAGATGTTTCACTTCAATAATTTTGTAACATTTCTTGTTTTGTCCCTGTACCCTTCATTTTATACAGGCACTTTAATACATTACACAAACTTTAAAAAAAATATAATGTAATTGTTATCTGGGTATTTACAATATTAGTGTATAAAATATGAACTCTGAAAACCATTAAACTAACATTCCTATCTCGTCGCAGAACTTGCAGGAGCAGTACGACGCGCTGCTGCAGATGTACGGCGAGAAAGAGGAGCAGCTGGAGGAGCTGCGCCTGGACCTGCATGACGTCACGCAGCTGTACAAGGCGCAGCTCGCCGACCTCATCCGCCTGCGCCAGCAGCAGCCGCGGTAGCGCCCGCCCCCCGACCCCGCGCCTCCCGACCCCGCGCCCCGCGACCCCGCAGCAAACGAACCAGTATTGACAGAATATGATGCGCTCATGTCATCTACGTCACTGTTATCTTGCAATCTACGAAAACTAAACCCCTCGCCTTTCGCAGTCAATGCGCCGGGACATTCGGTCATCGACCCCTTGATAAGTGACCCGATCTCTATGAAAGTCGCTGGACATCTATACACACATACAACTACACCTACATTTCAAATAACTTTAGAAAATAAATGCAATTTATCTCAATTATCTATAAGTTCAACTAACATGTCACAGCTTTTATTAAATCCAGTAACGCAACAACCGTTTTCGTCAAGCGACCCCTTGAGTTTTTCTTACTTCTTAAAAGCACGGTCGACATCAGATCCCTCCTTATATCAAACAAAGTCAAAAATTATCAACCCCTCATCCCTTTCAATATCTGATAGTGATATGACAATAATAGATGGATTTAATCAATCATCTCATCTGAATAATTCCATTACAATATCTTGCAACCCCTTGAGTTATATTTCAAAGGGTCCCTCGGTGATAAAGCATTTAAATGAACCCCTTGAATATCGAAAATCAAACGAACCCTGTCAATTATCACGTGCAACTTCAGATCCCCTAATAACTAGCGATAAAATTAAAATTACAAATTCAAGAAGTCTTGTAATTTATTCGCAAGAGCCTCGTTGCAACGTAACTTGCTGTTATAGCGGGTTCGATGTCTGAGTACACTTATTTACTACTACTACTCCTATTCATTTACATCAGTGAGAATAGAACTTACAACTATAGTGCAATATTTCAATCTTATTAATAATTATAATAAAATTGAATGCATAAGTTAAATGTACTTATATAACTTGAAAGTCACTTTACTTAAAAATATATCTGTCTATAGTAGTATTACCACCGCACTCAGTGTCAATTTATGAACCATTAAGTCGAGAATCTCCATACTGAAGAATGACTTAACGGTTCATTAAGTGACTCTGAGTGCGGCGGTAGGTGACCTATATATGTACATGTACGGCGTATATAAATCTTTTCCTAACTATTTGAAACCCGCCAGCAAATCATTAGAATGTAAGCATTTAAAATTAATTATCTACAGTATGTATTGTAAATACCTTGCATTGTGATACCACCTTGGCTTTGGAGCAGTCACTACTCACTCGTATAGAAAAAAATTGCAGTATTTATTTTTGGCCTTCTGATATTAGTGATAATGTTAAGTATCATTACATGGCGCTACCAATATGTTACTTTTAAATGTAATTAAAAATATATATTTTTCCTCTTATTTTAGATATTATGGTAAAAGTATTTTAAATAATTTTCTTTAGTATAGTGTGTCGCCGGCCTTAGCAATACTAAGTGGTATAAAAACCGGTATATTGAAGAAATTTTAATTAATATACAATATTTGAAATTCTATAAGGCCATATGTATAGTTTAGAAGTAAAATGAAAATGTACTATTATTTTGTTGTTGTATCATATTATGTTAAAGGAAAATTTTGTTTCATACAAATTATTATGTGAATCACAGAAATTCTGTTTATTGCCAGAGTTAGTATATTTCATTTTAGTATACTCAATATATTTATTTATAAAATAAAATGTTAAAATTTAATTATTTTGTTTAATTTTTGACATACATCCAATACTTTAGTTATGAGTAAATTGTGTCTCACACAAATCTTGACACATATTTATGTTAATATTAATACTTATACACTAATAATTCAATAAATAAATTTGTTTTTAGAACCATTTTATTATAACAATTGCAGTATTTAATAATAAAAAATGTTTTTATATAAAAAGGGAGGTATTTTAAAATAAAACAACACATTTACATACACCATTTATTTAATAATAGTAATGAAGCGACACAAACACACCACAGCGAATGCTCTCAATTGTTTACATTAGATATTTAAGATGTAACTAAATGTCTAGTAAATTTCAAAATAATAATATAATAAAAAATCCAACTATTCAGTAAATTTTAACTTTCTATTGCTTTAAGATAGTTTTGAAAAAATCCAAAATCCGCATTCACTGCCTCGATCATGCAATATCTTAAGTAGACAGATAGACCGTTACATGGACAGGCAGACACACACACAACACTCGTGGGAAAATGCATATATAATTATAACGGAGCTTGCTTTCTGTAGTTCTAGAACAAGTTATTAACTTTTCGTACATACACAAAACTGGTCAGATTATGTAAATAGATTTTTGGTTTTGTAGTTATAATGTAATTTGGAATAAATTTCCCTAATGTTAATATGATAATACTAAAGTTTGAAAGTTATATGAAAATGATTTCTGAACAAAGTAAATAAACATTTTAAATTTAAAAGCAATTCCCAATATTTTCATTTCCTTAACATTTAAAAAAAATGAATTAGCTATTTTATTAGATTTTTCTCTTGAAACCAAAACCAAAAAGGAACAAAGACTTGAGTGAACTAATTTTTGATATTTGACAGATTGAACAAGTTTATTTTAGAATTTCAATGAACAGAAGGAAAGAAAGCTCCCGCTAGAATAGTATTAAGTATACACGTATGTATGAATAACCAGTGTCGTTCGAGATGAGCCCAAGCGAGCTCGGGAGGCGACACGATACCTTTAAATCGTAATAGTATTATACGAAGTCATTTTTTTTTTCATTTTTATCATTTTTTTGTTTTTTTTTTCCCATAACGCGGGCGATGTTCGATACAATAGAACCGTAATAATTAAGTCTAAAACTAACATCGACCTGCCGACTATCTACTAATGATCTTATGTGACTATAACATTTTTAATTTTTCTATGGATTACGCGATGCCGATCGTCTTATTTTTTTATTTTTTTTATAGAATAAATTGAACAGTATTTTACGTAGTACGATTTTGAGTAGGTACTTTAATAACGATGTACTTTTCTATATCATGATAACATTGATTTAGATTCTTTTTATAAGTTACTGACAATATTCGTAGAACATAGACACCACATCTATTAAAACATTCGACTTCTAACATCAAAACACGATATATATTCGACTCGTGTAAGAACAATGGCAGCGGCTGGCGCTCTACAAATCGGTACAAAGTGATCAAATACGGATACGGGTCAATTTAAAAAAAAATTAAGAGGGGAAATTTTAACAATTTTCAAGGGATATTTGAATGGAAAAAATAAAACAAGGAGTTGCGTAACATAGAGCTTACTCTATGGCAGGCCGAGCCGTATAGTATGAACTCGTCGTCTCAGTGCGCTGCTCTCGCACGGCGCGGGCCGAGGGGCGCGGGCCGGCGGCGGCGCGTGGGCGGCGGCGGGGGGCGGGGGCGGCGCGGGGCGCGTGGGCGGCCGGCCCATCCCATCACACCCACGCCATCCAGCCCTCGTACATCAGGCACAGGTTCTCTGCGCTAGTCGCTTCCGATATTATGTAATCCACCTGCAATATCATTTTAAAGTTTAAAAATATTTAACGTAGTTCGCGAATCTCTCACTCTATGAGACTTTTATGTGACTTGACATTTACAAGCCTGCAGGATTTTAAATAGTTAAAAATCTTTGGCAAAAAGTTATTCGTAAATCGAGTATATTTATTTATATCTTTAGCTGAGGTGGCTAATTTAGTGAAATTGTAGACATTGTTTGAACTAGATGAAACATAATGAATATTAGGCGATCATAATAGGACGAGACTGAGGGTGAGAGGGGGTGGGGGTGGGGGTGGCGCCGCACCTGGTCGGCGGGAGTGTGCGCGGCGGCGGGGCGCTCGCGGCCCTCCAGCTTGAGGCGCACGCGGCGCCACACGCCCGCGCCCGTCGCGCTGCGCTGCTCGCCCGCTGCACACAACAAATACAATTCAATTAAATAACAACAAGCTTACAAATACAAACAAATTTCCCATAGTTAACTGAAGCAAGCAAACATTATATATATGCAAAATGTAGTCTCACCGTGTCGCTGTGTGCGCGCGGGCGCGGCGCGCGGCGGCCGGCGCGGGTCGGCGTCCGGCAGTCTGCAAGCACACGACATTTACTATTTATTGTATTACATAGGATATTATTATGGACTTCTTTTTAACTCATTAGACTGTTTTAGGACAAATGTATGACAAATAAACATATTTATTTATAAGCTTTCGAACATTCAATAATACCAGTAACCTCCCAAATGGACTTCATATTTTATCTGCAGAGAAGGGTATACCTTCTTTGATAATCTCTTTTTCTTTCAATCTACATTGTGGCCACCTTGGGGCTAGTGTACTTAGTTCATACACGTCATCACAAGTACGGAGCACCAGGGTAGCATGGATATATTCTGCGTAGATGTTGAAACTTGAAAGCTCATCGAAGGAAAGCTTACACAAAATGCACACGAATTTCTTAGAACGCACACTCCTCAACAGTTATGCACGCCTGGTACTTTTGCCACGAGTACTAACCTCAAGAAGTGTGTACAGTATGGGGCGTTCCACGTGAAGCGGAGAGGCAAAAAATGTCGATGTTTCCGATTTTAGTTATATTCGATTGAGTTATACCTACATACGTCCTCCACTCAGATATGAAATATTTTTGCGGTACAATGTAAAGTTAACGAGTTATAGGGCATTGAAATTCTGACTAACTTACAAATATGCTCTGCTTTAGACCCAAGTATCAAGTGTTATCAAGTTGTAATGCCCCGTATGTAAGTAGTTCTGAGAATGCATTCGATCTCCAGGCAGGCATGCAGGCATGGCACTTGTTAACCTCCCATGGGGTGCTCTTATCAGAGTCAAGACGGTGGAAATACTCCAATATTTTGCGTCTCGCTCTCATAAGTCTTATCGAATATAACAAACCATAAGGACAAACAAAGAACCTTAATCTATATGGTATACATGTATGTATGTATGTATGTGTGCACGTACTCGAGCAGCAGGCGCAGCGCGGCCGGCAGCGCGGCCAGCAGCGCGGCGGCGGCGGCGCGCGTGGCGGCCACGCGCGGCTCGCAGCCCGCCTCCGCGCTGGCCGCCTCCAGGCGCTCCGTGTCCGCCTGCCACGCCGACAGGAACTCCTGCGCCGCGTTGTTGCCCTGCGACACGCACATTGCAACTTCTGTTATGCCCGATCTACATGTATTAAGTAGTTAACTTAATTTTAAGTGACGCACTTAGTGAACAAAAACTCCAGCAGGCTAGCTTTGCAATAAAACACAGCACAAATTTAAGCTTTTATTTCCTCGTACAACGATTCATACCAAAAAAGTTATTTTTACATATCTTATACCTTCCAGCCCAACCAAACCATAGCGCGTTTTACAATGCTGCCCCACTGACGAACCAAACCATAGCGTGATTTAGAAAGTTGTACAAATATGACAACGCCATCTAGGCAGTCATCGAGGAACTAAATAAATAATAACTTATCTAAAGCAATTACATAAATTATAAAATATGTTCACCGGTGTGCATGCCTAATCCGGACACTTAGCGTGTGAACAAACATTTTAGTAGCAAGTCGCGAGTTAAAATTAAGTTAACTACTTAAATACTAAATTAGAATGTTTTCTATTTATTCGATTAAGTAGGTGGGCGGGGCTTGTCTCTGGATCGTTTTGACAGGTACAATTTAGTTTCACCGTTGTGAGCTTATAATTATTATTGATTATTGATGAGTTATATGATGAGTAGAAGACCTCACTAATAGCAAATTTAAGCACAGAATTTACGACTTTGATTGTCCATCATAAGTAAACTAAAGAGCTTAACTACTTACCTACTTAAATACGTTTGGACAGCTACTTAAACATAAGTGACTTAAAATTAAGCTAAAAGTAACTACTTAATACGTGTAAAACTTGCCTTGGGGTGTAAGCTGGTGAATGCGTCACGAGAGTGTTACGTTTCGTATATTACTGTAGGGGCAAGAGAGAGAGAGGTGCGAGCACACATTTACTTTCTCTCTTTCTCTCATGTATATTCTACATCTTTATATATAGAGTACTTCTATGCGTATGTACGTAATTAAACTCCTAAACGGCTGGACTGATTTTGATGAAATGTTTTTTTGTGTGTTCGAGTGAATTGGAGAATGGTTTAGATTTACAATTCGGTGCACTACAAAATGTAGTTTTTGAATTATTTAATTATTTTTACATTTAGATAATTTATTTATTCATTTATATATAATAGGATTCATTATCCTATTTATATATAATAGGATTCATTATCCTATTTATATATAATAGGATAATGAATCCTAATTTATTATTGTCATTTTAATATTACTTAATATTTTATTATTTTATTAACGCTTGACCGCGCGTAATTTATGTTTCCATTCATTTTTATATTTTCCTCCTCTTCCAATGGGTTTCATCCTACTATTATTATTTTTTGTTTCAAAATTATCGACACTGGTTTATAATACTATAACTTTAATGAATGATGCGTGTCTTCACTCTTTACGTCGTGACCGACACGCACACATGAACAGGTGGCACTCACGTCGTGCAGCTGCGCCAGCGTGTGCAGCGGCGCGCGCAGGTCGGGCAGCAGCGCCAGGCGCGCGGCGGCGGCGCGGGCCAGGCGGCGCGCCGCGCCCCGCAGCGCCGCCTCCGCGCGCGCGCGCGCCGCCGCGCCCGCGCCGCGCGCCGCCTCCGCCGCCGCCGCCGCCTCGCGCACCAGCGCCGCCACCGCGCCCACCTGCCCCCATTATGTTTAACTTTATTTATTTAATAATACACTAGCTATATTAGTGATGCGGGTTCAAATCTGGGACTCGCACCTCTGATATTTTCATGTGCGACATTTCTATCATGATTACCACTTGTCTTACGGTGAAGGAAAACATCATGAGGAAACCTGCATGTCTGAAAAAACCTAGCATCTTTTCGAAAGACATGTGAAGTCCGCCAACACGCACTAGGCCAGCGCGGCGGATTATGGCCTAATCCCCTCGCTTGAGTGAAGCCCATGCCCAGCAGTGGGACGTTAAGAAGGGCTGAAGACAAGACATTATGCATCAATTACTTTTTTAAATAGCGTATTACAAAAACATGAATGTGACTTACCCATTGTGCATCGATATTTCCTTCAGGATGCAGCATTTCCATGAGCGACTCCTCCACCGGGGCCACCTTCAGTGAGTACTTCTGAGCTAGTGTGCACGCCTGGAAATATAAATGTAGTATTAAATCAGCTTTTGCTTAAGGTTTACGTTATGTAAAAGTAAACTGGAGCTTTTGAACCTGTACAGAATGCGCACGATTCCTTGATTCTTTAGTCACGAGTACTAGGGCACCACGAACGTCAAGTAATGCTCATTATATGTATGGCCCAGTCAAAGAGTACGACCTCCTTAACACTCATGCACGCCTGGTACTTGTGGCGAACCAGATGGTTGGTCTGCTGAAGCATACCACACAACCATCGATTTAGAGTTGTTTCGATGGTCCATTCTGCTGTCTAAGGAGTACTAGGAACAACCCGCGTGATACACCGTCCACCAAGTGGACTCCAAGACAAGGTCGGTTTGTTCCGAAAGGTGTGATAAAGAATTTGTTTGAAGTTAAGGTAACATATAGATGTGGCTGGGCGCGAAGCCAAGAAACGCGTAGGACGGGCCCACCTCGATGGGCTTGTGTCATGCGGGTTACTCCTGGTACTTCTTTGAGAGCAAAATGAACTGTGGAGCATCTCTCTTGACTGTGTGGTCAGGTTGCGGCAGACCTGCCGGGCCGTCAGGGCGTCGCAGTTGATGCGCAAGCGATCCTGCGTCGCTCTAGTAAGACGGGTGAGGCCTGTTAGGTTTTAATTAGTTAATACTACCCGTACCAGCTTTTTTGGTCAGGAAATCCCACATAACTACTATATAGTGCATGCAACGCCCAACATAAAATAAATAAACGTGTGGATGCGTGGATGGTGGTGGCGCGTACCTTCTCCCAGTGCGCGAGCGCGGTGCGCACGGTGCGCGCGGCGCGCGGCGCGCGGGCGGGCGGCGCGGCGCGCGCGTGCGGCACCAGCGCGGCGCACAGCGCGGCCAGGCGCGCCGCCCGCCCGCGCCGCGCCGCCCAGCCCGCCTCGAACGCCTGCGCCGACGACCGCAGCGCCGGGTTCGCGCCCAGCCCCCACAGGACCCTTGCATAATATGTCACGAGGAAAATTAATTACTCTGTGCAGATATCAAAACTTATAAAGAAAGCGTTAAATTAAATTTCTAATTATAGGATACAGTCAACATTGATAAATAGACATTCTTAAAAAATATAAAAATTAGTAGATACAGACAATCCCAAAAACCATTTATTTAGAGGAATAATCTTGTAGTAAGTACGTAAAAATAAACATAAATCGAACAACGACGACTTAAGCTATACACTAGTTTAGAATAGTAGGTATAGTAATTAACACGTATACCCTGCACTCTCGGGAGAGTGCGGGGTGTAGGCACGCACCTCTGATGCGCGGCGGACACGAGCGCCTGCGCGCGCTGCGTGGCGGCGTCCAGGCGCGTGCGCGCCGCGTCCAGCTCGCGCGCGCGCCGCGCCAGCGCACCCGCGCCCTCCGGCTGGCTACCCAACGTCTGGCGACGAAATATACATTCTTTAAACATACGAGCTTTGTAAAAAATCACAATGAATCTTTCACGTATTAAAAGGAAAATCATGCATAGTAGTTTTATGTTAAAACAGTATAGGCACCGACCTCGGCGTGCAGGCGCGCGTGCGCGGCGCGGCGCAGGCGCGCGGCGCTGCGCGCGGCGCGGGCGGCGGCGGCGGCGCGCGCGGCGCGGGCGGCGCGGGCGGCGCGCGCGGCGGCGGCCTGCAGCGCCTCGGCCAGCGCGGCCGCGCGCGCGCCGCCCGCCGGCACCTTGCGGCACAGCGCCTCCAGCCGCACGCACCACGACGCGCCTGCGGGGACAGCGAGCTTGCATCAATGTTACAATACATAGTAGTTAGATCAGCAGTAGCCCTTCGCCACCTTGTTGTGGAGAGCTCATTAGCATCCGGCAAGCCAACCGGGCGCAAACCGAAAAAACACACAATGAGGTGGCCCATTTTGGTGAGCGGTGTGCCTCGTGGGTTGCTGAGAGCAGAGTGGAAAGTGTAGCAAATCCTTGGCCCCAAACAGGTCTGCTGAAGCACCGGCTGTCAGAGAATCGTGGTTAAATACGATCCTGTGACACTCTATTAAGATAGGGGAGATGTTGTAGGGTTTTAATGGGTAATACTAGCTTTTTAGACGGTGAGCCCCAAATAACTCTTGTACATACATTTCCCAAGGGTAAAAAAGCATACACCCGGCCTATGTTAATTTGTCCTGTTTATTTTCCTTTAGCACACCAATTTCAAACCAATAAAATATGATATATATACACAATTTACGAGATACAAAAATGAACCGCTTTAATATCCTATTGCCACAAATACATAAAAATATGCAAACGGAGGGCTTCCGTGACGACGCTCCGCATCCAGATTAACATAAGCGATCGGAAAATCTGCATCTACATGTTACTTATTACGAGTGAGAGATCTTACTTTACTTACTGAAGTAAACATGTTTTGGAAAGAAGAAGCCTAGGTTTAAATAACGTTTGATAATGCTGCAGTATAAATTTCGATTGCCTGCCTTTTATATTTCTTGATAATTAAATATCAACCCAAGACATAGTAGCATAAGATATTGAAAGTAAAAAAAAACATATTTCTTTATAATGATTGCTTCAAAGATACCAAATCCTCTAATAATAAAAAAACTGGTAATGTACTTTAAGTGTTTGACCCTACTTTTTAAAACTGACAAATATAATACATAATTCTCAATTTTTAAACCTAGTGTAGGAGGTAATATTCGAACGTTCATACATTTTCATATTCATACATTTGACGACACGTTTGGCTCAGTCGGTAGAGACCCTATTTTCTGCGCCAGCGGTCGCGGGTTCGAGTCCCGCTGGGGGCATTCATTTGTTGAGCACGAATGTTTGTACTCGAGTCATGGGTGTTTATATTTATAATATTCATAATGTGTATGGGCTGAGACGAAAACCCCTACAGTCTTTGGTTGATAGTAATATGATAGAAATAGTTGATTGATAATTAATGATAGTCCAAGATAATTAATAACTGTATATTCACTGAACTTAAATGATAGAATGATAAATTGATAGATTGATAGTATGATAGATATGATATGAGCGCGTCCGCCGAATCGCGACTCACGACTACGACTCCGACTGCACTACGACTGCTTTTTGTACTCATAAGCCGAAATATATATGGCCTCTACGCAGTATGGCGTAAAGTGCTTATGAGACAAAATATATAATGTACTAGCCCGTACATGCTCCCGGGCCGAAAGATAGGGATGTTGATGAGGTGCACTTAAACTAATAACAAGATGATGGGCATTGGTCACTTAAGCTATATGATAGTAAAATATATAGGTAACAATAAAATCTTAAGCTAAACCCCGGTGTCAGTTATAGGGAAAACTGACTGAAGCACCGGCGAAGTACCCCTATTTTGTCTTAACCTACGCTCACTGATAATTTTGTCACACACTTCACTTCTTGCTACATTGCCCATACACTGCCCTACGTCACTTAACACTTGTAACTTTACACTGTGCACTTCACTGTCACGCGGTTCTTCTACTCGAGCGAAAGGCACTACTCGGCGACGCGCGCTTCTGACGCGCCGCCATCCATATGCTATTGCGACCACTGCGGCTACCGCCACAATTAGGTAGGTTACGGTGTAATGATGAATATCATGGTATGATACTCCTTCTATAATTGGCTCGCTTCTTTTCATTGTATCTAATTGCTCTTGGATTGCAAGTAGCTGTTCCTGGTTGCTTAAAGTTTCTGTACTAGTACTGGGAGGCGAATCTGGTACCGAAATATTAATTAAATAGTTGATCGGTGCAATTTCTGGTAATTTAAAATCGAGTTTCGTGTTCCTTTTGCTAAAATATTGATTTTGAGAGTAGTAAGAGAAATCAGCTGATTTTATATGACAGCCCGGTTCCACTGTCAGCAGTCCAGTATTGTTTAATTGTATCGCGGTAACATGATTCATGCATAGTAACCTGAGGTGGCATTTATTACAACAGAAATAAAAATATGTATTTAGTTTGTTTGTTGCAGTAAAAATATTCTTGCAGGGACTTATGATAGTTTTACACGTATTGGAATTCTGTCCCTTCTCACACAAACTGTGGTCATTCCTCATATGGTAAATCGGTTTCTTGATAGAACACAACACAGTATCAATATCCTGTTCAATACATGAATTTAAATCGGTTTCCGTTAAAGTTAAAAACAAATCCTTGTTTAAGTTTAAAGCCAGCATTTCACTTATAGGTAAAATGCTTACCATGTTGTTTACTGTCTGTTTGGGAATAGATATAACTTTAAATATTTCGAAAGAATCTCTTGTGATTAAAGGAATACGAATTTCAAATATGAGGAACTCTTTTGATAGGTGTGCTTTAACCTTTAATATTTTATATAATTTAGATAGGTCCGCGTGGTCAGATGGTAAGCAGAGATCTTTGGGCAGTTTTGTTGATATGACACTTAATTCTTGCTGTAATTGCTCGGGATGGAGAAGATGTACACTGAATTTCCCGTGGAACACGTCGGTGATAGTGTCCAGAAGATAATCTTGAATGCTCCTAAGATCATGTAGTATATTATTTGTGATCATTGCTGATAATGTGAAATCTGTGATATAGGAATTGTTTTGAAGTTCAGATCTAAGAGTATTCACAGAGGAATTCAGCTCCATAAGCTTTTTGTTAATTGTTTTATGATACTTGTTCATGATAGATTCCGCCCTTTTGATGAGGTTAAATTCCGCTTCTATGATCGACGTTTGATTTTTCCATAGTTTTAACAGATGTTTTTCGTTATCTCTAATTAAACCAATGTCTTGTTCGTATTTATTTGCAAAATTACTATCTAATATTCCAAACAATGAATTTGCTATATTACCTATACCGTTAATAAGACCTCGGCGCCGCCGGCGCTGACGCGTGTTTACGTCAAATTGCTGATCTAACCACTTGCTATTGTATTGTTGTAGGTCGGAATACTGGTGATTTAATTGATACATAACACCGTCGCAAGGTGAATGATCTCTTATCGTCGTGCATATGGTTTGTAGATATTGTATGTATTTATTTGCCGCCTTAGTACCTTCCCAGTATGGATTGATATCGTAATAGACGACTAGGCGCCATTCATCTTGAATTAAATGCATGTTTGCAAATTTATCAAAGAACAGACCGCAATTATTTTGTAAAGACGTATTATTATACGAACCATAGGCGTTTGTCATTAATGTCATAAAAAATAATATTATAGAAGTAGCAACGGTCGCGAAATTGAGTTTTTTCTTAATACGTCTCGGATTCCTTTCACGTATACATTTTTTATCTTCAACTGCGGGTGTTTCTTGTTGTACGGGCAGAATTGACAGTTTTATAACAGGCCTCTTCATAATTCCATTTTTAGTTTTTAATGTTACTACTCGCACATGACCGTCCTTTCCGGGATGTAACGCCAGTACTCGGCCTAACGCCCATTTTCCTGGGGGAAGATTCGCGTCATTTATAATAACGATGTCATTTAATTTTATGCTTTCTTGCGGTTGTCGCCACTTGCTTCGCGCTGATAGGTTGGTGAGATACTCTTGTTGCCATCTCTTCCAGATGTCCTGGAATATTTTTTGTTGAAGATGCCACCTTGTCCTTAGGTCCCATTCAGTTTCATAAATTGATAGTATGGGTCCACTTGATAAAAAATGTGATGGAGTTAAATAATTTAAATCTTCATGGTCTTCAGTGAGTGGACACAATGGTCTAGAATTTAAGCACGCTTCTAGCTGAGCCAGGAGAGTAGTGAATTCCTCATATGTGAGCCTTTGTTCTCCAACTACTCTCTTGAGATGGAATTTCAGACTCTTAACAGCTGCTTCACAAAGACCGTTCGCTGATGGCCAGGAAGGGGCATTAAAATGCCATTGGATTCCCATCTCGGCAACTTCTGAATGGAACTCTGGGGTAAATATTTTCATTAGATCTTCATATTCCTGTTGTAATAGCTTGTTTGCTCCGATAAAATTAGTCCCATTGTCACTGTAAATATGACGCGGGGTCCCACGGCGAGCTGACATTCGCCGTAAGGCTGCTATAAATGCTGTACTCGTCAGGTCTGATACCAGCTCTAGATGCACAGCCTTCGTTGCCATGCATGTAAATACTGCTACATACCCCTTTGTGGTTTTAATACCACGACCTGAATTTGCTTTTAAATATAAGTGACCGGTATAATCCACCGCTACATGATAGAAAGGTCTAGAAGGATTTGTTCTAGCACTAGGAAGGTCACCCATAATCTGATAGTGTTTGCTAGGTTCTAGCTTCCTACACTGGATACATAGGCGTAGTCTCTTCTTGGTAGCTCTGTTGCCACCTACAACCCAATATTTCCGTCGTAAATATGCTGATGTTAATCGAGGACCTCCATGATAAGTTAGCTTATGTGATTGATCAATTAGTAACTCCGCAATACGAGTTTTTCCAGGTATAATGATAGGATTTTTCATATCCGGGTCCAGATTCGCGTTTCTCAACCTACCTCCGACTCTAAGTATCTCATATTCATCTAGATATGGATTTAATTCACATATTTTGCTTTTGCTATTTATTTTATTACCGCTTTGTAAATCTGATATTTCTTGATAGTATTCTATTTGTTGAATTTTCTTAATAATTAATAAAGTTGCTTGTTTGAGTTCTTCTACAGACAAAAAACTACCGTATTGTTTTTTCTTGATATAAATAAATCGCCGTACCCATGCTATTATACGAACTAATTTATTAAATGAACTACAATTTGATAAACATTTTTCTATGATATCGTCACATTTTTGCGTAACTAAAATAACTTGTTTTGATAATTTAAGTTCCTGATCCGTTGAATATATAATCCTATTCTTATCCTCTTTAAAACCTGCCAGCCAAGTTGGACCCTGCCACCACAAATGATGTTCTCTCAACTGAGTAGCCGTCAAACCACGGCTGGCGCAATCAGCAGGGTTTTCTTCTGACTTTACGTAGCGCCAGCAGTTCGATGGCATGGTTTGAGTAATTTCACTCACTCTATTAGCTACGAATGTTTTCCATCTGGCAGCATCACCATTAAGCCAACCCAACACCACCGTTGAGTCAACCCATCCATAAACCTTGATATTATGGCCTTGCAAACAATGTTTAACCTTCTTCATAAGTCGTGATAGAAGTAGTGCTCCGCTCAGTTCTAGCCTGGGTAATGTCACGGATTTGCTGGTAGGTACGAGCCTTGCTTTGCTCGCTAATAACACAATGGTTGATTTGTTATCCTTGTTTATACGACAGTAAATAACGCATGCATATGCTTTCAAAGACGAGTCACTGAATCCATGTAACTCAATGTTATCACTCTCGTGCGTATGTAGCCATCGCTGTAATTTTAAGTTATTGATATTATGCATGTCGTTTCGAACCTTAATCCATTCCTTACAAATATAATCTGGTACTTGTTCATCCCACTTAATATTTGTTGCCCATACTTGTTGAAAAAGGATTTTTAATTTCGTTGATAGTGGGCAAAGCCACCCTAGTGGGTCAAATAATTTTGATATGTCTGATAGAAGGCTTCGTTTCGTAACTTTAATTGTTAAATCAGTTGGTTCTAATTTTGAACAGAATGTGAAAACATCTTCCTGTGGGTTCCATGTTAGCCCCAACGTTTTGGTATGCTCCGCGTGCTTGAAGCTAAATGGATCTTGATAGGCTTGGTCTACTTCAACGTCTTGTAACAACTCTTGATTATTTGACTTCCATTTTCGTAAATGGAAACCTCCCGACTTTAATAAATTAATAAGATCTAGCTGTAGATTTTTTGCTGATTTGATATCGTGACACCCATGGACAAGGTCATCCATAAAAAATGAATTATTTAAAGCATCTATAGCTTGACTATTTCTATAGTTTGTGCTCTCATCCTTAGCCAGCTGTTTGAGCGTCATCATAGCCAAGAAAGGAGCTGCTTTAGTGCCGTATGTGACGGTACTAAGCTGATACTCTTTGATAGGTTCTGATGCTGAATCACGCCAAACTATTTTTAATAATTGTTGGTCGTCTGGATGAAGCCAAATTTGCCGAAACATTTTTTCAATGTCAGCGGTAAAGGCAATTTGATACTGTCTCCACCTTATGATAAGTGATAGCAAATCTTGTTGTAAATTTGGACCACATTGCATAACGTCATTTAAACTGTACCCTGATGATGTTTTACATGAGGCATTAAATACAACCCTAAACTTAGAATTAATCGTGTCATCAGATTGTACACAATGATGCGTGTTGAAACATTCCGGACTCGAGTTACCGCGCGCGGGTATCATGTGACCGAGCGCACGATATTCATTCATAAATAATTTGTATTGTTTTGCTATGTTTGTATGTTTGTTCCATCTTTTCTCTAATGACTTAAACTGTGCTATAGCCTTGATTTTCGACTCTCCTAGCTTATCTTCAAAATTTTGCGTCATGGGTAAACGAACTTGATATCGCCCATCTTCGCGTCGTATCGTGGTCGACTCATAATATTCCACACATTGTTGATCTTCGAATGATAAATTTGACTCTAAACTGATATCTTCAATTTCCCAAAATTTTTGTATTTCCTCTAAGTTATTAATAATTACGTTACAATGTAAAGTTTTAACGTTTCCCGTTAATATCCAGCCCAAACGTGTATTTTGTGCTATTGGTATGTGATTATCGGCCTTCCGAATTCCTTTTAATAAAATTAACGAATAAATATCTGCACCTAGAAGTAGATCAATCGGACGACTAACATAGAACTCGGGGTCTGCTAAAGTAATGTTCTCTAAATAATGCCACGATGGTTTAGAAAATGTATAATTAGGTAGATTCTTGATAAGGCTTTTCATGATATAAACTTGGGTCTTAAATTCAAAATGGCTATTCTTCGATACACATTTAATAGATATGACACCCTTACAGTTGCTCTCTTTCGCTCTCGACACGTGCGAGTTGCTTTGAATTTGCTGCGAAGGCTCTAAATTGAAACTATTTGTTTGACCTGATTGCGCAAACGATTCGTGTAAAATTGTATTATGTGTTTCATTACATTTAATACATCGTTTTTCAGAAATACATGGTTTGCCGTTATGCGAATAAAGACAGTTTTTGCATACATTAAGTTTTGATACGGTTCGGCGTTTTAGCTCCGGTGTCATATTTAAAAATTGGCGACAATAAAATAATGAATGTTCGTTGGTTTTGCATATGCCGCACTTGAAAATTTTCCATGAACTGTTGTTTTTGATATTAGCTTGTTGCGAAATTAACCTAGAATGTGCCGGAAATGCTTGCTTGTTAAAACTTTTATTAAATTTATTAAATTGTGGCGGCGTATAATTATTCGTTTTATGCATTTTGTTCATGTTATGATATTCTGGTTTCTTACGAGCTGATTCTAAACAAGTAAATTTACTCTCTAAAAATGATAAAAATTCCTGTAAATTAGGTATCTCCCTTGGTTGTTTTACGGCTGATAGGTATTCATGATATGTTTCTGAATCCAGTTTCTGCGAAAGAATATGTACGAGTAGCGGATCCCAGGACTCCACGTCCACACCTAAGTTCTTTATAGCGTTTAAGGTCTCTAAAGTTGTATCGTGGATACGCTTAATATGATTTAAGGAAGGCTGTTGTACTACCGGAATGTTTAATAATATCTCAATGTGCGAACGGAATATTAAGCTTTTATTATTATACCTGTTATTTAAAATATCCCAACTTATTGTGTAATTGTCGCAGGTAATAGGCAAGTGTTGAATGAGTCTTTCTGCTTCGCCCTTTACTTTTGTTTTAAGAAATTGCATCTTCTGTGCATTTGATAAAGACGGATTTCTATGGATTGTTTCGGTGAACAAATCTTTAAATGAGCTCCACTGATGATAACTACCGCTGAAAGTTGGTATCTCTACGTGCGGCGTCAACTGGTCCCTATGTGATGCGGACCACAGCTTCCGGTTTATAGATTTAACTATTTCATTGTACGTTTTTTCATATTTAAAAAATAATGCTTCGTATTCTGGGCTTCTATTCCCAATTTCACTATCTAATTCCCAGTGTAATGTGTCAATTAAGGACCAACGCGATTGTACTGCTCGTAATAAATGATCGAACTCCCATTTCTCTGAAACCGATTCTAAATCAATATTTGATACTGTGTGCTCAAATGCTTTAAAATTGCTGCCCTGCTTACGTAACATCTCGTCAGTCTTGCTGCTCGTCCCCTGAGACTGAGATGACAACTGACGAGACGGACCGGGTATAGTTAATGGACTAGCTGATTTTTGAATTAGTCTTGCGGGCTCCTCTGGCTTGCTTTGATAATTAGAAATTGCTAATCTAATATTATCGTACCTTTGCTTAATAATCTCAAATTGATTGTTCGTAAAATAAGAATGAGTTTTAGCGTATTCGATTTCGCCTAATAGAAAATGGTTTGACTGTAGTTCCTGCCAGTACTTATCTAAGGTATCCAACCTCCGCCTGATGTAGTCAGGCGTCTTCCGGTCGGCACTATCCTTTTTAAAATTCGTATAAACTTGCTCGACTGCCTCAAAAAGTTGTTGTTGATTGGCTAATACATCTTCCATGCTCGACATGCTGATAGTGATGATAGTGATACAAAAAAGGAAAGATCTTACTTGATAAATCTGGATAGCTGCACACGTTGGGTCACGTTGCGTTGGTGAGCCGTTTATACCCACCAAATCAAAGGCAATGGTTATAAATCCAAGCGCTGTTATTAATTCACGTTATCGTCTCCTGATACGTATGTCCTCACATGTGATACACTGAACTAATAAAACTCACTATAAACACACGCGAGGTCACAAAATAATTTCTCTTCGCTCGAAGGACCACACAAAGATGTATGGGCTGAGACGAAAACCCCTACAGTCTTTGGTTGATAGTAATATGATAGAAATAGTTGATTGATAATTAATGATAGTCCAAGATAATTAATAACTGTATATTCACTGAACTTAAATGATAGAATGATAAATTGATAGATTGATAGTATGATAGATATGATATGAGCGCGTCCGCCGAATCGCGACTCACGACTACGACTCCGACTGCACTACGACTGCTTTTTGTACTCATAAGCCGAAATATATATGGCCTCTACGCAGTATGGCGTAAAGTGCTTATGAGACAAAATATATAATGTACTAGCCCGTACATAATGAAATGTCTAATATCCGTCACACAAGCTTAGCTTACCACGGAACTAGATGGCGCTGTGTGTAATAATGTCCCAACATAAAAAAAGACATATGACGTACTCAATGAAATAATCTCAACTGCCTAGTTAATAGTTTATCCCATGTAGTCCATAGAAGTGTGTAGCAATTACCGATCTCCTTCTGCTCGACCTCGCTGCGCAGGTCGAGGCGCGCGCGGCGCAGCAGCAGGCACAGCGCCGCCGCCAGCGCGCGCGAGTGCACGCCCAGCACGCAGCGCAGCACGTACTGCGCCGTGAACCTGAAATCACATCAAATTGCCTTCTTTCTATCACTTTTCACAATATGTCGCGGCTTTCGGCGTCGAGACCTGGAGTAACAAAAGTCGTCATTGTCGAAAGTTATCCATAAAATTATACCAACCTGAAAAAAAGTCAAAATAAAACTACGCCTAACTTGGAAAAGATAGTTAAGAAAAAATTTGAAAATCCGGGAAAGAATTTCCTTCTTGATACTTGACATTTGAAATATCTAACCGTCGGACAGGCTTGCAGATGGTGGCGTCGTCCGGCACGGGCGCCGGCGGCGCGGGCAGGCCGCGGAAGGCGCGCGCCAGCTGGCTGCACAGCGCGAACACCTCCGCCACCGTCTGTATGCGCCGCACTATGAATATGTCCTCCAGCACCGACCGCAGCGCCGGGCTCTGCATTGCCGCCTGGGGAGTTAACAGCAGCAAACGATCAAAGTAGATTATATAATTTTAAAAAATCCTAGAAGCTTAATTAAAGCTCTACATTTATTAAAAACTAAAAAGCTATAATAAAAAGGAATTTAAAACCACGAAAAAAGCCCAAAAAACTGTGAAATTTTGCGTAAATCTAACACAGCATTACTATTGTTAATATTTTATTATATAATATGTAAATTGATTACATTAGAATAATATAATGAAACACCTTAATAAAGTCAAAAGCAATCCTTACCGACATACGCATAGCATCCTTAATGTGGTCTATTTTCCTCCATACTTGGGGAATAGGGGCCGAGTGGTGTTCGGCTAGCTCCCGAGCTCTTAGCTCTACAGCAGCAAACAGACCATTAAAGCCCATGAGAAGCATCCGACCTGCCGACTGCCCCTCACCCTCGGGTGAAGAAGAGAGGAGGAGCTCGTAACGAGAGCGAAGTTCAGCAGCCAATATTTGGGAAGTTGAGGCCGGAGACTAAAAAAAAATTGTCTAGTTACCGAACGAAGACGATTTTTTTTATGCAAAAAAATAACTTTTGTATTAAGACAAAAAAGGTCATTAGTACATTTTCTGAAAAATATGATTTGTGATACAATCCATACTAATATTATAAATGCGAAAGTAACTCTGTCTGTCTGTCTGTCTGTTACCTTTTCACGCCTAAACCACCCAACCGATTTTGCTGAAATTTGGTATGTAGATAGTTTGCATTCATGAGAAGGAAATAGGCATATTATTTTTTGGAAATTCAACCCCTAAAAGGGTTAAAAGGGGTGGCAAAGTTTGTATGAGAAAAATATTTTATTGCACATTTTTGCATGAAACTTTGAATTAATGCTTTTTAGTACAAATGATGAAACACGTATTTCAGGGTTTTTCGAAATTCACCCCCATTGGGGGTTAAAGGGGGTGGCTAAGTTTGTATGGGAAATTTAATTCTATTGAAATATTTTGCGTGACACTGAAATAATGCTCTGCAATACAAATTATGAGATACATATCTAAGCGTTTTTTGAAAATCAACCCCTATGGGGGTTAACGGGGGTGGCACAATTTGCGTAGGAAAAATATTTAAGAGTAATTTTTACCATAAGTCCATAACAATGAACCACGTACATCAGTTTATCATTAACGAAAAACACACAAAGAAATTATGATACACATAGTAGCAAAATTGGTTAAAAATAGGAAATAAGTTTTAGAAAGCGCAGCAGTGGCGGCACGGCAGGATGCTACACAGTAGTTTTCAGAAAAGAGGGCCAGAACTTAAAATGGGGAATCAGTCCTTGGTACATTATAAGTAACAGTATATAAGCAAAAATTTTTATTTTATTCACTCTTAGCGCGAGCGAAGCCGCGGGCACCGCTAGTCTAAGATAATCTGCACAAGTGTCACTGAACGACGACGACTTTACGTGCTTTCCGAGCCCGCCAATGTCCTTACTTTACTTTAATAATTTAATCAAGATATATTTCTATATATAAATAAAAAGCAAATAAATAGCTTACCTCCATATCCATAACTAAATATCTGAAATGCATTTCCAATTGAGCGAGTAATTCGTTTAACGGGACTGGTGAGGTCATTATAACGGAATTTAATTCATTTATCATGAAAAGAGTTGAAGGATCCTCCGAATGGACTTTCTTTAATGCTTCCGGAAGTATAATCGTACTGAAGTTATAATTCAATTGCACTAAATCTGCTAGCAAGAGGTTTGCACTTCTAACACTTTCTACTGCGACTGATAGTGCGGCGTCGTCGGCTGAGGTAGACTGTAGGGGCAACAATGACAGTAACTCAACCGCTTGTGTTGACAAAGAGCTCATATCATCCAAGAACCACTCTCCATCTCTTGAAGTTAAGTCTACAAGACAATCATCTGCGCTTTGAGCTCCACTCTCCAAAATTAAGTATCGTCTGTTTAAATTACATAGCATGCCAATAATGACACTCTCCACCGACGCAGCTGCGCTTTCTTCCGATCGCATATAATTGCTTATCATCGTTTTAGCTTCCATGTAGGCGTCTTGGGCTAAAGCTATGGCCTCGTTTCCACCCTCCGATTGTAGCGTATCTAGACATTTACTAAGATTCGTGTTCGCCTCTTCGCAAATTTCTTGTAAACGATAGTTATAAGTCAAGATCTGTTGAGAGTCGACACAGTTTGTGTCAGCATTTACTAGGGCTGTTACTTGATTAGACACTTCTCTGCATACTTCAGGGGACTTGCTCTCCAATGCAGTAGCGAGATATTGGCGGAACATCTTTATGCGATGGTACTCTGTTTGACTTTGCGGGTAATATTGTGACACAGCTACATATTGAGTGAGGAGCTCCAGACAAGATCTGATAAGCAGATTGGTTTGCTGCATACACTGGTTTAATTCTTGTTCTGCCTGCTCACACTGCAAAATCATTGAGCTTTGACCAGCGTTCGTTAAAAAGTCTTTTATATGTTCAAAAACTGGTATTTCATCATCTTCATTAGGCTCAGAAAATTCTTGAACCCACGTCATCAGTTGAGGTCCATTTAACACTTCATTAGTTTTTTCAAAGTTTTCTATTTGTGTATCAAAATCGTTAAGGATCTTTACAAGAGCTTTCATAGAGTCTTCTACAGCGTTCTTGGCTTGTTTGTATGAGGTGTATTTTTGTGATATGGCATAAAGAGGATGGTTGCTGAGGTTGTTACCAAAAGCCTCGATTTCTTTAATAAGAGCCATTTGTTGGTGACACATTAAAAGCTTTGAATCTATAGCTTTCTGTTGTTCATTTTCTTCTAACCAATTATCTGCATTTTGAATAACTTCAGGAAGTATTGCCAGAATTTGGTCTCTGAAATAAAGTAAACGATGAGCACACAGAAGTTTGTTGGTGTTTTTGATATATTTAAAAGCGGATGTTCTCCACAAGATAATTAATAATTTAAACACAATATGGGGAAATTTTAATTAAAATTTTCTAATGCCTAACAACGTAACATTAATCTATAAATTATGTACAGTTATAATGTATAAGGTGCGCTAATGTTCGTATACGTAATATTTTAAAGGTTACTTTGCGACCAAAATAGAAAAGCTTTCGTATGGTGGCGTGCAAGTTCAATATAAACTTGATGTATCAAGGTAATCTTATTACATGTATAAAAGAATATCTCAGATAGAACACGAAGAATATTTTTTTAATAGATAATAAAAATATACATTATAACTAAAAAGGAACATCGACAGCTTAATAAAAACACCGACACTTAACAAAAACCATAGACCCTGAGTATCTTTTTCTCTCTTTTTTCTATTGTTGAATTCGGCAACAATACTACAACTTACAAAAACATTCGTAAAATTTGCGAAAAAAAGGATACGGTTCGTGAAAAATTTAGATAGTCACAATAAGAGGTATTTGTGTAGAGTTCGTTCGACTATTATCTCTACACTCGTATTCAGTTGGGTGGGGACGACGTAAAGATACGCCGCATATATTTATTGCTCCTTTAAATCCTAGGGAACGTATACGAACGAGATCATGTTTTGTCGTGGCCATATTATGTGCGCTATATCTAAACATTCAGTGGAGCGCAAAACTTCCTGGGTCTGCTATATCTCGATTGTAAAAGGAAATGTACCGTGCGAATATACTAAATGTTCATATTGGGTCGGTGTGAGGTTTGTGTGAGCATTGGGGATACATGTTTATGTCATATCCATAGGTATCTATAAGAGTTTGTAATATACTTATTATATTGAAGTTTTCAAGCAAATGCCGCATAAAACGCCCTTGTATTTTATTCAAGTGTGTGTCGAAAAAATAAGCACAATGCGCGCTACGAATTTTCGAAATGAGAGATAAATCAAAGTTCGGAACATACTTACAGAAACTTAAAACATTTCAGCGCGGCGCTATTAAATTGCATCTGCAAATTGTGAAAAGTCGAGAGTGAAAGGGCAGGCCACTGCCTCAGTATTCTCGTTTTATGGTCAGAATATAATGTAATATTTATGATATAAATGATTAACGAATTTTACAAAAGCTACAATTATGTATCAATTTTGATGTATTTCTTATGGTTTTAATTACTTTTTGTAACTTGGGATGCCTAAAATATATAAAAAACTTTATTTGTATAATAATAATAATTTGAACAGCGATTTTTATCCACCAATACGACTAGGTTTTTAATTAAATGTGTACACAAAATGGTAAAATTATGATTTTAAAACTATACTATATTACTAAAAGAATACTAAATTCTTACGTGACTTCAGTCGCAGTGTGTTTAAGTTCCCGCACCCTGACTGCGAGCATCGCCCGCGCTGCACGTACATGGCGCGTCCCACGACGCCGTCGCCCGCCACCCCACTCCACCAGGGGGTCGTACACGAACGCCTCTAACAGCGTCAGTAGGGTTTCACGCCCGCGACGCATCGTCCGGATCACATGTTCGCAGGCTAGCCGGAATATGCCCTGTGGGACGAACAATAAAACATGTTACAATGGAAACAAATTATTATTTTTTAAATTTATATAAAAGAGGCCAACTGTTCTGTTGTTATTATAATCTTATATGGCGTTTTATCTGTGAGAAATAGGTAAAGTGTTTTCCGAAAGAATACCTTATAAAGAATAGATACCTTTTTAATATACAGGTTTAAAAAAACAAAAAGGTATCTAATTTAAAATGACCATAGGTAGTATAATATCTAAAAATATACACTTTGGAGTGTGTTGATATTTTGCATAAGGTAGTGACTTGAATCGACTTAAGTAATGTATAATTATGTATTAATACCGCGAGAGTAGTCTCTTATAAACTTTAAGCACCTCGAGGGCGATATAATTCTTTTTAAAGTAAGTTATAAGTGTTTCATAAGTTTTGAGTTCAACAATATAAATAACATTGACAGTGGAATGTCAAAGCTTCCAATCCAGAGCACTAGGGCGTGCTAACGTTCTTCTGGATCGTTTTAGTACTTCAATTAGGGATCTTCCATTAGTGGTACAGAATACAGATAGCAGGCCACTTGTTAATTATATCCGGCCGGAACCATCTGATAAATTGAAACTATGTCGTCTATATCTGGCACTATTAAATTAATTTGGCTTGAAGTTTGATGATTTACTGACAAACCAAAGTTACTGTTTTTTACAGAGCTGTGCAGTAGATTTTCACAGTGCGATGCAAGTTTATAAAATGCCGTCCTTGGGGTGATTTTCGTTACAATTCCGTAGCTAAAAGGTAGTAGTACTATGTATTAGATGTCTAAAAAGGCCGCCCCAAATTTGAACCGCCTAATACGGCCGCATCTTTGCATCATAGTACCACATGCCACCGCATTAATATTTTAAAAAATGTAATTTTATATAAGTTTGTGGTTTTACCTGCAATAAGAGATAAATAATAAAATTAAATATATATTGCTTATTATGTACAAAAATTGTGTATTATAGAAATGATTCCTAGAGAAAATTTAATTTGCCAATACTTTACAAAACAAAGTATTTTAATAACGTTTACTTATAGCTGAACCAAATGTATATATTATACATTCAGTATTCACGGAGCAAAAACAGTTTAGTTACCAAATAGAATATTTGAGTAATGGCATGACGGAGGCAGTCGGCCTAGGTTTCATCCCCCGAGACGAGCCCGTCCAAGAAATACTATACTCTAATATTATCATACTTTGGACATTTTATATGTTTACTTAGTTATATCGATGTGGAAAGCGTCGAGGGGCCGTAGAGTGTGGTCTGAAGTTTAACTTGCGTCCAAGTTTCTTTTCTATAATGTAACTCTTACCAATCTAACCTTGATATTGTTAAACTAAATTATAAAATTGTTTTGAATACTATCTTAGGTTTGCGCAAGTATAATATTTTAAATGAATTCAAATTTTATGACGGATGTATATTATATATAACTTAATCCCTGTCCCTGTCCATATCCAGTACTGTCCAGTCCCTCCTACGACAATTTTATCTGCAAAGCATTTGAAACGTAAGGAGTGTATGTTTTTTGCACACGATAATTTCGGTAATTGGTTTATTGTCTTAATACATTTATAATAATTTAAATTATTATTTTTAAATACATATATGTAATTATCATAATATATACTTACGAGAGATAAAATAATTTATCCACTCCTTGTTTCTAAGCATCTCTTTAGGAACTGACATCTCGGTTATTCAAAGCGAATTCTCAGGAATAGGTAAGTTACCCGAGAATGTACGCGACAAATGTACGGCCTGAGCAAGAGGCATTCATTCGGTTATTTAGTACGTGCCTAACATCACATACGCTGCTTTGTCTCTAAGAGGTTTATTGGCTAAGCTTGGCATTTTACAAGAATCAAACTCGAGATGAGTTGTATGAATATAAATGAGCCTCGGCGTCTCTATTCAAAGTAAATATTTGAGAAGTTTTATGAATAATTTATAAATACAATATAGTATGTAAATAAGATTAATATTGAGTACAGTGTTAATTGAAATAGAATCTATAACTTAATTGTTTTAGCTAATTCTGAATGGTCTCAAAATTATGTTTTATAAGAAATAAGTAACAAGTTAGAATTAACTTTGCATATCTCAAATCTTAACAAAATCGGTATCAAATTTTATATATAAACAACTAATCGTTTTTATTTATATATGTGTTGGGACATTATTACAACAACGCCATCCAGTTCCGTGGTAAGCTACGAGGTTTGTGTTACGGATACCAGATAGTTGATATACTACACAATATATATACATTTTAAATACATACATGTAATAAATATAAACACCCATGACCGGAGTACAAACATTCGTGCTCAACAACTTGGGACTCGAACCTGCGACCGCTGGCGCAGAAAGTAGGGTCACTACCAACTGAGCCAAACATGTCGTACGTGTACATCTCAAAACGCTGTTAGCTGGATACATAATATTATCATTTATCACCATATATCATAAATCTTTCATACGTATATTATATACCTCTGTAACGTAGTGAAAACCTTTTAAGACAAATTTATCCATGATAGATTAGCTTTATAATTAGTAGTTAGTCCCTAAACTGCCAAGATTGTATTACAAATAATATCGCAAGTCACCGATTGGTTGTTGCCAAGCCACATTAATCGAGCCTTAAAGACTGTGGTATTAGACGATAAGGAAATAATGCGAGTGTATTTAAAACAAAGTATGTCTATCAATGAACTATGAGTTAGTCTACCTTAATTATAACAATTTGCTGCTCTTTCTTAAGAACATTGAAATTAAATTAACTTAGTGATGAGGGGTAAAGGGAATGATATATTTCTATGTAAGAGATATAGTAGCAAGGTATTTTCTAGCTTTGACAGAAATCTTCAAATCCTAGAATTTACTTCAGCCATTCCCTCACATTAATTAAACTGAAATAAAAATAAAAAAATATAAAATATTTTTGTATGTATGTAGTGAAGGTAATTATTACAGGCGTTATGAACACTGTCGTGTGAACATTGACGCGATCTAATACGAGCTAGCGACGACATTAACGTCATCTACCTGCATTATTTGTCTTAATCCCGCGGGTCAAGGCAAGCCTTGTTGTTTTACGCAATACAGACTTTCCTTTGTTTCAATTCAATATGAATTGAAACAAAGGCGTTTTAGACGACCATCAATTGCAGTGTTTTTTCTATGATAGGTACCTATATAAAAATATGAAATAAAAAACAAAATTCATATTGTGTTTTCTTTATACACAAATATTATGAAGTCTGATTATTATTATTGTTCCATAGTTCAATAAGAAGTACCTATTCAACTTTTTTTAATCGGATTATAGTCAACAAAGCTGGTCAAGTGCGAGTTGGCGGACTGCATATGTCTTTCGAATACTTGGTACTATGTTTCTTTCGCCGTATGACAAGTAATAATCATGTTGGAAATTATTCGCACATTAAAATATCAGAGGTGCAAGGCCCGGGAGTTGAACTCGCTTCAGTCGGTTTCTCAAGCGCGCCACTTGGCTCTCACTATTTTAGTATTAATTAGTAACATTAGACTCTTCGTGTCTACGAAAATGTAAGACATAATATATTAATTAATAGGTAATTGAAAAATCTATCAGCATTTTTATAATTATAAAAACAAAAAGATTCACGACTGGCTTTTAATCCCAAAAGAAATTGAGTTGCTTTTTTATTCAAAAAATAAAATTGGATCTCTAAATAATACAGCTGGAAACAAACTTTGTAAGAGTAACTTAGAAGATAATTGTGATCTGAACGCTATTAGTGATCATTTGAGACGTGGCATTTACGATCTTGGGTTCGTAGAATCTAAAGATGATAAACCTTTTCTATTTTCTATTTTGTGTGTTTAATAAGTAAACTTATAAAATATGTTTTTAAACAAAGTTTAATATGTGGTAAGGTAATCTATACATATAATAAAACTGTAGAAAAGTCGTTTTTGTACATCAAAAAAAAATACAAAAAAAATAGCCAGGGTGTTAAAGGACAACCATAGAACCCATTTCCAGCATTTTTTGAATTTTTGTCTGTTTGTCTGTTTGTCTATTTGTCGGTTTGTCGGTTTGTCTGTTTATTTATCCGGGCATCACGTAAAATGTACGAAAGCAATGTAGATAACTTTTATACACAACGATTGAACGTAACTTTAAGTAACATTTAGTTTTTGTTTCATTGCGATCGGTTCAGTCTATCAAAAGATATTTGAGTTTAAAGTGAAGAAGTAGAGAAATTCCAGAAGTAAAATTAGGGCTATGTGCATTTGATCTCACAACTTCAAGTAACTTTTATACACAACAATATGTGCGTAAATTATAGTAACATTAAGTTTTTTGTTTCATAGTAATCAGTTCACACCTTATAAAAAATGAAAATTAATAAAATTATAATAGTGTTTCCGAAGTAAAATATTAAAACAGCGACATCTACGAGTATTCGAACTAGAGATCAACTGCGTGCAGTATTGTTTGATAGATGGCGTTGTGCGTGTGAAGTCATTTTCTGAATCGCGGTGTTAAGATTTTCCTTGAAAGAATGTCCTTCGCCCATGTCTGCCGGCAATCTTTGAGTTTTCAACCGACTTCCAAAAGGAGGAGGTTATCAATTCGTCTGTATTTTTTTTTAATGTTTGTTAGCTCATAACTTTGAACTGGGTGAACCGATTTTGATGATTCTTTTTTTATTTGAAAGGTAGTGAGTGCTTCCCGTTTGTCCCATTTTAATATTTTCCAGTTCTGACAATGGCATCCATGAGAAAACCATAAAAGTCTCAAATTTGCATTAAGTATTTGCGCGACAAATGGACGAATAACTCAATATCACGCCAACCGATTTCGATGATTCTTTTTTAATGGAAAGGATATACTTCAAGAGTAGTTTGGTAAGGTTCTGATGATGGGATCCATGACAAAGTATCGGAACTCTTCAATTCTTAGGAGCAAATTAACGATGCTCGGCCGAATCTTTTATAGGCTATATGGATATTTGAGTCACGTACCGTAACTGATGATGGAAGGTACAACTCCTCAACGGTTAGCAGTTTAAAGAAATTTTTTTCAATACGCAATTATGGACCGATAGTTGTATACTTTCAGGCTATAAGGTTTATCTCATAATAGAAGGTAAATTTTTATAGTCATTAACACAATACGTATCTACTTTCCGCTAAAAATTTAAAAATAAATTATTGTTAACAGAAAACAAAAACCGACTTCCAAACTTAATAAATCTAAACTAAAAAGTAGAAAATAATACTTTTAAGGACTTTGTTAATTTTGAAGTCGGTGCCAGCCAAAGCAAAATAACCCTAAATAGATACATATTTGATTAATCTATCAATTTGTAAACATAATCAAAATACCTGGCTGGCGCTGACTCCAAAATTAACAAAGTCCTAAAAAGTATTATTTTCTACTTTTTAGTTTAGATTTATTAAGTTTGGAAGTCGGTTTTTGTTTTGTAGGAGTCATTAAAGTTCTGTCTTTAAAGAGGTTTGTCTATGTAAAGGTATTGAATTAAATTGATAGTATCGTAAATCGTTCGTTCGTTAATTATTCATTATTTCGTTTTATCTTTCAAAAAATTTTGGTTAGTTAGATTCGGTCTTAATTTCGAAGTGCGAAGTAAATAATAACTTGCAATTTGAGTCAAGTAGTTTTATTTACTTCGTAGTTTGAAATTTTATTAGTCTTCATTCTCATTTTGAAAGTTTGTGTTGTTGTAAATTGTTGATTTATTTGGTTCAATATTTTATCTGTTTGGTTCAGTTTTTATTTTGAAAATGACTTCTAGAAAAAAACCAAACCTTTCGCAGCGTAGCCGAGATGCGAAAAGGAAGAGACTAAGTAGGTCCCAGGAATCAGAAGAAGATCGTGAAGTGAGGCTAACAGCAATTCGATTATCCGTTGCGGGGGTGGACCTAAGTATTGGATGCTTTTCTCATGGTCAACTATACGTAGCTCTTTCCCGCGTAAACAACCCCAATAACCTTTTTGTGTACGCTCCAGATGGTTCCACAGCCAATGTTGTTTATTAAGAAGCACTAGCATAAATAAAAAAAAATGATTTGTATCGGTATCCTCCAAAGGCGCTTCGCACTAAAAAATACATTGTTAAGTTCCGACATCCACGCGAACGAAGTCGCGGGCACAGCTAGTCATGAATAAAATAAGTTTTTATGTTGATAGATCAATAATCATTAAGGAGACAAAAAATAAATATTTCATATTATACAACAGAAATAACGTGTTTAATCTTACGAAATATACAATATAAAAAATAACATTTTCTGTAAGAACATAATATATGTATGTATGTATGTATCTACATTAACACAATAACAAAATAGTAGAAATAAAATAAATAACAAACTATCACTTAAATCACTGGAAAGAAGTCAGTAACATTTCATAAGAATTTTTGATATTTTGATAATAATTGATTTTTTAAATTCTCCAAATTCTCTTTTTAAGCGCCATTTTTTCTTATTCGAAATAGTCGATACCATCGAATCTATCTTAACTATATAAGCACATAAGTCATTTTTGTGCCCATCATCAAAGGCATTACAAGTCCGTACACTGTCTACATTATCATTCGGTCGGTCGGTTTCTAAATCACTAATCGGCGGTGTTCCCGAAACTGACATATTTGTGAACGAATCAATAAACTTTTTATTGGAGTGGTTATGCTTTTTCACCATCTTCAAGTACTCTTCAGATGAATACGTTGTCAGGAGATTATCTATAACAGCAGGTCTACAGCGAGATGAAACTTGGTTTTCGTAGGTATCCAGGTCGATTGGTGGACCCCATTTATAGTCTAAAGCACGGAAAGCTGCAGAATAGGTAGAGATTGAGATCCATTATCAACTACGCGTCGTTGTACGATTGGGTGTTTAATTGCAAATGATATCGATGTACGAAATTCAATTCACTTATATTTGATCTCCCACCTTATTAGCGTTATTACTTAATGTGTGTTTAAGATTAAATAGTTATGTCTTATCACGGTTAATTTTACGTAGTAATTACTGTAAATAATTGGTTAAAGGATTTGTTGAGGAAATTAATAAATTAATTTGAAGTATTAATGATTATATTAACCTTTTTTATTACATATTAATGTGTAAGGATTGATGTCGGGCTTAATTTATTAGTGTGCATTGTAATTTTCTACATCAAATACATACATATCCGACGCATATTCTTAAAAATAACTTAAATAACCCTAAGCTTTAGAATTTTGAGTTATTTATTGAGTGGGGTGTTAAAACATGAGGAATTAGCATAATGTTTAATGACAAAATTACATAGTTAAAAATTCGATTATATCCATTTTATAACGTAACTATGGTATATCACGTGATAGAGCGTGATAAAGGATTACTGGTCGATGTAGCTAAGGCCGACCTCGACACTAAACCGATTAGTACATAATATACATAAAATTGAAGTATTTGTTTGCAATTTTAAATTATCAGCTTTTCACCGAATGCATATTAAAGTATATACGATACTTACATTTTTTAAATATTTGCCTGTCTATCTCTCTGTTTGCTCCGGCTAATCACTGAAACGGCTGGACCGATTTTAACGGGACTCTCACTCGCAGATAGCTGAAGTTATAAGGAGTAACTAAGGATACTTTTATTTTATTAGAAATTTATACAAACCGTTTAATTTATTTTAACTTACGCTCAGCGAATCGGGCCGGGTTTGCTAGTAGCCATAATAATAATGTAACGTAATTAATAATTACCCAAAAAATATTACACGTAAAGCTTATAGTTAGCAACTTTCTAATTTTTATAGGTATTTTTTATAAAAAAGATATATTAAATTAATACTCAGTAAGTATAGCGAATGTAGTTTAGTGTAGTTTCTGAACCGTAACCGCCCTAATGATAGCTTAGAAATTTCCTCTTTCTCTGTAATTCACAAACAGCAGCGTGTAATTCCGTACCTTGGTGGTCTGCAAAATGAAACACGTGCCAATCTTCGATAGTCTTTAGTTCCTACCGTATGTACCTAATACATAATGCTGTGTATAATAAAATAGGATCATCAGGATTCGCCGATGGCCGATCTTATTGAGATAAGCCTTTAATTAGGAGATAGTGTAACTGTAGTAGGTGTGTTTGCGAGCGCAAATACTCCTAATTGTCATCACGCTTACAGCCCGATTTATTGTTGCCACATAATCGGTATGTTTAGCTACAAAATATGATGTACACTACCGTCCAAAAGTATTTGAACACCTGCATATTTCTATGTATCATCGAAATTAAGCATCAAAGATGTTTTTATTGTTTATAGTCCTGTAAAACGCAATGCCATAATGTTATGTAAACCAAAACATTGTCGACTATATTGATGATTTTATTTTTAGTCTTAAAAATAATAATTAGAAATTTCATTGCATTTAGAACTTTTTTCAATTTTTTTGTTCTATTAACTGTATACTCTTTGTATTCGTGCTTACGGGATTTTTTTTAATATTTTGATAAGTGCGTTATTTCATAAAATAGGTTTGCTTGAGTTATCTTGTCTTACTTCATTAAAAAGCGTGCTATAATAATATAAAGATTCATTTTATTTAAGTGAATGACAATTTTCGTTTATTTTTAAGCAAAATGGGTAAAACAAAAGAATATTCCAAAGTTATTAAAGGAATTATCATCGGTCTTTATAAATCAGGTAAAATTACTCGCGAAATTTCAAAACTCCAGAAGATGCCACTATCAACTGCAATCTACATTATCAAGAAATTTAAGACACAAGGCAGAACATCTAATAATTATCGTTCAGGCAGAACTAGAGTTACGACTTCGACTGAAGATTTGAACAAAGTGATGAAGAGCAAGTGCAATAGGAGCTTGACTGGACCCAAAATGGCCGCGGATTTTATTATAGGCCACAGTAAACCCGTGAGTCTCACTACAAAAAAAGAGGGTTGCTTGACGCTGGTCTGAAGTGGTGTAAAGCAATGTCAAACAAATGTCTCAAAACGATAAACAAGAAAAAGAGGCTTGGGTAGGCACGAGAATATCAGAATTGGACAATTGATGACTGGAAAAAAGTCCTCTGGAGCGACAAGTCCAAATTCGAAGTTTTTATTTCAAAGAGAAAAAGTTTGTTCGCCGTAGGCCTAATGACAGAGCATCAGAATCATGCATCTTTCCTTCAGTTACGCATGGCGGAGGATCTGTTATGGTTTGGGTCAGTTTTGGGGATTCTGCAATGGGCGACATTGATAGAATACAGGGAATATTGAAAAAAGAAGGTTACAGGCAAATATTGAAAAATCTTGTTGTTCCTGGTGGAACCCGTCTTATAGGTTCAGAGTTTGTTTTTCAGCATGATAATGATCCGAAGCATACATCTAAACTATGCCAGCAGATCTTGGTCCATAAAGAACAACAACACGTCTTTAAAAGTCATGAAATGGCCTCCACAGTCCTCAGACTTGAATACCATAGAGCTGCTGTGGGATGAACTAGGCAGACAAGTGAGGAAAAGTTCCTTACATCTCAAGAACACTTGTGGAGATTATTACAAGATCAATAGCAATAAATAAGCACATCAACATTAGAAAAAATAGCTTTCACGAATACCCAAAATTTGTCAGGCTATAATGAAACGCAAAGGAGGACATATTTACGAATCAAAATTATGACGATTTAGTGTCAAGCAGTTGTTAACCAACTATTTTGTAATTAATAACATTATAAATTAAATTTTAGAATGGAATAATAAAGTTTTATAACATTAAAATCTAGTTTCATAGGCATTTTGTAGGCGTTCAAATACTTTTGGACGGTAGTGTATATGTTTATTTAAGGTCAACAGGACAGAACACGCAACACAACAAGTGAGAAAAGGTGCAGAAGTCAATAATGCTATTAAAATATCTTAAGAAAAAATAACAACAATAACAATTTACGTAGTCCAAGACTCGAATCCAAAAGCTCTGTTCCAAGTATTGAAAAATTAGACCTTGAAAGATGAGCTGAAAACCTTAAAAAAATAAAACCTAAGATCTAAAGAACAATTATTTACAGTAAAAACATTTAGTATTTTCTTACGAAAGGTAAGGCAAAGAAGTATTGAAAATTCCACGGGGACGGCAAGTATGTCGACGTAATGAGGGCGTGTTGCGAATTCCACTTCAAAGTTAGCTAACAGGTAAATAGCGAGGGTTATTTTATATGAATTTCCAACAGCAGTTGCAAGAGAATTACAAAACGTAACTAAACACAAGCACGTAAATATTAAAACTTATTTCTGTTCTGTTCAAAGAAACGTAAGAAAAGAAGGATTTTTATTTGTTTATTATTTATTACAGTAATAAAAATAAATTACGAAGAAAATCTTTGCATTAAAGTCCGCAGAGAGAAGAATAGGGAGTAGTTAGTACTTAAGCGAAATAAAGTTAGGTTGCTAGTCTAGTGTTGCGAGTATACTCGTATATCAAAAATGTGCTCTTATCTGCTTAATTACGATACTATTTTTAAAACTAAATTAATGTCCGCAAATGAAATTGTTTTATTCATTGAATGATGAATCAATACGTCATTATCGTACAAAGCTCATTTAGTTTGATTCGATCCAAATCCGAATGTTTTAAACTGCAATAAAACTTGTAAATGCTACGCGATTACCATAGTCCGCATATCAATTTCCACGCCGACCGGACCATCCGCCGCGCTGATTAATTCAGCTCGTTTAATGAAATTAATGTTACATTTACACTCTCGTAGCGCCAGAGATATTTTAAGTTATAATAAAAATACAATTTGTTATAAATATAAATATGCAAATTATATTATGTATATGAAACATATTTGCACGAAATGTGAAATTGAATGAATATACATATACAAATCAGATGTGCATTATTTATTATGTTTGACGACACGTTTGGCTCAGTTGGTAGTGACCCTACTTTCTGCGCCAGTGGTCGAGGGTTCGAGTCCCGCTGGGGGCAATCGTTTATTGAGCACGAATGTTTGTACTCCAGTCATGGGTGTTTATATTTATAATATGTATGTATTTATAATTTATATATGTGTAGTATATCAACTATCTGGTATCCGCAACACAAGCACGTAACGTAGCTTACCACGGAACTAGATGGCGCTGTTGTAATAATGTCCCAAAAATACGTCCCAACAATACGTCCCAACAATACAATTTATGTGTAATTTTGAAGTCAGGCCTTTTAAGTAAGTGGCGCTGATTTCAAGATCCTTTTTTTATTTTTGACAACGCATATATTGTGGCAGAAAAATATTCTCATGGCGTGCTTACATGGAAAAAATACATTGGTTTTACTTAACATAACACTGAGCTAACCCTCGCTTTCTAATATTTAAGTATTCTAAAGGGATGATTTCCAGAATAATAACTATCCTATCTATAACTGTAGGCACTTCCACGGACTCAAACTATATTATTTAGTTTATCAATTACAAAAAAAAAACATACAACATATTACTAGCAAACGCGGCCCGCTTCGCTTACCGCGCCGCTTCGCTTCGCGTACATTAAAATAAATTAAACAGTACTTAATAAAATAAAAGTCTAAGTTACTCCTTATAACATTAGCTATCTCCAAATGAAAGTCCCGTCAAAATCTGTCCGTTTCAGAGAATTTAAGTCGGCTGATAAGAATTTCTAAAATTGTTTTTTTTTTCATGTTAATACCGTATATACTTTCATATGCATTTAGTGAAAAGCTGTTAATTTGGAATTAAAAACTTCAATTCTATTTATACTATGTACTGATGAAAAAAAAATATCTAAGTAAAGACACAACGGATTCTACTTCGGTATCTCTCAACAAATAGGTAAAATATCAAGATCTAATTAATATTGAAAACTATAGTTAAAATAAGTGTTTGTTTAGTTTAAAGCGCTTAATTTCTTTTAATAGTCTAACCACAGTCACAAAGGACGAGTTTTGCCGCTCCGTAGGGTTTTAGAAGTTTTGAAGCGTTCGTCGAGGTCACGACTCAGGTCTCAGCGTAACAAGGGTACAAGTTAGCGCTCACAACTCGCCGCAGCTAAGTTTTAATGAACTGTCGCCTGAGATCCTTTATAAAACACATCTATTCTTAAAGAGTTAGACGTTTTAATAGGCGAAGGTTATATTGCACATAGTTTGGTGCTAGTCTTATGTTACAGATATCACATTTTACACTCATTAATCACATTCATACTTGATATTATAAATGCGAAATCTAACTATGTATGTCTGCCTGTTACGTTTCCACAAATTCGCTGAACCAATTTTTATTATGGATCTTTCTGTTGCATAAGTAAAACCTGAATAATGGATGAGTAGGGAAGTTAAATAGGAAAGGAAAAATAAGTATAGGGAAACTTATCATTTTTAAAGTTCGCCTGTCGCTAGTTTACATTTGATTTATTGTAATATTTTACGGTCAAACGTGTGGAATATTTGTTGTTACTTTCTTCTTCTCCCAATTAAAGTAAATTAAAAGGAAATATTGGTTTAAAAATTGTACAACATACTTTTATCCTGCTTAGAAAGACAAGATCTTGGTGCTCTTACTCGCGAGAGCAAAAGTTATCGCTTACAAACTCGCGGCAAGCAAGTTTTAATGAACTGTCGCTGTCAACTAGCGGTTTATAAAACGTTAAGCGCGTCGATTACATCTGTAGAATTTCGTGTCTTCTCCATTCTACGTGACACTGGCGAAGTAATCTGTGCTCTACTGGCACGCTTGAAGCCATTATTAATAAGAGAATTGAATTGAATTGTAGATCTGTAGAAGAATCGATTTTTTTTTCTCAAAAATCATGTCATCAACACAGTGACAAAACTCAGGATATAATAAAGAAACAAATTAAGACAAAACTTTTAATTTCATATTTGTTGTAATTTACTGAAACTCTTAATATAAGGTCAATTTAATGGAGAAAAATATAAAATAAATGGATTTGAATTTTCAAACATGACTACGGCGTAGCTCAGCTACGTTGCTACGATCGCATTGAATAAGCTCGAGGTAGCTCTTTCATATTGCAGAATATAAAATTGCATCGCATTCAGACGTGAATCTTATACTATCTGTAGCAAAATTTTGTTGTTACTACAATAGTAAATTCGAACAAAATGTAATATGTCTGACAAGGACTTGAAAAGAAAACAGAATATGTAACTTCACATATCCAATCTTAATTCAATGTTTTTATATTTTAAATATAAAATGTACTGTGTTTTATTAAGAGATCAACATTTTCCCTATAGCGCAAGACAAGTGGGAATCATGTTGGAAATGAATCGCACGTGAAAATATCAGAAGCGTGTGACCCGGGATTGGAACCAGCTTCTCTCGGCTTTCTAACGAACGCGTGAACTGAACTACCACTGCCCATTTTAAATATTACAAGTCGTAAAAATATGCACAAACAACAATGCTAACAAACTTTTTTTTTAAGTTTGATTTTTAGTTCTTATTTAAATTTTACCAAAGTACTACAATATATAGCTTTATTATATTTTAATGAAACAATCGAGAGTTGTAAATTGACGGAAGTTTTAAAATAATTTAACGAGGCGTCACTGTTGGCAACGCTTCCAAATCTGTGACGAAGAGTTAAGGAAAAGTTACGAAGTTATTAATTTGTTTTGAAAAGTATGTGGTACTTTAAATGAAATAGGTATGTAAATGAAACTCAACATTTTCAAAAATATAACAATATGTACTTACTCGTACTTTAGTAACTGCCATTAACTAGTAACTAGTAAGATCGAGGATTCAAGTCCTGATTAGAGCCAAGTGGATCATTAACCTTTAATATTAAGTAATTCTTAGCAATTAGAGATAAGACAGTGGCAGAGTTTCACCCCTGGGCGTGGGTGGAAATATGAAACGCCGTTGACCTTCACAGATCGTATTGAATAGTTTTTCCAGCTGAGTAAGAAAGTGAATAGAATGGAAATTGCACTCGTATTTGAGCGTACACGACTGGTATTCTTGGATGCATCGTCGTAGTTCAAGCTTATCGGAAGGATATTATTATTATATTGAAAATCGTGTCTAAAATTAAAATAAGGTTCAAAGAAGACGAAGCTATACTCAAATACATTCTAATTGCCTCAAACACAAAACACGCGATACGCATATTTAGGCTTCAAAGAATTCAATTATGGAACATAAAGGCTTTTGAGAAAAGAGTAAAACTCATTACACCAACAGATTTGCTTTACAAAAGAGATCAGATACCTACGGGAATGATTAGATTGTTTAAACCTTAATGTAATCCGTCCGACGCACAAATTTCAAGATGCCATGGGTCAAAAATTTTCATGCAAGGGGGGAAAGCCCCTTCAATAAAAAAGTTACTACTACTAGACTATGTATGTGTCGACGAATCTTAATTTAGTTTACATATTAAACTAACAAAAGAAAAAAAATGTTAATGACGTGATATACGTATAATTTCAATCAAAAAACTAATAACAGTTATAAACTCTATTTGTACATTCAGTACTAAATAATTTATTATATTCTACATGCTACAATATACGTCGAACGGCCGATCGAGTTGCTATTATTTCTCACATGAGGGTTACGAGCATGTGGCTTGGTTGGTCGAACTATAGCTTTAATATTAAATTGGGTGTATTACAGTATAGTTGTGAGTTGGCTAGCGGAGTTATATCAATACATACATGTCTACGTTTTTTTTATTTATATATTCCATTAAATTACCTCTGAAAAAAAAGAAAAGGAACATAATGTAAACTCTCTCTTCTACATTCTCTATATTTTTATTATTTATGTATTATGCTTGTAAATCATTTAGACGACAGCCAAAAAACCTAAAAATTGAGGTTGTTATTATGCGTCTAATCACCAAAATCACGAAATCAATAATAACAAGAAGAAATAGCAGCTATGAAGCCGTTCGGTTTATAATTATTTTCATTCCTATTAAGTACGAAATACAATTTTTGTCAGAAGTTACAATTAAAAAATGACAATAGAATGAACGTTTGCAAAATGGTGTCCAAGACTCGTGTAAAATTACTTTTAATTTGGCGCGTCGTCACAATGCGGCGGCGGCGCGCGACACCGTGAGGTAAAAGTGTAAGTATTTCAAAGAATCCGTTTAATCTTAATAAAAGACCGGGAAACTGGATTCTGTAGGGGCGAGAGAGTAAAGAGGAAATTAGAAATGGTATTTACGGCGTTCTCTGTAAACAGAGTCGAGATGGGCAGACATAATTGAGATTTCACTTGAGCCATTCGGCTGGTAATTATTTCCGATTCAATCATGTAGTGGGTCAACATTCTTATATTATTAATGTACTAGCGGCTCAACCTCGCTTTGCTCGGATACGTCTTTAAGTACATCTTAAATAAACGGAATCCTAATGATTTTTCTAAAATAAAAGTAGTACTCCTTGTAACATCAGCTGCCAATGCAAGTCCTGTCAAAATCTGTTCTGTCTTATCGGAGTTTAGTCGGAACAAACAGACGGACGAAAAAAATAAATAAAAAAATTTGTGTGTGAAGTTATATACGGTACTTAATTGTTAATAATTTGATAATAAATGACCTTATAGCCCTCAAATACGTTATCTTATGTAGCATATTATATATAATTTCAAATACATTTTGTAAAAACTAAAAAGCTGTTATTTTGATATTACAAACAGACACTGCAATGTTATTTATTTGTATAGACTATTCCCTATAGCAAATCAACATTCTGAACTAAATTGTATCACGTGCGAAGTTTCACTGAAATGTTGAAAATGTAAAACTTATTTGAAAATTCATAAATATAGTGTTTGGCCGGGACATGTTTTTCATAAAAATTGCACTTTTTCTCTCCGAAAAAATAACTATTTATAGAAAGCTCACAATACAAGAATTCTATTTAAGCTTTAGAAGGAAATATAAATTGTATTCAATCTTGTTGGTCAGCCGCCTTAAATTAAAGTTATTATGATATTCGACACTATACACAGTTTGATTGAATAAAAACTAACTTAGCACTCAGCGACTATGTGACATCCTTTTATTAAAGAATTTTCCTCCATCAAAGTAACTATTTGTTTTAGAGATTACCTCCTACGTACACATTTAGTAACATTACCGTTAACTTTTATTTAGATTACAGAACACAAGCAGTACAACGAATAGTGTGTAACATACTCTTAAATTTCTCAAAGATTAAACAATGTTGAGATACCGATATCTTTTATTAAAACTGAGTACGGATCGTTCGGAAGCGCTGAGTTTATAGGCACTACGGAAAGCTTGCAAACGTGGAACCTAATATAGTGAAGTGCCTTCGATCACTTTTAGTATCTTATGATTGACTGGAATATTATCATTTATACGAGATATTTATGATTTCGTCCGCAGCCATTTATAGTCTTCTTTATGATAAAACAATTTTTAATAACAACACTTTCATTTAAATATTATATTGCGTAATTGCCTGGCAAAGCTAATCCTACAATCGATTTTATTATTTTTAAACCATTGATCTATATACTAGTATGTCAAAAATAAATAAGAATTTTACCTGTATTTTTTAAATAAAATTATATATATTCTATACGCTCTTAATTCTTTTTCAGACCATTACGAAATGTAAATTGAATATAGGACAAAATCGAAGGTTTCAGAATTGGTCACTTCGAAAGCTCTCGAAGACCCTACAATTTACTGTCGCCAGCACACATGAAAACCGATTGGAGTGCACTATTTCACTCGTTTACAACGTAACTTTATTTATATTGTATCGACAGAGTGTCTGTCCGAGACTCCAGTAATAGAAATCGTTTATCTCTATAAATAAAAAAGGACATTATCTGCAGACGATTTTAAGATTATATTTTCCATTCATAGAAGAACAAAGCAAACTATTTAGAAGCTACCTAATCGTTCGTTTTAATATATAGTTATGTAGGATCGAAAGATGCAAAGTAAAAACACTTCCGGAAACACTGTACATACATTTATTGTATTTAAAATTACAAATAATAATCCTTGCGCATTACGTTGTGGCGCCATTGTGACAAGACATGCGAATCTTCCCTTCTTTTATTCATTTCATGCATTCCATGTTTAAAATCCTATCATACGTCTGTTTTTACTATTAAATATATAATTACTTTGCATGCTCACATTGCAAATGTCAAGTATTAAATGTACACTTTAGATTATTAAATTAACTGCTAACATTGAATTATTTGTAATACTTTTTCCAATTTTACCAAAATACTATCTTTTGCCGGCGACAGCTTTGCTACCGGTGTATATTTTTTGATGTCAGCAATTTGACCTTTACAGTTATCTCGTTCGCAACCCTTGTCAGTTACTGCCATATCTTATTATATACATTTTGAATAAAATTTATGAAATAATATTTAGAGAGACCAGATTTCGCACTAGTAATAATACTGGTATCGACAATTGTAGTCATAATTAGGGCAAATTACTTTCTAGGTAACAACGTCCTTGTAATGACTAAGCCATTTAACAGTCTTTTGGGTAAACGCGTTCAGTTTTCTCAGCTCTTTCAAAAACCTGCACTCTAAGCTCGCAACATTATACTTTCTAAAAAAAAAGATACATATATTGTAAAGATATAATTATTGTTTCTTGTTACATTTGATAAAATTCCCATTGATGTCACAAAAAATGAAGGATTTTCATACAAACTTGCGAAAGCCCGTAGACCTCCTTAATCCGACCCTGTCGCAAATTCCGTTTTTAGTAAACGTATGCTAACTATAAGCTACGTCGCTGCCAAATTTTACTCTTATAAGTCGGTGTGCGGTTTACGATACTTCGTAATGAGTGAGGAATTTTTCGGTTTTATATATTTAGATTCCAAAATGAATGAGCTTAAGATCCAATCAAACTTCTATTCTAGGAACAGCTTCCTATTATGTATATTCGTAAATAACAATTACTAAGTGCCTTTTAAGAGCATTGTTACAAGAAATAATGAAGCTTTATTCGCTAAATAAAGCCAACATTACGAAGCTGTCGTTACGTGGACGCGGCACATGTTCTGAAGTGGCGCTCGACGTGGGTTGCGACCTTCTCTACAGACCTTGTGTACTGAATTTTTAAGATAATGTTTTCTTACTTTTACTCAGAAAAAAGGTCATAATGAAAATGTACAAATAAGTTTATGTGAAAAACACATTAGCTTTTTCTTACGTTAACGTGTTTTCCCTCATATATATGGATATGAATATTTCATGAAAATCCTGTTATGTTTAATCAAAGTGTCGTAATTATTAACGTAATACAGCGTCTCAAGTAAAATATTTATTTGGCAATAACACAGAAGAAAGTTATATAATGTGTACATCACCATTAATTACTAATTATTTATTAATAAGTTAATTAAGTAAATATTCTACTAGATACAGTAGGATAAAAGTAAAACATATTTGTACTTAGGAATTTTTCCGTAAAGGTCAACGGTTAAAATGAACTTATACGACGTAATTTGATTTGTAAAAGTTATAAGGTTAACAAAAAGGTGAAGATCTCGTTAACTGGCACTAACCTTGCTGAATTATAGATTTACAGTTGCCGTCTCGATTGGGAAATACACGTGGATGTCCTACGATCCCACGACGACCATATAATTATACCGAACAGTTGTAGGCTTCTTGATAGTCAATTAGATTGCTGTGAATTGTGAATTGATTATTATAAATAAATTTCACAGTATTGGATTTTGTAGCTTAAGTAACTGCAATAGGAATAATTTTTGAGACTCTAAATATTTCGTTTTTCGTGACTACTTTTGATGCAATCACAAGCAATTTGTATTTGATTTTTATACAAATTTTATATTTAAATTTTTTTTTTTATGGGACAAAGGGGGCAAACGGGCAGAAGGCTCACCTGATGGTAAGCGATCACCTCCGCCCATGGACATCTGCAACACCACAGGGCTCGCAGATGCGTTGCCAGCCTTTCAGGAAAGGGGGGGAGGTAGGAGGGAGAAGGACGGGAGTAGGGATGGGGAGTGGGCCTCCCGGACTCTCACTTACCGGACGAAACGCGACAGCATAGCTGCCACTTCACGCCGGTCTTCTGTGAGAGAGTGGTACAATACGGGGCGTGCCGGCCCATTCGGCTGCTACCCGAAGGTAACAAGCGTGGCACTACCACTTGAAAAACTTGTTTTGTAAAATAAAATAGATTTATTAACTTTTTGTACATCTAATAATTTTATCATATTACTTACTCTTACATATATTAATATATGATCTCGGAATGGAAAATAAATAATATTCAATATTATTATAATGTAAATATTGGCTCTTTATTTCTTATTCTTAAAGTTTCGAACCAAACGAATCTTACTTTTTTTGTGAATTCGCAGATATGTATTATTCAAGACAGAATACTTAACCAGCGTTGAAAAACGCAGAAAGAATAACAAAATGAACTATAAAATACTACATTGTACTATTCATAACTTGAGGCAAATAAATATAATAAGCTTAGCTACTTAAATACACTCATCTGTAACAAAGGTACCTTATAATATGATCAAAGCGGTTAAAAATGATAGGTATTCCCAACAGATTTACGTTATTCCCTTACAAATAAACTTTTTAAGTTATACAGGATTGTAAATCAAATAACTTTATCTCTACTAGCATTTTCTCGCGTTTCTGTCCATCTTTTTATTCAATTGAATGATATTTCTTCTACTAAATCGTAGTACGATATATATATAATAAGCTCCTACAATCTTTTTCTGTTCATAGCTATTAAAAAACACAATAAAAAACACAATAAAAAACATTATTTCATAAAAAACAAAGGCGAGCACTACTAGTCTAGTTACGTCACTGTATACAAATATAGATATTATTAAATAAAAAAGATTCACAAAGATAGGTGAAGTTACGGTTAACAAATTAATGTAATCATCTTGGCACGAAGGCATTCTAAAGAAGTGTAGATCATAATTACGTCTGACAATGCAACTGCACTGCACCCGCTCGTCGCTCGCTAATACTCGTACTTGAAAGTCGCGCTATTTGTTCTTACACAGTGTCCTACGTGGACGACTCAACGCGAACGCGATTGCGAAACGATCCGATGCGAATTTAATGCGGTGCGGAGCGATGCGGCTACTCTGTCCTACGTGCGCGCGAACCGTCCCCTCCGCGCCCTCCGCCGCCGTTTAAACATTTGTCATGGGCGGACGGAAGCTAATGTTGTTGGAAAATTCATATCTATACATATAATAAATCTGTAGAAGGGTCAATTCTGTACATTGAAAATATTGACGGTTCGATTTCGATGAAACTTGGTATAATTATACTTTATTATCCTGGGCATAAAATGGGATACTTTTTATCCTGGAAAAATACGTAGAAAAAAACAAATCTTAATTTTTATCATAGTTTGATTTTATCCTGTAGTCCACGCGATCGAAGTCGCGGGCACAGCTAGTCTTAAATATGAGATATTGAAGAAGTGTATAACTTTTATTCCTTTTGTCCCAGAATGTAGGACGTTCTTGGATAGCATTAATAAGAAGTTCTACTTCCGACATTAATTCAACAACAATTTTTGCTTGAAAAAAATATGGACGACGCGTACACTTCGCGCGAAAATATCAAGCCAACTGATCGCGTTCGCGTCAATTCGCGCCGCTCCGCACCGCACCCCACGTGCGTTTGGTCACATAGGCCACTTCAATAGGTTTCGAATGTTTGTTGTTTTCGCGCCGTGCCGCGCCGCTTCGCGTTCGCGTCTAGATCGCTCACGCAGGACGTCGCCTTATTCACGTTATAAGACTTATAAGGAATATTACAGACTTGTGTTTAAATAAACATAATGTTAATTAATTACAAAACTTTTTGTTCGTATTTGGACGTGATACTATTAACATTTGTGCGCGATTACTATATATTTAAGAATGTTATATAGTGCGTCACCATCTAATCTACAATATTCTATTATCAATTTTTTCATATTCAAATAAAGAATAAATAATTAGTTTTTACATTATTTCCTAATATAAATTTTGCACGGCTATGGATGGATATCCCTTCTATAAAAAAGGTATATGCTATGATAAAGGTGCAAGACCACGGATTTGAACTCGTATTTAGCATATATATAACCCGTCAAACAATACAACTATCAAAATATAAATTTAGCTTTAGATTAGCAAAAACATCACTCGATTGGCAACTGCCTGTTACTTAAGTTTATCTAGTGCCTATTCATTGTTACCCATAGTATAATGAACATACATACTCGTATATCAAAACAGACAAGACAATTTTGTAGCGTCGTGAGAAACATTCCTTTACTGCTCTTGAAGCTGCTAGGCTCCATTAGTCGTCATGAAACCAACACTGACTGATGGGCCGCTGCTTACAATATACCAACTCGCAAGAAGTTATTTTTAATGAGGCTCGGCTCTGTAGCGACATTGTGTGCGAGGAGTTATTTATATTATTATGGTGGAAGTTTTATATTATAAACATGTTTTACCAATTTCTCTGGGCAATAAAGGGTTTTAGTTTCCAGAGATGGGGAAAAATAACGAATAGAAATTCAATATAAAAAATATAACAAAACCTTTTCTTAAGCCGGGATACAAAGTAGATCATGTCACGTCTGACTAAATCATCTTTGCGGCAGAGAAAGGCACATAAAAAGCGATTTAACCATTCGAGAGATTAGTTAAAATAAAAAGTTAAGCGGACCGATAAAGCTTTTTAACGATTATTTAACATCTTTGACCCCGTTGAGTTTAATATGTGCCTAACGCATTAAGACATCACAAACTTATTATTTCAATACAAGATATTCACACTCGCTCCGTTCTTTCTTACAAAATACGTCAGTATTTCTCAGAGATTAATTATTTTTCCACCTTAAAATACATCCCATAAGTTGACCTGCAAATTCAGTTGTTACTTATCATATTATACAGATATTTTTTATCAAAACCTTTCAAGTGATGTTTTCGTCGGTCACAAACAGACAAAAATTCTCAAAACTTGATTCGGCATTTAAATTAATATTCAATGTACAGATTCGACTAAAATATTTTTATTATATGTATGGATTGTTAAAGTGTGGACAAATGTCTAAGACAGACATATGTAGTATAATTTTAAGTTTATAAATATTTAAGTAGGTAAGTCAAGTGATGAATGCCGTTTCATAAAGCCGGCATAACTATAACATTCTAATACGTGTAGTTACAAAGCCTTATCGAGGTCAGCATTTAAAAATTCATGAGTCTTTTGTGCCTCCTCTGCGTTCCAAGAGAAGGCTTATAAGCTTGTTATCTATTCAGGCTTCACAGAACAATGCGTAAGTTTCAGAACTTGATATGTTTTATTAATGCGCGTAGAATAATGACATCTCAGATGGTTTTCAATTTATTCATAAAGTTACATTTACTATATCTATATGTAAGTACATATGGTAAATATAACATCAAACAAATTTCATACCAGAGTTATAAACTTTAATTAAACTAAGAGCTTTATTCTCGGGCTTGGAAATGTATAATAGTCAAAAGTTGTAATTTGTTGCGTATTCTTTATACATTAAAATTTTAACCAGTATGAAACAAACATGTTATTTTACTTATACAACTTTAGTAAGCCCATTTAATTATCCTTTGTAAAAGGATGTAGTATGGATACTGTCATAGTAGCGGCGCGTCAAGCTCTTTATATCTCCTATTGTCTCCCGAACAGTATTAAAGTTTGCGAGAAAGCTTGAAAGCCTCTTTATTCTTTGTATACTTGAGTCAGACGGTGGAAAACACAATATTTATACAGTTTTCAATACAGAAAATGATAATTAGCAATTATTTTTTAGATATGCGTAATTTTTTTTTATGGGACTAAGGGGGCAAACGGGCAAGAGGCTCACCTGATGGAAAGTGATTACCTCCGCCCATGGACATCTGTAACTGCTTGCAGATGCGTTGCCGGCCTTTCAGGAAAGGGAGGGAGGGAGAGGAAGGGAGGAGGGAGTGAGGGGGGAAGGGAGGAGGGATGGGGAGTGGGCCTCCCGGACTCTCACTTACCGGACGAAACGCGACAGCATAGCTGTCACTTCACGCCGGTTTCCTGTGAGAGAGTGGTACTATACGGGGCGTGCCGGCCCATTCAGCTGCTACCCGAAAGTAACAAGCATGGCACTACCACATATGTGATTGTTTTATGATAATAAAATAATTATAAACGACTCCTTGTATTTTCTGTAAAACTATATACTCGCGTGTATGTTGCAAGGCCGGCACTAGTGCAGCATCTTGATTGCGACAACGTTAGAAGTAGATTGTGCCAATCAAATGTATTTACTTACGTCACTTAGCGATATTATCGCCGTTCTCGTAATACATATTTCATTTAAAAATTAAATAGAAATGTAGTATACACCTATATACATATTATACATATGCATTACATATGCACTTGGCACGTAATGCATTTATAATACAACATTTCCACATCAGACGAACTATTGGTTTAATCTTTGATGATTTTTATCGTACACAGTTTTACGTTACATGAATAAAACACATAATTCCCGGTGTTACGAATTGGCATCGCGTCTACGAAGCCATTTCAGTACTTTTGATCTCGTCGGAGTCTAATAAGTCACGTGCCAGTCCCACTCATCCCGCACTGCCGAGAAAACCTCGATTTAATGAATATATACATTATTGTGATTGCCTCGCACTTTCTTACGTCGGTGAATCTAAATAACGCCATTTTCTGCTTTTTTACTTTCAGCTTCTTACACTATAAATAATAATCGTATATTGAGCTTCTTAACGTACAAAGTTTAGTTTTAAAGCGTGTATACATTACTGTATCCAATAAAAGTTATAACATTAAAGGCTTTCCTTTTACACACGCCACGGTTATTGTTCCAAACGGTATGCGAAGAAAACACTGAGATCGACTAAGAGTCTTCTTCAAATTTAATTTTATTGTGAGAGTTAGAGCTCCTTAATCCGTCCTGTCTAGTCAACATCCTTGCACATTCTGTATGGAGTTGCAAATTTGAATAATGCAACGTAATTCCTTCCAAGACCGGAGTGCAAGAAAAATTGTAAGCATTTCTCATGCAAATCAAACTTTTGAAGGTTGATTATACTAGTGGTCGCCCTGTGGTCGAAATTCGGCCATTATTAATAAGTAATATAATATATATTGTAATAAATGAATTTATTATGGTTATGTTTGATATTCAGTGTATCAATACATGGGAGCGTGTGTAGTTTTTTTATCGATTTAATAAAAAAATTAAAAATTAGCATTCTGCACTCCTTCTCTATATAATTAGTTATTTTGACATTATAGCTAGCTTTTGCCATCACCCACACTTGAATAGTAAAAACGCCAGATATCCACTAATTCTATTCGGAATTAAAAATAACTCCAGAATTAACTTTAATTTATATTAACAACAAAATTTTACTTTGTTCTTATCTTCACTATATACCTTCTACGATATTGCGTAATTCAGTTTCAATGCAGTTTTCTCATGAAGGTTATCTCAGTCTAGACGTCTTGGTTACTTGTAAGTGAAGTTTTCAATTAATTTAAGTTTTAAAAGTATAAGGGAACTAGTTAATATATTCTAAAGTTATAATATAACAGACGTTCTACTACGTAAATATAACTTATCGGGATTAATTTAAAAATCTGTGCATGAATATTTTTTCGAAAATTCAATTGAAATAGTCATTATTTACGATAGGCCGAATCTATCGTTTTATATTTTAAATCTGTCAATCTATCTGTGACCGCATCACGAAAAACCCCTGGATAGATTTTAATTTTTAATGTTTGGTATGATGACAGCTGGTGACCTACGAGTAAGTCGTAATATAGTATACTCATTTGTCTTTCCGACCATTTATCAGGTAAAATATGTTAGTTAATGACAAACTGTAAAGTTCAGGAGATAAGACACTCTAAGTCCGAGTTAAGCAGTTAGTTTGTAAACTCGCAATTAAAGCTCGCGTCCAACATAATAAGAATCGAAGGCTACATGGAAAGCAATAACAACGAATGACGCAATTAAAGTTTATGGTCTGTCGTCAACAGCGAAGCAATAAGAAGATCCTTTATTCATAAATTGCCCGCAGTAACATTCAATCCGTGACATCGTTAAATCTATATTTAGAAACTTGATAAGTATTAATTATCTGTATAAATAACAATGAATCGCTATTCATTATTAAAAGTGAATATGAAATTCACAAGGTGTTAGCGTATTCGCTACGTAGAAGCGTAGTAGCTACGAGTAGTTGTGTAAGCTTAATTTTAATATAATTTATGCTGAAAGTGTTGTAGGACCTACTTCAGACCAAACTTTTATTTTTCAACTCATCTTGATTTTATATGTATAGATTTCTCAAAAAAAGTATTCTATATTATGAAAAGGTAACTTTTAACATATCATACTAAGCATAATAATAATCTATCCAGTGGTTTTTTGTGGTGCATCTCTCCTTTTGGCTTCTATTCACATGCTAATTAAGTAATACTAATAAGTGTAGTGTAGTGACAATTCCAGTAGATTAAAAGAGTTTAGACCAAATGAAACTTCTCCAAAGCACATTTACTGCTGCATTTTGCGCAATAAAAGGTGCGATTTACAAAAGCTCTATCCAACGAATATAAACAAGCGTAACACTCGCCAGAAGGGGGTAACAACCGTATCGCAACACATAGGAAGTCTTGCTCATTAGCGAGACGCTCTTGACCCGTTTCGGAAGTCGAGGGCGGGTTTCGCAAATATTGAAAGCAAGGACAACTTAGTTAAGAAACGAATTACTAATTTTAATCTGGTAATTTTCTTAATATGTAAGTAATATTGAAGAAGGTTCTGCATTTCCGATGCAATAAGTGAGCACTTCGAGGGTTACACGTCGGTCCAGATACCAATCTATAATATTTTCGCCAAAGTTGACCTGACACAGTTCTTGGCAGAAAAAACATTGTCAAGTTTTGTTCGTATTGCAACATGTTACATGCAAGTGTTTGTTATGAGAATTATATATTTTTGATTTTATTAATCAAATACCTATATAATATCAAAAAGCGTATACATTTATAAATCGTCAATATTAAATCTAGTCTTGTCTATTATCTAATCGGCTTATTCGTAACCCGACCAACCGATGATCTTCAATTTCATATTTCTATCCACACTACACAATTCGATTGCCAATCTAGTCAAATTGGTCATAAAATTGTATCGTGTGGAAGTCGTTTTATTCTATATACACTCCATCACATTGTAATTTACAATACGTATTTTTTTACAAATACTAAATACTTTCATATTTTAATTTTTTTTTAAATTAAAATATTATTAGATTGATCAAATTTACAACAGCAATTTAGAGTTCTTACTAATGAGCTATGAAACATTATTAAACTACTCGTAACAATGTGTTTATGATTAACCTTCAATATATGTTTACTCGTATGTAGCGTTAATCCATCGAGAACCGCTAGCTTGTTACAATATCGACAAACAATTATTATTCTACGTATTAATTAACGCCACACACGTAGGTCTTGACTTAGGTCAAACACAAGCACTAATTACGTAGACCGCAGCTGTTGTATGCATCTTAAGATAACATTTGAGCGTTGTTACGGATTATGAGCAACTTGCGTGACAAGGACATACGATATAACTAACACGATTATGAAAGATGTGTTTTGTGTTGAAACAGTATTTAGTTCGTCGCCGAAGGTTACAAGTTCGGTTTCCCTTAATTTAAGCATCTACACAAGTCTCACGTAGGTAGTGCTTAAAGCCACACCGTGTCGTTATCTTCCAAAACCACTTTAAGTATGAAAATAATACGTTTGAATATGTTTTAGTTAGAAAATCAACAGACTTCAATTATTTATGTTATTTATTTGGATATTTTTGACGATTTGTAATTTTAAATTAGAACGTATATGGATTGTAAAATCGCATTACCGCCGACTGTCTAGGGAGTCACTTATTAGGGTTAACACAGACGTACTTCTTGGTCTAAACAGATTAAGCTGCACTTACCTGCTGGACTCACGAGCTAATGTAATTAGAGTTTGCTTTTAAGGAATATATAGTAGCGGCTATTCATACTTAATATGGTTTGAGGTCACTTAAAATTAACAATGATCAAAAAGCTCTATATCCTTATATAAATAATAATCGTAATAATATTAAACAAATAAGTAGAGTATAATAGTTTACATATCGACAAAAAAATAACATTAAACCTGTTTACATAATATCATGTTGGTTTGATAATAATCTATCGTATTTGTATGCCTCACACTGTCGTAGCTTCACATAATGTATTCTTTTCATTAATCATTTTACAGAAATAAATGAATATTTTATACATGAGTATAAAGAAAAATTCTAAAAACAGAATGGTAAATGTCCATCTACGCTAGATGTTTGAACCACAACACTACGTAGACATAACTGTGATGCTTTGCGTTTCGTAGCTCACGTAGGCTTGCGTAGCAAATACCAAATTTCGATTGACGTAGAAGCAACGTCTTACATTTTGATACATATTACGCTACGACACTACGAGAGCAACCTTAAAGCAATGTGGTATTTATACTTGTACAAACTGTTTACTTTTATCCAAATTCGTCTCATCGTTTTAACTTGAAATATTGAAGACAAACAAACAACCATACATACATATAGTAATTTTATTTCTATTTATAATAGTAGTGTAATTTAATAAGAAATGTATAAGTTGTAAGTTATTCCCAGATGGATCAAACCTCTAAATGTCCATAACACTTGAATTTAAGCAGAGGGATGGAGTTTACATGATGCCGCCTCAAGGGTACATTGCTGACTTACACGTGTCTCAATTTACTTCTGAAGCGATGTTCAGTTAACGTTAAACTCGCTATTTTGTGAGAATTAATCCATTTTACTGAACAATAGGCATTATTTCTCCGTGATAGTCAAGATTCCACTCAAAAGTAATGTAATTATTAAAATTGTGTTTGCTATTCTATTATTATAATAATTACTTTAGGAGAGTTTGCTTTTATTTTCAATAAAATCTATTTCAAAGCATGAGAGAGATATATTTTTGATAACTTTTTTTATTTATTATTTAGAGTAAAAATAACATTATACAAAAATTGTATTTACGGGTATCTTTTCTTTTTAGCGAGTATTTTCTTCGATTACTTTAAGATGCAAAAAATAATCGATTTTTTAATTATCTGCATTGTCATTGGCATAATAATATAATACATAAAATAAATATATAAATATCGTAACCAAAACACCAATGCGCAATGTAGTCTATCGTAGAGTCAACAAAAACTGAAATATTAGCAAAACGTTGTTTGTAATTGTTCTATCGTTTCCACAAAACAAACTACTAATAATAAATCAATGTCGTTCATAAGGTGACGCTGCGGTAAACATTCATAACTCACGTGTCAGTTGATATTAAAACCAAATGGATCTGAGCGATCAAAACTTTAACATTATACAACGTGCAAATATTTAAAAAAAATAATGCACATAATGAAAGAATCACATAAAAGAAATTACCGCCGAGGGCCATTCTGTCTATACGTATGTACCAACTAATCTCGAAAATTATATTAGGAATTTGGATTCAGATTATGCTACGAGTATGAAGAGAATGTTGTGTATTTGAAATCACTAAATAGTAAGTACCGTCGTATCTTATTAATATTATAAATGCGAAAGTAGCTCTGTCTGGCTGTCTGTCCGTATGACTGGCGATTTCACGCCAAAACACTGAACTGATTTAAATGAAATTTGGTACACAGATAGTCAAGAGCCTGAGAAACGACATAGGCTACTTTTCAAGGCGAAAGATGGACTGTAAGAGTTTGAAATAGAGGATGTAAGTTTGTATGGAAATTACGTCATTATTAAAGCTGGAATCTTGAAACTTATTTTTTGGCTTTTGATTTAGAGTTTGTAAAAAATATTTACTAAAGGGGGTACCCAGGAATGAACCCGAGCAAAGCGAGGGTGAGTCGCTAGTAAATAGTATAGGAAGTATAGGAAGGAAACGCCTTTTATAGTGAGTCTTTAATTTATATAGTTTAAGAGACACTAAAACTAAAACCGTGATCTTCACGTAAATTTTATATTGGGAAATAATACTAAATAGAAATATAAACCAATATGGCGGGGGCTACTCAACGTATTCTCAATCTCCTTTAAGACGCTCCTATTTAAGCTCTACTATTAATCGGTTTCCATGCTACATTAGTGTATTAAACGATCATATTGAGCGCCGTTACAGCTTGAGCGTGTGATGTGTGGGCGTCATTAGACTACATTCAAAAGATACTATTTGCGACTGCAGTTTATCATGATCAGAACTTTAAACACAATCTTCATGGATATATAGGTAGGTATTCGATTTATATTTTCGTTTCTTACTTCAATGCAATTCTCTTACTTAAACTTGATTACAAGGTAACTTTCTAAGTTTTACGCGATTTTTTTTAAATTTTAATAAAACTATCTTTTCGGATTTTTTGGCAGCATCCGAAACGCCGGGAACTAAAAATCTAAATAAATCCGCGAAAATATCCAAAAATATAATTTTATTTAGTAAGTTACAGAGCCTTGACATTTAAGGACAGATACTACGAGTACTAACTTGAGACTTAACTAACGATGTATAAATCATTGCGTCAATCCTGATATACCTCCAAAACTAAAATCGAAATCCCAAAATAGCACAAAAACAAACAAAACTATCAATGAAATTAATAAATCAATCATACTCTTCAAAGTTTCCATAGAGAAGGTCATAATAATAATTTAACAGTAACATTTCCAACAATGGGTGTTGAATTATTCGATTAAACTCAATAGCGCGTTCGAAATGCATATAGTTGGCTCCAGCTTTGGATATCACTGTTTCCACACCGCTAGCTCGTCATTATGAGAAAGCGAAGCGAAGTGCACACTACTGTTCAATGACTATGGCGTAGCTATTGTAGAGTTTATAGAGCTTATAATTTCAAATAGAACTGCATGTATGAGTGCTAACTAACACCTGCCAAGGGTTAGGTTTAACTGAATAGTGATTTATGTTATCCGGAAATACTTATCAATAACCTTCAGCTTTTGTCGAATATCATTGTTTCTTTTTGAGAGCTTTTCTGCACATTATTATAAAAAATAAATCTACTTCGGAAAAAAAGTAATATCTAGAATCTAGATAGTGATGTGGTAGAATATATTACTCTTCATTTTGACGCATTTTTTAAAAAATATTAAAATGTCAAAGATTTTAAAAATCAGAGCACGCATTTCAATGCCGGTTCGACAGTGAAAGTTGGCAGAGCTTCCACTTTCATAAGCTCTTTATACGAGTATGTTTATGTTCTACTTACTGTCTTCCACGCATTTAATATAGATCAAAACTTTTCTGTATAGGTTATGTAGCATTTTATAGATAATAAAATATCGAGGTCAAAGCTTTACGTTGTACCTAAATTGTCTCAGAAAATGTGTTTAACAGATGTTAGGCTCATGTTTAGTTGCCATAGACTTACCCGCAGGCGAGTTGTACTTACACGCTTTGTCTTAGCAAACGTTGGCTTAACAATTTCAGTAAAGGAAAACTAGTTACTCATTTTAGGTGTATGTTTTAATTGTAGTGAATTTTTCAGGATCCTTTCTATTAAAAATAGGTTATAAAAGCTTGAGTCCATTATTCCCTTCACTTAAGCAACGAGAGAAAAACATTTTACTATGCACTTATAAGTCATCTGGCCTAATAATATATGACAGTTTCGTTTTCATCAATGCAAAGGCAAGACAACACAACATAAGAATGTCATAGAAATAATTATATACTTACTTTTTTTACGGTACAAAAGCCCCACAAACGTATCATAGTAACAAAATTTAACCGACGCCAAATGTTGAATTAGCATGGAAAACAGATTCGCGTAAGCAGACGATGATAATTTAAAAGTTTTGTCCGAGACTTATTCAGAATGGCTAATCTATTCATCCTAATCTTTTCATTCATCCCCAGAGAGTTGTCAAAAACATTAATTGATTCCAACAAAAGGACCTGCTGCGAAATTTTGGTAACTTTCCGCAAGTTAGTAATTTATATTAATTGGGAATTAACCTGCGACTTACCTTTGCCTATGCCTTTGGGGCTTTTTACTTACTAAATACATGATATCTACTGGCACGTCTTACGAGTAGCTCTGAAACTTGTAACATACCTGAAAGATAGAGAAGATATTTATTTATTTTTACTTTAATAATTATTTTATTAATGAAAATATATAGTAATTATTTTTACATGTAGTGTTAGCTTTTATATGATTTTTAAAAGCAAATCATATATTACATTAGTTAAATATATTTAACTGTAACCCACGTAAAATTCGCTGGCAAAAGTTTGCTCTCACTTTCACTTTTATAGAAGCATATTCTACTTTATGGCTTAGAAAACGTTAGAATATTAAGTTTTTTACTTAAAATTTATGTAAATTTTTGAAAAATTTATGTGAATGTTCACCGATGTCTTAAAAGTTTAGTACTGCTTACTACTGGAATATTGGAGGGATATAATTTGCAATTGAAAATTGCTCCGTAAAATTCAAAAGAAACTTTCATTCATATAAAAATTGCAGTTCATATTCAAACTCAAACTAAAACAAAGTAAGGCGAACAAGCCTTGGGTACATTAAAGTCTTTGACAGGCGACTATTTTCATAAACACAATATATTTAGTTATATTGCAACGGTCTATAAATGTTTTTTTAAGTAGTTTGCGGACAGAGGCTTTATTATAATATTTCTATTAAATTGCCACGTTGGCCTAAAATGTATATGCTATCATGGACTACGGCCTAATATTCTGATATTGAAGGGTGGCCCGTGCCCAGTAGTGGGACGTTAAAAAGAGCTGAATAAAGCTACAGACCCCGGGGTTCTGGGTTTGAGTCCCATGCATCCCATGCATCCCTGGGGTTCAAGGGTTGAGTACATTTATGGATATAATCACACTAAAGTTATTCAAATTCAATCATAGAAAAATATTAGCCTTTACAAAAATGTTTGAATGTGGGATTACAATTTCAACTTTCAGTATTTACGTTTCAGTATACTTTATTACTATGGAAACTTAGAAGTTAATTAGCTGCCCAAAATAAGAATAAATAATAATTTATTAAAATTATTGTAATTCATTTTAATAAAATGAAAATATACGCAATCTACTTTAACAGGTTTTGTAAACAGATAACAAAGAATACCTAATTGTCATCCCATACTTTCCAGGAATCGTGAGAATTATATTTTCTACGCGACATTGGCGAAGTCAACTGTGCCCAATCGGCACTCATGGAAGCCATTAAAAGAAATAATTGAGAATTATATTTCTCAGTATTCAAAAGTTTTAGTTCTGTATAAACAAATTACCCTCTGTTTTATAATAATATTATTATTAGTACGTAAAAAGAGCTTGAAAATAATAACATATGTTGTATAGGAAAATATTTATTTTGCCAGTAATAGTCAATATGACGCGGTGAACCATTCTTTTATTTACATAAGCTTATAAATTAATTCTGTGCATAAATATTCATATTTGTTTTTAAATATATTAACATAATTAAGAGTTGTTACACAAAATATCATGTTCATTCGAATGTAAAAATCATTCTACAATAACTCATTTAGAATGTTAATGAACTAATAATAAATACTAGCAAAAAGCTCATCTTTGTGAGGGCTCGCGTAGTTTTTCTAACAGATAATAATGTTACAGCGATGTTCGTTGATGAGATGATGAAGGCGATAAAGATGGCGTTAGTGTACTACTAACGCCATCTTTATCTTCGCCATCTTTAATAAATAACATTTTTCCAATGAACACAAAATTGTTAATATTCATTTTTTTAATAGTTATAATTTTTATTTGACAGATAACACGTCTAGATATGAAGTTAAATTACTATTTTAAAACACAAAATCTATAGGCGTGCCAGTTTTTTAGTAAAGTGTACCACCAAAATGCTCAGATTGTGGGATAGTGTTAGGACTCGCTTCACTCGCCCAATCACGTGTAAATAAAAAAATTCAAGACATTTACCATAAATTTTTTTTGTTTAAGTCACGTATTTGACAGCGACAAATCATAATGAATAGGTCAACATAAGTCTACTAAAATTATGAGTGATGAATAATATTTTGTATTATTTCATTGTAAAAAAACTATCGTTCTTATGCTATAAATAAATTATTTGTTTTATATAAAAAAATAATAAACCTTTTATAGTTTTAAGAATTACTATTCTATATTATTCAATTTTCTCCATAGCGTGCTATTTTGAATTTTAATGAAAAAGATCGAAGTACTCATACAAATATAATACCCATTAGGTAATTGTAGCTCCTGATTCTTTCGTAGGATAAAAATAATATTAGCGCTTTCTTCAAATATCTGATAGCATCAATTTTCAACTTATAAAAATATTTGTATAGGCTTTACTAACCTTTTTATATAAAAGCTTAAGTTACAAATAAAAAATCAGTAAATTGAGGTGTTTCGTTTCAACAGAATTATGATTTGCTAAAGATATTCATACAATAAAATGCAGACACAAATTGTAGTCACATAAAAATTTAAAATAAATACAACCTCGTATCGATTACAAAAACTACTGCAATAACATTTCCTAAAAAATATTTAATGTACGGAAATGGATAAAAAAATAAATAAATATGGATTAAAAAATCAGTCCTAAAACAATTTATACTACACGATATGAACGGACCATTACTTTTTTTTAATTATAGTTAGTTGATGTCCACCAGTGTCAATATCTATTTGGGGTGAGCTTATAAAAGGATTGGTGTAGAAGTTTAATACGCCCAGCTCCGGCGTATCTCTCGCCGCGGGGACAGATAAATGTCGTGTAGTACTCGTAAGTAAGCCGGTCTCGGGGCGGCGCGGCGTGGGCGGCGAATTACATTACAACTATCATCTTCCAATTTCAATTTACGATGTTGATGTGAATTGTCGTGGGTAGGTTTCTTAAATTAAAACCGATTATTAAAAAGGACATGAGACGGTTATATAAACATGTGAGATATTTCAGATATATTCAATAACTTTAGCGCCTACTTAGCAACAGCAACTTATAACAAAAGATTCCTAACATTAGACTTTATTAAAATAAAATACAAATAAGTTATTATCTGCAGTATCCTATGAACAATTTTTAGGTACTACAACTCAACCTTCCTTTGCTCGCCCCTTGAGGAAAAATAAAATTATCCCAAGGTAACTGGACATTTTTTCAGGATAAAAAATGTGCTATTTCAGACTATAATCTATCTCTGAGGTAAATGTTATACAGATCGCATGAAAGGAAAGAATGATCGAATATCATTCATTTTGGCGTTATTTAGTAACAAACATCCATCAAATCTTTCACATTTATAATATTAAATTAATGAGATTGTAGTTATTTAACTCAGACACAGTTTGAAATGCTGATAGAAATGCTAATGAGAGGAATTTATTTTCAGCGAAAAATTATATGAATTTTATTAAAAAATCAATCCAAAATTCGAAAACTTTACAAAAACTAACTTATTTTTATTTAGTTTCTATCTACACTTAACAAAAACTTGTAAAGTAAGTTTTAAATTATTTCCATTTTGAATTTTTAAATAATACAATCTTGAAAAAATAGTCCTCAGATTTGAAATGAAAATTTAATAAACTCCTAGCTCCTAACAGCAGGTTTGATGTTCGAAATATGTACAGTAAATATTTTTTTATAATTTAGAGACATATTATTTTAGGTCGCTTTTATATGAAAAATATTATGTGTTAGTTATTTATTGTGACTTTTTGAATAAGACGCGAGTGGAATTGACGTCAGTAGATTGAATGCAAGCATGTCCTAACTCCTAATGATATTTCAACGTCGCTTTGGTACATTTAAAATGCATTTGTTACAGCAGCCTCGAGTAATGACGTAGTTTTGTTCTTCTTTAAGAATAGACGTGTTTTTATTTATATATTAAAATAATTACTTTATGTGTTAAATATATTACATTAACTTGAAATTTTAAAAAAAATATGAATTCGTTTTACATTGCATAAGAAATAATGTGCATAATTGTAATCAGCCCTTTTTAACGTCCCACACGCTGGGCACGGGGCTCCCTTCAATACGAGGGGGATAGCCTAGTGCGAGTTGGCGGACTTCACATGTCTTTCGAAAACTTGCTATGTTCTCTCAGACATGCAGGTTTCCTCACGATGTTTTCCTTTACCGTAAAACAAGTGGTAATCATGTTAGAGAAGATTCGTACACGAACCGAATTTGAACCCGCATCACTCTATGCACATAATACAACATATTTATTTTCATCCTCAAGTTCAATAAATTATTTCCATGTCTCGTGATTTGCTAAATCACTATAAGTAAAAGCTTACTAGTCTCAAGTAACCTATCAAGAAAATATTATAAGAATCTATCATTATACAAATCTAATCATTTGAATAATTTCTTTATGGAGTTTCAACTGCGTAAAGCCTCGTTCATAGTCGTCATTATTATAAATCCTCAATAAATGAAGTGTAAAAGATGCAGCAGAGCATTGAAACCAATTGTAGCGAGTTCAGTCGCACTAACGATTGCCATCTTCAGCTCTTTAGACTCGAACCTTCTTCAAATTGACAACATAAATTGCACAATAATATACTGCACAATGCACAATTTTCTTATAATAACTTGAGATTCAAGTTACAATTAAAACGTTAATTAATAGATCTATATCTATCTACAGAGCTTGATAAGATAAATATTTTGGTTTTGTTTGTTAACGTCTGTGACCATTTCTGATTTGAATGGAACTTGTAATTGTTATGTGTATATTATTATATTCTATTAAGTTTATCTTAACACTAACAAAAAAAAACTATTATAAATAACACAGATCTTAAATTAGATATTTCAAATAACCAGGCGGGTCTCAGAGGATCTATCAAGTTTTCGAAAGACGTGTGAGGTCCACTTACCCGCACTTAGTCTACTCACTTAGGTACAAACTCCAGGCAAGACTATGCCTGGATGTTGTAGTATAGGGTATCCCGTACACAACAGTGAAAATTTAAAAAAATGGATTATTATAAAGCGGATAAGTGAGCAAAAGCTAGAGTAGTTACGTTAAATACATTAAAATATCGCGCATACGAGTTGAAAATAATAGAATTGTTTGTATTATAGGAGCATTAGAACGCCCTACCCGCTAATAAGGACACTGTGGCGTTGTTACTAGCAGATATAGTCTTATTTCATTGTCTACGACTAATATAAAATAGAAAGCTACCTGCCACAGAGCTTAGAACTTAAATGTTAAGCAAAATTTAATTACGCAAATGCCTTTCCCTGGTTTTTCTTTTTCATTCAAAAACTAGACGTGACCGAGAACGAACCCCGGATGCACGTAAGACATAAATCTTGTCGAATTAAAGGTAGATCTCCCTTGGGGAAGATTTAGTAAAAAGGTAATGTACACAAATAAATATTAATCAACCCCTACTTCCCATTACATGTATAGTATAGCAGCATATACCACGAGTTTTAAGCTCGTGGTTCTTTATGTTTTATAAACACATTTATATACTTATGAGATCACTTTTTTTTCACACAAGCAGGTTTTTCTCAAAAGGTTTTAAGAAAACACTTTCCTGTAATCAAATTTGAAATGATTCGCGCATGAAATAAATATCATTGGTACTTAAAAACCGCTTCACTGGTTTCAAAAGCGAGCACGCTACCACTACACTACCACTGCCTCGCCATAAAGGTAGCCTGTTATAATTGCACAAATAAATATTGCCCGAACAATTTCACAGTACAATAAAATGATGCGACGCGTAAGCAAATTGGAAATGAACTCTACATTTCGCGCCGTGCAAACCAACAAAGGTCCGTCATAACGCTTTTCATTTATCCCAACGCCAGCAATTCAGCGCGTCTAAACGGCCTGAAGTTACCACATTTAATTATAACGAATGAAAAGGATACGCCAATTGGAGTTGTTTGCGATAATACATATCTGAATAGAAAGTACGTGGATTCACTCGCTTGGAATTCATATGGAAAAATGATTTATTTCCTCACGGGGGCTGCTTGTTATGGTATAAAATATGTATTGTTTGTACCGATACATCATTTTGGAAATATATTTGTGACGTAACCCTGCATATGATACTAGAGAGAGCATATGGTTTCTTTGGGTTTTTTCTTTAATGAGATACTTGAAACATATTGCTTTCAATGCTTTATCAATATTTTGGACTTAAATTTCAAAAAAAAAACTGACGAACGGACGGACTTAAATTTCAAAAAAATCTTTAAAAAGACTGTTTTTTATATGGAAATAGGGTAGAAAGAAAGGGTCTATCACAGGCATATAGTTCATGTTATAAGACGTTAGGCTGCTTTAATTTAAGATAAAGAATTATGGTTCCACTCAAAAAAAATATAAACTTATCAAGGAGTTTATCTAGGGCCTAGGCGAAGCGAGGGTGATTTGCTAGTTAGAGAATATAGTAAGTTTGCGATTTTCAATGAATTTTCTGTGAGTCTACAATTATAAACATAAAACTAACGTACACATAAATACGAATATATTCATTAAAAATGAAACAAAGAGAGTTGGACTAATATCAAACTACAAGTTAAAGTTAATTTAAACTTAAATTATCAAGCAACGCTTACAGAGTAATATTGTTTCATACACTTTAAAAGGAACTTTACAACCTTCAAGACTCAAGTATTATGTTATTAATGTATAGCTTTTTTTATTTATTTAACTTACTTAGCTTAAACATTAAAATAATTGAAAATAGTTAAAAATAGCTCTAGTTGCTCAAGACTTATTGAAATTCCGCCAAAATTAACACTAACAAACTTGAAATGTATAGAGGCTTAACTTGAAATAGACTACGCCTACGCGTCGTACAGTTAATATTTATAATGAACGATGGGTTAATGTACACCATAACAGAATACATTATTATAATTTATGAATGCGTAGAAACCTACTTTAATATTTATTACTATTCCACCAATTCCTTATGAATACGTATATACTAATAAAGTATGTAGAGACGTTCTCGAATAATAAATTTACTGGCTGTGTTTGTCCTAGACAACCAAGCGTAGTGTTTAAAAGAAAATATTGAAATTCACAAATATTATGATGGAATTTTTCGAGGTCCATTCACTTCACAGTTCAAGCTTTCCGTAGGCACAGTTAAAACAAATAGGTCTGAATTATTTCAAAAATATTAATTGAAGGCCGACAAGATCTAATTTTATTATTATTTAGATAATAAGCATGGTGCATGTAAGTATCCTACACGCTGACCGCATCTATTTGTAATTATGAACTCCTACCAGGCGTTGTTTTATGTGGACGCCGCGAAGCTCCATTTGCATTTTAATTGCGCCGTCACAGCGATGACAACATTTGTATAAAAAAAAGCTCTAGCGACGGCTGTTTACTTTTACCGCCGCATATATATTTTTAGCGGACTGTGACCGGTTTTGCAATACCAGGGGAAACTGTAAAAACATCACTAATGACTAACGAGTCCGGTGTTAAAGAGGTGTTTTATTTGGGCAAGTTTTTTAAATTGGTAAATGGTTTTTAAATAAAATCTTGCATTAGCTGGTGTTAGCATTCACCTTTGTGCTCTTTTTTGCTCTACTTTTCTCATTTTAATGAATTTCAATATATTGACACTTTTTACTTGATACGTAAACATAATTTCTCACAAACACATCAGATAACAATAAAAACAAAACTATTCAGATGGTAATCCATTACATCCATCTCTACATTATTAGTGCAGATATTCGTATTATTTGCTGCGACCGCCCCAAGATGAAGAAGTAAAGTTGAAAGCAAAGAGTGAAACATTCTCTAATTAAATGATAAAAACTTTAGATGACAAGTTATTGGGACCGACAGATTCACTACTTAACTGCATGATTACATTAAACCGCGAACCTTGCACCAAGCTAAACTTCAGTGAAGTTGAACTAGACAATGTTGGCTAATAGAATTATAAGCTGCTTGTTTCTGAACTCCAGATGACAGAACCGACTTACTCAGAGCTAACCAATCGATTGTGTTACATAATATTAATTACAAACAGTAATAAAACAAATATTTTTCGTCATATTCTTTATGGAATAGGCAAAATGAGACACTATAGATGCATTTATAAAAAGTTAATACGTTTATGAAAAGAATAGTGGCACGTGCCATTCATTATCCTATGTAATAAGTAGGTATGTATGAATGCAGCATCACTTAACTAGCATACACATGTACAGTGTAATTCTATACTGCATATGTATATACTTGTATAAATAATAATATTTATTGTATCTTTCAGCAGAACTGCCTTCCGAGCCGGTGGTACGAGAAGTTTCCTTACAGATTTACATACTGGCATTTAATTTAAATTCTATATTTTGATGTTGTAAAAATGACGATTCAAAAGAGTTTGTAAAAGTCTATTTGAATAAAGAATATTTCTTTTTATAATTTTATTTTTTTAAGATACTTTAAGCCATGTTGCAAGATGACCACTCGGGTTCAAAGAATACCTACTGTCTCTTAAAAGCAATAATTATATTTTACTAACTATAAATGTCAGTACTCATTTCCATGATAGTAAAAATGAACTTTAAGTTTCACACATGAAGAGACAACTGGACAATTCCTACGCTGATTGGATGTGTTGGAACTTGCAAGTTTAGTTTACACGCAGCGACTCGAGTGGAAACAGTCGACGTCGCTCTTTTGTACTTACATTGTTTTCATGCTCCTTTAAAAATAAAGTTGCAATTTGTTTGTGAATTTAACATGTTAACTTGTTATTTCAAATGTGCTTCTGTCTATTTATTTTTTCTTCTTTGCGATAGACTTTTATTGATCTTCAATAGACTTAAGGAAATAAATGGATCGTAATACTTTTTAAGATTTACGCGAATATTTGACATTTTAAATAAAACTATCTTTTCCGCGGATGTCTTTTGATTGCTTTATAGAAATAACTAGAACTAAGGTTTAAGACTTTCTTTTAGACTCTAAGGTCATTTATATTCTTGTCACAGGCAGTTCCTACTTACAATTTCAAAAAAATCAATCATGGCACCAAAGTAACTTACAATGTTTGTTCAATTTATTTGTAAGCAAATGTTATTAAAATAAATCAATCGATTAAATTTCGTATATAGTACATTATGATTTTCTTCTTAATTAAGAAAGAAGACTACAAAACAGGAAATAATCATATGTATAACTTTACGCAATTTCATAATTAGTACGACGCGATGTCACAATTTGAGTACAATTACTCCTTAGAGATTCACACAATGCTGATTGAATTTTCGCGTATTTAACTTCAACGTCGCTTATCTGCCGGGGGTTCCCCGCCCTCCTCCTTCTCGCGAACTCGTCGGGTCACTGCATTCCAATTTAGAACCGTTTTCATAAACCTTCAACGTTTGTCTTCTAAAAATAGTAATCGGGGGAAAATCGACTTTATATAATGGCGAATCGATCCCAGTGACGTATTTTAAGCGCAAATACCATTTGGCGATTTCAAAGCCCGACTGTACTTTTCATTTGGGGCGTCTTTTGGATGACAGTTGTTACTTTAGCTGCCATATTAAATTGAATGAAAGATGTTTTGTTATTATAAGAAAATCTAAAATTAAAATAAATAATCAGATTCGACTCTTTGCAATGACAGTAACGTAATACGAGGTCCAAGACTTGCTGTTACTATTATTTATAAACAATAATTAAATATTTTTATTTAAATATAACATAGTTAAAAAAATATCTACATAAATACATTCAAGAATTATAATGGTTACAAGCTTTATTTTTTCCTTTCTTCATGCCACGAGAGTGGAAATAATACGCTAAAGATCCCGATCTGGGTTAAAATTTTCCTCGAGTCTTGTGTAAATTATGACAGCGAAAGAGCTCATTGTTAAAATTAAGCACTGTGAAGTAGTCGTCGGTGGTGGTTGTAATGATACATTTATTCAGAAATGTAGATACGAGTTATTATGTAGGTACATAAAAAAAAGGGTTTTATTTTTCGTACTTTAATCATCTCTTTAAACTGTTTTCTTACTTTAGTAGGCATAAAATAGAGTTTTGTTCAAAAAAGCGCGATGTATTCGGTGCGGTGAATACATATTATAAATTTAAACACTACACAAATAAATGCCTCCAGCGGGAACCGAACCCGCGACCGTCACACATACATACCGTAATATTGCCAACCGTGTCGTCGTTAACAATTAGGGAATGAAAGAAAATACAGACAAAACTTTCACATATTCTAATGAAGGTAATATAAAACAGAATAGCAATTAATTTGATACATCCTTAAATTTTTTTTATATATAATAAAAATATTAACATATTAAAAATAGCTTTAAAAGCACATTACACAAACACTACGGTAAATATAATTCATATTACTATTGTTCCTTTGCAAAGCCGCATTTCAAATACTTATTACTCGACAAATGTTGATCTTATCTTTGAGTAAACAAAATCCTTTAGAAGCAATCCCAAATTTTCAAGTAGCGTTCCCAATTTATTCTCTTACAATCGCATTCGGTATATTACGTAGTCATACAAAAAAAATGCCAAATCGGTGTAGCCGTTTCCAATTGATATTTACCTACAAACAACATTTAATTAATAACATAAATATACGAAAATATTATTAAGTAACCTTTACTTTCCGTTCGTAGAAGGTCGTTACCAACAAGTGATAAGATGTCGAATCGATAGTGGTAGACGAACAACCTCGGGCGCTGGCAGCGCGCCAGCGAGGTCAAGGCGTGTTCTTGATGCTCGGACAATTGTTACGCCCCTAATATATAGGGCCTTAGAACCTTAACTGTTGTACAAATACTGTGTTATTGACCACTAAAGGACTACAATTTATAATGCTTTGCCTAATACGAGAAAAATCCCTAAGATCATAGGGATTAGAGGTGATTTTTTATATATGATCTTCATATTGTGTATATTATGACATGATAGACATAAGTTGTTAATCTGAAATTAAAAACAGACACTTCAATTTTATTTATAAGTACTGTGAAGCAGCATTTTTATACATGTAAATTCATAAGTTCAATTCATATACATTTTCGTCAAATTTTCAGCAATAATTATAGTTTAATTTCGAACACTAATCGCTTAATAATATTATTTGTAACTATCAACAAGTAATCCATTCCAGAAAACACAAGAAACGCCAAGTAATGCCAACGCGACGTTAGCATAATGGAAAAGATACACTTTTATACAGCACTTTTTAACCTCTACGTAATGCATGTTTTTCAATCAGTAATAGAGCAACAGATCAAAAAATAGTTTTTTAAATAATTTAATTGGCTAGAATAAGACATACTCGTAAGCTTACTCCAAAAAATCATTTATCGCGTAAAGCATGGATTACGAGTATTCCATATAACAACTCTTCATTATCATTTATAAACAAATTTACGTACGCTCAAAGGTGAAAGAAAATTAAAAATATAAATTAACAAAGGCTTATTGTCATAGATCTCAGTCAGGTTAGATCAGTATTTAACAGAGTATCATCAGTGACACAGCTCGCAACAATAATAATTACTTCAATTTGCATTTTAACGAGAGCCTTATTTACACCACGCACTGCATGTTACATATCTATGTGAGCGTTCATATATATTTAATATAATATACAGACAGACAGACGCAACGGAGGACTTTGTTTTATAATATGTATAGATGTATAAATTGTACAACGTAATCCGCACTGACATTAAAACCCTATGACCTATCTATTTGTCCAATTCGGGACATTCAGTGGCAGATAGCTGATGAATAAGAAGTAACTTAAAGAGTTAGAAATAATCTAATTTGTTTTTTATCTTTTATAGAAAAGGAATTTGGTTGCCGCTCAAAAAAAATTACCTAGACGTACCCGAGCGGAGCGAGTATAAGTTGCTATAAATTGTATCACAATTTAAGATCACCTTATTACTAAATACCAGTAATATAATTAATGTTTATTGAAGTAGCAAAAAGCTTAAAAAGATCAGTAAACTCGTCTTGGAAGCGTATTATAAGGTAAGTTTTAAAACACACATTTCTTTATTCCTTTAGTAAAATACCGAATTTATTCGCTGTCTACGCGTAGAGTTTAAGCAACTTAGCTAGAAGCAAAAAAATTTACAATTTGCTCTTTTAGTATTCAAATTGTAAAATCAAAAAAACACTTAAGAAATAGTGATAGTTGTATCAAATAAATAAAATTATATTAAAAAAAGGAAGTGGTAACCCAGTGGTAAGAAGCGTTGCTTGGGTATTCGAGTGAAGCGGGTTCAAATCCGAGTGTCGCACCTCTGATAATTTTATATAGGATGTGAAGTCCGCCAACTTGGTAAGCATGGTGGTATTTGGGTTAAAGAGAGGCCCGTGCTCAGCAGGACGGTAAAAAGGCTGAATCCATATTAATAACAACCACTCTATCAAAAAAAAACAAACAAGATACTTCTAGCTCTTTTAAAAAAATGTAATTATATCACCCACAGACCTCACAGTATTCAGATAAAATTTGATCTACATACATAATATATACGCAAATATACATATCAAAGCTAATAGCGGTCTCAGCGCGGCGGTCAAGTGACGAGGGGGACGTCGGCGTAAATGGACAGTGAAAAAGCTTTGAGAGTTCAGACGCTATTAGTTTGAATTTGCATGTGCATATTGGCGTCCTCACAATCATAGCCACCTACGTTGTGTATGTATGTGTTGTAATAGAACAAAATTGCTGTCAGAGACTGTTTCTCCACTTACTTCTTATAACCACTTTTTTCAAGCAACTGATTTTCATACAGCTTTTACTAATAGAACGATTTATGAGCAAGGTTGGTGTGTAATTTGTTAATATTTTTAAGAGGTCAATGAGTCTAGTTTTTTTTGTAAAATAACCGTTTTCGTACGACTACATTTCTGCCCAACTTTACATACATAAAAAAATTGAAAATTGTCAGGCCTAAAGAACCGCGATCGCATTTGATGATGTAGCGATAAAATGAAAATCAACGAAACAGTTATTTCAATTCAAATCATGACCCTAAAATTTAAAGTTGCGCTGCTGAACAATGCGTATTAAACTGCCTGCATCCGAGGCAAATATTTATAAGAACGAAAATAAATAGGTACTGTACGAGTGGAAGTTAGGTAACTGGATGACCACAACCCTTATATAAAATGAGCGACCGAGCTTCACCGCTACCAATATTTGCCAGATGGAACTATACAACATAAGGGATACTTACGAGGTACTAGTAGGTACTAGGTACTAGTAGGTACTAGGTACTTTTGCATCGCATTTATTTATTTAGTTTTTGTCATTTTTTTGGACAGCTTACCTCTGCTAAAATTTCACCCTTCGCCACTGGCGTGTAGTGTTAAAAGCTTGGCTCTACATTAGATCTGATAACTTTTTGACAGTGCGAGTCATATGGGCTCGTCTTGGCAACATTTTATTATTTATTACACTAAATTACTTTAAACGGTTCACAATAGTTGTCTTACAAGTCGCCATATAATAATCTATATATAAACTATATCCTATTCGTGTTCACAATTACAATAGACCAGTGTTGCCACCCCTGACAACTATGTTACTTAAACAAATCCCGCTAATCTTGTAATTTTCTTATAAAAACCCAAAAAAATGTTAACTATGGTCGCTTAAATGGAAGTATTTCTTCTTATCTTCGGTCGGTGTTCATTACACAAAATATAAGCAATACATTCGAGTAAATATCTACTTAATTAATATCATGTGACAGGGTAAAAGTATCATAAGAACAAGAAGAAATATAACCAACAATATAAAGATGAAGATAGCAAGATGAAGTTATAAGCGCACTATAATTTTGAATGCAAATAGTATGCACCTAATGTTAAATATGCTTCAAACTTGATCCTTAATTATGAAATCTTCAGACTAATGGTACAATTTTGCATGTCGCGCATCTCCTTCTCTCAATTTGGATTCAATAAAAAGTAAAAAGTGCAAGAACGACGACGAAGAACTTCGGCGGACGTTTTGAAATAGATTATCGAACTCCGAACGAAGGCATACTTTTTTCCAAGTGCAATCAACAGTCCCGTTCCCACGTTCCAGATAAAGAGAATACTTTATAGAAACCTTAATTCGATGCTGATTTGGAAAATTAGGTCGCTTTTGTGACGGCATCGGTGTACTAATAAAAATGTCAGCTCGCCCTTATTGTGAAATATGTGTTCCCAATATTAAATCTGACGTGACACAGAAACACTCTTACCTAATAGCAATACCAAGTTAAAATAATACCTTCGTAGATTTTCTTATATCTAAGTCAACTAAATTGAAGGCATAAAGATACTCGTACATAGGCACATGTAAAGATTACTTTAACGATTAAGACGTAATTTATATACCACGAGAATACTAAGAATAATTATACCTACTCAACCGTACAGTACAGGGGCGCCTCAAATTACACTTATGTCATGAAAATCTAATTAGAGCCCCTTCTCATATAAAAATGCAAATATATTACGCCCGTGTGTCTGTTCATTAAAGAAGGTTCATTTTATGAAAGATATGCTATTTACTTTCACCCGCATGTTGCCAACAGAAGCTTGAAACGTTTTCTAGTCTGGAAATGGGGCAGTGTTGGTTAACCGGGCTTGCTACTCTGAAAGTGTTGTAATGTATAGCCTAGTTTATAGGCAGCTGGCAAGCAAGCCAAATTAAACCGCGTTGTGGATGCACATGGATGAAGGTTTGAATAGATTATGTGCCCATAGTTATTGTGATACGAGAGTGTGTTTTTTAAATAACAATTTAATTTTATATATTGAATCTTAGTTACAATAATTCCACACATTTTCAAAAGTACTTAAGAGGAATATATTAAGTTTTAACCGGAAATCCAGACACATTAATGAAGTTCAAAAACTTTAAAAAGGAAAGTTTCCAGCACTTGCTTCTGAAAATATCATTCTGAGATGGTCTAAAGGAAATATTTCAAGTAAAACTTACATAAAATAAATAAACTGAAAATACTGAAAAGTTCAAAAAAGTTCTAGATTAGATTAGAGGTTAATCAAAGTGGTCGGAGGATAAAGGGAAGTAGTACGTTAAATCTATGTACGAGTATTTGTGCATAAAACAATGTAGTCACGTTTAAAGCACACACTGAACGTGCGCCGAATATCGAACCATACATTACTGTTTCGCACGATTTATATATACGTATTGAATTATCGCAGGTCCTAGGCAATTTAACGCTTAACCTCTTTCATGACTTATATTTAAGAGAGATACTAAAGAAATTAAAAATTAAATACTCGGAGTTTAAAAATCATTTCAAAAACGAACAACTTATAACATTATTTTATTATTTAATTGGTACTTAAAAGTACAATTATATCTTAATTCGAGTCGGAATAAATGCTTGGATTCGTTAACAAAATAATATTATTTGCTCAAACGCCCTTTATGTAACTTAACCTTCTTCTATTATAGGGACAAATAGGGGTTACAAATAATTCAGTATGAGAAATCACGTATTTTTCATCAAACTTACTTGAAAAATCAATATTTTGTAGATCCTGAGTAAATTTAGAAGAAAATTAGTCTATAGTACAGTAGTCAAACAGTCTGTAGTATCTTGTTTAATGGATAATCGATTATTCTTATCGTGTTTTGCAGCTAACTTATCAGTTATCGCTGTAATCACCCAACGCCAAGTAAATTAATATGCTATAATATTTGTTAAATATTATTAAACTTTCAATATACATCTACATATAGAGAAAATAATTGATGTACGTTAGTCTTGCCTAAAATAAAAAAACGGCTAGACTGTTTCGATTATTTCTCTTTTTACTTTGTTTGTGGTTTCGAATTGAATCTCAAATAGAAAGGTACCGTATAAACGTACATGCGGATGAACCCGAGCTAAGCGAGGATAAGTCGCTAGTATATTTATAGTATTGACATGACACTACCTAAACATTTTACTTTTTTACGCTATTATACTAAAAATGTTAAAACAACACCTTAAAATCTACCGTGCACCTTTTGAAATAATTAAAAAATTAACATATCTTTCTGAAAAAGGGACTAAAATGACCTTTTCGTTAAAACTCATTACAAAAGGAATGCTAATGATTCTGAGCTTCAGTTAAGTGACTGTCCTTTAATCAATTTAACTTCAAAAGCCAATTGACATCCTCAAGTATAAATTAATTATTTAAAATTACAGAAATCTACTTTATCTTTATAAAAATATTTGATAACTAATTATATAATTGATTTGTGATTATGTATAAAATTTCCAAATTAGTCAAGTAGATATTTTAAATGGCCTTATTCTACAATAATATGGTATACAACTAGTAGTGAGTTTGATGAAATAAGCATATGGACCGGAAAAGTCAAAGTATAAGTTCCAGCGAAAATTAAAAAATATTTTACGCATTATCCCAGAATATATTTCCGCATAGCTTTAATCTATATTTGGCTATGACCTAAATATGGTGCGCCCCAGTTTTTTCCTGGCTGAATGTCCAAAGCTCCTCTGGTTACAGAGTGGTCATGTATCGCGGAATTTAATATGTTCCCGGCACCTCGCCAGCGAACCGCGCGGCCAATCAACTGAACAATGCAATTAGCCACTTTTACTTGTTGCAATTAAAGCTAACAATTGCCTTTGTGTCCCAAAATAGCAAAACTAACATTCAAAAATTCCCGTCTACACTTAAATCTTGATTCTGTTTTAACAAATATTAAATCTGCCACTTTTAAAGTATTCAGTCAGAATTCTCCAAGAGAATTTTAAATAAATTAGAATTTTATAGCAGTTTTACAAGCTTTGATAGATATTAAACGAAATGTAAGTAAATTAATGTGAATAATCCTTCAAGGATTTGAAGTAGTAGTACTAAAATAGCAGTTTAGTTATTACTAAAGAGAGTCTACTGTATATAAAAAGGGACTCTGTATTGGCCGATATAACAAGAAAACCAGTACTTACACTGTTATTTATATATAAATACGTTATATTACAAGGGTTTTATTTCACAGTTAATCTTAAAAAGACGGCGTAATCCATGAAGTTATTAGTATTATAACATAAATTTCAGATATTAATAAATGAAACTACCGTTAATAATATAAACATTTGTAAACTCATGAAAGTGATAATTGCTTTCGCGCTGAAAAGCCTGAACTTATCTGGATGATATTTTCAATGGCATCACATAAGCCACTTAGCATCAGAAACACATTTGAGTTTAACAAGAGTAAGCCGCCAGTAATGACATACACGGGGAAAGTAAAGGATCATTAGGTACAATTTAATCTGTACGAAGGTTCTCCTAACGATTAATCCCGTTATACCTTCCCAATAAAAAGGTATTAGAATGTAATCACGTCGATTTATAGGGAAATTCCGTAACAAAAGAGTGAACGAGCTTTTTAGACGGCAATTTATTTCTTTGTCGCACTCAGCGAGTCTCTTAATAATTCTTATACCAATATAGACGCGATACGGCACTAGAAAGAGAAAGTAGCGTTATCGGCCTGATTTATATGGTCCTGAAATTGGTTTTGACTTTTAAACATTTTACCAAGTTTTTGCATAGCGATTATTGTAACTGGGAAAGTTGGTCGTTGGTTTATGTAGTTAAGTTAACATTTTTGCATATTTTTATTTAATGTTTTGGGATGTATTAATTTAAAATATTATATATCTTTTAATTTAAAACAAAATTGTATCGTAGTAACTAGCGCAGTGATTAGCCTTTAAAACAACGTTATCTCAGCAGCGACGGGAGTCTATATTAACAATGAATACAGCCTGCGGCAAGCCTAAAACATGAAATATAAATCCACAAGAATATTTATTAGGCTTGATAATCCTAAATAATAAAAATGAAACAAACTACCTTGATCCGTTTGATCTTTTTACACTAAAACAGCTGGATAGGTTTTGATAACATTTGGCAAAGACGTAATATTACATCATATTAAGGACTAATATAGGTTAACTTTTATGCCTCGCTTATCATTCGAACAGATTAAAAACTACTGCTATCAATATCAACTGAGTTCTAATATTTAAGACAATGTTATTTTACAGATGGGCAAACAAGCGGTAACAGAAATAAAAATCAATGTAGAATTACCCAAAAAACGTTAACAATACAACTAACAAAATTATTTAACATCCAATAATATTTCTTTGTTTAGGATTTCTAAACATACCTTTTCCTTGGCCCATATCAATGGCCCTTACTGTACTCGTATATTGAAAAGTATAGCTGTAAAGTGTAGTGTAGTAAATTTATAGCTGATGTCCTAGTTGTTCACGATTCGTAAAATGTTTCTATTTGGAAATATTTATAGCTCTTATTAGATCCGCACTAATTATTCAAAAGCCTTGTTTTATTTTTAATTAATTTTGTTCAGAGAACGTTTTAGATGGCGTAATTACATTAAGAAATTGTGCCTTCTTCATATAGATAGGCACTGTTCTATTTCACTGCTGCTTAATAATGAATATGACACAGTTTATGTAGTAGGAATAATTTGACTGAAAATAAATAAACGTAGAATTATCGAATATATGACCTAACTACTAACTAGCGATTTCAAACACCAACCTATGTGTTACTCTAGACCTAAGTCATATATTTTTATATGACTTAGGTCTAGACTCTAGAGTAACACATAGGTTGGTGTTTGAATAAGTATTCACTTATGTAAATCAGTCCAGCGGCTTCACTGTAATGAAGTAACGTAAACAAACATACACGCATGTACAAAATTCCGAATTTATGTAGTAATAGGGTGATTTGTAATAAGCTTAGTATTCAATAATTTCATAATAATCGTTTGTTTTGCTGGCGATAGTTACTTGCTGTGAGCGATAGTCGGGATAACGCAATAGAGCCGTATCACATTATCTTATCGCCTCATGCATCTATTCTGGGGTTGTTTACGCCTTAATCAATTTATAGTTAAGTTAGTTAGTTTTAAATGTTATGAAGTATTTGCTTTACAAATTTATCAGGCGCTACGCCATATTGTACTGTTCATATATTCTATTCTAGTTCACTTACTATTAAAGCTCTGGACCGAACAGTCTACCTTTTTTTTATTATTGTCCTATTACTACATTAATCACACGTGATTTAAGTCTATAGTTCTGCCACCTCTCTGAGGCCTCTTCATGGTCCATTACGAGACGGATTCAAAAGAAAATATATAAAATATTAAAATTAATACAACTAAAAGGTGACCAAGTGCCGTATGGAGTATAGAGGTGAAGATTATTAATTCAAGTGGAGTTATAGACATTAAGTGCTTAAAATAAAAATCAGGAATAGTGTTTTATCATAATATTTATAAATAAAACCCAACACGTCTATAATTAAACATTAAATCAGGTAAATAAAGCACGTTAAGCACGTGTGACATTGGACAAGGTCAGTAAGTCAAAGTTCTTAAACATTATTACAAATATCTACAAACGTTATTAAACGATAAAATAAACATTAAATTTGATAATATAATATAATAAAAATTTAGGTATAGTTTTATCAGTACTTAAATAATACAGTACAGTAACGTAAATGTTACATTAGATAACTGTTCCTAGTTTAAAGTATTTTTACAAAATACATTTAATTAAATTATATAAAATCAAATAGATATGTTATTAATTTTACATACACAGTGTAGATATTTATTGTATTAAAGGTTACTTACAATTATAAAGTAGGTAAAAGTTTAACAAATAATTTATTTGTAAGCTTTAGAAACTTAATCGAAAATTACTGTTGGTTATCACTATCATTTTGGTTGTAAATCATTAAAATATCAATACTATCTATTTTTCAAAACCTTTTGTCTGTAAAATTTCAGATCGACATCAACTGTATCCCAAAATGACCGACATTAAGGAGCTTAAAAAGAAACGTGGCAGTTACAAATGCAGAATAACAGTATTTGGAAATTATTTAGGTACTTTGAATATTAAAGAACTAACCGCCTGTCAGGTGATGGAGTTACAATTAAGAATAGATAAGTTAGAGAGCTTATACAATGAGTTTAATGAAGTTCAGTCACAATTAGAATGCTTAACGGATAATATTGACATTGAATTAGTTGAACGAACCGCAGTAGAAACTCAATATTATTCATTATTAGCTCAGTCTAAAAATCTTATCAGTACTTATTCAAAATTAGAATTAGATGACGTAAAATCAACTTCTAGTAACTCTAAGCATCAGTTAGTCAAATTACCTACAATTAATTTACCTAAATTCTCAGGTTCATATGATAACTGGCTAGAATTTCGCGATACCTTTGCTAGTCTCATTCACAACAATGACGACATCGAGGAAATTAATAAATTTCACTACCTGAGGTCGTCACTAGAAGGTTCCGCCGCTGTAGTAATACAGTCTATCCAGTTTTCTTCTCAAAATTACATAATAGCATGGGAAATTCTGTGTGAGAGATTCAACAACAAACGGTTACTCATTCACAATCATGTATCAGCTCTTTTCAAGCTCGAACCAATAACCAAGGAGTCCTCATTGTCACTAAAACGAATGATAGATCAAGTGAATAAAAATATAAGATCTCTAAATACAATAGGTGAACCGGTTCATAGCTGGCTAGCTGACACATTGTTAATATATATAATAAGTTCAAAGTTAGATTCGAAAACATTAAGAGAATGGGAGGAATATAAAGGACATTTAGACAAAAATAAGTTAATATCTTTTGAAAATTTTATAGAATTCTTGAGAAACCGAGCCGATTTAATAGAAACTTTAGAAATATCACGTTATTCTCACACAAGTAAAGAAAGTATAAATAAAAATTTAAAACTTAAAACTTTAGTTTCCACTACGAATTACTCCGACAATGTCAATAATACAACCTCACATAATAATAGTTATTGTCCTAAGTGTAATGGCGATCATAATCTTAATGTTTGTCCACAATTTTTATCATTATCTGTCTCTGAACGAACGTCATTATTACCGAATTATAAGATCTGTTACAATTGTTTTCGTCGCGGTCATTACCCTAGTCAATGTAAAAAGTCAGGGTGTAAAATCTGTAAGCGCAAACACCATACGCTAATACACAACACAGATTTGCATAAAAAATCTGACAAAACTTGTATGTCCGATATGAATATTAATTGCACTACTAATAACGCTCACGCGACGCTGTCGACTTGTTTACCTGCGCATACGCATTGTGCGACTGCGAGTAGTTCGACCGAAGTCCTTTTATCCACTGCATTAGTAAAGTGCAACGATATTAATAATAAAATACATATCGTACGCGCTCTTCTTGATTCCGGCAGTTCGTCATGTTTAATGACAGAAAACTTATTTAAAAAGTTAAAGCTTCCTTATCTTAAGACTAATAAGTGTATACAGGGTATTAATAGTTCGTTGTCTCTTGTGGATAAATTTTGCCATTTAAATATTAAATCCTTAAATGAAAATTATTCAAATGATTTATTATGTTACATTTTACCTACAATTACTAATAAAATCCCCGCTAAACAGGTACAATTAGATATACCGTCGAACATAAGCTTAGCCGATCCTTATTTTCATACACCGGCTTCAATTGATTTAATCATTGGCGCAGATGTTTTTTGGAGTCTATTAGGATCCGAAAGAATTATATTAGGTAATAAACTACCGATACTTTATCAAACTAGCCTTGGATGGTTAGTTAGTGGTCCAATTAACAGCGGCTATATTAATACTCGGTCTTCACCTATACAATGCAATTTTAATAAACAATGTTCCACACAATTAGATGAGCTGGATGACATTCAAAACCAATTAACACGTTTTTGGCAGCTTGAAGAAGTCTGTCATAAGTCATCGGCTTATTCTGTTGAAGAAAATATGTGCGAAGAACATTTTATTAGTAATACTACACGTTTGCCAGACGGTCGTTTTAACGTTAGAATTCCGCTTAAGGACTCTTCAAGTCGTCTTGGTGAGTCATTTCATCGTGCAAAACGCTGTTTTCTTTCTTTAGAGCGCAAAAATTTAAAGCAACCTGCACTCGACAAAATGTACAAGGATTTCATGTCAGAGTATATTTCTTTAGGTCATATGTCCGAGTTTCATACTAATTCTAATCAAACGTCATACTTTATTCCGCATCATGGTGTATTGCGTGAAGGTAGTAGTACAACGAAATTAAGAGTTGTCTTTAACGCGAGTGCTCCTACTACTTCTGGCATTTCTTCAAATGAATTGCAAATGGTAGGACCTACAGTTCAAGACGATTTGACGTCAATCTTACTAAGATTTAGGATGCATAAGTACGTTCTCTCTGCAGACGTGGAGAAAATGTATCGGCAGATTTCTGTACATCCGTCTGACAGACACCTGCAGCAAATCATTTGGCGTGACGATGTCTCCAGTCCACTTAAAATCTATCAGTTAAATACTGTTACTTATGGTACTGCTAGCGCACCATTTCTCGCGACGAGATGTCTTAAACAAGTAGGAATGGAATGTTCTGACAAATTGATCTCAGAAGTCATTATCCATGACTTTTATGTCGATGATCTTTTAACCGGTACAGACCAGCTCGAAACTGCTCACGAATTGCGGAAGAAGGTTACTGATGCTCTTGCTACCGCTTGTATGCCTTTGAGGAAGTGGAAGTCTAACGAGCCTAAGTTACTTTCCGAACAGCATGGTCAGTCCGCGATTGATTTCCATCAAGAAGGTGACTCGTTACATAAAACTTTAGGTCTGAGTTGGCAAACCGATATTGATAAACTTTGCTTTCCCATCAATATTCCTGAGCAGTCAAATAATACTAAGCGTAGCATGCTTGCAATAATTGCACGAATATTTGATCCATTAGGTTTGTTATCACCTTGTGTCATACGCATGAAAATGTTGTTACAACATCTTTGGCTCAAAGGCTTAAAATGGGATGATGAATTAACAGCTGAGGTTGGCACTGTCTGGGCCACCCTGATTAAAAATTTATCAGCTATTAATAATATTCGGATACCGCGTCGCGTCACTTGTGATGCTTACCAACACTTCGAAATTCACGTCTTTGTAGATGCTTCGGAGAAAGCCTATGGCGCTTGCTTGTATATTCGCAGTGTAAATAGGCAAGGTGACGTCAGCGTTCGCTTAGCAATGGCTAAAAGTCGCGTCACACCTATTAAACCGGTAACGTTACCACGTCTTGAACTTTGTTCTAGTGTCCTTGGAGCGCGTCTATATAGGAAGGTTATCAGCTCACTTCGAACTCAACCCTCAAAAGTTATTTTCTGGACTGACTCCATGATTGTGCTTGGTTGGTTAAAGATGCTGCCTATTAAATTAAACACCTTTGTGCGTAATCGTGTAGCCGAAATACTAGAAGAAACTAGTCAGTGTACATGGAGACACGTACCTAGTAATCAAAATCCAGCAGATTTAATTTCTCGTGGTGTGGAACCTTCTTGTATGCAAACCTTGGACCTATGGTGGTTTGGTTCACCTTTTTTACAAAAAGATGTTAATGAATGGCCTTGCAGTACTAATGAAATGGAAATAACGTTACCTGAAATAAAAACAAATATTAACCTTCATGTTAAAGTCCATGAAAATACTGTAGAAAAGGGATTAATAAAATTTGAACGTTTTTCTAATATATTAAGATTACAACGTACCTTTTGTTATGTATTTCGCTTCATTGATGCCTGTAAACGAGGAGGCCCAAAAAACACTGCTTGTTTTTCTAAAAATGAACTACAAAACTCTTTAAATTTTATAATCACTCAGTCACAAAGGGAATCTTTTCCTGAGTATGATTTGTTAATAAATAATAAAAACCTACCCTATAAAAACCGTTTGTTAAAATTAAATGTTTTTCTTGATGCTAATAAAATTATGCGTGTAGGAGGTAGGTTACATAATTCTGAATACGCTTTCGAAAAAAAGCATCCAATTCTCTTACAGTCCACTCATCAATTTACTAAACTTTTATTTCGATATGAGCATATTCGATTGATGCATGCAGGTCCTCAGTTGTTACTAGCTAGCTTAAGAGAAACATACTGGCCTTTGGGGGGACGTAGCTTAGCTCGAGCTAGTTATCGGCAGTGCGTTCGATGCCGACGTCTGAAGGGACAGACAGTAATGCCACAAATGGGCAATCTACCATCAAGTAGACTTTCACCAACTGATTACCCATTTCAAAACGTAGGTGTGGATTACGCAGGTCCCTTAACCTCTGTTAGTCGTCAGGGTCGTGGATGTAGATTAGTAAAGGTCTATATCGTCATTTTTGTATGTTTTACTACTAAAGCCATGCATTTAGAACTAGTAGGCGATTTAACTAGCCATAATTACCTGCAGGCATTATATAGATTTATTTCTCGGAGAGGTAAACCTATTAATATTTATTCTGACCGTGGAACAACTTTCACAGGAGCCTATAACGAAATTACAGCATTTCTAAAGCAAAATTGTGACTCTTTATCTGACAGCGCGGCTCGTGACGGAATTAATTTTCATTTTATCCCTGCCTATGCTCCACATTTTGGTGGTCTTTGGGAGGCAGGTGTCAAGTCGACAAAATTTCACTTGATAAGAGTGTTGGGCAATTGTCACCTTACGTATGAGGAATTTAACTCTTTGTTAATTTAAATTGAAGCAGTTTTAAATTCTAGGCCTCTCACTCCTTTATCGTCGAATCCTGAAGATTTGTTGCCTCTTACTCCCGGTCACTTTTTAATAGGAAGACCGCTCACATCACTACCCGCGAAGGATCTTCGGGATTGTTCCAGTCACATGCTGACTCGATTCCACCGCATCGAACAACTCCGTCAGCATTTTTGGTCAAGGTGGAATAAAGAATATATTTCAGAGTTGCAGCTAAGAGTCAAGTGGAACTCGCCTGGAGATGCATTAAAATTAAACTCCCTAGTCGTAATCAAAGACGACAACTTGCCACCATTAAAATGGAAACTGGGTCGAGTGATAGCTCTTCATCCTGGCACCGACGGAATCTCCAGGGTGGCTGACATTAAAACTGCGACTGGGATCATCAGACGAGCCTTTTCGAAAATCTGCCCGCTATTAGAGGAGACTCCTGTTGAATGCAAGCCTTCAACGGCCGGGGGCATGTTTACGCCTTAATCAATTTATAGTTAAGTTAGTTAGTTTTAAATGTTATGAAGTATTTGCTTTACAAATTTATCAGGCGCTACGCCATATTGTACTGTTCATATATTCTATTCTAGTTCACTTACTATTAAAGCTCTGGACCGAACAGTCTACCTTTTTTTTATTATTGTCCTATTACTACATTAATCACACGTGATTTAAGTCTATAGTTCTGCCACCTCTCTGAGGCCTCTTCAGGGGTTAATATGCTGTTTACTTGTTTTATACGCTCCACGTTTAAAAACAAGTTATACCTTTTACTGACTATCTGTGTATACATAGTACTACATTTTATCCAGCCGCTGTAGCGTAAAGGCGTTACAATGGTTCCCAAATGTAATAGTAGACCGATAAATAAACTTATTCATTAAACGATATATCAACAACTGGCAGCGGTTGGATGCGTAGGGCTGAAGATCGAGCTCAGTGGCGTGCCATAGGAGAGGCCTATGTCGAGCAGTGGACGAATACAGGCTGTGTATGATGATGATGATGATATCAACAACTGTGGCGCAGTGATCTAGACATTATTAAAAGTACAATATTAAATTGAAAAGGATAATAACTTAGCATGAATATCTGATTTCTATTGGAATCGTTTGAATGAACTATGGTTCAAGGATGTGTAAGAGAATTTTCGAAATAAGAAATTATTATAACTGGCAGTGTACAATACTGCCAGATGTGAACTCCAATTTTAGTAATTTCAAAGAGAATTTTCGTCCATTATATTATGGAACCTTTTGATATATTTTTTGTGCATAATTATTATCAATTCGCTTTACATTATAAATGTAAAGGAATTCGTATTCGATATAGAATACAATGTTACTTTCTTCTTTTTAATATATAACGTTCCCGTGTAAGATGTTGTTTCGCAATGAACTCCGAAATAACTTATCTGATCTAAACGCAATATTTTGTAAATGTACGTTTAGTTGTTTATTCCAACTTAAAATACAGTTTTATTCCCAATTATTTCCTTTTTTATTGCAAAATTACCAATTTCCATATCCGGAGAGGGAAAGAAAACTTGAGATTCGGCTATCCTACGCTACAAAATTCTACATTAAATTTACACAACTGTGTTGTGTGACTGCATAAAGTACCTACTAATGGATAAGTATTTTGGAATAAATCACAAAGTCATTGCTACAATCGGTAGATTGCTGTAAATGCTTGCAGCACTTTCACGGACAGTCCACCCGTCAATACGAAAGGATCATAGTCCACCACGCTGATACTATGTATACTATTTGTAAAACTTGATGAGTTCTCTTACACATTCCACATGTGGCTGACCAGGTGTCGTGTCACGTTTTCCTTCACCATAAGACTAATAGTAATCACGTAGAAAAGAAAAATTAGTAATTATTTATCAACACATTTTATTTTCAAATATCTACTCTTTAATAAGTTCCATAGCATTATAATTAAATTCAATCAAAAATCGCAAATAGATTTTAAAATAAATTACAATTCATAAAACGTAGTCGCAGTAGTGATCTAACTCAGTAAGAAACTTGTTACAAATACGTTACCGCCGTGGAACCTGCGCAATGAATTTTAAAGAGCACATCGACATTATGTAAGATTGGCGTAATTTCAAAGAGCAAGTTCTCTCTATATATTAAAATATTAGCTTTAAGACACAAAAGCATATGCTAAAATTGTAATAGTAGTTAGGTGATATATTGCATTATGAACTAGACATTCTAATAAGATAAACCGCGGACGAGAAAGAGTTCGCTTATTCGTAATAGAAACCAAAAATAATAATGAGAATTATTATTGAGTTGCTACGTAAATTTTTGGATGATCAAAGTATGACTAAGTTTTAAGTTAGCACGCGTTAATTAAAGATTCCTTACTAAATTCTTACATCTATTTGATCCTCAAACAAAATATAGTTCATTTCTGTGCTCTATAGGTATATAAGATGGTAATCATTTTAGAGTCTCTCTGTTTTAACGACGTGAACTTAGTTACTCCTAATCAAAGTTCTCAAATCATATAAAAGGTATAGGTTATTGGTATATTCATAACACTAGCATATTCGGGCAAGCATTGCTCTAGCACACTTATAAAAAAATCTTTCGCTCAAAATTTTTATTCAATTCCTCTCCAAATGGAAAATTAGTAATTTTTAATTAAAAATAGGAATCACCAGTATAAAACCTATCTTAACGAACCTTCTATTGCAGTTGGGATAAATCAGACATATAAAAAATCGTTAAGATAAAACAACTAGTTTCGTAGTTGATCACGGTGACGACATATAAATCGAATTTTACCCAATAAGATGTGAAACGAGCAACGTCACAGTATACGTTAGTCAATAAAGTAAGGAAGTGGCTGTCCAAAGCATTGTTAGCATAACCGAAATTACAACAACCAATATAAATTCAGTGGAACAACACAAACCGTGTAGCGTAGAATCCGTAGCATTCGTAGCGCTCTACGTACTTCGTAGACAGCTATCGCAATCAAACTTGGATTGAAGGCTTAAGATTACGTCTTAAATTGGAAACTCTGGAAACTATAACAATTATGGTGATATAGTACGATATGCTTAAGTACTTGATATAAATTGTCGAATAATCTATATGAGACAGTAGTTTCTAACATCGAGCTAGACAGCTTAAGCCAGAATGAGTTTAGCCGGGAGACGAGACGGTAAAACACATTAAATATTGTATTGTAAAAAGCTTCACAGCTACTTACTTTTCTATGCATACCCTAAAAAATTCCCCAACAAACACATAGATTCAATTTTACCTTTTTTGCAGTAAGTCGAACGCGGTGCGAAGTTTCATTACACAAAAAAAAATTCAGTATCTTTTAATCAATTTTTCAGCATTTTTATCAGTTATCTGAGAATAGAATTCCATTAGAAAAAGAAAATAAGGAGAAGAAAATCTAAGAAGTATTCATTCTTTTATCTTGGCCTTTTTTCTATATACTTTCGACGTGTTCTACATGAAAGAAAACACTTACGTGACCTTATGATTTTTAATTCAAATCAGACTAAATCGGACGTGGACTTGGCATTTAAATAATAATACTACTTGGTTATAGTTTTTAAATGTTAAGCGTGTACAAAACAGTTCTGAAATGGGTAACAATGAAATAACTTCCACTCGGTTTACTACACAGACATAGGCGAAGAGCTTTGAGTTGTCTTATCCAGATGCAAGTTAGTGCTGTATGTAATATTACTTACAAATGTTTATGATAAGCTTTGAGAGACGTAGTTTTAATAATGACATTCTTTAATGGAACATAATATAGTCTCTTACTGGTCTAATAACATTTATATTATATTTTGGCATTGACTTTGACTTGGCATTTCCAGCCATTGAAGTATAAAAAACATATATTAGTTATTTCACAAAAACGTAGCAAGTAAATTTCCCGTTAACATTTAAGAAAAACCATCAGAAACCCAATCTAATTTAACTACCCTTGTTAACAAAAGCAAACAGCGGTAATTTGTTACCAGAGCTATATTTAATTTTCATTTAGACCATACTAGACGCGATTTCATAACGATTACAAATTTGAAATATAAATTTAGTGTTACATTATCGTTATGATATTGTTTTCGATGGCTTAAGGGAATTCAGTAATTGATCGTTTATTTACACATTAGACATTAACAGGCCTTTATGTTTATTTAGGCTTTAGTTTTATTTAGTAGCTATGGATCCAAATAAACATTTATTGATATTGTTATATAAATGCTATGAGAGTCTTACTTAACAGTCGAAGGTTCAGAGTTCTATTAAAATGTGCAAATATTTAAAAGAATGAATTGAACAACTATACGATGGTAAATTTTGTTTGAGTGACTTCTTATGAAAATTCTGTTGTGTCAGTCTGTTTGTTCTGGCTAATCTCCGAAACGGTTGTACCCGATTTTGAGGCGATTTTCAGTCATAAATAGCTGATATTGTAGAAAATAACTTTATTAAGACTACTTTTATATTCGAAAAAGAATCTCTGAAAATATTAAAACCTAGTTAGGGATGAACCCAAGTGAAACGTCAGTGAGTAAAATACAAGTCATTTTTGCTATGTCAATATGGAAAAATACCACTTACTAAAATAAAGTTAAGCATTAAGTAAAACGCATATTACTACTACTTATCTTGAGCAACAAAATAAATTTAACGAGATTTATATCGACCATTACAGTAAATAAGAAAATTTATTCCATTTGAGAAATAAGGTGATTATGTCTAGTGCCCCTTCCGAGCTTACATTCGAATATGAAACGTGACTTCATACCGTTCGGAAGCTTTATTATAAAATTAAAGTGTATAAAATGAAAAACTGTAACAGAATTAGGCAGCTTTACATGGAATACATATTATTTTAACTTAGATCTTTTGTCTGTCTGTTTGTTAATTTCGGCTAATCCCCGGAAAGGCTGGACAGATTTTGACGAGACTTATACGGGCAGATAGCTGATAATATAAATTATAAGGAATGCCTTAGACTACTTTTATTGCAGAAAAAGAATAAAGTTTCGCACAAAAAACAATCCTATGGACGCTAGTACATATGATATATCAAAATCTCTAATTCTTTCTATTTTAGTAAAGGGAACGTGCACGAACTATAGGTGGCGGCACTAAATCGACAAAAGAGACACTATGCGGACAGTAGAGAAAACTTATCACACCCTGTCATCGTGCTTTCAATTATTTAAACAAAATTATCCCGTGAATTATATTAATTTTGAATACGATAAAAGTTTTAAAATATAGCTTCCGGTCTATCAATAATGATCGTCAGCTTTACCAAAATAAAAAGGTCAAAAGCTCATCGAGGCCCGCCATGTATTGGAGGTTGAATAGACATAGTAAATTAAGAAAATGAGGCGGTGGTAACGGGCAAAATTGTCGTACAAATTAAAATATACCATGTTTACGACGTGAAAATAATGGGAAATAATTTTCTGAATTATTGCGTTTATCATTTTTTGCGTTTTTCACATAACCAAGGCATGAGAGTACTATTATGTGGAAAGTAATAAAATTTTACGCTATTTGATTTATTTTCGTTTTTAGTGTATGTATCGGTCATCCTACTACATCCAGAAATCCTACTAATATTATAAACACGAAAGTTTTTAAGTATGGATGGATGGATGTTTGTTACTCTTTCACGTAAAAACTACTGAATGGATTTTAATGAAACTTTACAATAATATAGCTTATACATCAGAATAACACATGGGTTACAATTTATAAAGATATTGTGTGAATTGTACAAAATCCAAAATATGAAATAAGTAAGACATTAAAAGTTTGTATGCTAAAGGGGGTACCTAGGGACGAACCCGAGCGAAGCGAGGGTGAATCGCTAGTGCAACAATACATTATGATTAGCTAGAATAATAATTTTCACTCATAAAATTACTCGTCTACTTGTTATAAATGTCGATGACAACTATTAATACAGTACAAGATTCGTATTGGTGACGCCAGTCGGCAGCACCTTCGTTGTGCACGTTCCCTAAAAGAATGTAACGTTCCTACATTTAATTTATCTGTCTACCTCCAATTACTTGACTGTATTAAATTAATTAATATAATTTGCGGTAGTAATTACCAGGGACGTCGAGCTAGCTTAGCAACTTGTTAGAAGGTCGTGTTCTACGATTTATTATTTCATTAGGCTGACTAGGGCACTTACAGCGTTTTTATTAGACTCTTAGTGAAAATTCGTACTTTTAAAAATATTTAAACTCAAATTTCCAAGTACCAACCTAAACATTAAACTTAAAATAATATTGTTGTATTCAGCCCTTTTTTTAACGTCCTACGGCTGGGTTCAACCAGGCCACATAGTCCATTACACTGGCCAAGTTCAGGTTGGCGGATTTTACATGTCTTTCGAAAGATTCTCACAGACATGCAGGGTTTACCACGATGTTTTCCTTTACCGTAGAGCAAAGGGTAATCAATAATCATGTTGTAACTAATTTGAACATGAAAATATTAGGTTTGAGACCCGGGATACGAACCCGCATCAATCAGTTTCTCAAACAAGCGCGTTATCACTAAGCTACCATTGCCTTTTATAATATAATAATAACGTTATAGAAAAAAATCACCGCTTTGCGAATAGAAAATACAAACTATTTTGAATTTTTCACATGGACGATTTCTAAAGGCAACCCGATCAAATATGCAAGCTGACAGGGTACTCGTGTGTAACACAAACGCTTCTTATATGTACAATTTTGAGCTTTGACAGGTTTCTCTTAGTATCGAGTGACAGAATATCAAACCGTAAAAGTGGTATATTCTATTATTCATTCTCCTAAAAACAATAAAAAATTACAGACACGCTAAAATAAGCAAAAATATACTAAAATTGAATAACAAACTTAGTGAAAATTAAAATGTTAAATATTCCTTCGATTCAATACGACTTACGAGATTGATCAGGCCATATTTTACCAAGTGCGCGTTGCTGGATTTCACATATCTATCAAAAACTTGTTAGATTCTTTCTATCAGATATGCGAGTTTCCTCACGATGTTTTCCTTCACCGTAAGGCGGTAATCATGTTGGAAATGATTCGCACATGAAAATATTAGAAATGCGATACCTGGTAATTGAACCCGATACGTTCAGTTTCCTATGCGATCATGTTACCACTGCCTACTTAAAATTATTACTCATAAAAATAGACAAAAGTCAGTTATTTATAAAGAAATCCAAGATAATACCTTAAGGCTTTAAATATAAAAAGGTTTCCAACGAAGAGTAACCTCACATCAAACAGATCGGTTATTCAGAACACTCTCGCCTCTAACAAAGTCGCGCCAATCTGCAGATCAACTGAATATGCGAAAACAAATCGATGACCTACAAATTCTAGATTCAAATTTAATTTCTGCAAAAAGGTGGAATATGAACGACCTGGTTCGCTGCTCGGCGGCATATGGCATTTTATTTTAGGCCTTTAAAATATCAAAGAGTTTCATTTTATTTAGCTACGATATTTTAAAATAATAGTGATAAAATGTTCGCTATTTTGATTTCAAAGTCTCAATTAAACTCTGTAGTTTAAATAAAACTTATTTATATCTTAGCAATAGAAGTAATATTGCTACAGATTCCTTTAGAAGCTCTTATTTTTTTGTTTTATACAGTAGAAGTATACAACATCAACATAACAGCGTTTAACTAAACGCATACATCATCATCATCATCATAGGCCCTTTTTAACGTCCCACTGCTGGGCACGGGACCCCCTAAGTACGAGGGGGATCAGGCCATAGCGCTGGCCCAGTGCGTGTTGGCGGACATGTCTTACGAAAACTTGCTTGGTTTTCTCAGACATGCAGGTTTCCTCACGATGTTTTCCTTCACCGTAAGACAAGTGGTAATCATGATAGAAATGATTCGCACATGAAAATATCAGAGGTGCGAGACCTGGATTTGAACCCGCATCACTCGGTTATACAAGCAACGCGTTACATAAATTAAACTATTTTAAATACATACATAAATTAAACTATTTTACATACATAAATTAAACTATTTTTAACATTTTTGTCTGTTACTGCTAATCTCTGAAACTGCTGGAGATTTCACTCGTAGATAGCTTACGTAATAAGGAGTTGTACGAGAAAAAAAATACGGCTCCGTTCATAAAAAATTAAAGCGTAACTAACAATCCCGAGCGAAGCAATTAATGATGAGTTGCTAGAAGTAATCAAACAATGTGGTTTGTACACATCGACTCTACATACATACTATTTATGCGCATTAATTGCTTATAATAAAAAATACTCACAAAAAAAGTAAAGTCCTAGTCCTATGTATGAGCATAATCTCATACATATACAAATGTTACATATTCATACAACACCTTGGAGACTAATTACAGTCGAAATGCCAGGCTTAAAGTTCGAGTTTTAGCAACAATTTTCCCACGTGTAATTCATACATATAAAAGCGTTCTAAAGTTTTCAAATGATAGAGTAGATAATTTGTGGAGTGCTACTTTATATGAATCCACATTTTTTAATATATACATTTTAATTATAAAAATAAATTAAATATATATTACATGGAAACATCGTTTTAAAGTTGTAGGTATTACATAATATCATATACAACATGCAACATAAGGAAAGACGGACAAACGGATATGAAGACCAAAAAAAAGTTTATACTATCATCTTTTAGAAATTGCAACATTTACAACGTAATGAAATATAGTCAATGAAAAACTTGTTCTTTCCACCTACTCTGTAAATATACTAATAATAATTATATTATGTGAACAATGTTCGTGCATGAAATTACATATATAAAACAAAACAAGCGTTATCTCGCAAAACACTCTCAGTCTATTTTTGTTGAGCAAATTCTATTTGTTCTACTCCAGAGTACAATTACCAAGGGTAATTCTATAGTAATTTCCATTAGAAACATTAATTTTTATTTACCTTGCTTTTAATTCAATAACAAAACGTAGTATGAGATTATGGATACAATTTATAGCTTACAAAACATATTAAGGTTGCGTTCAGGCTTAAAATGAATACAAAAATGTTATTTATAGGTGTACACTGTAGGTACAATGTACATGGCGGTCGAAAATATTAACGAAACAACTCATATAAATAGCTTTTATGAGATATATCTTGTTTTCCTCGACTTTATAAACTCTCCTTTATGAAACAAGGACTCTGTCTAAAATATGTTGAACTTGTGAACTTTTTTTATGAAGGAAAATACATTAACGCATACCTACCTACAGGTTATGGGACTCGCTGGCTAGAAAAGCCAGTACTACCCGTAAGCCAGTAAGACCCGGGACTCGAATCCAGGACCTCTCGATGTATGGCCGTACGTGCTAGCCACTACACCCTCTCAAACACGTTTATTATAGAATCATAGTATATACATATCTATGTACTTAAAAAGATGACCTTTAAAATAATATGATTTTAATATAATCGATATACCACGTTAGGTACAGCCTTGTCGTAAACAAAAGTATCAAACTCTAATATCATCACTTATACCTAAAATACAGAATCCATATAACTCTTTACGAGTTTCTCCTTAACCTTTATAACCTTAAACATTCTCAATATTTTTTTCACCTACATTTAACTATTTAACTCCAATATGTTGTTATTTTATAGTTTTTAAATATCACGAAACAGTACAACAAGCCACCAAGAACCATTAAACCAACAATAATTATAATGAAATCTCTTTAGTCTCTTAAGAAGATCAAATTTAAACAGAGAGATATGTTTTTTAAGTTTAATTTACATTACGATGATTAACATAATAATATTGGCATTTATAAATCCAATGAGGGAACAAAGAGCTCAAATTGAAGGAAAACTAACAATGACATCCACTCGTCGACAACAGCCCGTCTCGCTTCCATTGTCACTGCAAGTATTAAACAACTCTGCGGACATTGTGCAATTTAAATACTTCAATGCGTGTATAAAGTGGTAGTGCCATGCTTGTTACCTTCGGGTAGCAGCCGAATGGGCCGGCACGCCCCGTATAGTACCACTCTCTCACAGGAGACCGGCGTGAAGTGGCAGCTATGCTGTCGCATTTCGTCCGGTAAGTGAGAGTCCGGGAGGCCCACTACCCATCCTTACTCCCGTCCTTCTCCCTCCTCCCTCCCTCTCTTTCCTGAAAGGCCGGCAACGCATCTGCAAGCCCTGTGGTGTTGCAGATGTCCATGGGCGGAGGTGATCACTTACCATCAGGTGAGCCTCCTGCCCGTTTGCCCCCTTTGTCCCATAAAAAAAAAAAAAAATCTACCGGCATTTTATGAAATAAGCATTTCAGACTGAGCATTCCAGACATTTTCATAGATATGATAAAAATTTAAAAATGTAAACTATAACTAAATAAAAAAGTTTTAATATAATTTTAAATACTTTAAATAAGATTATGATTTACATATAATTTTACTGATCAGTTTTATTACCAACACCGCCAGCAACGTATCCATTATGTAACAATTGTTAGATATAGTTTATCAAGTAGTCGATTCATGTTCTATTTTATTGGAGACGGAGGTCACGTGTTCGATTTCCCCACGTGACAATGTTTGTTTGAAAGGTCCCTAAATAAATAGCTTTGAGTATTCGGTCCCTCGTTATCGAACCACCCCTCTTCCTCTACACAACATCTTATTTCTATGGTTCTTTTACCAGGGTATATTAATTTGCATTAAAATATTATGTAGATGGAACAGAGTAAGATGATGGTGACATTGGTATCGCAGTTTAAGCGGATTTAAAACCAGGTCTCGCACCTCTGATATTTTCATGTGCGAATAATTTTTCACGTGCCTTACGGTGAAAAAATCGTAACTTAGGAATCTTTTGAAAGACAAGTGAAGCCATGCATAATCCTCTCGTAGACCGACCGGGAGGCCCTTGCCCAGCGGTGGAAAGTTAAAAAGGGTTAAGAATCCACGTTCCTGGATAGATAAAAGTATGAAGTTAAATACAGCAAACATTAAGTATCATCACAAAAGTTATAGCGAAGGAAGATAACTCGTGTGTTTGTTTGTTGCACGCTGATTTCATTTGGCTCCTATCCAGCCATTTGGCTGGATAAAATTAAGTACACAGATGACCTTGAGAAACACAGGCTATTCAACCAGTTCGGGTACATTCAAGTGAAGCGAGAGTTAAGTCAGTATTTTATATTATATTTATATAGGTACTTATACAACAAACCATTGCATATTAATCTTTGTTGCATAAGTACATATTGGAAATGTAACTTTTATTAAAAATTTAAAAAGTAACTTAATATAATAACGAGTGGTAATGGTATTTTTGTAGTAATCTTTGTCCATTCTTGACGACGATAGTGCACGGTAAAACTCGAATGAGTATATGATTGTACCTTAAATTCCAATCCTTTTGGTATTGTAATGAATGAACTATTTAATAAATAAATAAAATAAATACTGCGATTATGTTACTTAGTTTATATATTTTTATGGAGATGTCAAACGACATGCTCTATAAATATTCTTATATGATACCTACTACTTTTCTTCTGAAATACAAAAAATATAATGATCTCATTTCAATAACATAAAATTAGGAAATAACAAAACCAAAAAGACCGGCACAAATTTAATTTAAATCGTCATCAAAGAACAAAGCGCCTTACGAGGATAATAACCGCCGCCGTTACTGAGTTTGATAAAAGGTGAGACGCGCAACGATCGTAAAATGGCTTCGTAGCAAACTTCCTGGTCGGCAAATTTCATTCGACTATTAACTGTTTTATGGTAAATCGTGTAGATATGGCTGAAATTGAATTATATCGACAATTTACATAATTAGTCGACTCACGACCCGTCTCCAAAGTAGGATAATGTGTAAGAAGTATAAGTGTGTATGGGAATGTATGAACGTGTAAATATGAACATAATATGTAGCCTATAACATTTGATACGCGTACAGTCCTAACTTCTTAAATTGAGCTTTACATTTGTGTGTGTGCGCAGTTTACGGTGAGGTACGACTTGTGGGGGTAGCGCGTTCCGCGCTTGGTTTAAACCCGTTTATACTGAAGCGCGGCTATTGGCTTTTGGCTATCACTCAAATGCAAAGCTTACGCCTTACATATATCATAGCTACGAAAAATACAAAATATTAAAATATTTTGGTAACTGGGTACAAAGTACAAAAAACTACCTTAGCAGTTCTTTTAGTTGGCATTTTAAGTTATCTACATTACTAATTGCTATTACGCTATTCTCGATTCGATTCGATATTCGCAATGCCTGAATTATTGGTATAAGCACTTAATCTGAACTTATGGTTATGACCTTATTACGTTATACATCGTAACTTTATTTAATGGAACTAATCTATTTTCTATTAGTTTTACTACAATACATTTTTGATTGGAATAAGCATTTAACTTAGTTTATGACCGAACACGCAATAACTAGTGCTAGACAGAGTAGTCTATTTTAATATTATCTTAATATATATGTATCCATTATGCATTTGTTATTCAAGTTTCTTTATCATCCGTATTTAAGTTGTTTTCACGTACAAACACATTGTCTCCCAACATTTATTATGATGAGAGGTTAGTTTATGTTAGTAGTGCCCTTGCTATGCCAGCGGTCGCGGATTCGAGTCCCACTGGGGGGCAGGCATTATGTATTAAGCACAAATGTTTGCACTATAGTCATGAATGTTTGTATTTATAATATGTATATAAAATTAAAAGCCTCGTAGCTTACCATCGAACTAGTTACTAGATTGTAATGTGTATTAATGTTGCATTATTTTTATTTATTACATATTTATTATTTAAGTAAAAGTATGTTTTAGTAACTATAACCATTTAAGTTCATGATCCAAAACATAATAGCTTTGGTAATACGTATCTAAAACTGTAGGTAGGTTATAAGCGTGACTAGCGCGGCCCACATTTTATAGCATAAACGTGTACCTAACAGTCATATAATATCAATTTTCCTAATATCCTCATAAAAAACTTATATTAAAATCCTGAAAAACAATTTTCAAAACAATTTGTTTCATCTATTCCAATATCGGCAGCTACACAGCCTATATAGCCGGCCATTACCACATCTTTTATGATGGCTTTTCGAACACGCAATAAAGTTATCAACTATAATAAAAATTTGTATGTCATCGCGGCGCCACCTTACATGAGATAAGAATGTATTATATCGGTTTACAACATTTCAGCTCATAACGCACCCCACGTGCATACATACGAGCTTATTATATTTTTATTTATGAGATAACTTAAAACATAAGATATAATACTCGTTCAAAAATGTATGTTAGTTTAACCACTTTTTTAACACGACAATGATACCAGAGCTTTATATTTTAAAGTTTTTTTGGGTAAAAACCAAAAATCTCTCTATTTCTACCAATTCGACATAAAATAAATAAAAAAAATAACAAAAATAAAACACAATTGAATCTATTTTAATATATTATGTAGTTTATTCTTGCACCAACTTCCGTAGCAGGTTCCATAGCGTTAAAAAAACGGGAAAATAAGTAAAAATACCTCTAGTAGAAGTATAATTTCACGTAACACGTTATAACAAACTACATAACGATAATCATTTAAAAACAACTAAAACTGTAATTTTCTATTTACTTGAAAGCTTGTACCGTCCTATCTAAACAACCAAAATACAAGTGAAAATGCTAACCCTCTACGTCACGTGCCATTGACATTGCTGACTTGGCATCGCGCCAGCGAGGGGCCACCATATAACTCCTATCAAGACGTTTATGGGGGCATTGCTTCCCTTTCGTACTTCAACCTTATTTTTACTATAATAATCAAAACTTCTCCAGTTTAATTGGTACAAATTTCCATGTTCTTTTACAGGAAATTATTAAATAAGCTAAAAATTACTAAAATAATAGGTTTTAAAATGAAATGAAATTGTTAAAATATTGTAATTACTAGCAAATAATTACAAACGAAACATTAACACACATCACCATCTAGTTCCATAGTAAGCTACGAGACTTTACTATAAAATATTCTCATAAACACCCATGACTAGAGAACAAGCATTCGTGTTATCATAAAAATGATTGCCTCAACGGGACTCAAACCCTGCGAGCGCTGGCACAGAAAGTGAAATTGGGTCAATACAAACTCAGACAAACCACTTGTGTAATTTGTATGTACATAGAACTTTTCTATAACATATTAAAAAAGTTAGATACGAAGTAAGATCAATATTCGCAATTCTGTTACGGAATACAGCGATATAGCCTTCTTCAGATGTGCTTATAACACAACAATGTCCACAATGTTCCGTTCTTCTCGAGCACTAGAATTTTACAACCTCTTTAAGGGTTATCTAACGTTTAGAATTTTCAGATTTAAGCATTTCATTCCTATGTATAATGTATGTATTATAGATGTTGTTTTACGAATAAACTTTTAATTAACTAAAATAACTTTGCTACATCACTTTGTTTCAACCGACGATGTTGTTTTCAGAAGTCTCTAGTTCCGCTTGTATTAAATAAACATGTTCAGATTTTGGAAGTTAAAGTTAAGTATAAAAAAAAAGTTAAAAAGTAAAAGCTGCTACTACTTTATAACTATACATTTTAGTGACTGAACGAAGAGTAGTATTCAATAAAAGTTATGACTGAAAAAGAGGGAAGTTGCTTCTGACAACCTGTAGCTTGTTGGATGTCGTCCAGACACCCATAACTCTACAAGTGATAATTTCACTTCATCGTGATATAATAAAATATTTACGTACCAAACTTTCATTCGTGGTCAAAGTTAAAAGCTTACCTGAAAAAAGAAACAAGCATTAGTCAAAAAATATAGAAAAAAATATATTTTGTAGTAAAACAAAAGAATTATCAATTCATTTACAGCCTACGGTCGTCGGTCAATGACAAGTTCAGGCAAAATGATGAAATAGACAGGGCCATTAGAATATTGAAGCCTGAATTCATATTAAAAATACCTGCTATAAATAATATTAGAATTTTACAATTTCGATTGGTTTTTATCTACGATTCTATATGCTTATATTATCTTGCCTAACCAAGATAATCATCGATATGTTCAGTTTGAGTTGACATCTTAGGCTATCAGTACCCACCTTTGACCGAGTCATAAAAATTAGATTATAATAATTAATGTTCATTTCATAAAGAAGATAAATTTTGGGGACCCCTTTTCATTTCTCGAAAGAAACTTCAAAGAGCCATTTGTTGTACGAGGCAGAACACCCCTAAAATTTCGACAGCCAAGAGGCTGATTAGATAACGTCGGAAAGGGCAGCGAAGACCTTTTAGAATTAAGTTAGTAGCGCATGAAAAGAAAATGTGAGTTAAAACAATGAAGCACGAACTTTTACGTTATATGTAAGCGAATCAGCAAAAAGTCTAGACAGTAGGTCGTAAATACTTAAACATAGATCACTTTTTATACAAAGTTGATTTTAATATGTACATTGAATGAGGTAAATTGAATGGAACTTAATATTATATTAGTCTACACTTCACAGCATTAGAAATTATAAATACCAACTCATTTGGCACAACCCAGATGTTTCCCCACACAGCCACAGGGTTGCTCCACAGTCCTCTCTGCTATCAGAGAAGTACCACGAGGAACCCGCATGACACACCGCCCACCGAAGTGGACCTTCCCTACGCGTTTCTTGACTTGCCGTTAGATTACATTTATCATATTGATTTTTGATTTCGTTTAATTTGAGAGTTACTGTCACATTGTTCAAGAAATTGTACTTCAACCGTAAAGGAACAAGTGCTACACGCAGTCATTTTTTATTTCATGCTCGGTCATCATTTATTACGGTCCCATTATTGTATTTTCGTAGCATAGTTCTATTACGCTATAACTACGATTATAGTTCAATCAATTTAAAACACAAATCAACATAAGACTGAAGCAAAATAACTATATTGTAAAATCTACTCACAAACTTAAACTATTCGTATATCGTGTATAATAACAGGCAGAATTGTAGCTCATTCGAAATGCTATGATGTAATTTTTCGCACTTTATGTAAGAACTTTTTTCATCTCCTGTGGGTTTGAATGCTGGGAATCTTCTTATGATATTTAATATATTATTCTGAAACTTTCTTGTGGGAAATTGATGAAATATGCGTGTTTAACAACATTCAAAGTATTTGCATGAGTGAGACATATACTAAAGGTATTTGTAATTTACATTTACAAGGTGTATACGCTATCAAACGCAATTATTAACATTTTCGTCAGACTGCTTGACTGTTTGTTTCCGCTTATCCCTGAAGCGGCTGACAGGCCTTTTACTTCACTTTCCTTTTATAAAAAATTAAGGTTCTGGTCAAAATAACTAAAACTCAAAGGTGATATATAAAACCTTTTCTTTCACACACATCATCAACCAACTTTTTAATAAAGACTGTTAAAACTAGTCAATTTACCCTAACCTAACCCTAACACACGCCTTAAGAAAAAAAAATTGTACAGATAAAATAGCATAGAGCCTTAAATAGTTTACGCAGAGAAAGTGTGTTCATGACATTGACACCGCTGGCGCGTTGCCAGGGCGGCCTTTTCATAAAGCAACTGGCACTATTTAGTTACGATGTGTTTTCGATTACGAAACAGTGTATCAGATTGTACATTAGTAATTAAGTTTACTAAGAATCTAGGTTTGAGACAACATGATATTCTTCATTAGCTATCGCTGTAAAAAAATTAAAAGCATTATAAATGAAACTATCTTTTCGGATTTTGTTGCGGATTTATTTTGATTTTTGGTTCCCGACGTTTCGAACGCTTTACAGCAATCATGGTCACGGACGAGACTAAGGTATTTGACGACTCAGAGGTTTATATACTTGTGTGTACAAAGCCTACCCACAATGTACAAAATTTCAAAATTTCATCAAAGTACCTTATAAAATTTTAACTCTACATGTTTGATTTACATTTAAAATCTTTCTATGGCAATATTATTAACTTATTTTTGGCTAAAATTATTACAATTATTGCAATTTTCTTTTTTTTATTTTAATACTTGTTATTCAATAATATTATGTAGCGTTGCTATTATTATAAATTGTTTATGCATTATCAGATCACATTTTTATATTCTATAATTTTAATTAAGTATTAATTTGATCTACAAAAATAAATTGAATTTTGATTATTTTAAAAATTAAATATTAAGCAACACTACTGCTAAAGCATGTATAGAAATATCGCATATGAAGGCAGATATAATGAGTCACTTTCATTCATTTTCTATCTATCGTGCAGCAAGTTCAGTTCTATATGCCATATCGATTGTACAGAAAAACGCTTGGTCATGGGCGCTGAGACGAAAAGTATTTCAATTTTTAGTTTATTTAGTTTTTAACAGCATTTTTCTCTACTTTAGGGAACATCTTAATCTTTGAGCAAATTAGTTAAAAACGAGAAACAAACAGTACATATCATGATGCAGTATGAATATCATCATAGTATGAATATCAGCATAGTATGAATATCATGAATTGCCAACTAAAGTTGCACAATCTGTATAATTATGGCAAAATCTCTTACAAAACGTTCCACAAGAAATAAATCAAACTTTGTATCGGCTAAGGAAAGTTAGTCAAATAGCATTATCTAAGCTTTAAGTTTAGTGGCTGACTTAAAACCGGACTATCGCAATGCAGTGTAAGCGATAAAGTAAAGATTAAGTATAAACTTTATAGTCGGTATTTCAGTCGTAAACCGCTGAACCGAATTTATAAATAACTGTTTCTCATGGTTTTATATAAAATCACGGTAATATTGAAAATATTATATCATAAGAACAAAGATAAATTTAAAAAAACTACTGAATGTATTCTTAAACCTATCTATAACTAAAAACGAGTTATATAAGAATGGTATTTTTTTTACTAATAATGAATAAAACAGAGAAATCAAAAAAGCAACCAGCCTGACACTTTGCATGAAATATATTATGTAATATTAAAATCAATTTCGAAGCGACAAAAATCAATCTCAAAAATAAAAAAAAATTAAATACTAAAACATTTATTTGAATATGACTGACTAACTGTCTCGCATTTTTATCAATGACCTGCACTTATTTCAAACACGTATTATCAACAGTTAATACATTTAAGTATTACGAGTAATGTGACGGCCAACTACCTCCGCGCGCTTATTAGTATCATATAACCCGCTCTTCCCAGGCTTTCTCTTACACACTTTCGTCCCGATTCAGGAATGCACTTTCACAGTTTGCAGGATAGCGAAGGAACTTGATAGCATCAAAAAATTAAAAAAAAGTGAACAGTTCAAATAGCAGGCTGAATAATCTAAAAAATCTATAGATAACTTCTAGCACAAAAACAATAAACATTCTATATACGAGTATAAGACATGCCACAAGTAGAAACAAAGGCGATGAGAAACGGTGTATATATGACCGGTATATAAGCAACGAATGCATTCAACAGTTTATTGTTATCTGCCGCATTCTCGACTAACAATGCTAGAAAATAAACACATGCCTGAAATTTGGTTTTTACATGTGTCATGTGTTTAATTTAAACAAGTGTGGTAATATTTTAGGTTATTCAGATATATTATAGTGTTTACTACAATTGTTTTATTACATAATACATGTTTATCAAAATTGAGAATATGTATGTTGCCGGTTTACTTTTATTTATTTTTTCGTTTTATTCATCCTGAAGTATAATACATTTGGATTCTCTTTCTAAGCTCAAAATTCCCTTCATTCTGAGCACATTAAAATTTCATGTACACTATTTTCGAATATCTGTCTTTCCTGAGATACTCCTTCAACATTGAAAATAGATAGAAATACCTTGAAACAAGATCGGGTGAATATGTTGGATGTGGATACTAATATACCAAAAGTAACATTACCGGTACATTGAAGTACTTGTATGTATTAGAAGATTTTAATATGTGTGTTTATTTGTTACTTCACAATAAAGAGGCTACACAGATTTGGATGAATTTTATATAAGTACTTATAGGCTATGATCTGAGGAAAGGCATAAGCTACAATTTGATACCTTAGGATAAATAAAAAGGGCATCGAGGACAAGACAGTGTGTCGGTAAGTAATTTGCAAATGTGAAAGTCTATTGGTTATCTTATTTTACGCCACAAAGGAATTGTTTTTCCCGCAGATTGTTTATGAACAGCCGCTAGCCGATCCCCAGAGGACATTAGTATATTGAAAAAGTTGATTTAAGTGGAATTCTGACGTAAGCGATTCAAGGGCGAATCGCAAATAATAATATTGACGGGTATTGCGTTTTTGGTATTCTTAGACATAAGTGGGTGGACCATGGAAGGCCACATAAACAAATAAACAGTTATTATTCGTTTATTAACCGGATAAATGAAATAAACATATTTTTAAATAACATTTGTTTTGTTATGTAACATATTCACGGCGACTCGTTTGGCTCAGGTAGTGACCCTACTTTCTGCGCCAGCGGTCGCGGGTTCTAGTCCCGCTGGAGGCATTCATTTGCTAATCACGAATGCTTGTACTGCAGTCATGGGTGTTTATATTTATAATATGTATGTATTTAAAATTTATATGTGTAGTATATCAACTATCTGGTATCCGCAACACAAGCACGTTACGTAGCTTACTGCGGAACTAGATGGCGCTGTTGTAATAATGTCCAAATTTATTTATATTTATTTATTTATATTAAACACTTTTTTTTTACTGCAGATTTAATCACTATAAAATAAAGTAAGGTTTTAATAAGCTCTTCTAAACGGCCTTGCTAGGAACAGGGCTCCATACAATGCCTATATTATAAATCAGTCATTTAACTGAAAACTAAAGTTATGATTATCAAAATATCTGCTTATACTTAAACTACATTAAAAGGTCTTTCAATATAATGGACCATTAAACGCTTAACATAATACATATATCCATTTATAAAATACTCAACGAATATAACTTGAACACAATTGTATAACCTATACTTGAGCCACATTAGAGAAATAATGTTTAATAACAAAGTGTTGCTAGGCAACCATCTGAAAGCATGGGTGAAAAACATTTTTTATTAATGTTTATTGTTGTAAATGCTAATACTTTAGAATGATAATTAATAATGATTGTCAGTAAATAGTTAAGTTTTTAAACCTATAAAACTGCTAAAGAAGATAAAATAAAACAAAATGGAAGTTAATTTTTTACATTTATATTATTAACAAATTATAATGAAATCTGTGACAAGTTTCATCAACCGTTAGCAAAGCATTTATCCCGTCCAACGCTTACCTCACTCCTCACTCAAATTCTAATTTTACGCGAAATCAATTGATTTGGCAGCACCACATAACATTGGATATTTTTTTAAGAATCGATAAATAATACGACTAATTTAAAAAAACAGTAAACTATTCGGATAGTGTAGGGTACTTGGTGGTATTTTTCATTTGACAACATTATAAAAATATTATGTAAAAATGTTTACGATATCTTCCAAAAAAGGCAGAAAGCTTTAGGGATGGCATAATTATCCACCATCACAACCCAATATAATTAAAAATGTAAAAAATAATTACTTACATGTGATTTGAAATGTTTATTAATCATGTATTATCTTTTACGTGTCTTTACAATTAGGTATTATGAAAACTCTGATAGATATTTAGGGTAAAACTATTGAAAGTGTGAAATCGTGATTTATTCTGAAGTGGGAACCCTAAAAATCAGCTGTTGTGGTTTGTTTACAAACATTATTTCTCTAAAGTGGCTGAAGTATAGTATTGTATTATGTGATCTGTGATATAACTAAGAATCTATTGAAATAAATTCTAAATAAATGTTTCTAAAAATAATACTAATGAGTTTTATATTGATAAAAAATAAGTTGTCAGTGGCCTTAATAGTAAAATAATAAAAAAATAAGGAACTTCGTTCCAATTAACTGACCTAGTTTGATTGGCCTTACAAGGAACCATTGATTTTTCTAGGAAAATGTCATCACGTTGCAATTACTATGACTTTTTCATAATTGGCCTTCGAAGGAACATGGCCTTCCATGGTCCAACCACCTATTACGAATTCTAATATACTAATAAATTGTTTAATGTCAAATTTTAAAAAAGTACTATTTTTATTTACCTAATTGTAAAGCACATTTAAATGATACAACATTTTTCGACTACAACTTCAGCTCAAATGTAGTAAGTAGCCCTACTTGGTGTGTCAAACGCAGATTCCAGTTCCGCTGGAATCATTCATGTTCTCCAGTCATGGTATTTAATATTTATATGTATGATTTAAAGTCAAATGTATAGTGTTTCAGCTATATGGTGTCCATAACACAAACCTTAGAGCTAGATGCTGTGTTATATAATATATAATTATATAAATATCAACATATTTTTATAATTTTACAAATGAACAAAAATAACTTAAATAAACACGCCAAAATCTCCGCCGCAAAAAATCTCAAATCATTAGTGAAAATATTTTCCCAAGCCGAATATGAAAACGCAATAAAACATAGTTATGCCGACATATAAGCCTGGAGGCAGGGGCCGTAAAATCCGTTGCCTGCCGTAATCCGCTCCTGCTTAAATAATGAATGAGCCAGATTAATGAACCTGACTCGCCCTTAGAAATCGCTTACCGTGAGCTACAGAGATTTAGCATACCTTTAAAATGTGTAATAAATAATAAATAAATATGTCGGGCAATTATTACACACAGCGCCATCTTGTTCCGTGGTAAGCTACGAAGCTTGTATTACGGATACCAGTTACTTGATACACTACACATATAATATAACTTTAAATACATAATATGAATATCAAAACCCATGGCTGGAGTACAAGCATTCGTGACTAACAAATGATGCCCCCAACGGGACTCGAACCCGCGACTGTTAGCACAATAAATAGGATAACTACAAACTGAAGAAAATATACACACTAATCTCTATAATTTCAAAGCGATCTGATTGCATTCTATAATAGCCTATTAATGGATGGTTTCGTGTATTCAGCATTACGCTTTTACTTCAAGAAGCAAAGCTAAGGTATATAATTAGGTATATTTCATTTTCGAATTTCATAAATTTCTCTCCCAATACGGCTGGTCCCCGTGGGAGTAGTAGACCACCACCCTCCACCCAAACGAAATATTTATATATTGGAACGTATAATATTCGCTCTCTTGTCGCTGAAGGCAGACAAAACGAACTAGAATATGCACTACAAAATATAAAGTGGGATATACTAGGCTTGTCGGAAATAAAAATAAAAGGTACCAAAATATTAGAATATGAAGATTACATATTGATGTTTAAAGGAGAAAATGCAGGCTCCAATGGCGTCGGCTTTATGATAAAAAAATACTTAAAGTCCAACATAGAAGAATTCACACCTATTACTGATAGAGTTGCCAAACTAGATTTAAAATTTGGAAATGAACGCCTCTCTTTAATACAAGTCTATTCACCAACCGAAAATTCAACGAACGAAGAGCTAGATACATTTTACAAAAATCTTACCACAACTCTACATAAGGCATATAAAGAAACCATAATTTTAGGAGATTTTAACGCCAAAATAGGACAAACCATGGAAGATGACGGCAAAGTTACAGGAAACTGGGGATATGGTAAAAGAAATAAGCGGGGTGAAGCCTTAATACAGTTCTGCCTCGAACACCAGTTCTGTATAGCTAACACATTCTTTAAGAAGAACTTAAAAAAAAGGTGGACTTGGGTATCACCCGATGGGACTGCACGAAATGAAATCGATTATGTCATAACGAGGAATATGAGAAAAATAAATAACATTCAAACTATTGATACGACTTTTAGTACAGACCATAGACTTTTAAGAATTGAGTATAACTTGAAGTATAAGGAGAAGAAAAGCAGGAAATCATTTAGCCACAAAAAAGATCAGCTTAATCCGACGGAAAAAGAAACGCTTAACCGTTACTTCACTGAAATACTTGAAAGATATAATACAAAAGACAAAACCACACAACAAAAATATACAGATTTAACATTACAAATAAAAGAAAGTATCAAACAACTACCAAATAAAAAAGAAATATTAGAAAACGATATTATATTCAATGACCCCCTAAAAGAACTAATGCGGGAAAAACTACACTTAAAATCTAAGAAGAACAGATCAAAGGAAGAAAAGAAAAGATTAACAAAACTCTACCAAAGAATAAAATCAACGATTAGAAAGAACAAACTTCAACTAAAATTCGACATCATTGAGGAAGAACTTAAAAATAGGGGCTCAGTCAAACAGTCAACAAAACGTTTGTGTAAACATAAAGATTGGATTATTTCCCTGAAAACATCCACAGGTCATAATATAAGCAAAAGAAAATGCTTACTTAAACTAGCGACAGAATATTATAAAAACCTCTACAAAGAAACGAGCCAGACTTCCACTGACAACAATATCGGTCACAAGAAATATATAGAAAGTGTCCCAGCTTTCACTCAAAGTGAAATAAGAACAGGTATAGAATCCTTAAAGTTATCAAAAAGCCCAGGACAGGATGGAATAACGAATGATGTACTAAAAGCCATATCTGACTCTATCACTCCTCCACTAACAAACCTTTTCAACGAAATCATGGAATACAATATCATACCTGAAGAATGGGAAAATTCAATAATTACGTTGCTTTATAAAAAAGGAGATCCTCTAGAAATAGGCAACTACCGACCTATAAGTCTACTTCAAAGCTTATATAAATTATTCACCAACGTACTTCTGCGAAGAATCAGAACAACTTTAGATTACAACCAACCCAGAGAGCAAGCAGGCTTCCGGAAAAAATACAGCACAATAGACCACATTTTCACTTTAAAACAAATAATCGAACGATCTACTGAATATAAAATAACACTCTACATTGCATTTATAGATTACGCCAAAGCATTCGACTCTATATCACATGAAGCTCTCTGGAATGCACTCAGGTTTAACAATGTACAAGATAAATACATAGAGATCCTGAAGGAAATATATAAAAGAAGTAGAGCTCAAATTAAACTCGACCAACTAGGAGACTCCTTTAAAGTAGGTAGAGGAGTGAGACAGGGAGACCCTATCTCGCCAAATTTATTTACTGCTTTACTAGAATATATATTTTCAAAACTAACTTGGGATGAAATGGGTATCAAAATAAACGGTGAGTACCTAAATCATCTTAGGTTTGCCGACGACATAGTCATCCTGAGCGACAACCATGGAGACCTCTCACACATGCTCCAAACGCTCAACGAAGAAAGCATGCGCTGTGGGTTGAAAATAAATATGAGCAAAACTTATATAATGACAAACGCAAACGAAATCCACACAATGCTCGAGTCAAATAATATTGAATACGTCAAAGAATATGTTTATCTGGGACAAAGTATATCGTTTACAGACAATACCAAAACAGAAGTCGAACGACGAACTAAACTGGCGTGGAGAAAGTACTGGTCTCTTAAACATATCTTTAAATCAAAATTACCACTATCATTAAAAAAGAAGGCCATGGACTCGATAATTTTGCCGACACTACTTTATGGCTGCCAAACATGGGCACTAACAAAAACCATAATCCACAAACTAAAAACTTTCCAAAGGGCAGCCGAAAGGAGTATACTCGGAATTCACCTCAGGGATCGACAACGCCACTCAGAAATAAGAAAATTAACACAAGTGACAGATGCAGCCGAGGAAGCCTGTAAAATCAAATGGCGGTGGGCTGGACATGTTGCTCGCTTGACCGATGACCGATGGAGCGAGCGAGTGCTGCACTGGTGGCCGCGCGAGCAACGCCGTGGCCGCGGCCGACCACGCGCGCGCTGGAGAGATGACATCGAGGCCACAGCCGGCGCCACCTGGACTAGAATCGCGAAGGACAGACATGAATGGAAGCGGATGGAGGAGGTCTATACCCGGAAATGGGTTCCCAAGACGTAATTAAATGTATAAAAAAAAAAAAATAAAAAAAAAAAAAAATAAAAAAAAAAAAAAAGAGGATACAGAATATCAACAACATATTTAAAAAAAAAAAAAAAATTAACTTACCTAACTAATATTATCATGCATGTGTCACAACTATTTTATTAACTAATTTGTGTTTACAATTCATTTGATTTGTACATTACATATATTTATCTCAATTATCAACTGCTTATTCAAAGTCTGTAAATTGTTTTTTTGTTGTCTTGGAAATAAAGGCTTATTATTATTATATTATTATTATTATAACATATACTTAATTTACATATTTTTTTAATAACTGGTAACCTTTCAAATAAATACAATAGTCGCGCCCGATCGATTGGCGTATACCTAGGGGAACAGGGTAGAGTGTCGACAACAATTTGAGAACCTGCCATAGGGGATGTTTGCTCACAAATTCTATTGATTTCCGCCCTTATAATTTGAGCAGAACTAATTTTGCATCATCTTTATAAATCAAAGACAATACAAAGTATATTTAACTATAACTATATTATACAGTTAAAAACTAACTAAAAACTTTTAATAAAATACTGGCAGAGACGAATCTGTACATTAAATATTTTTTGGAAAAATCTTATTGAAATAGTAATAAATATTATAGAATCTTTACTTTTAAGAATGTTTGTCTGACTGTCTATGACCGCTTCAGGCATTGATATACTAGGAAAAAAGGTGTAGATACGTCATACGCGCTCAAAAAGTGGCACACTAAAACTAGGCTAATTGGCCTACCTGAACGTCACACTTGTCACTTGTCACTTGTCAAAAATGCCGTCGTGTGTGATGAGATTTTGCACCAACTATACTAAAAAAACTTCCAAAAGCCAAAGAATCACTTATCATTCGTAAGTATTACAATTCACATGGTTTATTTATTATTTTACAAATAATCAGTAACTATTCTCTAAAATTTTGTCTCTATTCGCGACGATACAAAGAGCTATATAGTTGTTTCTTTTTCGCACGTATGCTTAGACTTGCCGTCCTACTTTATCTGAACTATAAGTGATCATATTTTATTAGTGTGGCGTGTATTATACGTGTGTGCGTTTTGTGCCATTTTAAAACGCCGTTTGCCTTGTAAGTGACCTATCTACACCTTTTTTCCTAGTATATCAATGGCTTCAGGATGTTAGTACAACCCTAATATTGTGTCTAGTCTGTCACTTATAAATTAATTATATTTTTAATCTATGGTACGAAAATATATTACGTGAGTGAAATCAATGTCTTATTTATTTAATCCAGTCTAATAGTACGATATATACAACACAGGAGAAAACCGCGGGACAGATTTTCATGAAGTTTGGTATGATAGCTCCTATCCAACATATAGAATACGTTATAACGTGGGAAAACATTTCAAAAATCTTACAAAATCTAAGCTTACCCTATTTCTTTCACGTCCATATTTAATAACAACATATTGTGATACATTTAATTACTAAATGCGTCGCATCATAAACCCTAGTACTAACTAGAATTTGTACCTTCACTCGTCACACTAAATCGTCTACTCCCTCATCGTAAATTTAAATTGACCAGTATTTTCACGCTGTGCAAACAATGATATCAATCGATCTATTATTACGGTCAAACAATTGTAGATAATATTTATCGTAATCTCAACTAAGTGGAAATATTACTATCATGGATGATTATATGTAGGTTAATAGATAATCGTCTAGAATTTGAAAATGTATGGGAACAAAATATTTTACGTTACGTTGAAAAGGGTTGAAGAACATAATACAGGGTGTATTAGTAATACACTGGAGATTTCATATTATTTATTAGCTTGAGATATTAAAGGAAAACTTTGAAGTTAATCTTAAAATTTATGTTATGAAGCTGTTATATATGGCTGCGTTGTTTTATTTATAGGTACTGGAACTTCTTTTACTAAAATATTTATAGAGAAGGAGGCATAACTCATTCTCATATGTTATGTATCTGCGCTTTTATACTTTGAGTTACTTTAGAAACTAAGGTTACATTAATTTTATTCAACGAGTAGCTAAATAACAGAAGGTAAATGAAACCCAAACAGTTGTGAACATCTCTAAAGAACATTGTGTATGCATTTTGTAGTTATTTTACCGTCGTCTGGTGTCATTTTGATTAGAAATTATATATTTATAACGTTAAGAATGCAATCTTATTTCTGTTCTGTAAACACTGTTATAGTTATAAGAATTTTTCTTATTTCATTATCTTTTGATAATTTCTTTGTTATACTTATCATGTTTGTGTAGTATCTATAATGAATATTGTAGATTGGACAAAATATATTAAAGTATTTAATTCTCCCTAAACAGAGTGAGAAGGGGAATGTATGTTTGTAACTAATATTATATAAATCTATTGTTCAAAAGTCTATACCATGCCTAGAAAGAACCCGAGCGAAGCATGGATCAGTCACTAGTTTGATAAAATAAAATATAAACCGAGCAATATTCTAACACAAACAAATACAAAAACAATTCATTCCTCCTCAAATAAATCGAAATTTTAACAATGAAACTTGGAGAGACAATATTATCTTTATAACTTGAGATAATCTAACTCGACTTCCCTACTCTTTATTTTAACAACGTGTTCAGTATAATAAACGCAAAAACAATACACAAATTTAAAATTAATTATATCCACCAGAAAATGAGCCTTCTGTCGCCAAATACCCTGGGCGCCGGGTACCCAGTTCGTTGGTATTAGGCGAATATCTCGAAAATAACGACGTATAGCAATTATAATGTACCTAACTGATGGACGTAAGTACACATGATTTGCTGGTAATTAAAAAACTGATTTATGAGGGTCTGGTACCCTCGCTAGTGGCCTCCAACCTCCCCTATAGCCACCCCGAGCCTCGCTAAACTGAATTACGAGCGACTGAACTCACGATACTGAATTCAACACTCTAGGATCTAATTTATGAGCAACCACGGCTCCCACGCAACTCCACCGAGTTGTACTGCTGATAATTTATGAGCAACAACGGCTCCCACGCAACTCCACTAGTTGCACTGTTGATAATTTATGAGCAACCACGGCTCCCACGCAACTACACTAGTTGCACTGAATCTCTAAATATAATTTATGAGCAACCACGGCTCCCACACAACTCCACCGAGTTGTACTGCTGATAATTTATGAGCAACGGCTCCCACGCAACTCCACTAGTTGCACTGCTGATAATTTATGAGCAACGGCTCCCACGCAATTCCACTAGTAGCACTGCTGATAATTTATGAGCAACGGCTCCCACGCAACTCCACTAGTTGCACTGCTGATAATTTATGAGCAACAACGGCTCTCACGCAACTCCACTAGTTGCACTGAAACTCTAAATATAATTTATGAGCAACCACGGCTCCCACGCAACACCACTGCATTATCACACGCTGGTAAAATAAATTCACTTACATGGCAAACACGGTGTTGCGCCTGATCTGCCTCGCACCCACAGAATACTTTCACTTGGGAGCTCGCACCTCATCAAGTCAGCGTCCCGTACACGACCGCGTTTCGAACACGTCTGTTTCAAATCTCAATCTATTCTATTTAGCTGTCATCGTTCTACCCTCACGTTTATGACAAATAATATTTAAACACTTATTTCGCGACTACCCTACGGTATTCGCGACACCTTCGCAGAAAATTCCATTTTTAAAAACTAATAACCTAAAATTCAGAGACACGTTTAGAAACGATTTAAAAAAAAACAATTAGATTATAATATACGAGCATTTCTTCCGCCCGAAGAAGAAAAAGAATTCTTAAATTTCATGTTACTGGAGCATCCTAATCCTGCAGTATCCTAAATGTTAACCTGGATCTCATCAAAACCTGTCCAGTGGTTTTCTCGTGATACGGACAGACAGACAAAAATTCTAAAAACTATAGATTCGGTCTCTATTCATTTATAATGACTATTTCAATTAGATTTCCCATAATATATTTAATATACAGAGTGGTACAGATACGTAAGTTATAGAATTTTATTATACGTATTTTACAAAACCTGGTACAAGCGTTGTGTCTTTCATATATCATCTCAAAACAGCTTAGCAACACAATTTACTAATCGCTTTGTAACATATTGTGTTTCGCATGAAATATTAATATTTATCGCTGAAGACGTCAAAGAGGGTTATATCCACCCCGCGGGAACCTGGATCGTTGTAAGTGTATAGAATGTAATCCCAGCATTAGACACTTCGGTGCACAAACAATATTTAGACGAGCTTACAACTATCTATTATAGGATTAAGGTTGCTTCGCATATATTTTTACTATCATAGGCTCTGTTAAAAACATTTTTCTTACATATAATATTTTTTCCATAAAAATTACATGAAATGCTGTTTGTTTGCAAGTGTATACTTGAGAACAGCGGAGTTACTTTTGATTTTTAATGTTAGTTATTTTTAGAAATAGAAAAATTGACTGAAATATTGGGTAATTAGTAGTTACCTACTAAAGAATGATAAGTGCATTTTATGCATGAGCTCGAAATATCGCGAACTAATTTAATATTTACAGAAAATCAGTTAACATCCATCGGTTTACTTCTATTAAACATCATAACAACGAAAAAAGTACAGTCGAAAAAAAAATTATGTAGGTAGTTGTCGGAGCGCGTACAATGTAAAAATACTTTCTGGATAATCCCCAAAAGATATACCGTAGGTAGAAAGACGAAAGTACATTTGTATTTCTGCCCTTTATAACCGATTTTTTTATCAACTAGTTACCGTGTATATTGTGAAAAGATTTTAAGAGACGGTATAGAAAAGACTGTGAAGCTGAGCGGAATACTCCTTTTCATTATAAAATGAACATACTAACTACTACTAGGTACTATACTTGTATCCTATACATATTGCTTTGTTAGATTTAAACGAGTATTAGAAATTTTAAATTAAATCATACTTATTATTCGACTATATTATAGGTATAACTTATTAAAATTATAAAATAATAAATTAACAAAATAATATGGTAAAGTGCTATTTTTTTACTTCTTTTTAGATATTTTTATAACAAGTATACAATAAGTCCTTCGAGAAGCTTACAACTTTAGTCCCTCTCGTTACCATGATTACTGTAAAGCCTTAACACCGGTAACAAAGTATCAAAATAAATTTGCGAAATAAACCAAAAAGTTTTCTTTGAAACGCTCAGTAAATAAAATAACTATAAAACTAAAATATCCATAGAAACGTATATAACATGTTTAACTCTTTAAAATATCAATTCAAAGTAGGAAAAACGTTTGATGAAAATTCTAAGCACTTGTCTATTAAAACCCTCGTCAAGTTTAGCAAGAAATATTTTAGTTAAATTAAAACACGTTTAAAATAACGGCCGCACTTATAACGTTATGGCACTTGCCGTCGGTCTTTCTCCGCCAGAATCCGATGTTGACCCAGAAAGCCTCAACTGAGAGTAGAAAATATTACTTCTTAAATTCATCTAGCCGACACGTTTTGCAAGCAACATATTACTTTTCTCGCAGCTTTGTCTACAATATTTAAATGATTTATGGAATTGAAAAGTATAGGCGAAATTGGTCTGTCGAAGCGATTACGCGGATTTTGAGTCTAGACTCTACATCCGCGAATTTCGTTAGGTAGGTCGAAACTAGAATTCATCTTGAAAAAGTTTGATTTATTATATCTATCATTACTAAGGCACGACCTAGTCCAATGTCAACATACTACATTTTTTGCCTAGCACAGAGAAAATAATAAAATTTCTTACGTGAATAAGGTTTTATGCAGATATTTTATGTTTAGTGGATACTAAAATGCTTTGTAATAGGAAACTTCATATTTATAGAAAATGTATTTTCTACCTAACCTAACCGTTGTTGCTAATGTTATATGGAAATTGTTAATGCATGTAGCATACATACATGTAGTTATATGCATGTAGCATATATACATGTAGTTAATGCATGTAGCATATTATATACATGTAGTTCCATAAATAGTATTAAGAATAAATGATTTTTTTAACTAAAATTATCGCATTTCTATTACAGTCAAAAGGAAGTTTGATTGGAGCAAAAAATACTTTTGCAATAGAAACTAAACAAATTAAGCGAAAACAAACAAAACTTTCTCTTTCATGGGCTACGAAAAACCATGACATTCGCTTCTAGCTACACTAATGTCCATAGAGGCCTTCAAATTCAAGTTTGGAAGCAGCCAGTGGCACCCGCATCAGTCGTGTGTCGACCGGCGAGCCGAACGTACATACTTTTCGCGCAAGCCTCCTGCTATCACCGCTCGTGCTTTTTCAAAGTGACGAAAGTTAAAGTGTACCTGAAGTGTCTTCGAAATTTCTGACAAAGATAGTGTATGCTAGTTTTGTGATGGTTAACGGTTGTTTTGGCGGGAAGTACACTGAGTCTACAGTGTAAGCGTAATGCCATTGCCGAGGTAAATATTGACACTGGACGAGATTACACCGAGGATTCCTCACAACTATGTCCGATTCACGTGTATTTACAAAGCTGTCGAAATCGCTGCTGCGTCGCGGTGTGCTTGCGGAAACAATTATATATAAATATCGTACAACTTTAAATTTCTGCCCGAATATTTTAATAAAAACTATTCAAATAAATAAAGATATCATTTTAAATTTACAAAAACGAAAATCATAGTAATGCTATTTCACATTTAACCCAAATGTGTTTAAAACATATCTAAAATAAAAATTTCAACTCGCGACAAAGAAACAGTTGGTGCTTTCCCGCGGCCGAAGGCTAGTTTGTACAAAACGTACCTTAGCGTTTATAGTTTAGCTTCCAGACGTCCTTACGTAAGTTTTCAGCTTCACCCCGCCTCCACTTATGTAACCGCTCGATTTGGACTGAACCTTATATTATAATTTGAGGTGTTAAAAAATATTAGAAGAAAGTAAGATCCCTTTTTCATTGAAGTAAAGGAAGATTTATGAGCGTCACTGTCCTTGACACGAGTTAGCTCGTTTTCGCTTACATAGCTTATTGTTTTCACAAACACTGAACAAACATTGCAGTAGGAAATTAAACATAACATGTAGGCTTGCAATGTAGGTCATTGCCACCTTGAAAAATTTATCCGCGAAATAATTATCATAACCCGCGGATTGAAACTGCCGCGGGATCGATCGCTTTTATTACACGAACCAGATGTTTGAGAGGAGCCTAATGCACTTGAGTATAATTTGAGTAAATTACTGCATACTGGCCAAATGATTTTAGGTCTCATTTATGATATATTTATTCAGCCCTTTTTTACGTCCCACTTGCTGAGCTTCCCTTCGGATGATACAAGGGCGAGCGATAAATTAACAATTTTTTACATATATTTTTATAATTAATTGTATAAATTTAATAAATATAAGAAAAAGTAAAGTAAACATGTAGCAAGGAAGCCAAAACGTTAGTCACATTAGTGATAAATATTGCTTTTAATAAAAATGTGATTTAAAAAGAAACTAAAAAATATATATATAAAATATAATAAGCCTTTTAAATCCATAACAATTTTAAGGTCTACCTCGATACTTTTAATAAAATTACTATCTTAAAAAATTCACTGACTCAAGTGATACGTCAAGGAGGACATCATCATCATCATTTATTTTCAAAGTGATGAATCTAAGCTTAGGGAGGCTGTTTTTATTTTTTTTAACTTACATAAAATAAGATCTGTAACAATTATCAAAGATATTGCGTAGCATAGGTAAAAAACTGAGTACCTAAACCGTGTTATTGGTGAAAAATCAAACAAATTACTTGACTTATCTAATAATATAGTTCGATCCAATTGGTAATATCAGAGTGCAATAGAAGCTCAAATCCATCAGTAGCGACTTCCGGCGAGCACAAACATTCTAAACGAGAGAGAAATTGCATTCGAACTGTGGAGATCTTTATTTGGAATGCATCTCGGCCGAATCGATAGTTAACTACTATGGAAGGAATTTCCAAACATGAAAGTCCGTTCACGAATTATTACTTAACTGTAAGATATTTCCACATTAGTTTTTTAAATTATGTAATATTTATGATAAACTAGCGGTGTCCGCGGCTTCGCTCGCGCTAAGAGTGAATAAAATAAACATTTTTGCTTATATACTGTTACTTGTGCCACCCCCGTTAACCCCCATAGGGGTTGATTTTCAAAAAACGCTTAGATATGTATCTCATAATTTGTATTGCAGAGCATTATTTCAGTTTCACGCAAAATAAGTATTTCAATAGAATTAAATTTCCCATACAAACTTAGCCACCCCCTTTAACCCCCAATGGGGGTGAATTTCGAAAAACCCTGAAATACGTCTTTCATCATTTGTACTAAAAAGCATTAATTCAAAGTTTCATGCAAAAATGTGCAATAAAAATATTTTTCTCATACAAACTTTGCCACCCCTTTTAACCCTTTTAGGGGTTGAATTTCCAAAAAATAATATGCCTATGTCCTTCTCATGAATGCAAACTATCTACATACCAAATTTCAGCAAAATCGGTTGGGTGGTTTATGCGTGAAAAGGTAACAGACAGACAGACAGACAGACAGACAGAAAGACAGAGTTACTTTCGCATTTATAATATTAGTATGGATTGTGCAATATTTACCTAATATATAATATATCCTTAAGCGACTAATAATGAAAGGTAATTAGATTTTTTTAAATCGTAACCATTGACGCTTAAAAGCTTATGTCATCTTAGGTCAGTAAAATTGTTATCATACAATTCTGAAACATAATATTCATAATTCAAATGTCGAAAACGAAAGGTCAACAATGGAGTCAAGAGCTATACGGCCTAACGAAACTCATTTCACGCATAATGCACACAAAACTCGCTATATTACTGATTCATACAGTCGCGTTCTGAAACTTTGCGAAGTTAAACACTGGTATTGTGTGGCGGAATATTTTCACGTTTTCTGAATCGTTTAGAAACAAACGTTCACAAACATTTAAACACAAAACACTAAAATACAGAACAAGAATGACAGTAACAATGCACACATCGTAAAAGAAGCATACTCGTTCGCTTCGACAAGACGTGAATCGTCTTAAAGAAAAAAGACAAGCTTTCAGTTACAGCAATCTTCAAATGTATCTATTAACTATGTGTATGTACGTGTATTAAAACTATGAAATGTAGTGACTAAAAGATAAATCGGTGAACGAACTTCTCATCGATAATATTAACATTTTATTTTGATTTTTCTGAACTTCCATATTAAGGGAATTTCAAAGGATTTTTTTTACATTTTTTAATTTTTCCTTTGAATTTTGGAAACATACGTTACACCAACTTTCACATTATATTCACAAACAAATGTAATGTAAACAAACAAAATACATATACGTAAAGTTTAATTAACATATAATGGGATTAAATAATTTGTAAAACGTAGATTTATCAAACTTCGCACAATCATAAAACCGATTAAACCAAGTTCGTTCCCCGTTCCGCCAAAGTTTCAATTTTATATTGAAAATTGTTTAAGAGTTCTGAGATTTCATATCATATTATAGAAACACAAAGAAACGTTTATTCTAATATAATAATTTAATCACAAAACTTAAATTTCCTTGGGATTTTAGAACCCAGGTAATTAATCTCAAAGTTCGTCGGAAAATGTGAAATAAAAATGAAATTAAATACAAAAACGCGAGCGAGATTATTTGCTTTGCGATAAGTGCACACAAGGCTGTCCTTGGACTCACAATATCGCTTCGTTACTTTAACGAAGGCTGCAGAAGAGCTTGTCAGTTACATGTGCACACCTAAGTGGGCATGTATCACATTACACACTTTCAAATACTAAGAGTTAGAATAAAATCTGTACATAATCTCAATATTTTCACAAATACTTGCTGAATGAGCAATATAAATACAAATATTAGGTATGTCAGTTCAGCAAAATTTCTAAAATAATATAATACATCGCTTTAAAATGCATTATATCCAATATGGAAAGAATAATAGAACAAAAAGAAAAGCGGCGACATGGTATCAACATTCTTGTGTCAAATAAAAATGCGATCAAAGAAACAAATCGGATAAAGGAAAGCATTACAAATGATCACGTATCAGCCAACAAGACTCTACATGACTGAAATACACTTTGAAAATATAAAAGCTAACATCGTATGTTAACTTCACGCTTTGTCATCCTATCTTTACAACAAAAATGAAATGCTATTCGTTAGTAAGCACATGATGTAGATCGACTTGGCTACTTTATTTTTTCGAAGTATGGGTGAAATTCAGTACTTGTAGACCACTTTTGTATAGTATGAAGATCACAATTAAAAAAAAACTAAAACACGCTTTTTATAGAAAACCAAACTAAAAAATAAAAAATAAATTTTAATGAATTTAAATTAATTATTTGATTTTAAAAAAAGCGTGTATATTTATCACTCACTATATGTATATTTATCAGAATAATAAAGTTACAAAAGGTCCTTTCTAATTCACTACTTACTGCATTACTATACACGTATGCTTTACACATTAAATTATTTAGTAACCGCGCCGAGAACCATTGACATCGAAACCATTACGAGTAATTATTCCTCGCGTGCACGATCCATTTATTTTAGACAAAAATACAAGTTCGAATATAAAACTTCTAAAACATGTCCTAAATTATGTTCAAAATAATAATGAAACATTAAACTATACACTTAACACTAATAGATAGCTCGATATTCTTAACCGACTTCAAAAATTTGCCACTGGTTATGATATCTTGAGCATTTATGAATCTCATTTTTTATAGTATGTTTCCATACAAATATCATATTTAGTTTCCATATAAATAATAAACAAAAACAGATAAAATCGATAGCATGTTCACATGTTACGTGATACATATAAATTTATACATTATAATATTCTAAGCCGTTAATTCTGACTTTTACACGCGACTACAAATTTTGAAATATTTTTTTCCTATTAAGAAACAATTCACAGCGGAAGTCAAGGCTCTTGCTGAATTTAACGACTAGCTAAGTTCGTTCACTGAAAATAACCTTAATAAATCAGTGACCTCCCTCTAACCTTCGAAACATTGATGTGGAAGCCCTTCGAGCCGCAGCATGAATCTATAATGTCAACCCCCGACTGCCGCCTCGATACCGACCAATCGCTACCGACAACAAAACGTAAATAAAATATATTATACAGCCTTGTCCCCTTCTCAATTACTCGTGTTAGTAATTACCGCTTCTCCGATATACGAGTATGTTACAATTTTCTATAAATGCAATTTATTAAAAAATCAATAACTTTTTCTGTTTTCTTTTGTAATTAAAATAAACTAGCGATTTGATTTAACTCCTTATATACGAGTGCATACGTATGTCAGTAGTATTACGTAGATAACAAAATTTTCTGTTAGATTTTGTCCCAATTTTATTTTGATATTTTGTGTCCCTATAACGTTTCAAATGCTTTACAAAATGGTCACGAAAGAGTCTAAAGTCATATACCTCAGAGAAAATCTCAAAAATTATAGCTTTTTTAAAAATTTAGGAAATACCCACGGCTGCGCTCGCGCTTTAAAGAATGGAATCCAAATTCTTCTTTACATACTTTTATACCAAGTAATAATATATAGCCTTCTTCGATAGTGGCCTACCCAATACTATTTTTTTTTTTATTTGAACGAGGTTAGTGCGTTCAACCACAAAACTCTTCAGCTTCATTATTTTAGTATAGATGTCAAATTTTCGCGTAAATTTAGAAATATAAATACTATTATGCAATCTGTGCTTGCTCTATGTGTCCTTCGTCCTTTAACTTCATCTATCTAGCGTAGGGTTGTATCAATCGTGAGAATTTTTATAAAGGCCAACTAATGTCGGAAGACAATTCAAATGATATTAGGTAAAATGAAGTTGATTACTATTTCCAATTGAGAAGTCGGCTTAACTAATGTTTAATCAGTTAGGGTGCCGACGCCTTTGAAGTCTGTAACGCGATGAGATCATGGTGTATAGTCAGTCACATGGTGTCATGCATGCAATAGGGTAAAGATATACGGAAAATTGTAGGTTATAATCAACTAAACATATAAAATGCGTATCTTTTACATTTCAGAAACTACTTGTTGATCATGCTGTAAAGAAATCCATAATGTTTGTATTAATAATTAGACATAAAATACGTAATTTTGACATATTAAAAAGTAATAATAATAATTCAAAGCTAAAAATATCAAGGCATACAGTATGTAAGTTTTCACAAACCAAATGACTAAATTACATCTATATTTCATCAAGTAACAGTATGAGTTTGTGCGCCCTGATTATTCTGTATATATTGATAACAGTATGTCGTGGGTTTAGATAGTCACTGGACTTGCGTAAACGCGTGTGTATCAATGATTAGCGCGTAGTCGTGGGACGAGATATCAATTAACTTAAGAAAATTCCTTTAAACGCAAATATTACTAAGAACGTATCACGAATATGATCTCTTCAGTATTAATATGACAGTCCCAATAAGTCTTTGTATTTGTTGCCGATCGTTAATATTATGTAAACTTTTACAGACAGACAAAAATTCAATAAAACTATAGATTCGGCATCTCTATCAATAATAATGAGTTATTCAATAAATATTTAATGGCATTTTAATAGATGTATAGATTCACATTACTATTCTAAAAAAGTGAATGAATAAACCATGCGATTTTCTAAAAATACTACGTATTATTCCGAGTTCCGACGATGTCATCTGCAACAAAGAAACGTCCATCGAGCGAATCGATCCGTAACTATTACAATGATAGAAAAACTAGCGAAGTTAGACAAAGTACTACATAAAATAGCAATATACCGCTTCTACACCGGGTATTGAGTTTGAATGTCGATCGGAAAGCAACATCTGTGCCTCAGCTCACGTTTGTGTCGTATACGTTACAACAAGGAGCTGGTAACACTTGTTTTCCTTATTCGCCTATTTTCTAACATAAACTTATAATTCACTTAACAATATATACTAATATCATATATTATAATCTCGTGTCGTGGTGTTTGTGGTCGCACTCGACCGATTTTAATGATTTTTTTGTATATTAGGTAGGTATAAGATTAGATCGTAAAGTATTTCCGAAGAACTCTATATGTTTTTATGACACAATAATAAATTTCCTTGACAAAATTCAATACGTTATATTTCGTGTGTATAAAAGTAAAGTCAATACAATATTTTACTTAATAACTTAAGGTCAAACACGCTGTGCGAGCACCAACTGGGCATACATTGAAAGTCAACATTTAAACCGAATAATAACCTAAAACAAATTTACGTCTTGATTTTCTTATGAAATACTTTATTAGCTTTTAACGTTTAAATCGTAATTAAATCTCCAATATCATATAGTTAGTGCAACATCTAGTCAAATCTACCCTTTGGGTAAACAAATCTAAGCTGGTTTTATAGCCGATCTTTGTTTGTCACCGTCGCGTGGGACACCGTCTGAGAGTCGCAGATGTCAAATAACACAAGTGATTGGGAGTTGGGAGACGTTGTTGCATATTAATGACTTGCCATTGATCGCTGCTGCGCTCCGACGCATTGAACGAAAGGGCATTTAATAACCTATTTGAGCAATAAGCGGATCGTGACCAGAATTTACACATTCAATTTTCCTTACAATTCGCCCTACATGGTCGATCTAAGATTTAACTATGATCCAAAGAGGATTTACTCTTATATTAGAACGTGTTTACTAATAATGCCATGTTAATATTCATCGGTGTCTTAAAATATTAGGTTCGCTTGAATAAATATCTGTCCAAGTGTTGTGATGAACAACAAAACAGACTTCTCATAAATAATTTAACACGAACTCATCCAGCTCTCAGACAAATCAGATTCTCCAGCCTTGGAAACGGGAATATTATTATAATTTCTGCAACGGATTGAATTAAACATTCATAGCGGCGTATGCAGTTGTACATCTCGATCACAAATGATTCACAACTCTTGACTAAAAGCCAGGGCGAATTCTCATTAATCAAAATTCTGTTTGAACACGGTTATTGTAATTAACTATCACATTTCGTATAAATCTATGCATTATTTTAATATTTGGCTTTACAAATGAGGCTTTTCAGTATTACGCTTAGTGAATATATTTTTAAAATTGTATTTTCCTGGTCCCGAACAATATGTAATATTTTACGTCTGCAATAAATGTCGTATGTTTTGTTGGCATTTACAAAATGTCGTTGATTCCCCTAGAGATTCCTTGTTAGCTAACAATTTAATTTAATTTAACAATGTCAAGAAATACCCAACGAGTAATATAATAAAGTACGAGTAGTATGCAGTTTTTTTATTATGTGGAGCGAAGAACGTTCATTGTTTTTCGAAAATGAAGAAAAATTCTCAACATCCTCTCCAATCTGTCATCCAAGCCCCTGTGGATTCATACGAATAATTTCATAGAATTACATAGAATAATAAAAACATGTATGATGTAACCAAATTTCTTCATCCAAAAGTAATTAAGTCTTTGTTACAGGTGTTCGTTGCATCAGAAATGAAAAGTGTGTGTGAACATAGCATGTGTAAAACGATCAAACTTCTAAGTGCGTATAAAACGCGTGTGGTTTTAAAAATCAAGACAATGTGCGTGTAAAGTTCGACCACGACGTCGACTCAATCGGAGTGGGGGTCGCTGGCGACCACGCCCAGCGATGGTATGGACGTTGTACTGGGTAATGAGAGTGACGAGTGGTGGAATGCGACGGAGCAGGCGGTCTCGACGGACCTCTACAACTTCTGGGCATGGAGCATCGTGGACGGAGCGCTCATGCTCCTCATCGTCAGCGGCAACACCCTCACCATCCTCGCCGTCACTATGAGCCGCCGGCTGTCCTCGCTCGTCTCTAACCAATTCGTGCTAAACCTAGCCGTATCCGACCTGATGGTTGGGCTAACTCTGCCCTATCATCTGGTCTTTTACCTCAGCGACGATTTCGGAAAAATCAAGTGGTCGTGTTTAATGAGGTTTATTCTTATAATACTCGCGTGTCTCGCCTCCATTTACAACATCATCGCCATCGCTGTAGACAGGTAAGGACTAAGGATACTGCTCACGTCATGCAACTTTATTGCAAATCCTATAAAACCCAATATCTCAAATCAATAAATTCTACACGCGATGTAATATTTTAGGTTAGGCCAAGAAATAAAATGAATTGCCTAAGAACGATTTAAATGTAGGTAGTTAAATAAATTTAAATGTACAAGTAAAATAGTAACTAATTGTGATCATTATTTTTTACAGATACATAGCTATAGTGCATCCCTTACACTACAGTCGCTACTTGACGAAAGTGGTGACACGATTGCTAATGAGCACTACCTGGTCGGTGGCAGTTTGCATAAGCTGCATCCCCATGTTCTGGAACGACTGGCACGATGGCGTTAGTTGCGAAATGAACATGGTAAGCAGACCTATTATATATTTTTATTATCAAATCTTCACATACTTTACTGTACACATGACCATTGTTAAGTATCACACCGTTATCCAAAAGAAAAAAGATGTTTCTATATTCAAACGTAAATATGAATAAAGTTTCTTCATACATTATTATAATGTTATTTATTATGTTCCAGGTGGTTCCAAAAACGTATACGACGAGCATCCTAGCGCCGATGTTTTCTCTCATCTGGATGGTAATGTTTATATTGTACTGGAGGATATGGCGCGAGGCCACGTGCCACGCGCGCCGCATGCGGGCCAATACGTGCTGCCCCACTGGAGCCAATGATTGGAAGAGCATACAGGTAAATTAACTGTTTAATCTATTCTCACCTAAGTCTTTGTTCTATCTAGGTTATTTTAATTGTTTAATTTAACTCACGATATTAGTTACCCATAATAATTACAGTAATTTAATTTTTCGATGTAATTAGTTTGCATGATTAAGTTTATAATAGTTTTGTTTTGATTTTCAGGTCGTCCTACTAGTTTTAGGCTCTTTCTCCATTTGCTGGATGCCATTCGTCGTGGTAGCGTGCGCTCAAACACTACCTGTTGCAAATCTGCACAATCCCATCTTGTATCGCCTAACATCATCTCTTGCCATGTCTAACTCTGGGATAAACCCACTTATCTATGCGTGGAAAAATGCTGGATTTCGAGCTGCCTTTGCCAAATTACTCCGTTGCAAGAGACCTGATACTTCGGAATATCGCGGGTCTCCCGCACCAGAAAGAAAACGAGGTTCTGTGGCTCTGCGCGAGGGATCTTTAACACGGACTACACCTAACGCTTTATCTGCTATGGGCGGCAGACCGGCACGGCTTCTCTATGTGGAACGCGAAGCTGATACGGCCAGATGCCGAATCATAGAAAACGCCGGCTATATAGATTCAGAAAGGGGTGACGCCAACCCGTCTTACGCTCCAGATGGGCCGACGCCGGTGCACAGGGCGACTCGCCCTCCTGACGTAGTGTAGTGTTATTATGAACAATAAACGTTCAGTGGGAAACGTGAAACGCTTCTAGGATTTAAAGTTGTTAGTGAGTGTAGGTACTCTACTTGCATTAGGTACCTACCTGTTCAAGTCTACGCTCAAGTTCATGAAAGCTTTATTATTGTTGAATTTTTATTGGAAAATTCTAATAAGTTCCCTGCCATATGGAAAAATTATAATATAAAGATATTCTCTGTCATCTACATTGAAATGTTTAAATAACGGTAATACTAAAATGTTCATGTAACATAAAATATACATATTTAACAAAATGTATAGTTGGTTTTTATTTAATTCTGTGTAAGTAGTTAATATAGTTAAAATATGTATATAGAATTATATTGTTTTTCATAGTTAATAAAACTAAAAAAGTTTGTACAGTTGTTTGCATACAATGTTTAAAAATTTATCTTAATTTATTGTAAGTTATAATAAATGTAATGGTTATTTCACAATAGTAAGAGCTTTTTTAGTCAAGATATGAATATCTAATGTAGAATTTATGAACATATTATTTCAATAAATGTGGTTAACGCCATCTATGTGCTAGCGAAAGAATTGAACTAAGTTTGAACTTCGAAGAGGGCACCACAGACTACAGTACCTAATACTCAGGCAGAAGCTATAGAGGTCGCTACTATAACAGAATTAAAAAACAAAAGGTTTTCATTGTTAAAATGAAGTGGTTTGTTAAAATTACATCATTTATATATTATTTGTGTAAATATTGAAAATATAAAATATATATTTAGTTAGGATCTACTCGTCATATTATAAAAGAGAATTAAATTATGGCAAAACTATGAACTCAACTATACTTATTTGTAAACAAACAACACAGCATCAAATAGATCATACAAACATTTTCAAAAAATATTTTATGTATGAACTGTTAGAACTTGTAATATCTTAATGTGATAGTAGATTATGCTTTAATACTATACTGTAAAATAAGATGCAGGAAAAAATTGTATTTAATTGTCCCTGGATGATATCTTAATAAAAATTAATTCACCATAATTATTAATTAATTATTGATATAAAATTATTCCACTTACACTTTTATTATAAACTAGTATTTCCCGCCGCGCCGCCCGCGTTTTAAGCACCGGAAACTTAATTCTTAGATCACACATACCGTGTGATATTTTACAGCCGGTTTATAACGGTTACTTGAGATTTCTCATAAATAAAATATTTTCTAGAAGTAAAATTTCATCAAAATCTGTCGAGTGATTTGCTCGTGATGCGGTAACATACAGACGGACAGACAGACAAAAATTGTAAGAACTATAGATTCGGCCTCTGTACCGATGATAATGACTATTTCAATAAGAATTTCCAAAAAATTGTCAATGTACAGAGACTCAGTTAGAATTTTATTATATGTATAGATTAACTCCATTATTAGATATTATATATAAAGTTCAATATGAACCATTTGATAACAATATGTTGCATCACCTCATTCTGGTTTCAATGCCATCTTTATAACATACTTATATTTTTTTCAAATACTGCTATCAGAATAAAGCAAAAAAGAACAACTTGTTCATTTACATCCTTTAAAGTAGTCATATAAATGATTTCATTTATCACAGAATTTTAAAAATCATCTTGGTTCTATGTTTGATAGAGACACATTTCTTTAAGGGCCTAGGTTCAATTCCCGTGCGCCAGTTTGAAATTGAACTATTATCCATATACCAAACCTGTTCTAAAACTTCTAGGTTGGTGAAGAAAAAAACAAATAGGTACTTATGTTTTTTTAAAAACATAACTTACGAGGGTTGTGAAAAGAAACAGTGAATATTATTTGGTTAAAATAGGAATGATTAGTAAGACGATGTAATGGCGCCTAAATAACCCTTTTATTTATTTGTGAATTATAAAAATATTACCTTGAAAGTCAAATATAAAAAAAATATTACATTAAACTGTGCTTTATTCACTTAAAAATAAAATGTGAACAAAAAGTTGAAGGTTGTGTTCATAATTAATAATTAAAAACTTTGAATAAAGTAATCTTATTAACATAATAAAACACTTACCTCAACACCAGTGACGCCGAGAGCAGTTACCAAATTGGGAGTCATCCTAAAAGGCACCTTCTCCGGCACGCGCAAGGTCTTCCCCTTTTCGAAACACACATTGTAGTCAATATGCACCACCTCACCAGATGTTAAGTCCACTAACACATTATCTAAATGTCTATCTCCTAAACCGATAATGTAACCGATCGCACTCATTACGGCTAGTGAGTAACTGTACCGACGTGTCATTTGCCACCACTGCTCGGGGTTTACGCTACTGCACCAGAACTCCCGCCAGAGCAAATCGCGGGGAGTTTCCGCTGACAATTGTTGCAATACTTGCTTTAAGATCGACACAGGCCACTCCTTTCTGTTCTCAGTCGATATTCCTGCTTCTTTTAATAGTGGATTCAGTTTACTGTAGAATATTTCTGAAGGTCGAAGCACGTTGACAGTCTTATTCGTCTTTGCCCATTGAACAGCTGCTTCACGGTTTTGCCAGCGTTTGTATAAGGCAAATAGAGGTGTTACGTTGTCAACCCAACTAATGAGGCCAGATCTAGGCCCGAGTGGAATAACTGAGTAATGTCGGGCTCTGTACGTTTGATTATCATTATTTTCAGAATCACGAGCCAACATTGTATTAGTTATTGATAGCAATTGCATTATTCTCTCATCTAAATGTAAGTCTTCTAAACCTTTGAAAAGGTACGTGTAAGGTTTACCATCAGAACCATAGAATACTAATTTTTTTGGCCTGGTCTTAGTAGGTAGAACAGCAACATTATTTTCAATAGACCTAATAGTAATTCTTACGGTTCTCTTGTTTGTGTGTAAGCCAGGCATCGTAATCACTGTATCTTTCATGTCTGCTAAGACAGGACTAATATCGGACATTTTTAATATGTAAAACGTTCTCTTATTTACTTTATTTTGCAATTTCATTTGTAACTGCTTCAGAGGCGCCCACGATTCTTGTGGCTTTTCTGGGTTCGCTGGATTTTTTAATTTATCAATAACGTCAACAATAATTGCTTGGAATTTATTTTGAAACGCAATTTCATGAGGAGTTTCTGGTTCCACTGATGTAACTCGATTAAGCTGTTCAAGAACGAACACGATGGGTTCGAATATGATACGGTGTTTTTCCTTTATAAGCTTCTCTTTTTCTTCTGGGCTCAAATTTGAATTATTCTTCACCTTTGTGATTTCAGTCTCTAGTTGAACAAGACGTTTGCTAAACTCCGTATGATGCTGCACTAATGTCCCCAGGCATAATTCATCCCACAACAAGTTTATTCTCTGCAATTCTTTCACTAATAATTTAACCTGCAATATCGTTTTTGGAGCTTGCTTAGCCAGTGTCTCTACCATGTCTAAGAAACATGAATTCAATTCGTTATTGACGACTTTGTCACTAGCAGAGTCTTCTAAATCTAAGTCGTCGTCACTATCAGCATCGTCGTTGGACAAAAATGACCTCGGGGCGTGTAAATCAGTTATACTATTTTGTTCATTTTCTACAGCACCAACCACTGCTGGGAACGTAATAAGATGTGGCGTATCTTCAGCTAATCTGCATAACAAATCAGAAACACATTTTCTCACATACGTTTCGGGATGATTAAGCCTTGAAAACAATTGAGGGATGATAACTTTCCATGGCTGGGTAGGTGTATTCGCCAAACCTGATTCGAGAACTGTTTGTAATTCCATTGCATGTTTCACTATTAAACGCAAAAGTCTGAGTGTTGCATTAACGACAGCATTTTCACCGCTGTGATTAATATAGTCTGAAGCACATATTAGTTGCAAAAATTTAAAATATGCATCAGCTGACAATTCAAAATATGAAAATACTCTTTTTTGAGCTTGACGCCAGATGTCAACAAGTAGGGCGAGATGTTCTGGAAATGCGTTGTTCAAAGAGGGCACTGTGCGTAATTGGTTTTCTATCATTTCCGATGTATTAATTTCATTCCAATCAATGTCTTCTTCATCACATGTCGCTTTCGTCTTGGATAATATCTCACAAACCGCCTCAAAATCTTGAGGTGAACAACCTATCATTACACTTTCTATTTGAAGTTTGTCATTATCAGTAAGTTGCTCTCGAGTTTTAGAGCTAAATTCGACCATTTTGCGACCCCATCTAAAACACCAGGCCGCGAAATTTGCCCAAGCCTTAGCTAGACCTGGACATTGATTAACTCCAAATTGTAATAATTTACCGACTGCTGAATCTGTCAAAGGAATCACATTTTCTGATATATTATTATCTACTAATCCAATTTCTGGCAAGGCTGATACTAATTTTGACAATGGTGAATCCTTTTCTAAGATATTTTCATTTTCATTTTGAACCCATTTCGAAAGAGTCAACAATAATCTTGTTCCTTTTTCTCTTAGTTCATAATTTTGCTCTCCCATCGCTAATCTTTGAGAAAATCCAAGTGAAATACTCGCACATAAGTTTATAGCACTGGCCTTTGATTCTTCTTTTGTGTATGTAACTTTGCATAATTCTGTTAAGGCAGTGGCATTATTAAGTGTCCATATATCAAGGTTATATGTATTAGGAGACATTATCAAGATATCGCTTAATTCTTCCAATGTATTCAAGTTTAGGCATTGCTGGAAAGCTGAATTGTTTTTAAAATGCTTTAGGAGTTCCCTTTTTGCCATAGCTAAGTTTACATTCTTTCTTGCACTTTTTATTACGTCTAGTCTTAAGCATTCATTGTAAAACACATTTTCCTCAGTCATATTAAGCTTCGTGAAATATTGATTCCACCATAAAATACGAGTAAGGTTTTTCATTTCCGTTCCATAAACATGTTCCTTTACGGCGGAGGGTTTGAAGGGATTTGATATTGCTTTACCATTTTTCATTACATTAACTAAACCGTTATTAGCCAATTGCATCACAGCGACATCTTTAAGAAAATGAATAGCGTTTGTACGAGATAACTCTTCTGCGCTTGAATTTAGCAAACATTCACATTCCTCTAACAATTTGTCGTATTTCTCGTCATATTTATTGTTATAAATGTTAATCGCCGAATATATTAACGTGGATTCAACTTTGTCAAGTAACCCTTGATAAGAACAAGCATTTTTAGATAACTCATTAGTTTCCATGTCTAAAATATTCCAGTTACTTAATTCCGGCATATCGTTACTATCTTCGAAGTATTTTAAATCTGTAAATGATTCCCAGTTTGAGTTGTGTGCGTTTCCTTCAGTTATATGTTTCCACTCTTCCATGTCATCCCAACTCTGTATGTTTTTATAACATTCGAAGATTTGATCGTGTATGAATTTATTAGCTTTTGAGTCGTTTTGTTTATCATTTTCTTCATTATCATCACTACCCTGGTTAGTATAGATCTTTTTGTAAAATTCGGAAGCTACTTCAAATCTGAAGTTAGCTTGGTCAGCGGCGCCTTTCAACCATACAAATTTTAAGTCAAAATTTCGTTTTATCCAGACGTATAGGCCATGCAAAACTTCAGGTTCATTGATCTTTACAAGAGCTCGCGCTACATTTAATGTAATAGCTTCTACATCTATATTAGTGCTGGAGTTAGAAGCATTTTGCAGTATCAAAGAAGCGTGGTAAATGGCTGCTCCATAATGACCGCCATATATACTTACAGCAAGTGCTGCAGGGCGAACTCTGTTATGCCATTCGCGACAGGTTGTCCAGTTAGTATGGAAGAATGTTTTTACAGGTTTGGGAACAGCGGGCAGTACAGTAGCCGTACCTTCTGCAGCATTGTAAGTGTACTTTTCTAAGAACATCATAAACTCCACAAGCCACCTAGCTCTTGCCTGCTCAGCCACTATTATTTCTACTAGGCTTGCATTGTCCCCAGCTACATATTTTGTCTCAGCTGAAGATATCTCTCTCGCTACACCTTTCAAAATCCCTTCTATCTTTGTAAATGTTTCCTGTGGTTTACCTAAAGCAGTGCGAAGTTTTAACGAAATGCATGTTTGGGCTAATTCTGAGAGTACCCAGCTGATGCAAATAGAGGCAAAATTTGTAGCACATTGTCGGAAAAACATTAAATTATGTGCGTCCATATCTTGACATTGCAGAGGCCAAGAAGATATAAATATGTCTAATAAAAAGTGTTTACTTTCGAGGTTTACTTGCGTGAGACAGTTAATTATTGCTTTGAAGTGATGATTTGGCAATGGTGAAAAAGATCCTCTCATAAGATACTCTTTAAGTGAGTTTAATTTTGTGTCACAATTTATAACTAAATTGTTAAATTTGCGGCTAGTAAATGTTTTCACCAACTGCTTGTCTAATTCCTGTTGAACTATGTCCCATGGTAGTTCAAACAACACCTTTTTACATGTATTTGCCAATGTTTTATTTTGATGATCAATATGTAAGGTACACAAAACTGCAATTGTTTTCAGTAAGAGCATATTCCACACCATATTTTTATTTTTAAGTAAAAATTGGAAATTCTTTATCACTAGTAACACTATGTCACTATCGAAACTGTGTGCCAATGTCAGCATATTTGTTGTTAATAGAAGGAAGTTTTTCGATAAGCTCACTATTGGCAAATAATTATCTAGCTGGCAAAAAATATCTGATATCCATGTCAGAACAAGGATTAGAGTTTCATTTGGCATTTGATCATCAAGCACAATACTCAAAGTATTTAAGATAACAGTAAGATGGCCAGAAGTGGGACTTGATCCCGACACTTCACCCAGTGATAAGTTGGATAAACCAAATAAATCTTTTGCTCTTCCTTGAGAACTTGTTACTAAATCACTGGAAGCAATAAAATGATTGTTTTTTTTACAATGGGAATAAAGCAGGTATAAAATAGCATATTGCAATGCGGGTCTCTTTTTCATCAAAGTTTCGTCATGTGGACACATTTTTATAGCTAGCAGCTCCAAAATGCTTGGCTGAAGAGCCCACATGCCTATTATTGAATTACTTGCGTTGGCCAAATCTGATAGACATTGCAAATAAAATATAATATTCTTTTCTGCATCATCCTTTGTGTATTCCTCTGTATACTCAACTTGAATTATTTGCACATGTGGTACTAATATAGAATAGGAATTTTGTATGTCACTCAAAACATATTTATATGCTTCTTGTAAAAGTGGAATGTTTTTCAAATTCAGTAAATTACTGTAAATAGACATTATACCATTCAATATTTGGGTATTCTCAGAAAAGCACAAGGCACGTAGTAGTGATCCTGGGCCTATAGTCTGGCTGATAAATTCTAAAGGCAGGTTCGAAGCTATTTCTTTTATAGTAGTTGATAAAAGAGTTGTTATGCTGAGACATACATCTTCATCCACTTGTAGATAATTATTAATCTCCAAAGTTATGAGAGAAAACAAAGCAGGTTGACAGGAAGTAGACTTTGCTTGTAAATACTTTAACAGTAATGTAATACATTCATTACCTGCTAAAATTAATTCTGATTCTGCATTTTCTGATAGGGTCTCAACCATCACATTTAGTATTTTATTTAGTGAATCTGTCAAAAAAGACCATGTAACTGATTGTGAAACAGTAGGGCTCAACAAGTTGCCCAAGCTTTTAACAACTGTGTTAAAAACATTTAAAAAAGATGAAATTTTTTGCATACATTCCTCATATGAGTTAACTTCTCCATCTTTAACACTTTTATTGGAATCCAAATCATTACAGTATGCAACCATATCTTCTACAAATTGATTCAACAAGTTTACTGAAAACCCTACATCTGCTTGCCAATGTCGGCTCAATTTAAATAAAGACTGTAATGCAAAATCCTTTATTTTCTTAGGTTGCGCATTATCAACATGCCAGCCAACTAAAATATCTACTGTATCTACAAAGTAGTTAGCAAAATGTTCCGGGTATGAGTTAGACATCAATATCATAGCATTAATGGCAGCCATAAACACTTCAGCAGACTCTGTAGCTTCAATAATAGTTTGTATCTTTTCCAACACGACCTCTGCAAATTCAGTTAAATTAGGGTTTTCAAAATCTAATTGAAAAGTTTCTGAGAATGAGAGGACAAAAAGCTGCTTAATTGAAGAGTTATGCTCTGAATATGAAGACATAATCCAATCTAGATGCTTTTGAAAATCAGGCCCCATTGCATAGCCTATTCTGCCCAATACAACTGCAGCACTCTCTTTTATTTCAGGGCTAGGGGCATCGTAAAGGACATCTAATAATGATTCCACAAGTATTTCATAAGATCTTCTAATATAGCGTGTATTTTCAGGCATCATCACAGCATCTTGAAGTTTGCTGCATATCGTAAGAGACTTTTCAACGTCAATCTCGGCGCACAGACGACGTAAAAGTTTAGAAATTCGCGGGTCCTCAGGTAGATTAACTACTAGGTCTGATCTCTCATAAAATTTATTATTATTTCCTTGTGACCAGCTATCAATTTTTGTTGTTCCTAGCGGTTCGTGATGTCTGTAGGAGGTTTCGTCGCGATCGACCCTAGGCGGGAAACCACCACGGCCTCTAGTGCCACCTCTGCTCCCGCCCCTGGAATGTCGAAATTCGGTGACACGACCGCGCGATCGAAACCGCGATTCCCTAGGACCTCCGAACGAGGAAGGTCCATCGTACGCACCAAATCCAACATAACCTCTGACCTTATCATCCGTTGTGTTTTCATGTCCAATTTCGTCCCGATCAGAAGCGTCAATATTATCCGATAACTTTGAACTTTTCACTTTACTATTTAGAGTGGTGGATAGCATCACTAGAACTTGTTTTTAAGGTACAGATATAATAACACATTGCCGTAAAATTAAGAACAAAATTCAGTTAAAACTTTGGACACAAACGCTTTTTGTCGAAATTCTTTCGCCAACAGACAGAGATGTCTCATGTCAATGGATACAGATTCTATAAACTTGTCATTCATGTAATTTCCGAACGTTACAATTCAGTAATCTAACTTATAAAAATTCTAAACTAACATTTTTAACTAACTATGAAATATTATAAATATAAAATTCTTATATTTCCATTGTTTAATTTTTTTGAAAATATTGGTACAATATAAATTAAAAATGTATTATACTACTAATATAATAAAAATGTCAAAGTTGTTTATAATTTAATCACTTTATCTTCACTTATTCACGGATATAATATGATCGTATAGTTATTCATCTATTAGTGTCATTATGGCGTCATTGTTTACATGAAACCTATATTCTAGTGTATTATTTAAAAATTAAAATGTGACACACAGATGAATCATGAAATGTGAAGTCCTTTGCCTTTCCCTATTGGGGATAAATTTTAAAAACAACAATATCAAGATCAGAAATGTGACATTGACAGAACTATAAATCAGGGGGGGGACACTCAAGAACATTGCTAATTTTTCTAAAGAAAGTTGCGCCATCTCCATTTCCTAACTTTTATAAATGCATTGCGTCTTATTTATTCGCCGATAGATGTCGCTAAAAATGTATTCGATCCTAAACTAATTGTAATTTATACCACATTAATTAAATAGATAAATAAAAGACTTTAGATTATTATTTTATGAACAAAAATACTGTATGAAATAAAAAAAAAACAATCAATACTTATACCAAATGGCATTAACATTTTTACAATCACTTCCTAACATTATTTTTATAGCAATACTGGTTATTTTTATAGCAATACTGGATACATACAATTATACAAAATACAAGTTGCAAATTGCAATTTGGCATTTGCAAATATGAAATAATAAATTTAATATTATTCCGTTTTCTAGTATTTTTTGTTCATCAGTCGTTGAGTCGAGATTATTCCTCCGTTTACTATCAAAACTTACTATTTAATTGTGTCCGGTGTCGGCAGTGTGCCGAATTATCGTAAATATTTTGTAGTTTGTAGTTTAGTGATATTTCGCGATAAATACGCTTTTCTGTGGTGTGTGAGTTATTGAAAGCAAATTCATTTTTAATTTTGTGGATAGGCACTGTGTAACAAGAATATGTTTGAGATATCTAAAACCCTGAAAAAATCCGAAAAGGTAGTCTTATTATAAATTGACAAATATTCGCGTAAATCTAAGAAAGTATAGAAAATGAACTAAAATATTACGTATAAGAATTATTATTCAATATAATTTATTCTGTATTATCAATAAATGATTACTCTTGCACTTGTTGTTTCATTTATTTCTTTGTTCTAGCAGTTTAATCAAAATATATCAATGGCAAAATAAATAGATATAGGCAACTATATAGCTACCTATATATAGCTACCTACGTATAGCTACCTATATATAGCTACATATATATAGCATTAGTTTAAGTTAGGAAACGCAGATGGCGCTTCAAATTGATTTCCATAAATATTCCTAGAGAGGGCACTCTTTTCCCAGTATATTATCTATACTCTTTGCTATAAATTCACAATTCACATTTCACAATAAATAACCTAAGAATTAAGAAATAAGAATAAGATTGTGTTGAATTGAAACGCGTGTAGTTCGGAAGTACAAAGTATTATCATGTTTTTAAAGCTCTAGTTTCTTAAATAATTTTAAGATTGAAATCTAAAGCTTGTTCAATTTGAGGACGTCATTTAAAAATGAAGAGTACTAAAAGAGTTCATGATTTTAAAGGTATGTAAATTATAGAATAATTGTTTTTTTTTGTACTAAATGTATCGCCCTTCTTTCACCAAAATTTAATATACAATACTAATTTAATTTCAGCATTAGAGTTGAAGATAAATAAAAATTCTGTTTCACCTCACACCATATATTATAAAGAACATTCAGTAAGAGAACATACAGAAGAAAAACCTTCGGGAAGAACTTTGTTTATTGTTAATATTCCACCATACGCTGATGAAAAAGGACTTAGAAATGCCTTTAGTAAGGCAGGAACAATAATCTCTGTCATTTTTTCTGAGAAACCTAGCTCAGAAGTAATTGAACATAAATTTATCAATGAAGTCAAGAAGACAACCTTTCAAGTGGGCTATTTAGTTTTCAGTAAAGTCGCAGAGTTAGATAAAGCACTTAAATTAACACAATTATGTCCTATGAACTCAAATGGACATGAAATAAAAGTTGGTATGAAAAAATGGATAGAAGAATATAACAATTCTATAGAGCTATCAAAAGTAATGAAAGAAAGGATAGAAAAATTTATGAAAGATCATGACAAAAAAACTGAAGTTAAAGAAAAGAAAGAAAAGGAATTAGAACAAGAGGATGATGAAGGATGGGTTACGGTTACAAAAAGAGGTAAAGTACAAAGTTTTGCTCGGAATGAAAAAGTAGAAAATAAAATAATGGCTAAGGAAGACAGAAACAAAAAAAGAAAAGAGTTAAAGAACTTCTATACCTTTCAAATCAGAGAATCGAAAATGAAACACATTGTATCTTTAAGACAAAAGTTTGAAGAAGACAAGAAAAAGATTGCACATATAAAACAAAGTCGTAGATTTAAACCATTTTAATAAAAGCACTTTTTTTGTAAAAACATTTTCAATTTGTTTTACTTTTAATGTTAAAAAAAAACAACAATTTATGTGGATCTTTTATTTATAATAATTTAACAATTACTTAGTATATTTTTAACCTCTATCTACACTTTTTACAATATTATACTCTTAATATTTACATAATAGATTATATTACGACAACAAAACAAGTTTACCTAGTGTTTTTAGATTTTTCTGGTATATTTTATCAATACTACATAATAAACTGATTAAAAATATCAATTAAGCAGTAATATATAGCTTACATTAAAATAATCAGCTCTTAGTGAATGCCACTTAGTTTTTCACAAAATATTTTTTTATATACTTTGTAATTTTTTTTTCATTTGTATCACCAGCATTAGAGCCTTAAAGCATGCGTCATATACTTTGCTGATGGCTCTTAATTATGATCCTCAACAATCTATTCTCAGGTAAAGTGTCTAAAGCTGCTAGAAGATTATTGATGTTTCCATATACACACCCATTTGCAAGAGCTACTTGTATTGCTTGACCTATCCTGTCAAGACAATCCTGAAAAAGGCATTATACATTTAATAATATGTTTTCTACACATTTGGTTAAAATTAAAGTCAAGAAATTAATAATGTTAACAAACAAATACCTTCTTTATATTCTTTTAAACAGTTGTTTTAAGGTCTAAAGCACAAAAAAGTCATGTTGACTTTATTATGTTAGCATTTTATTTTTTAAATCATATTAAATTTTTTAGTTAATTCATCAATAATATTAACTCACAAAAGTAATAATTACATACTCATATTTAGTCAATAAATTATGTCACACTGAATTTTACCTGTAATTTAGTGTCACTCGATAATTTTACACCTTTTTTTAATAACTGATGTCCATATGCTTGAACCAAAGGTGTTAAAGCGGCTAAATGCTGCGCATTTACAGCAGTAGGAGGTCCATGAGTGCGCCTTCCAGCTCTAAGGCTATGCAGCACACCAAGGTGCAGCTTAATATATAGCTCTGATTCTGATAGTGATTTATTAGGTATTGTTTTCACTATGGAAGGTTTTTCATCTTCAATTTTGATTCTCTTTATTGGGATTTCAACCATTTCTGAATCTAAAAACAATTGTATAGTATTTCTTATTGTACATAGATGCCTTACTTTCTATTGTAACTTAAATTTTTAACCAAAAGAATAATTAAATAACATTTTTAAGTACCTTCATCTATATAAAGTGGTGCCAAAGCACACCAATGTATTAGACCAGCTAAAGGGGTCACAGCTGCCATGGGTATGGAACCACTAGGGAGTGCAGCAGGATTTAATTGTGCTGACATACATAATGTTGGATTAGAATACACCTGAAGAGTAAAAATAATTATTCTTAATTATTGTGTACTAATATAATTATCTTGAAATTATATCTAGATCTAGATTTCTTAGTTTTTGATGTCTTACATTTTAATTAATAAGTAAGGATTTAACACTCTGTATTCTAATTTGAGTTAATGTATATGAATAACAATGAAAATAAAATAAAGCCTTACCCAAGAAGTAATAACTTCAAGCAAATTTTTGGGAGGCATTTTTCTTGTCCTTTGTGCATCATGTATGTATAATTCAGTAACAGCTGTAATAAAATTGGATACAAATTGTGGAGCGGTAGTTGCTAAGGTTTTCAAAGCACTTTGATTAGATGTGTTCAAGAAAAAATGATCCCTTATAATATTTTCAACTAATTGTAAGGACTGTTGAGAAGAACAACCCATCTGCTGAAGCCATACACCTACAGCTAATAAGACCTGAAAAGATTGTATCAATAAAAATAGATAATGTTAAAATTAAAGTGTGCTTTAACATTATTTTTTGTTTATGGGAATTAATACATACAGGAGTACTTGAGGCTGAAACAGCCATACTAGCAAGAATGCTCAAGATTTTTAATTTTCTCTGACTCTCCATACCACCAAAAAGTGACAGAAATATTGTATTTTTGGTTGTATCATTCGTACAAGCCGATATGTAATCACAAATAATGTCTATGAGCTGCAGTTCCTGGAGAGGATTTAACCCTCGCCGGTTACCACGGCGGTCAGTCTCGCAAAATACAAATTCAGATATTAATTCCATTGCTATATCGAGTTGTTTGCTAGTAGGAGCTGCTCTTCCTACGAGTAGTTGTTCTGAAATTGTGAAAAAAATAGTGAAATTCTTTAATTTAGATCTCTAAATAAAGCAGCAGTATAAATACAGTAGGACTTACCTATTTTAATAAGAGATTCTTTCGCACAAGCAGGAAATTCATGTTTCCGTAAAATATGTTTTAGCTCAGAAAGAGACATTTTTAAAATCTAAGCAGTAAGGACTTTTATTGTAATGAAACAATGTTAGTGTTTTTTCAATCTTGGGAACTCGCAATTCTAAAACATACAAGATTAAAGAAATCACGTTGACATTTGTGATTTGACCCAGTATATTATCTATATTCTATACTCTTTGGATTTGACAATAAACAATTGACATAATTCATAGTCTCCTTATCTGTGCAATTCATAAACATATCAAAATAGATAGAAAATTAAGTGTCATAGAGAATTATAGTTTAGTTTGTAATATCATAATATATCTATGCTACGCAGTACGCTGTGGCCTGTGCACTGTGCAGTGTGCTGTCATTACAGGACATGTCAAATTTTGAGCTATGGCAGCTGATGTCTGATATTTGGGTTGTGTTGTGTATCCTTAATTCATAATTGTTTGTATTGTTTCATTTCATTAATACCGTCGCATTTAACATTATAAGAGTTGAAAAATGGAAGTCATTGTGGCAAATGTAGACCATATAAAATTCGATATAGATTATGCATTGGAACAACAGTATGGAGCCTTACCATTACCTTTTCCTGGGATGGATAGTAAGTCGTATTATTTATTAGAAAAATTTATTTATATTAGTTAATTATGAAAGTATATATTGTGTTTATATTAAAAAAATCTAGCAAAGTCAAGGGCATGATAAAATTTTTGGTAATAATATAACCTTTCAATTGCCATATATTTTATTTTTATTATAAATATAAATTCTGATTTTCTTGCTTAAATACAAATTTATTGTTGCAGAATCTACTGCTGCAGTTTGTGAGTTCTTCAGCCAACCAGGTGGTTGTACAAATGGCCCACAATGTCCATATAGACATGTTAGAGGTGACCGAACAGTAGTTTGCAAACATTGGTTACGTGGTCTTTGTAAAAAGGGAGATCAATGTGAATTTCTTCATGAATATGATATGTCTAAAATGCCTGAATGTTACTTCTATGCTAGATTCAATGCATGTCACAATAAAGAATGTCCATTTCTTCACATTGATCCAGAAAGCAAAATTAAAGATTGCCCATGGTAAGTAAATGAAAAAAAATCATTTATGCAGAAAATGACTAGAAGAGAGACTAGACTAGAGACTAGAACAGAAATAATGAATTTTCTTGGTTCTAAGATTCATTTATATTAATTATAAATAACTGTGCTTTAATATTAATTAAATTTAGCAAATATATATTTTTTCTATTTAATGTAGTCATTAATCATTAATCATTATCCATTTAAAAGTAGTCAAATTATGTTTTAGGTATGATCGAGGTTTCTGCCGACACGGTCCACACTGTAGACATCGGCATGTAAGAAGAGTGTTATGCATGAACTATTTAGCTGGATTTTGCCCTGATGGGTCTGGCTGCAAATATATGCATCCAAGGTTTGAGCTGCCAGCACCACCAGAGCAAACAAAAGATGCTAAGAGATTACCAGTATGTCATTATTGTTCCGAAGTTGGCCATAAAGCCTCTACATGTAATAAGATTCCACCTGATGTAAGTTTTGAAGTCTTTGTTATTTGTAACTTATTATAATATGCATAATGTATTTAATATACATTCAGTGTTTAATTCATTTATTTTATAATAAATTATAAATTTAATTTATTTTAAAATTTATAATAAAATATAAATTTTTATTATAAATAAAAAAAAAAATTTCTTTTTCAGCAAAGGGAAGTTGCTATGAAGCAGGAAGAAGCTAGATATCGAGCTTTAGGTTATGTAAAAACTGCTGATACTGATGAAGCACAAAGACTCCAAAGACTGATGCATAAACCCTTAGAAGAGGTTACCTGTTTCAAATGTGGTACAAAAGGCCATTATGCAAACAAATGTCCTAAGGGTCATCTAGCATTCCTATCAAATCAGACAGGTCAAAACAATATGTTTAAAAAACCTAACTAGTATAAGTATGTGAAGCCAAGTTAATTGGCTTCAGAGACTGAACTATAGTGTATTGTGGAAGTGAAATTAATAAAATTGGACAAATGTTACATTTTATATTAATAGAAGGAACTCTATACATATAAGATACAAATAAAAAAAATAAAACTAAATTTATCTTATTTAGTGTCATGATTGTATGTTAGTATTTCAAGCAACATTTCCTCTAAATTAGAATTTGTCAGTAATCATTAAATTATATCTGAGAATAATGTATGTCTGTAATTGTTGAATGGTTTAGTGTAAATACTAAATAAATTATGACTGAAAATAACAAAACATTAGAATTATTAGATTTGTAAATACTTAGCTGCGCTCGGACTATATGATTTATTATAATTTTGTGCTATCTCAATTTTATGCCGCGCAAGCATCGCCGATTACCCTTTCTGAGTCGCGAGGCACGCTCTAAGCGCAGTGGACGAGCTTTATAGAGCACACGGTGCCGCTGTGAAAGTCCAAACTCCAAAGTGCTAACAATATAGCATCGATAGGATAAAAGGTAAATTGGAAATATTGGTTGGACATGAACTTAGGTCAGGCGGCTTGCACGCAGCGAAATGCGTCACCGTCATCGAAGTAGAGTGATGGAAGTAGACACTAGATTTTTTGAAATTTTAATAATATGTAAATAGAAAATAACTTTAAATGAAATTGTGTGATAGACATGATATTGATTCATACCATTATTAAAATTTATCCGATTGCGGCGAAACCCAAAAAGAGGATTATGTGTTTAACGTGTACATACATAGACGTTCTCCGTATGGAGGGTAGAGATAGTTCTCTGTAACGTAGGATAAATGTGAAGAAAATGCAAATTATTAATTACTATGGTAATAATATACGAAAAGCTCTTTTTAGTCTGTTCAGTTTTATTAAGTCTGTTTATTATGGTAGGGGAGCCCATGACGCTAAATGTGGATTTACTAGAGCGTCGCGAAAACCTATAAGATACTTTAGATTAGATAATTGAAAGACTAAATAGTCGTATAATATTTCCACTTTCAGCGGTGGGGAAAGCATCAACAGACCTTCAAAATTGTAAAAAATCTATGACGTCATATACATACTTAAACGTGTCAGATATTAATATATTTCATGCTCCAACATGTCTCTGCCGATTTGCTAGGTGGTTAGGCGGGAGGGGTGAAAAATATAAAAAAAATATATACAAATTACTCGAACGCGTAAGATTTTAGAGGGGGCGCTATTTGAACAGATATTTCCATTTCTTGAACTAACAAGTTGGAAATGACGCAAGCCTGCTGTCGGTGCGCCTCCCACGCTCGGAGTGCATGCCGACTTCCCCTCACGCGGCGGGGGTCTCAGCCCAGCCGCGAGCGCATTTCACAGCGCCGAGCCACTTTGCCTTCCGGCAAAGCGGCCTAACGACACCTTTTTTATATATAGCTTAAATATAATATACGTTTACTATACAGTCCATCTTTATTTTATTATTCAAGTCCTACATAGGCCTAAACACTTGCAGTGAATCGCTAAAAATGTAAAAAATGACATCTTGACATACTCGAGATCGTCAGATTAGCATTACTGAAGGTTCATCATGATCTCCGCGCCTTATTAACTAAAAATCTGACGAATATTTTAAGGGGTTAACGTAATCTGACAGTTTGAAAAAAAAATTTAGCCATGAGGACCAATTTTTTTTTAAAGATCAATCTTCACAGAAAACTCGAGTAAGTCAAGTAATCATTTTTTTTACAACTTGTTACCCTCCCACTCCCTTAAGTTAAGCTTAAACCGTCAGATTAACAAATTTAACACTATTTAGTTCGTAATTAACCACTTTTATTCTCAAATGATCAATTTTTTTTATAAAATTGATGTGTTCTCCTGAGCTTATCCACCAATATTGAGGGCTAATACTAGTTGGAGTTTGGCTGATTTATCTGACACTCTAGAGTTAATACCAAATTTCCCTCTTGGGCTCCCCTACTATTAGCAACACAATTATAAACTTAGTACGTCTTTATTTTTTTTGACTTTTTCCTTATTTATTTATTTTAGTTAAAAATTAATGCTTATCAAAAAATAAATTTTGTTGTAGTACATTTTTTTGTTATATTATTTACCTTTCAACTTTTTAAACGTTTTTTAATGTCCTTCAAATAAGTTATATATATAGATTATCTATGGTTATTTCACATTGGTTATTATTTTATTCATCCTTGATCCTGCATCCATGATTGGTTATTACTCCTAGAGTATTATTGTTCTGTGACTTTAACCGATTTGGAGGTTAGCGTTGGTTTGGTTATTGGTACTTTGAAGTTTGAACTTTGAAGTTTGAAAATCTACATCAAAGAGTACATTATTATATGATCTACATGCGTTAATTTTGCCGCTTACTGGTTGTTATTACTTCTGTGGTTATTACAATAAATAATAATAATTTGATCATCTAGTTTATCTGCTAAGAAGTATTTAGTGCGTTAGACTTAGAAAGCTATCTGTTTATCGTTTTAAAAACGTTACTAAATATTACATTATAATCAAATTCCTCAGTGAAGCGAGAAATCGCTGAGAGGTATTCATATTTTCTATTCGAACGTACTAAGAAAACAATACATACAACAATAATAATGGTAAGTGATCTTTTCATTATAGATCATATGCGCATCATATTCCAAAATCTTCCCCTATAAAAATATTAATAATACTTGACCAATCACACGTGACTTTTTTAGGTTATGTTGACAGTGTGTCTGCACTAGATATTCTCGAATTAAACTCCTTTTAAAAATATAACTAATCGATACAAATTAGATTAAAGATTTTTTTAGTAGTTATATTCATAAAACTCAATAAATGTTACATTTCAGGCTGAAAACGAAGCAAGTGTTAACCCTAAAGCCTACCCTCTAGCTGATGCTCCATTAACTGCTAAGATACTAAATCTAGTGCAGCAAGCAGCAAATTATAAGCAGCTACGAAAAGGTGCTAATGAAGCTACAAAAACTCTGAACCGAGGACTTTCAGAGTTTGTTATTATGGCAGCGGATGCTGAGCCGTTGGAGATTGTTCTTCACATTCCAATATTGTGTGAAGACAAGAATGTGCCTTATGTGTTTGTTAGGTCTAAGCAAGCTTTGGGTCGAGCATGTGGTGTTTCTAGACCCATTGTAGCTTGCTCCATTACTATTAATGAGGGCTCACAGCTTAAACCACAAATCCAAACTATTCAGCAAGAAATCGAAAGACTTTTAGTGTAGTTTTAAGTTTATGGAAATATCTATTTTGTAAATAAAATTTCCAAAAATATTATGAGTTTTATTTATTAAATATTAATATAATATAAAAATAATACATTTTTACAATTCAAAAATTCTTTCTTTATTAACATTGAGTTACTTATCAGCTTTCGAAAAACTTTTTAACTCTTAGATTCCAATTTTCTTCCCACCTTGATGTTTGGAATTTAGATAGATTATTTCTCATTTTCTCAACAATTTTGTTTTGTTGCGCATTATTTGGAAAACCTTCAAACCAGCTCACAATTTGCTTAGAAAGTTCAGCAGAATTTTTAAATGTATACCCATTTTCACCGTTTAGTACAAGTTCTTCAAGACTAAAACAAATTACAATTAAGTAATTTAATTTATTTAAATGTTAGCTTAATTATTTTACAAAGCTACTGAAAAGTTACAAAACTAAATTAAGGTCATTCAGTCTTACCAATTAAAATCATATGCGCATACAGGCAGCCCAGCTCCAAACATGTCAACTACTTTCATTGGTAAGTCGAGCCCAGATGAACTAGTATGGAGGCACACACCAAGGTCTGCACTTGCAACCATCGTTGGGTAATCTCTTGCTTCTAACCAAGGTGTCACAACTTTTACATTTTTCCATTGCTGAGATGCTATTTGCTCTTTATAATAATCTTTCATGGGACCCTTTCCAGTAATTACACAAATGAGCTTTGGAAGGTTTTTGGAAAGATTATGTGTTGTTTCATATACTGAAATCATAGAAAATATAGCATCATAAAAAAAATTATTTTAATAGAACAATAGTTTTAGATTTCTATCTAATTTAGATATCAACTGATAAAAAAATAATAAACTTGTTTGTACTCCAGGTGTGAGTGTAGTATTTATAATTAATATGTATTTAAAATCATAATTATTACTAAATGTATCAAATACCAGGGGTCCATACCACAAACCTTGTAGCTTACCACATAATCCCATTATAATATTTATTATTATATCTGATGGATCAAATATAAATTCCATCAAAACTTGCACTCTGCTTATAATAATATTATGTTAATAATAAATAAAAATCCACTTATATGTATCATATTAAGAAAGCCAAATCATAATTTGATCATAATTGATAATTTGATATGGATTTATATCAAAACTGATAATTTGACAAATGGAAATTATAAGATATTGTTACTTAAGTACCTTGTAGAGCCTCCAATAAAATACTGAAGTCTTCATCAGGAGTCCAACTAGTACTGCTAAATAAAAGACCAGGTCTATTGTCTCTTAGTTTTATAGAATTTTTAATAACATGAGTAAATGCAGTATTCTCTATTTCAGAATTAGAAGCCTCAGGTAAATTAGACCCAAATTCTTTATATTCCTGGCTTATTTTAACAAACCAATTGTGTTTTTCTTGAATGTCAATAGGGTGAAATATTTTTGGTGGTCTATCATACAGAACTGTTGCCCTAGAAATATTTGAATTGGTAAATTAATTATATAGTCATACTGTTAATATACTGTAACGTGACAATGATATTAAATATATTTAATGTTATAACTTACAAAATATTCCATTTCTCTAACAAATTCTTTTTCATTGCATAAGTCACACAAAAGTTGTGATTTGATGACTGTCCAAAAAATTTCTCTATTGAAGTTGCAATTTTTATTAGTGGATGGTTAGCACTAAGAGAAATGGCCATAATAGAATAAGCATAGTTATGCCAGTCAATTATAAATTTAGTCCAAGTTACTAAGCAATAAAATCTACATACAGGAAGGGTAGGTATTGCAGGAGGGTTCTGACAAAGTAAGTAATCACATTTACCCGTAATAAATAACGTTAAGAGTAAACTGATTGTTTGCCATAAAGCTTTTGCAAAATACTGAACAATCTTTGGAGCCTTGTCTAGTTTTAAGGGATTTAACTTCGTAATAGTAATAAGAGGGTTTTCTAAGATTTCATGTAGTGGTTTTGATTCTAGGTATCCGATTATATTTACTTCAAGACCGCAGTTTGCAAGAGATAATGCATGATATTGCATTCGTGGACTTCTACCAATATCACCTAAAACCACTACTTTAACTATTTTTTTAGAACTTTCATGTATCATATTGTTGAGAGCCACTAATTTATTAGAAAAAATTCAAAACAAAAATCATAGTTATAATGTTTACTGTGGGGTCACAATTTTTAAACGTTCTTGACAGACGTGAGACGACAGCTGGCTACAGTGATCGTCACTGTCAGTTTATGACTTATGTTCCAATTCCAATGCGTTGCATAGTATCTACCATAGATGAAAAATAAAGGTATCTACTTTGCAACGCTCGAATGCGTTGAGCGCACGATATGTTTATCACGCTGACTGACGGTGACGGTGTTTCTCCCGTCCAAAGTGCAGCTGACAATTTTCTTTATTATTTTAAAACTTAAAAGTATAAAAATTGAGATATATAAATTTCATAAGGTATAAAATAAATTTATTTGTCAAATTTTAAATGAGTTTTATGCACGTGACTGACATTGAACCCCCCCTCGTTCATACAGCTGACGATAATCTTTTGAAAAAATATGATTAAAACAATGATATAATACAGTTTCGCTTGGTATAAAATTCATCGGAGCAGATTTTTTTCCAATGACTTTGTCATGCTGTCTCCTTTAGCTCCACTGCTATCGGAGCAGCTGACGTTCAGAGCTGTTATGTATTAGGGGTAAACTATTATTGTTATGATTTTCAGCCGGTATGCAATGACTTGGTCAACTATAGCGCTACCTCCCGAGCTATTATAGCCTCTAAATTTTCATCCTTCTGCCAACGCGGGTGGAGCCGCAGGAATTGCTAGTAGTATAAAAAGGTGTGACTTAACACTCTGTGCATTTTATACGCGATACCTAATAATTGACTGACTACTCTATTAGTAATGTACATAGTAGTTATTAAGGGTAGGGGTAAGGAGGACTAGTCCTATCACCAAACGTGCACCTTATCGCGGTCAGGGGCACAGTAGCGCCCAGCATCCGGCCGGGCGCGAAGCCAAAAAACGCGCAGAGAGGGTCCACCAAAGAGTATAGAATATACTTGGGGTCCACTTTGGTGGGAGCAACTTTTATAACTCAATAGGTGGGAGGTTCAGCGAGGGCCTACTTCGTCTTTGTGGTCTGCTTCGACAGATCTGCTGGGCCGTCGGGGCATCGTGGTTGAATGCGTTAGCGATCCTGCGACGCCCTATCGAAGCGGATGATGGGTGCTTGGGGCTTAGTGGGTAGTACTGGCTTGCCGGTGAATTCCACATAACCAACTGTTTTCTACAGGTGATTTGCGTCAATGCATTTCCCCAGGGAAAAAAAAGGACTATTCCTTGCCTCTACACTCCATAATAGAAATGTAGGGCCGTAGGCAGACGTACTAGTATAAATCAATTTTTAAATTTAATGGCTATTTATAAATTATAAACTCATTTCAATTATCAAAATATAAAATGTTATATCTTGCACGTGTTTCTCTATTTTCTCCAATATTGCCTTCTATATAAATAACGTTACAACTTATCTATTGTATACCTAATAAAACTATTTTGAATCTGTTTCAATAAAAATGATAAAAAATATTTCAATTTTCAAATTTTAGAATGATGACATTCAGTACATAGTGTAATGTCGTATATAATATATTATCTATACTCTTTGGTGTAATGTCAAATGTGTATGGTTATTTTTCTTTTAAAAAAATAATAATTATGATTTACGAAGTCATTAGTCATTATTATGTGTGTGTTCTCTATATAATAACAATTTCGGACTTGAAATTGTATTTTATTGAAAGAATATGATTTAAATAATTGAATTCTTTATAAATCATAATATTACAAGTACAGTATGGATTGTTTTAGTTCGACTGTATTTAAATTTAAAGACTTTACTAAGTGAAGGAAAACTAAAGTGCGGAACCAATAAAGTGATATAGGTACTCCAGAAACAATCATGTCTAAAGTGCTCATAATTAAACATCTCCCAGTAACTTTGCCTTTTGATGAAAAAGAAACAATGTTAAAACATTTTGGTGCTGTTAAAGTTTGGCAGCCGTTAAGAACTCTGAATTATATATTCGCGGGGTTTCCTAATGTTGAAAAAGCGAAAAGTGCATTGCTTCGCCTACATCAACTTGAAATAGCAAACAGGCGACTAGTCGTTGAATATTCATTTGAAAAGGAACCAAATACTCGCGTAAGGAAAAATGATAGTATAAACTCAGCCACAACTAATCATGTTAAAAAGTTCTTGCAAGCACTCAATGCTTTTAATCCTTCTGTAGATTTTTATCAACCACCTCCCACTCATTTAAATTACACATATCCCATGATAAGTCCATTAATAGCTGTCAATATGGTTTGCTCCTTATTTATTCATAAGCCATTTTATATTCAAGCTTTACATCTAATGAATAAGATGTCGCTTAATATGCCATTCAAAGAGGATGAAAAAGCATTAAATTTTTTTAAAGAAAACTTCAGAGAATTTTTTATTGATGAAATGGCCATAGTACCTCCCGAAGACCCTGAATCTGAAATTTCTAGTGATGAGGAGCAACCAAAGAATCCATTGCCATCAGTGCTTAAAAGAAAACATACACTTCCTAAAACACGAAAACGGCCTGCTGCAGTCCTGTCAACAGCTATTATACCTAAATCTAAAAAGACAAAAGAAAATATTGATCAAACTGAAGTATTTGATGTGGTCGCTCCTGTAGAAACTAAGAAAATTTCTTTAGTAGTATCTCAGGATGCTCTCAAGAAGCCATCTGAAGAGCCAGAAGTTGTTGGAGAGATTGGAAAATTCCAGAGAGAAGAACAACCTGTAGAAGAAGAGCAAGTAGCTGAACAACCTGAACAACCAAGTATCAGTAAGCAGGAACTTTTAAAGAATAGAATTTCCTACAGTGATATGAAAATTCTACCTGTATTTAAAAATTACCATCCTGGTCAACCATCAATGAGATTATATATAAAGAACTTAGCTAAAACTGTAACCCAACAAGACTTAAGTAGAATTTATAAACGTTATGTGGAGCATATCACTGAGAATGAGCAAATTGGATTTGATATTAGGCTCATGCAGGAAGGCAGGATGAAGGGTCAGGCTTTTGTTACATTCCCATCAGTATCTATAGCCGAGACAGCTTTAAATGAAACTAATGGTTATTTATTGAAAGAGAAACCCATGGTGGTTCAATTTGCTAGGGTTGCCGCTAATAAACCAATCGAGTAATGTCCCACCTTAGTTTGCTTGTAAAATTGAAGGTGTATTTATTTAACTATCTGTTTAATGAAAGAAAATATAATTTTTTTTTATATATATAGTAGGAAGTTCACAGTTAGCTGTAAATATTGAAAAGAAATGTGACTTTATTATAAGTAATTTATATTTAGAATAATTTTATTAATATTCACTTGTAGACAAAATAAGTGTAAATTTGTAAATATTTATTGTAATACAAAAAATTGTAATGAAAGTATTGTAAAGTATTTTCTAATAATCTATACTTTTGTAAATTACAGTATGTATGGGTTAAGATTAAGGAAAATCATTTGTTCCAAAATGAAGTCTTTATAATTCATATTATAAATCATTAAATGATTGAATAAAAAACGATAATTAAAAAAGAGTGTTATATTTCTAATAATTCAATGGCATAAGACAAAGTATTTACATTTGCATCCAATTTTTTACCGGACAACAATTTGTGTAACAACGGTAGAGTATTATCAACTGCCATCAATTGATCGATAAGATTTACAACAACTTTTTGCATATTATCTAACACATAAGACACTTTTTCATCCTTTGTTAATAAATACTGCTGGTAAAAGGCATCCATGAGTAAAGTGCACCAGTCAAACAACTTGCTCTCGTAGACTGTATCAAAACTTTTATCGGAATCTATAAGTAAATATGATATATATGTCATCAAAAACAATGCATCATCTAATTTCAAGCCATTTCTCATATGAGGTATCAATAAAGCATCACTAAAATTTATTTGAAACAGATAGTTCAATAATTCAAGTTTTTCTATATGAATTGCGTTTTCTTTTTTTGATTTATCTTCACCTTGACAAAATTTCATAAATTCATCTTGGTTTGTAATCTCTACACTATCTGAATGCAATAACTTAATTGTATAATTAAATAGCAAAACCAACACTGATTCAGGTATATCTTGAAATTCTCTTATTATTTTAAAAACATGTTGATAGTCACTTTTTTCTAGTAATGGCGGTATGACTTGGGCACACATGGCTCTTTCTGTCATACCAATTTTCAATAAATCTTTGATTTCTGATGCCACTTCAAATGCAGGTTCTACTGGAGTATCCCAGTCCACAATTTCAGTGATATTATCTTCCACTATTTCATGGGAACCTAAAAGGCTCGATAAATTTCTATTCGTTTCTAAGACATAAGGTAGCATTCCTATGTGATTTGATGCTTCAAGGATGATGCGGCCATTGAAACAGTATAACTTGGCATGTTCTGAGTACATTTTCATAGGATAACGGCATGTCCCTACACCAAGGATGATATTATATGCTACAATAATAGCTCCATCTTGATCGATGTTCCCACCAAATAAAATTAGATGATCTTCTCCCATCCAAGCAATAGAAACACTTGACAAAGTAGAAATCCAAGGGACTGTGCCAATTGTCTTCCATTTTTTGTTTACTAAATCATATACAGTAATTTTTCCATCACTCCCTGAAATTATAAAGAAAATTTGTATAAAATGGACTAACTTGTTTTTAAATTATTTTTGTTTTTTAAATAAATATATGCACTTACATAGAAAATAGACAGAGAGATTGTCAATAGTGCTTATAAGCTCTCCCACAACATACACATCTTCAGGCCTTTCTACTTTTGTTCTACTAAGTTTAGACTTGTCCATATCACCAAGTTCCTCTCTCACCGGGCAGGTTAACACATCATAGCTGTCTTTGCTATTTTTAATGACATAACAAATGTAATCTGTTTTCTGTGTGGTATAAACAGCTGTATCTACAATTGTTTCAGACTCTTTAACCAGTAATTTACTATTATATGACTTTCTATTGTCAAGTGCATATGTAAGAGATGCACAATTGCCGTTTTCAAATATTATCAATGATGGTTGATCTCCTCTAGGCAGAAGTTTTAAAATATTTATCGGAAACTAAAATCAAAGGAATATCAAAGTTATTTTTATTTTTGATGTATCTCATGTAAACAATTAAATGTTGTACAAAACAATAGTATCAACTAAATATTATAAGTTATAGGTGTACCTTATATTTTTTAATTTTATCTAAATTATCTGAATCTTCTTTCCATATTTTTAAAGTGTTTTTGTTAAACACACCAACATAAGCGGCTTGTTCCTTGTCGTAAACTACTGCAGATGTAAGGTGGTCTTTCGAAGTCCATCCACCAATCTGCTTTTGGTCTGAAAGCTGAAGTTCAACGATTATAAATTTCTAAATTTGAAGTTCTCGGAAGAATATATTAAGAATGTTTGATTAAGCATGCCTTACCCTGTATTTATTTACAACATTACGGCCTAAAGTGACTATAACGTTTTCAAGTTCTCTGTCTTGGGACACTCCCAGGAAACTGTTTTGATCAATAAGTGGACACAAAACATAATAATTATGTAGTTTCGCCATTATTTTTTTAATTTAAATATAAAAACATAGCTTAACCTATACGCGACAAATTGTGTATTTGAAAATTGAAATTTCAAATTTGACAAGGCGTGGGTCTGACTGCTGACACTTGACAGCTAGCTGACTGACATTGTATGTCATGGAGGTTCGAGACGATGAGAACGATCGCCGTGCTAAATCATTAGCCCGCCTGTCCCTGAAAATTTGTAGAATTTTTAACGCGCTGCCGTCGGTTTCTAAGTACAAGTAGGTGAAGTTAGTTGAATAATATACAAATTTAATATAAAATAATAACTAATAATAAATAATTTCGTTATTTTCTTTTTTTTTTCTTTGAATAATATTACACACGTATATTAAACGTTGATGGAACATTTCAAATTAGGCCACGCTTTTATTGAGACAACAGGTCGCAGCGCCTCCTTATTTTGTCCATATTTCTGGGACCATAGTAAATTACGTTTTCATTGTCATATCGATAAAATCTGTAAAACTGCATTTAAAAACTTAGGTTTTATCCTATAGTGCTACAAGGATCTTTTGGCGCGTGGCCGAAATCAGAACTAACACCGCCATCTGTCACTATTGACAGACAGCTGGAGTGTTGACGTTGTTGTGAATATTTTGTGCTTTTATTTCATTAAAAATATCTCAAAATATGACGAAAGTAATATGAAGTGGTAATAGAGAGGTGGCGCTAAAAGTAAAGGATTATTTTATGAAATAAAAGCAATCTAGCGCTCACTTGAAAGAGTGAAATATATATAAAATTTAATGTTTTATCTATTTATATTAAATAATTTATATATTAAATAATAAAATTTAATTTATTTTTAATTTTATTTTTTTCATTTCCTAAGTTTGAATTCAATTACGGATTATAAGAGATAGATTTTTAAAAACAATTCCCTAAAACTAGGTAGATTTTGTTAGCTTGTAACCCTAATTTCACACCAGCGCCCTCATGTCAATGTCATGTAAGTGCCAAAAGATCCTTGTAGCACTGTACGAAACTCTAGGGACTTTAACAACCCTTCGACGGTCATAATGTTATACAATGCTCTCTCAAAGGTTGTCTATTGGTTTGATTCGAATAATTTATTATTAAATAACAAAAAAACAAAATTAATAAAATTCACAACACCTAATGTTAAACTTGTTGATAATGGTGTAGTATTAGGCGGGGAAATATTAAAACCGGTACAGTCTAATAAATTCCTAGGTATTATCATAGATTCGAAATTGCGGTGGGATCTCCATATTGAGGAGCTAGCGAATAGGCTTAGCTCTGCAGCGTTCGCGGTTAAAAAAATTAGACTTCTTACTGACGTAGAAACAGCTCGCATAGTATACTTTAGTTATTTTCATAGTATTATGTCATATGGAATCTTATTATGGGGAAATGCAGCTACCGTTAATACAATTTTTGTCCTGCAGAAAAGAGCTATTCGTGCAATTTATAGTTTAGGTCCTAGAATATCATTAAGAGATAAGTTTAAAGAAATAAAAATATTGACTGTTGCTTCTCAATACGTGTACGAAAATGTTATGTATGTTCATAAAAATATACACGAATTTCCCAGGAATTGCGACATGCATACCATTAATACTAGGAGTAAACATAAACTTGTAATGCCTGTGACTCGTTTACGCCGAGTCAGTAATTCTTTTTATGGACAATGTATACGCTTATACAACAGGATCCCAGAAAACGTTCAAAAAGCTCCTATTGCCAAATTTAAAAAAATTGTGAAAGAACGTTTGTGTAGTAAAGGATATTATTCGATTAACGATTTTTTAGAAGACAGTACGCCTTGGGAATGATGTGATCGCCTCCAGGCTATTTCAACCAATAGAATTATTGTTCATTTCGATTTCCATTTAAAAAAATATTAAAACAGACAAAAAAAAAAATTAGTCCCGCTGAGTTTCTTTCGCCAGTTCTTCTCAGGTCAGTGGCTTCTTCTTTCCGAACTGGTAGTAGACTCATGACGTTCAGTAAAAAATTGTAATAATTTTATGCTGAATAAAATATTTTGAATTTGAATTTGAATACTTTCGTTCGTAGTGGTTTGGAATATTGCAGCGTAGTATGGAATCCATTCTATAAAATGCACATTAAAAGATTAGAAAGCGTCCAGAAACGTTTCATGTGGCACCTTACGTATAAGTACGGCTTAGCGAAAAAAATCACCGAATACAATGTCAGACTAACGCACTTCAATATGAAATCACTCTCTGAGCGAAGATGCATACTGGATAACGTGTTTCTTTATAAGTTGATTAATGGTATGGTTGATTGTCCTGAACTCTTATCACGTATTATTTTTTGTGTTCCATGCAGATCAAAAAGACTAAAAACTAGAAAGATCTTTATAAGTTACCCTTCAAAAACTAATTTGGGCATTAACTCTTCAGTCAATCGGCTTATAAATTCTTATAACAATATATTTAGTCAGAACAGCGAAATTGATATATTTAACAATAGTCTTAACAAATTTAAAAAGAACCTATCAACTATTAACTTCATGTGTAATTAAATACTTAAACAGATATGTACCTATATAGTATATTTATGGTTTTGTTCCTATATTTGTTAGCAGTAGATCCATATAACTTTGTTAATTGTTATTTCTTTTAGTTTATAATAGCTTGTTTTTTATCTAATATCATTGTTGTCTAAATTTTTGCATGCCGTTTTCACCTGTAATTGAAATACCATTTAGTTCACCTAGTTTTAGCTTATCTATGTATGTAAAAGAATGTGTTATTGAGTATTTTGTTGGTGTTAATAAATAAATAAATAAATAGACAGTACGTTCTATAGCGATCGTTCTCCTCGTGTCTAATCTCCATGTTTTATGTTATCGGTGACAATCATGGCGATTAGAGACCAGGAGGACCATCGCTTCATACTAATGCATTACTAGCCTATCCTTGAAAATTTGTAGTACTTACAACGCGCTGTCGTCGGTAAGTAGTATTTGTGAAGTTAGCTGTTTATGAGTATTGTCACTATTGTGACAACGTGAAGTTAGGCATTGAGACAACATAGTGATCGCAGCGCTTCCTTAGTTTGACAATATTTCTGAGACACTACATTCTAGGGCGATAGTCCTCCTTGTCTCTAACCTCTATGGGTGACAATATTCAATAATCCATAGACAAGTATGGACTTAGCAACCCGTAAACCCTTTGAACCCCGCTGGTGCTATGTGTACCACTTCCGGCGTTACCGTCGATCCCCGCTGGTGCCCATGGCCAGTATAGTATTATGTTATCTGTGCCCATGGGTACCACCTCGCCCACTGCTGATCATTGCCCAGTGCCGTATACCATAGAGTATATTGCTACATATATAAACCGTATACCATACACGATGAAATCGGTTCGAGGTTCTAAAGAAGAATATTATTTCTTAATTCTTTCACTTTATTTTATAATGTAAAGACAAAAAGACTTTTATAATGTAAAAGAAAATAATTTTAGTTGTAGTTGACGATTTTTACCACAAAAAGTTAAGGCTATAGAATACAGAATGACTTTCTTATCTGATTTTAAGAAGAGGTACTCAAGTTATATTTTGTGAACCTACTATCATGTTTCAAAATTAAAGAAAATCTATTCGTCACGGTAGAATATTTAAGTTCCCATTTTGTATCTAAGATACTTTTCATGTTTTAAAATAATTATCATCATCATCATCATCATCAGCCCTTTTTAACGTCCCACTGCTGGGCACGGGCCTCCCTCTGTACGAGGGGGATCAGGCCATAGTCCACCGCGCTGGCCCAGTGCGTGTTGGCGGACTTCACATGTCTTTCGAAAACTTGCTAGGTTTTCTCAGACATGCAGGTTTCCTCACGATGTTTTCCTTCACCGTAAGACAAGTGGTAATCAGGATAGAAATGATTCGCACATGAAAATATCAGAGGTGCGAGACCCGGATTTGAACCCGCATCACTCGGTTATACAAGCGACGCGTTACCGCTGGGCTACCACTGCCTACAAAAAAAAAATTATACAAAATAATTATCACCATCTAGAAAATTATGAAATTCCAAGTCCAACTAGTAACAAAGCTCAGATTTACACAAAAACATTCAGAGTCAATGTCAATGTGTTTTCTTATACAGAAAAAAAACTATATTTTTTTTTCTAATATTAACAAGATTTATAGATGTGAAACCAGAGATTGTCATTTAATAATAAAACTTTTGGGGTAAAATAAGTTTATTTATTTGTATTGTCACAATTAACACAAGCTATTATATTAATATAATAGCCAATGGAATTTAATTAAATAATACATAATTGAATAACATAATATCAAATATGACATTGTTATGTAACACTAGTCTTACAATAGAATAAATTAAAAGGAAACTTTCACTACAACTCATGTAAACTCTTCAACTGGCACACTCTTCCTTCTCAATCTTCTAGGGCTTTGGACAATTTCTTCTCCATTTACTTCTTCCTCATTATATTTTCTTCTAAATCTCATTTTGGTGTTTGGATGCTTTTGCGCCTACTTCTTGTCATTATCGGGGAATCTCTATCTTCAAAAGCCTCTTGACGGACCAGCTTCAGTTTCCTCCTGGACTTATTCTCCTTATCTTCTGTGTCCATAGAACATAGATCTGCGTTCACATTACTATCAATATTTTGTGTAGTTAACTTACAATCATCATCCTTGTTCAAAGTTTCTTGGATTCCTTGTTCGTTATTGTTGAAGAGTACAACCTTGATGGATTTTTTTGAGGACTTCACGTTTGACTTAAGGATGCTACGGGCGGGCGTGGCGTCTAAGTTTATAGGTGTTAATGGCAACGGATCCTGTTAAAAAGATATGAAAAATATTAACACATTTAATGAATATTATTGAGCACTCACTTTAAAAAAATAATGTATAATATTAATATTAAAAATACAAATGATCTATTTTACTTAAAAATATAAACAATCATCGTTTTATCAATCACGTAGCAATTATTCAAAACTAAGAATAAGTAAATAAATATGTTAGGACATAAACACACAGCACTATGTAGTTCCATGGGAAGCTACGAAGCTTGTGTTATGGAGACCAGATAGTTGATACTCCACACATGTATAACTTGACATGACTGGAGTACAAGCTACAAACATTTGTGCTCATCAAATAAAGCGAGTCTCAGCGAGACTCGAACCCGCGTCCAGTGGCACAGCAAGTAGGGTCATTGCTAACTGAACCAAATGTATAAAAAAATAGAATAGAAACACTGCATGCTCACCGCACTGACCGCGTCGCTCTCCACGCTCTTGCCGAGGAGGGAGGCGCGCAGCATCGCGCGGGACGCGGCGCTCTGCGGCAGTTGTTATTATTACTAACCAGCCGGTTATATTTATTATTCACAAAACTCTAATCCAAATAAACCAAATAAATCTCAACCAAAGGTAGCCTCAGAATATATTCCTTAGAACATCAGCTATGTATATCCAGTGGAAGCCCTATCCAAACTAAACATGCATGAAAAATGCTTGAAATGACTTTCACAAGTTTTAACTTTTGAAAAGGTTCCTCATACAAAATTCAAAAATATCCTGAAATAGGAGTATTTACATCTAAATAATAAAAGGTAACATACCTTAGAGGCAGAAGCTCTCTTAGCTTCACTGGACAGTACAGCCTTCAAGAGGCTGGGCTTGGTCAGAGGTGAGGATGGCTTTGGAGATTTAACTGGAGACTGTACACAGAAGAAGCCTGCTTCAAATGTCTTGTTTTCTGAACAATTGCCTCCCGGGGCACCTGATTGCTCCGTTACTTGGTCTTTTTTGGCCTTTCTGGCAGCTGTGGATAGAATAAAGAAGAATTTTACTTATACATGTATCATAATTGTGTGCTTGTTCTGAAATATAAACACCAGTATATTATAATAGTAATCTCATCAAAATCTGATCAATGGTTTTCTTGTGATAAATTTGATGTAACCAAATGTCACCTGCAATCATGTCCCTCAAGCGACTGGTGGCGGCCGGTCTGTGTTTATTGCCCGGAGGCCTCACTGCGGGCCTCTTCTTGACCTCCGCAGGCTGCTCCTCGGCCCAGCCGCGCGCGCGCATCTCCTCCAGCTTCTTGAACCTCATGTCTACATTCACTATCTGTGCATAATAACACGCTCACATTATCATGTGTCAACAAGCATCTATTATAGAGGTAAGAGGTAAAATTACTAATGTAACATTCTACTGTTTGCTTGCACACCTGCATGAAGACCATGTCCCAGAAGCCGTGCAGGTCCCCCGGAGTGACCAGCGCCTGCCCCGGCGCGGGACTCTCGCAGCGCAGCAGCAGCGACGCGAACTGCTGCAGCTTCTGCGACATCAGCAGCCTCGCCTGGCCTACGGCACCCAGCACAGCCTCCTGGGGAATTAACACTTCACACTTACTTTAACTAGGCCAATAACAAAATTAGTTTAAATGTATGTTATTGTGTTTAAGAAATCAAATATCTTTTGGAAATTTTTCATTCCACTTTAAATTGCGCTCGCCCTAAATCTTTTTTTAAATTAAAATCCAAAATTAAAATACATATTGAGTAAAGCACCATCACGAAATACTCAGTAGATATAAATGTGTGAAATTAATGTCTAGTTAGATCTCACAAAGAATAAATTGATAATTATCTTATTGCAATGATGAAATCAAACTGCCTTCCGACCCGGTGGTACTCACATACTTAGATATTTAAAATTTATATTTTATTAATGTAAAACGGACTATCTAAAAATATTTGAATAAAACATGTTTTGATTTTACTGGACAGATTTTAATGTGGTTAATACTCAATAACTGGACTAGACCTGAACCCAGAACCTCCAGATCTGAGACCATACATGCCATCTAGTAGTAAAATAATACATGCATGCAAGACTACTGAAGCAATGAAACTTAGGTTTAATAAATAATATTGTCTCAGTTGAAAATACCTGCGCAGCTTCCGGCAAAGGCATCTGTTCAGAGATCTTTTCCCACATGACACACATTTCTGTCATTCGCTTGGTCTCAGAGTCTAATTGTCGTCTGAAACTCTCCACACTTTCCATCTGACATAGATCATCATCTAACAAACCTGGAAGTAAATTTCATAAACTTGTACAATCAATCTCAGGTGAGTGAGAGTTGAAGCCTAGACGCTGAGGTTTATCCCTCTAAAACCTACATAACACAGAAACAGAAACCTCTATAAGAAACAGTCAAGCAAATTAAAGCCAACTACTACTTGTCTTAAACTTTGAGAGTCTAACATTGTTTGTTTTCTTAGATATTGACAAAGAAAAATGAATTCCTAGAGAAATTCTGAATAACACATACTGTTCACGACTACACATTTACTGATGTTATATAAATCATACTGCTATGAGAAAACTCCATAAGAGGAATATTACACATACTCCATAATCAGAAGGATATCACCGTCCCTAGATAATCAACAGGCACATCAAGGTTCAACTTGTTGGACTGTTGTGTATAAACCATGTATTTATAAGAAAAGAGATTAAGCAGACATTAAGATTGCCTAAGTAATATGTTTTTATTTAACCATTTGTGATAAAAATATTATGAATGAAAATTGAAAATGTATGGGAAATTGTTTAAGTATTGGTATTAATCATTATTTTGTGGCGAAGTTATGTTAAAACTATTACGTCTCGTAACACCTTTATCTGAAATCTGCAAGCTGAAAACAAATGATGCCGAAAACAATTTTGTTACCATAAATAAGGTTATAGCGAGTCAACCTTAAAGATAGATATATGTTATCACATATTTTTTTAAGACCTTTAAAATGGGAACATTTCCGCAGCGCACGCAACGGAAGCTCTTAATCTTAAAAGGAATATTTTGCTCCTGTTTTTGCAACATTTTTCATTGACACTCCGCAACTATTAGTTGTAGCGGGATGTAATATACCCTGTGGTTTTCCTCAATAAACGAACTACTTTTTTGTTGGAACACAAAAATAATTTTTCAATTCGAACCAGTAGTTCCTGAGATCAAAGAGTTAAAACAAATAAACAAAATCTTCAGCTTTATAATATTAACAATATTATAGGTATAGCTTTATATTTAGTATGTTACATTGAGTTACGTTACCTTCTCTCAACTTGTTTTTCATCTCTCTCCTCGCATTATCCTTGCCCCTGGATAAAGTGACACATGGGCTTATTTTTTTCGCTTCTTCTGCAATTTGTTGAGGTGTCATCAACATTTCAATAGGTTTGGGAGATCTTAACCTTTCCTCCGAACTTGATTCACTCTTTGGTATGGTGTTTTTAGGTGTGGAAAATTTATTATTTTGTTTTGATTTTGTAGGAGTTTTAACTTTAACTATTAGAAATTCTTTACTGGTATTTGAATCAACACGAGAGGCTGATGACAACTTAACTGGACTAACATCTTTTCTACTTTTAATAATCTGACAATCTGGTCTAGATCTTAAATTTCTTGGTTCATTTTGTTTTGGCACAGAATTAGGTTTTGTTCTACCTTTATCTTTAATTGCGTTTCCTATTGAATCATTTTTCTTTTCTACCTTCTTTGGCACTTCTAACATAGGTTTGGCTAGGTTTTTCAATACTGGATTGAACATAGCATTTTTTGGAGCAAAAGATTGAGGATCATTTTTAAGTTGCTTAGTCTCTTTAGTGATTTTGTGCTTGGGTACATTATTATTAATTCTAGCTGATTGTGATCTTGTTACACGCCCAGATGTGCTTGGCATAAGCTTCTGTGGTGGTGGGGGGACAGACTTTAAAGCATTGTGTGCAACACCAACTATAAACGGTTTCTTCTTCTGCAATAAAGCCTCTTTCTTCTTCTTTTCTTTTTCTTCCTTCCATTTCTCTAGTTGCATGCGTCTGTGTTCCGCCTTAGATCGAGTGTCTTTCACTGGTGTTGGATCTTCAGGTTTTGGGAGATTTCTTATCCTGTCAAAAACTGATAAACGAAGGGTCTTCCTTTTCTTAATGACATTGTCTAACCGCTTCTTTACCTGCAATTCATGAATACACTATCAACATGCGATATTGAACCTATTTTGAAGTATTTGAAATAATATATTTTATACATGAATACCACCCCTACGGCCTACCGCATGCATGGTTATGATAATCAATTTAGGGTTGAATAAGAGTACAAAATGACTAACTAGCAATGTTAAAATGTAAACAGTACCCCGCCAGCTACGCTTTCAAACTGCATAGGTTTGCTTTTGTGCTTCTTTTCATTATTCTGCAATAACTTCCCGAAGTCGAAACTTTTCTCTGAAAACAATTAATTACTAATAATTAATATGTAAGAAAAAAATAATAATATTATGAACTATGTTTTTAAATTCAAATGTTATATAGAGAATGAAACTTTGTTTTGAAGTTATTTATAGAAATTATTGTTACTAAACAAATTGTTTAGTAACATAATTTTATAAAATTATATAGTAGAATTGATAATATTTACCCATTAGATAAAAGCTGAAAAAGAAGAAAATAAAGGGATATTCTCAATAAAAGAACCCACGATTTCAAATTTGTAACTGTCACTAAAACTCTAAAAACAATAAACATACAAGTTCTATTCTATTCTTCCGAGCAAGTTCTATCATACCATAGACAAGAGATTTCATGCACCATCTACTCTCCACGAGGCTACACACAACGCGAGTGCGAGAGTGTGGACGGTGGCCAATACTTGTCACTCTTTTATTTCTATTTATAAATTAATGCAAAATATATATTATAATGGAATTTTATGGTTATAAATATCTATATTCATCAATTATCAGTGGCTATGGCTTGATCCTCCTCGAATTGAAAGGCTGTGCCCAGCAGTGGGACGTTAAAAAGGGCTGAAGACATCAATTATATTTCCATATACAGGAGACTTCTGACCGTAAATTCGTTTTTGTATCTGCTTTTCGCCATTTTTATGAAATGGTGATATTATATTTGAATTATGCCATTCATTCTTAGTAACCATGAAACCTGAAAATAAAATTTTATCTCAATAAAATCGGCTTAAGTGCTCCTTAATTTACAGCTCCAAGCTCTCACTTCTGCAACTAAGCAATATGTCAAAATTGGGGCCCCTTTGATGTGAACTTCCGAAAATATTATTCAAGGTCAAGTTTATAAACGAAAGTTGTTTCAATAGCTTTGTCCCTTTCTCTCATATGGCCGGGACTATATAGTCTATGATGTAATGTAGTTGTTAATTGTTATCATTGTCTCACTTTTATTATTATTTGAAATTAAGTAATCATTTTTGTATCGCGAAAAATTCCAATAAATTCCACTTTATATTGTTCAGTCACTTGATACGGGCGTGCGACACGAAATATAATGGCAACGGCCGGTAAAGTGATAAAGTGCAAAGCGGCGGTGGCCTGGGAAGCTGGAAAGCCTCTATCCATCGAGGAAATCGAAGTAGACCCGCCCAAAGCTGGAGAAGTACGTGTGAAAATACTCGCTACTGGTGTCTGTCACACTGATGCTTATACGCTATCTGGGAAAGACCCGGAGGGTGTCTTTCCCGTGATCTTAGGTCACGAGGGCGGCGGTATCGTTGAAAGTGTCGGAGAAGGTGTCACCTCTGTTAAGCCAGGTGACCACGTTTTGCCTCTATACGTACCCCAGTGCAAAACTTGTAAATTCTGTCTCAATCCTAAAACTAACCTATGTCAAAAAGTGCGCGTCACCCAAGGCCAGGGTGTGATGCCCGATGGCACCAAACGCTTCCGTTGCAAAGGCAAGGAATTGTTCCACTTTATGGGTTGTTCCACGTTCAGTGAATATACTGTTGTCCTAGAAATTTCCTTATGTAAAATTAATGATGTTGCACCTCTTGATAAGGTGTGCTTGCTTGGATGCGGAGTCACAACAGGTTATGGAGCTGCCTTGAATACGGCTAAAGTGGAACCTGGGTCCAGTTGTGCTATATTTGGTCTAGGAGCTGTAGGCTTGGCTGTGGCTTTGGGATGCAAAGTAGCCGGCGCTAAACGTATCATTGGAGTAGATATCAATCCCGACAAATTTGAAGTTGCTAAGAAATTTGGAGTCAATGAGTTTGTAAATCCCAAGGATTATGATAAACCTATCCAGCAAGTGCTGGTTGATTTAACAGATGGTGGTTTGGATTATACATTTGAATGTATTGGAAATGTCAACACAATGAGAGCTGCTTTGGAGGCCTGCCATAAAGGTTGGGGTGAATCAGTAATCATTGGCGTGGCTGGTGCTGGTGAAGAAATCAGCACTCGGCCATTCCAGCTAGTCACTGGCAGGGTTTGGAAAGGAACTGCTTTCGGTGGCTACAAGAGCAGAGATAATGTACCAAAATTGGTTGAAGATTACTTAAGTAAAAAGTTACCTTTGGATGAATTTGTTACACATAAAGTTACATTGGCTGAGATCAATGAAGCTTTCCATCTCATGCATATTGGCAAATCAATCCGTGCTGTGGTTGAATTCTAAATTAACCTCAAAATACTGAAAATATGTGTTCTATTTATGTTACTACTTACGCATTTATAAAATTAACAGTTTTTGAAACTGGTTTTTATACAACATGACTTTGAAAATAAATAAAATATTATGTTTTTTCACTCATATGTTTTTTAATTTATTCATATATATAAACGAAATAATTTAAATATAATATGATTTTTTATATTGGGTATTACAATTGCTGCTTAATTTCGTACATAAAATGCCTTAGATTTGTCAAATTCTATTGTTATAAAAGCAGTTGTTTCATGTTAATTCTGAATTCATTTATATTTACATATAAATTATTTAATTATTATACTTAGTCAAAATTTGATTATTTAAAAAATGCATTCATTTTCTAACATTTTCATATCACTGTTGAATAAATATTACACAATGACCTTGAGAATAATTTGTTGATATATAGGGTAGACCGGGGACAATTAAAACAGTTCATGATTGCAACATCCTCAATTTCTCGAAAACTATGATAAGTAGGTGTGTGATGCTTCGTTCGTTGTTTCGTTGTCCATATTTGGTTTCGTAGTTAAGTGCGGCTAGAGCCAGCGAGAGACACAGTCGTGCACAGGTCTCTTCAAAGAATTTTGCGCCAAAAAGTAAGTATTCACTATGCCTTAATTTGTGTTATTACCTTATTTAAATCTTGTTGTTTAACAGTTTTTCTTATTTTGGTGTCTTGCTTAGCTATTTAAGAGTGTTTTTATTTATTTTAATTAATGTTAAAGTTAGTAAAAAACTAAATATTGAGTATTGAAGTAGAAGATATGAGATGGGTACCTTTGAAACAATTTGTATGTGGACGTTTGAAACGTTTCAAACGTCCGTACATATTTTTCGCATTCTTACCCGGCTGCACAGAAGTAGGATTATATTTTCTAGAGTGTAAATAATGTATGTTTGTAAGTTTAACGCTATAAATGACATTCCAGGCATAGTCACCACTACGCTTCTTGACTTTAAGAAACATTCAAACTGGATTTCGAGTTTCTGGAATGTGTCTATATAATAGTCAAATATTCAGTGATTTGGATTTTGCACCCTCTTTTGTCACAGACAGACCAAACCCGCAAATTAAGAGTTTAGAGATTTCAAAACCAATTTCTTCTGCTGCAGCTTAACCTCCAGTGCAATTCACTTAGACGAGCTAAGCAAGGCTCCACGACTAAATTTTGCGACAGGAATTCAAGTCTTTCCTCCAACTTCTCCGACATGCTTAGTGAACCTACTACCATACCTGTTTCGATAATTCAACATGACATAATTCATCAGCCAGAGCCTATCGCAGGACTTAAAGCGGATGTTCCATCTTCTCCGATATACTCAGCCACTCCACAGCCAAGTTCTTCTCTAATACCTATGTTAGAAATACTGCATGATCCTACCAACTCGACGACCCCACAAAAACTAGAGTCTGCCATTCCATTTACGCAGATACCCCAGAGAAAAAAAAACATTAGAATACGAACCGAAGACAGAGTGAGAGAGAAATTGAAGAGAATACGAAAGTTCAATATTTAGTAACTCATGATGGCACTAGTTTACTAGATTTTCCCCATCAACTACTTATACTTAAATTAAGTAAGTTCGTATTTTTTAGTAACGGTTTAGTTCTTAATGGAGATCAGTCTTTATAGAAACCCTATCATAATATATTATTAATACCCAAAATATTATTTTACTCTTCAATACCAAATAATAACTAAGTTGGTTGATCTTCTCTGAAATAAATTTCACAAGAAGAGTTGTACATATCGTTATACTGGTTAGTAATTGATGGTTATGATTGAAACATTGTCATGATTAAAACATTGTTATGATTGGAACGAGTTGTTTTGTATGAAACTGGATTACCTTTTTTTCTCCCTCATGTAGTGGTATTTTAGCGTAGTAAGATATTAATTCTGTTAATGATTTGAGATAGTATTCACTAGCACAAATTTGATCACTAAAATTATATAAATAAAAGATATATAGGGTTTTTATATTAAGAATGTTTTTGCATTTATAACTTTTAAAATAATAATGTTACGTTGACGGATTTATCAAGATCTCAATAAATAAAGTAATTGTAAGATATATTGTTAAGAATGATTAAAAACCTTTAGTATTTCCTCGAATATTTTCAGTGTTTCAATTATCCCTACATAGTGTTTCAACCGTCCTTGGGGTGGGGTCAATAGAACCAGTGTGCCCGGTCTTCTTTAATAGGTGATTGTACGTTAACTATTCCAAATAGAGTTACAGATTATGTTTAATTTAGAAGCTAGATAACTACCCTTTCTGGTATTTAAATATGAAGGATGTGGATACTATAGATACTTCACTGCACACGGTTAAAGCAAAATTGTTTCATTTGTCCCCGGTCTACCCTATATCTAAATTCTAAATATCATATTTTTTAGTCTAGTTTTTTTATTAACACTGGACTTTAAACCTCGCCAAACTTCTTCACAACTAGAGCCATTATAGAGTATTTTTTAACAAATATCAATGATTCTAATTCAGTTATTTTTTGTAGCTTCAATGATTTATGAATAATTATTGTGTTAAATGTTATGAAATAGAAGATTTGCTTAAACTCAATATTTTAACTTTTGATTGTTTAATGTGTCAAGTAGGTATTAAAAACTTAAATAATGGGATATTACAATCTTGTTTTTAACAATACCTATACCGTTTAAGTTGTACAATCTTATATAATCTTTGTTTTAATTCAATAGTGATTAAATAAAACAGGTCGTAACTTTTAAGAGCATTTATTTTATACAAATTATTCACAAAATATATAGTACCTCTCTATCTCTTAACTTCAATCCAGTAACATAATCTATGGCATATAACAATTTCATTAAAATCGATATAACACTTTCTTAGATTTACGCGAATATTCGACATTATAAATGAAACTACCTTTTCGGATTTTGTCGCGGATTTATTTTGATTTATAGTTCCCGACGTTTCGAATGCTTTACAGCAATCATGGGCACGGGAGAGACCGATAATAATAATATGATATTAATAATATTTAAGAACTTGACATTTTTAACCATCTTCACAAAAAGGAGGATTATTGTTTGCTAGACTGTTTTATGTATGGATAATTCATAATATTATGTCATAATTGAAAAATAAGTTCTGAAAAGTGGATTACATATATTTTGCTACCTATTTCTGATTAAAATTTTATATCTGTTATTATAAATGTTAAGTTCCAAGTTTATTTTATTGTTAATAATTGGTGCTTGTAATTTAATATTTGATTTAATAATTAATAAGCATTTCAAATTATTAAATTGTAAAGTTCAAAGTCAAATGCTCAATTATCACAATGACTTGAATTTTCGTCATAACTCACAGTTACATAATATTTAGTTTACAAATTAGCTTCCAAGTTACATAATAACTGACGTATATGTATGTACTGAATGTATTATATTAAATTATAATGTATATTATACACTACTAATGCACAATCTCATTAATATTAAAAACGCGAAAGTTTCGAATTTCGATGTATGTTCGCCAGAATGGCTGAACGAATCTGAATGAAATTTGGCACTTTGATAGATTATAGTCTGAAATAGCACAAAGGTTACTTTTATACCGAAAAAAATGAACGTTTCCAGTCGGAGAAATAATGTTTTTTTTTAATAGGCACAAATACGAACAGAGGCGATCGCTAGTATATAATCATTATCAAGACTCCACCAGGTCCATAGATTATTGGTATTAATATAAATCTAGATATCATTATAAAGTATCGACATAGCGATATTTTATCAATTCATGCCGCTAAGTCTTTCTGTTTAAAACGAGTTTCGGCACTTGTCTTATATTAAAATGACAAGACAAAATTAAAAAAACCCATTCGATACAAAACCAAACATGTATTATATATTAAATAATAATCAATGACTTTTATGCTTTACTTTTTATAGACAATATTTTTAAAGAGTTTTTTTTACTTCACTTCAATTACGTGCTCGTGAAATAACAAAAACGGTAGAGGAGTTCAAAAGTTAAGAGATAAGTGATAACAGATAAACGCGTTTATTATATTAGAGATTACTGTCATATATAAATACCTTCAAAGTTCATAAATTTAAGTATATTTATCTTTCAGAAAGAACAATAATACAAAAGGTTCTAATTTGTAAAAATCTGAAATTATTGATTGATTGATTAATTATTATATCTAAAAAAGGTACATTAGTCATATCGTTTTTACAATTGTACAATAATTTTAATTCTAAGTCCATATATGTATATAACCGATCACAGTTTTCAGTCAGGAACAGAACCTTGGCCCACGGTTAGGAGTCCGCCATCAGCTGTTTGTAGTACTCCACGTACGCGTCGCATTGCTCACCTGAACAAGACATACAAAGACATTGTCATCATACTTTTAGTTATCTTGGACCTTTGTTAGAGTGCTTTTTTATATTTATAACTAGCAGTGCCCGCGGCTTCGCCCGCGTTCTTATCGCTATTAAAACAGGGATTGGTGGTAGAAGGATGAAAATTTTGGGTTATATAAGTATGCCATGATTCCAAATCATAAAAAGTAAAAAATAAAAATTTGATCTAAAAAAATAAAAGAGGGCCACCCTTATCACTTAAGGGAAAAAAATAGCCTACGACCTATTCTCAGACGTACCAAACATGCACAAAAAAATCATAAAAATCTCGCTTCGCTTCACGTCCCTAGATTTATTGCGAAGCTAAAGCCGCGGGTTCTGCAGTAATAAGTAAGTTACTCCTTATAAGTTATATTAGCTATCTGCGATAGTCTTGTCAAAACCGGTCCAGTCGTTTCAGATATTGGTCGGAACAAACAGACAGACAAAAATGTTTTAAATTGATATTTTTGTTGTTAGTACCGTATATTTCTTCATATTCATTTAGTAAAAAGCTGTACATTTGAAATTAAGAACAGACATTTCAATTTTATTTACATATATGTATAGATTAACTATATAAAGCAGTAGTAGCCTATAGTTGTAATGCGCTCGCTTGGGTAACCGAGTAAAGCCTGTTCAAATCCGGGTCTCGCTCTGATATTTTCGGGTGCGAATCATTTCTAACACCATTGGCACTTGTTTTACGGTGAAGGAAAACATTGTGAAATCTGCATATCTGAGAGAACCTAACCAGATTTCGAAAGTGAAGTCCTCTAACCCGCACTAGATCAGCTTGGTGGACTATGGCCTGATACCTCACGCATTGATCCTTCAATGAAGGAGCTGTTCCCAGTCGTGGGACGTTAAAAAGGACTAGATACAACACAAAGTCTATTTTTTCTTTCGTTTTAAGACTTGAAAGTTGATTTAAAATCGTTCAAATGCCATTAAAATTAAAGACATGAGTTGCAAACCGGGTTTTTATTATATCACAAAGATAGTCGATGGCAACTATAACCTCTGTGAAGTTATCAAATGTTTAATAATACTCGTACCATGCACTTGATTTACGGGTCACGTGATAACTTGCTGAAATAGAACTGTTTAAAAAATATGACATTTTATCTATACTTATATTCTATACTTAATATTATAAAGAGGAAAGATTGTATTTTTGTATGTAACGAATAAACTCAAAAATTACTGGACCGATTTTAATGAAATTTGGTACACATATAGTATAGAGCCTGAGTAAGGACATAGGCTACTTTTTAAGGCTAGAAGCTTAAAACTTATTTTGTAGGCTTTTGATTATTATAAATTACTAAGACATTCAAAGTTTTTAAAAATTTTGTGCTAAAGGGGGTAACTAGAGACGAACCCGAGCTAAGCGAGTTTGAGTTGCTAGTAGGTATATATATAGAAAGCAATTTTAAATGTATTTAAGGTTTAGAAGGGCTGCACCATATGGGCAGATTTTTTTGCTGTATTTGTTCTTGTTAGGACAATATTTGTATAAAAGAAAACCTATGTGTGTATATATTATGTGTATTTAGATATTATGCAGGACCGACGGCTTTAGCCTTTACAAACTTTTTCTTCGAGTCAATGAAAACTGAAAAGGCTCCATAAATCTGCGTTGTTTCTGAGAATTTCTAAGGAAAATACGCAATAATTGAATTGACCTGATCCACGATACGAACTCAATGCCTCTAGATATGAAAGTTTTAGGCTCTAAATCAGAAAGTAGTGTAAAAGGCTAATATAGTTTTGGTACGGACAGACATCGAACCTACAATCATCACTTTATCATAAAGGGGGTCGAAATATTAAGATTGAGTTATTATAATGAAACCGGTTCAATCAATAATTATTGTACTTAGCCAATGATAATAAGGTTATGTAATAAGCAAAAATTTACAAGTTGATGTAATAAACATGCTTCGATAAGATAACCCCGCAAAAAATACCGATAAAACATTCCAATCTACCTACAAATAAAAATTATGTTCAAATTAAAATTTATATACATATATTATAATATGTGCTTAATTATATAATTGGGTATTTGAAAAAAATTTTTTTTTGTGATAAATGGAAAGATCATATTATATAAGTTTTATAACAAAACTTTTTTTTTCTTTTTATTTCGCAATAATTCAAAAGTTTCAAAATAAAAATTAATTTTTGAATCCAGTACCGAAGACACGCCGACAACTCTCGAACAAACTCGAGCGCGTGTGACGTCGTAATGTTAGTTTTCACTCATTGCAGTTGATAGAAAAATAATAAATACAGTGTTATGATCTATTTAATTTTGTTGTCATTGTTAAATATTTTAATTTATTATATTAAAAATGTCGAACCTCAAAAGTTATCGTTCTTGTTTTGTACCACTATGTACGGATACTACAAAGGCAACTCCTGATAAAATGTTTTTAAATGTTCCCCAAGATGTCAAACGTCGAAATAAATGGTTTCAAGCAGTGCACCGTGATAATCCCCAAACAAAATCGATTTTTTTTGTTGTGAACATCATTTCGATGTAAGCATTTCATAATACCATTGTTATTAATTACTAGCTGTGCCCGCGACTTCGTTCGCGTGAATGTCGGAACTTAACAATGTATTTTTTAATGCGAAGCGCTGTTGGAGGATACCGATACAAATCATTTTTTTTTTATTTATGCCCTGAGCTTTATTAATCGTCATGGCATAATAGAGACTGACTGGGAATTGCACTCGTTTGAAAGAGAAAGGAAGTTGTTGGGAATTATAGGTATTTTTGGAATACTAATCTATATTTATCTACAAATAAATTGGAATAATATCACCGGCGCCGCAACCGGTTAATATTTCAGTATTAACTCAATATTTTTAAATTAATTGCCGCTGCTTGGTCATTGCGGGGAGTCAAAATAGCTCGCTGATATAGCCAAGAACCGGCTTGATTTCCCATGACTGTGGAATCTCCGTACACAGAAGAATTAGCTCCTGTTATGATGTAACGCAAGAACAGAGATTATCAATCAAATTAACTTTTCCGTCTTCTTGTACGGGGTATGTGCCATCGCCTATTTGTAACAATAAATTGGAAAACTCCTGTGCATTTTCGCAGCCTCCTAACTGTGCACTAAAAACTTAATGTTTCTTCAATTTACGCACATATTGTTGTGTATAAAAGTTACGTGAAGTTGTGAGACCAAATGCACATAACCTTAATTTTACTACTGGAATTTCTCTATTTTTTATATCTTTTGATAGACTGAACCGATTGCAATGAAACAAAAACTAAATATTACTTACTTCAAGTTATATTCAATCGTTGTGTATAAAAGTTATCTACATTGCTTTCGTACATTTTACGTGATGCCCGGATAAATAAACAGACAAACCGACAAACAGACAGACAAACAGACAAAAATTCTAAAAATGCTGGAAATGGGTTCTATTGGTTGTCCTTTAACACCGTGGCAATTTTTTATTTGTAAATTTTTTGATGTACAAAAACGACTTTTCTACAGTTTTATTATATGTATAGAAGATAAAAAAAGACGTGTGGCACTCGGAGACTGCCGCGGTAAAGCTATTGCATAGCTGTTTTTATCAACTTACGCAATTATAATTATTTATTTATTTTATTTATGCAGTATTTTTTCCTTTGTTTTTTTTCTTTGATATTAATTCAAGTTACACTTCTTGAGCGTGGTGCCCGATAAGAAAACAATTTTTTTTTCTCTTATTAAATAAATGAGAAGTTAATGTTGTTCAAAATATTTTTATCATCTATTGAAAAAAACCCGATGTTCGCCATCTTGGATTTGAAAATGGACCTCATTATTGCAATCAGCACCCCGAGAAACCTCGAAAATAACACCCATGTCATTATTGAAAAAAAACCGGATATCCGCCATCTTGGATTTGAAAATGAAACTCATTTTCGCAATCAGCACCCCGAAAAACCTCGAAAATGACACCCATGTCATTATTGAAAAAAAAAACCGGATGTGCGCCATCTTGGATTTGAAAATGGACCTCATTTTTGCAATCAGCATCCCGAGAAATCTCGAAAATGATACCCATGTCATTATTGAAAAAAACCCGGATATCCGCCATCTTGGATTTGAAAATGGACCTCATTTTCGCAATCAGCACCACGAGAAACCTCGAAAATGACACCCATGTCATTATTGAAAAAAACCCGGATGTCCGCCATCTTGGATTTGAAAATGGACCTCATTTTCGCAATCAGCACCCCGAGAAACCTCGAAAATGACACCCATGTCATTATTGAAAAAAAAACCGGATGTCCGCCATCTTGGATTTGAAAATGGACCTCATTTGCGCAATCAGCACCCCGAGAAACCTCGAAAATGACATCCATGTCATTATTGAAAAAAACCGTATGTCCGCTATCTTGGATTTGAAAATGGACCTCATTTTCGCAATCAGCACCTCGAGAAACCTTTTATTATTGAAACCAAAGCCTTAACCATTATTAAAAAAAAACTGTCGATCTAAAATCGATTTATTTATCTACAGCGCCATCTATATTATTAATTATAAGTAACGTCAGACCTAAACAACACCTACAAGTAAACTAAAAGATAAACCATAGATGTCGCTACTCGTCGCATCACGCATGACAGGTGTTAGGTTTTTTTCGTTACGGAATTTCTGGATATAAGATAGCTTAAAATTTAATGTTACTTCAATTTACGCACATATTGTTGTGTATAAAAAGTTACGTGAAGTTGTGAGACCAAATGCACAAACCTTAATTTTACTACTGGAATTTCTCTATTTTTTTATTTTAAACTCAAATATCTTTTGATAGACTGAACCGATTGCAATGAAATAAAAACTAAATGTTACTTCAAGTTACATTCAATCGTTGTGTATAAAAGTTATCTACATTGCTTTCGTACATTTTACGTGATGCCCGGATAAATAAACAGACAAACCGACAAACCGACAAACAGACAAACAGACAAACAGACAAACAGACAAAAATTCTAAAAATACTGGAAATGGGTTCTATTGGTTGTCCTTTAACACCCTGGCTATTTTTTTTGTAATTTTTTTTGATGTACAAAAACGACTTTTCTACAGTTTTATTATATGTATAGATTATTTATCTAAGTATACAAATCAAATAATTATTATATATTTATTATTTAAGTACAGTTCAGTGAATAATTTTAATCCTAACTAATTTTATTTTAATTCTTTGTCACACATAGCTAATCGGAACCAACTAACAACTCGTATTTTAGCAATAAATTTTCAATATTATTGTCTAGTCACGTGTAATAGACGTAAACGCTGTACTGTTATTGAATAGCTATAACATTATGACGTCACAACTACGCGCGGCGCGTTTATAGTCACGTGATTTTTATTTAAATTTCATCAATTTTTAATTGTTTATAATTAATTGAAAAATTTTTTTTTTTAAGTTTTTTGCATTAAATATCAATATTATTAATAATAAAGTTTTAAAATACATAAAAAAAATCAATATTTTTTTTTTTTCAAAAACCCAATTTTAAAGCTTGAGATTTACGTACAAAGTTGTCAAGTAGTATTCGGGTTTTTTTATCGTCCCACTGTTAGGCCTGGGTCGCCCTTCAATACGAGGGGGATCAGACCATAGTCGGAGTCGGTAGGTTGGCGGACTGAGCATGCCTTTCAATAATGCAAATGTTTTCACCGTAAGACAATGGTGGTCATGTTAGAAATTATTTACCTAGATATCAAAATATCAGAGTTTCGAGACCGGGATGTTAGGAAGGAACCCGTGTGACACTCACTCTTGAGGAAGTGCGGGCTGCCGCGCAGGCGCTCGTTGCGCGCCGCCAGCGCGTGGTACACGGCCACGAAGGCGGCGGGCTGCGCGCGCGCCGCCGCCAGCAGCTTGCGCGGCGCCGCCCCGCCCCCCGCGCCGCCCCCCGCGCCCGCCCCGCGCGCCGCGCCCAGCGCGCCCGCCGGCTCCTCCCAGCTCAGCAGCACCTCCACTATGTCCTGTCACGGGTTCGCTGTCTGCTCAGTAGTGTTAAAATAAAAGCGGGAAAAATTGTCTTAAAATGGCACAACATTTCCTTTTTTTGTGTTTCGGCAAAAATAATAAATCCAGGTGGTACGAGGACATGAGACGCATTGACGATGTCGTGGTCGAGAGTGTAAGTGATCCTGTTAGGTCCCACCAATCAAAACGATAATGTTCGAATGTAGAAATTGTTTGCACGTCTTTTATTTATTTATAATTAATTAAACAAATGTTCACCCTTAAGTTGGCCCCCTTTACTAGATATGTTTATTTTTATCGCTCAGATTAATTAATTTAATCAATTATCGTTTATTCGACGACTATTGGTTCGGTTCGATCATAAAAACAATTAAATTCCCAATTATTAATTATTTTATATCTAATAAGCAAACCATCACTTCATTGTCTGGCAACCGGAAACTTATAAAATTTACAATTACTATTTTTACTAGTATTTTTGCAATCGACTACACAACAACTCTGATGACCCGTTTTATTTTATTTAATTAATTAAACTGACACATGTGTTATTTTTATGGTCATAAATAATAAAGAGCCACCCGTGGTTCTGTATTGGTCCGCAGCGGGCGCTGACATCACTTTTGTGTCCCCCACTATGCCTTACGCACCCAGCAGATAAGCGGCTGGACGAATTTAAATAAAATTCCCACTAATATAATATGACCTGGAATAATACAAAAGAAAAAACAACATAATATACTATAGTGCGACTCACGCCGAACGCCTTGAGCCGCCACATCATGTCGAGCGCGAGCTGCGCGGCGGCGGGGTCGAGGTGGCCGAGGCTGAGCAGCTGGCAGGCCAGCGGGCGCGCGTCGCCCAGCGCGCCGCGCCGCAGCAGCGCGCGCAGCCGCGCGCCCGCGCCGCGCGTCACCAGCGCGCGCACCGCCAGCTCCGCCACCGCGTGCTGCACCACCATGTCGTGGCGCGCCAGCGACGCCAGGTAGCCCGTCACCACCTGCCACCACACCACCACCGCCACACTCAGTCCGATATACCGCGCTATACAGACGCTTAGATATCCGAATCATTTTCTATCACAATAAACACTTGTCTTACTGTGAAGGAAAACATCGTAAGGAAACCTGCATGTCTGACCTCTGAGAGAACTTAGCACGTTTTCCAAAGACATGTGATGTCGAAGAAGACAGAGCGACGAACGTTACGTAAATAATCACTACCTCTTGAATCGCATGTGGATTGATATACCTGCACACTTTCATGAACAACAATGACGTTTTCGATAAATTTTGCGTTTCGTTTGACTAACGGAAGTCAGTTGATTGTTTACTGAACCAGTCTAGTGAATTCAACCTTATCGATTACACATTAAATAGTCTCAGTAAAACGACTATAACAATCGGAACATTACCTAAAAGAACACCCATTTTAATAAAAAAACTTCATCATTAACACGTGTTGTTGAACTATATCTATCCGTAGCGACCCGTTAAAACAGTCTGGATAAAGGTGCGAACGCACTAGGCGTAACTACACTGCACTGCAGCGACGCGACACGGCACTGCAAAAACAGGTATACCGCACTAGCGCGGCACTACGCGACAGATTTTGCTTTTCAGTAGTTCGGCAATTTTTACTGGTATTTTTCATTCAATGTCATTTTGGAGATCATAATATTATATCTTTGGATATTGGCCAACAAGTAAAACTAAACATCGTTCTTCGTATAGAGCCATTTTTATAAGCAACCTTTCGTTTTACGCATTAAATGTGCTATGACATTATTAGCGAATTCCTTGAACCTGGTGGCTGAAAAAATATTTCGACTATTTTTTATAAACCAATCGTTTGGTCTTCAAAAATTATTATTTGTTCGATAAATGTTTCTTTTTAAAAAATAAAAATAATTTTTTTACAAGTTAGCGTATTATGTCTCATATGTAATGTTTTTTATTCGATAGATTATTTTTTATACTGTTCGATCAATCAAATTGTTTGTTCAACTGTATTTATATTTTTATTTAGATGTAATGTTATGAAATGAAATTAATTAGAAAAAAAATTAAATACGTTAAATATTCCACCATATTTTTTACATTATAATAATAATAATAATCCTTTATTGCACACACACACAGAGAGAGACAGAGAAAAAAATAAAAAACACAAAGTGACAATGTACAAGAGGCGGCCTTATCGCTAAAGAGCGATCTCTTCCAGGCAACCTTTAGGTGTAGGATAGTACAAAACAGGAAGGGTGTGCTTTAAATAAGGAGATAAAAATAGAAATATAACTACAAATACTAATGTAAAATACTATATGTATACATACATACATACATACATACATACATACATACATACATACATACTTACATACATACATACATACATACATACATACATACATACATACAAACATGCATACAATAATATTACAGAAATAATAATAATATTTAAAAGTTTGTTTGTAAAAACTAATTAGAGACTTAAAAAGTGCTCCTTTAGAAGTTTTTTAAAAATCACTAGCGATTTCGCATTCCTAATAGTTTGGGGAAGAGAGTTCCAAAGGCGAGGAGCTGTGACAGAAAAGGAGTTACTATAGAAGGAAGAAGAGTGAGAAGGGATTTTAAGGATTAGGTTCTGATTGGAGCGAAGGACGCGTGAATGTGAGTTCCCGAGGAGGGTGAAGCGCTCTTTAAGGTAAGACGGTGTACATGGATCGAACAGAATACAGTAAAGAAGGTGAAGAATATGAGTATTTCTGCGAAGGCGGATGGGGAGCCACTTGAGCTTTTTACGAAAATCAGAAACATGGTCATATTTGCGTAACCCAAATATAAACCGAATACACAGATTTTGAAGCCGCTCAAGTTTATTTAATTGCTCCTCAGTGATATCGAGATAACAGATATCAGGATAGTCAAGAATTGGTAAAAGGAGTGATTGTGCTAGCAAAATTTTGGTGGAAATAGGGAGAAAGTTACGCAAACGCCGAAGGGAAGCAACCGATGAAAACATCTTCCTACTCACCTCACTCACCTGCGGAACCCATGACATATTTTGGTCCATAATAATACCCAGATTTTTAACCGTTTTACTATAGGGTATAGTTACGCCGTTCAAAACTATAGGATGCAGAGTGGTAAAATTGATTTTTGAGATAAGTTTGGAACTGCCGATAATTATAACTTGGGTTTTTGATGGATTTAGTTGTAGTCCGAACTGTTATATGTAGCCCAATGTATGGGTTTATACTTAGCAAAGCTGCTGAGTAAGCCCTTTCAGATTCAATATTGTATCTCTGTATTATTTTAAGTTAGTTCTATTTCTACTCTCGTCTCGTTCACAAGTACTAAGTCCGATGTACTATTTCCAAATTCTATTTCTGTAAAATAATTAAGACTTTGCCAATTCAATAAACTATATTTTAAATAAAGTATATTTTAATGTTAAGAAGTTTATTTTCTTTTTTTAAAAAGTGAATTAAAGTGTTCCGTATAACATTTTGGTGGCAGCGGTGAAGGGATAAGTTTTATCCCAGGAGCCTCTTGAAAAAATTGTTTCAGTGCTAAGTTCCGTTATTTAAGTGCAATGCAGTGCAACAAATTGGGAAGTGCATCATTTACCTATTATTTAGGTAAACTCCGGGTCTCTCTGTCTTCGAAAATGTTCCTGTTTTTGTGAGTCTATTTAATTACAATTTACTAAGCTGTGGAAATCTGAACAATTACAAAATTCAGTTAACTAATTGAACATCATATTCTCGCACATCATCCGCCTACACACATTCTCCGACGGCTTAATAGTGAATAAGTGCTTCCGAGAACTGATAACAGCACCTGTGCAGTGAAACTTTGTACTGTTTTAGTGTTTTAATTTTAAATAATATTTTATATTGAACTATTAGTAACTATTGTAACCATACATATTTATTTTAAATTTTTTTTCTTTTCTATATAATATTATTTAGCTGTTCGTGTAGGTATTCTTTATATATAAATATAAATATTTCATGTTATGTCTAGAGTTAAGGATATTAAAGACGAAGATATTCTAACTAAAATGGCAGACATAGATATTAATGTTTTAATTAAATTTATAGGAACTTTTGATGGTAATCGGGAGAAATTGAGCCCATTCTTAAATAATTGTCGTAATGCAATAAATCTTTGTTCAAATAATCAGACAGACATTCTACTAAAATATATTTTGAGCCGACTTGAAGGCAAGGCGGAGACAGCATGCGCTATTAAAGAATTTACTAAATGGTCCCAACTCGAAGAATTTTTAAAAGCACAATTCGGTGACAGAAAGCATTATGCCTATTTGCTTTCTGACTTACAAGAATGTAAGCAGGGTCGTAATGAATCCGTTAGCCAATATTCATTAAGGGTTGAGAGTTGTCTTGCAAGACTCTTAACGGAGATAAATATCTCTATTCCCACAAAGAAAAAAGATGAGTTAACCGGCCGCGTTGCAGCAATGCAAGACCTAGCATTAAATGTCTTTATCGTTGGATTGCACCCTCAACTCTCTACCGTAGTGAGTTGTAAAGATCCTAGCACCTTAAATGAGGCAATCAATTTCGCGACTTCCCAAGAAAAAATTTTAGGTATTTCGTATAAAAACCATAGTACTCCTTCCACATCATATTGGCAACGTCGTAATAATAATTCTTTTATATCAAGGCCACAACATCAAAATCTGAGTCAACCCTCTTCATCAAGTGTGCCTACATGCCGCTATTGTAAAAATTTAGGACACACAATCGAAAATTGTAAGAAACGTGAATATAACAACCGTGCGCGAAATTCTGAGCGTCCCAATTTCAATAGTCGTGTACATGTTAACTCTGGGACTAGACAACCCAATCAGTATAATAAAATACATTTTGTTGACAGTAATGAGAATCAGGGCTATGACGAATTTGAAAACCATGAACAAAAAAACTAGATAAGGTCTCGTATCGGTGTCGTGCGAGACACCATTTAAATACTTTTCCCGACACCAACTTTGTGGGTTTTTCTAATAATTCTAAATCTACTAAACCCACTGTGTCTACTAATTCCACTGTATCTACTAAATCCACCGTATCTGCTAAACCCACTGTATCTACCAAATCCACTGTATCTACTAATCCCAATGCATCTGCTAAATCCACTGTATCTACTAAATCAGCTGTATCTACTAACTCCGCTGAATCTGCTAAGTCCACTGTATCTGCTAAGCCCACTGTATCTACTAAACCCACTGCGTCTACTAATTCCACTGTATCTACTAAATCCACCGTATCTGCTAAACCCACTGTATCTACCAAATCCACTGTGTCTACCAAATCCACTGTATCTACTAATGCCACTGCATCTGCTAAATCCACTGTATCTACTAAATCCGCTGTATCTACTAACTCCGCTGAATCTGTTAAGTCCACTGTATCTGCTAAGCCCACTGCATCTGCTAAATCCACTGTATCTACTAAATCCGCTGTATCTACTAACTCCGCTGAATCTGCTACATCCACTGTATCTACTAATCCCGCCGAATCTGCTAAGTCCACTGTATCTGCTAAATCCACTGTATCTACTAAATCCGCTGTATCTACTAACTCCGCTGAATCTGCTAAATCCACTGTATCTACTAATCCCGCTGAATCTGCTAAGTCCACTGTATCTGCTAAACCCACTGTACCTACTAATTCCGCTGAATCTACTACAGCCTCTGTATCTATTAACCCCACTTTGTCTACCAAATCCACTGTATCTACTATTTCCGCTGAATCTGCTACAGCCACTGTATCTACTAACCTCACTGAACCTGCTAAACCCGCTGTGTCTGATAATTCCAACGAAATTTTAAAATCATATAATATTACAACGAATCCATCAAAAAACTACCTACCATTTATAGAAATTCTAACTCCTCTTTCTTCTAAGCCTCTTAGACTACTTGTTGATAGTGGTGCATCTGTAAGTCTTTTAAAAATCAGCTGTATCGAAAACATGCCAGAAATCGATAATCATATAATCACTTTTTGTGGCCTAGGTAAATTAAATAACTCAATGAATTCCTTAGGCCAAATAACTCTCAAGTGCGATTCTTTCCAGCATAAATTTAATCTTATTCCAGATCTTAATTTTCCTTACGATGGTATAATTGGCAATGATTATTTTTCTACTTCTAATTGCAAAATAGATTACACTAAGAATGCTCTGATCGTCAACGACGTTGAAATGAAATTAAAATTTCACCATCCTATCTATATTATTCCACCAAGAACAGAAACCGTTATTGAGTGTTCTGTTTCGAATCCAAAAATAAAAGAAGGGCTTATTCTCGATCAAAACCCAGTTGATTCGCTTTTAATCGCCAATTGTATAGTTGCAGTAAAATCAAATTATAGAATAAACATTTCTGTTGTTAATATCTCTGAAACCCCATTACATGTTAATTCTGACTTAAAACTCGATATTGTACCTCTTAATATTGATAGCAGCAATTATTTAGTCCATCACAATTCATTATATGATAATCAATGCAATATTACTAATCGGACGGAAGAAGTTTTAAATCTTATACGAGTCTCACATCTGAATAACGAAGAAATAAATGCGTTATATAATCTCTGTTCAACTTACTCTGATATTTTCCACTTACCAAATGATATATTAACTTGTACTGACGTTCTACAACATGACATAACTACTACTTCCTCTGTTCCAATAAGTACAAAATCCTATAGGTTCCCAGACATTCATAAAAATGAAGTGCATTCACAAATTAATAAAATGCTTGACGAAGGAATTATTAAACATTCTACATCCCCTTGGTCATCCCCCATATGGGTGGTGCCAAAGAAAACAGATGCATCTGGCCAGCGTAAATGGCGTGTAGTTATAGACTACCGCAAACTTAACGATATAACAATAGGAGACTCTTATCCGATTCCAAATATTACTGAGATCTTAGACCAACTAGGTAAATCTAAATATTTTACGACACTCGATCTGGCGTCTGGATTTCACCAGATTAAAATGTCTGCGCAAGACGCACCTAAAACCGCATTCTCTGTACCACAAGGGCACTTCGAATTTACCCGTATGCCTTTTGGACTAAAGAATGCACCTGCTACTTTCCAAAGACTTATGAATACCGCACTTTCTGGCTTACAAGGCATCCAATGTTTCGTATATCTTGACGACATCGTAATCTATTCATTTGATCTTGACAAACACATCCAAAATCTTACTAACGTTTTCGACAGACTTCGTACTTTTAATCTTAAACTCCAACCTGACAAGTGTGAATTCCTCCGTAAAGAAGTCTCCTATCTCGGCCACATCATTACGGATCAGGGCGTCAAACCAAATCCTGACAAAACAAAAGCTGTCCAACAATTCCCAGTTTCTAAAACACCAAAAGATATTAAATCTTTCCTTGGACTAGTATCATATTACAGACGATTTATCCCTGACTTTTCCAAAACTGCTAAACCTCTCACTAATCTCTTGAAAAAGGATATCCCTTTTCTCTGGAAAAACGAACAGCAACTGGCTTTCGAAACTTTAAAAAACTCCTTAACCACTGCGCCTGTATTAGCCTACCCAGATTTTACGAAACCCTTCATTCTCACATGTGATGCATCAAATCATGCTATTTCAGCCATCCTTTCCCAAGATTCTAATAATAATGATCGTCCAATTGCCTACGCATCACGAACTTTAAATAAAGCAGAATCACACTATAGTGTTACTGAAAAGGAGTGTCTAGCAATTATATTTGGAACAAAAGTATTCAGACCCTATCTTTATGGCCGTCGTTTCAAAATTATAACGGATCATAGACCTTTAAAGTGGTTATTTAATTGTAAAGATCCAGGTTCCAAACTTGTAAGGTGGAGATTGAAATTGGAAGAATTTGATTACGAGGTTGAATACAAAAAAGGAAAAACAAATAGTAATGCTGATGCTCTTTCCCGTTTTCCTGTAAATCCTGTTATCAAACCAAATCCCGAACCTTCAACTTCCAACCAGGAATCCTCTGAACTTCCCCAAGACGTACTCGATGATTTGACTGAACTAGGCGCATTAGATATAAGTCCCTTAGAACCACAAGATATTGATATTCATCCCTTAGAACCTCTACCTGATCCTGAATCTCAAATTGAGACTACAAACACTGAAAGTGAGCCTTTTCCAAGTCCTCCATCTCAAATAGATCCAAATGTAACTAGTCACAACGTTGACTATTCCAATTTCCTTAAATCATTTAACGACAAGAACAGAACTTTTAACACATTTATTAAAGAACACAACGAAACACTCCTCAAGAGCACCTCTAAGACTATCCTAGTTCCAGTATCCATCGATCTTGACGACTCTAATCCTTACCTGGAAGACATTATCTCTACATCTGAAAATACTACTAATATCATTGATCGTGAACGTGAACTTCATTCCTTTAAAAAATTCGTGATCAAAGACAAAACTTACTATTTCCTTTTTACTAAAGTCTACTATTTCGATAATTGTACCTATCCAGACTTATTCAAAACCATTAAATCAGCTCGTGATGATATCATACTTACCGGAAGTATAAATGATATTGCAATTTCTGACTTTAAGAATCCCTTTGAACAACATTCTTTTGTTAAAGTATATGGAATGATTATGTATTTATTCGATAATTCTAATATTACTATAAATATCTATCATAACAACATTATCTACCCCGTTCCTACAGAAATTACTAAAATCCTAAAAGAAAACCATGATATTCCAATAGCCGGACATTTAGGTTCCAACAGAATGTATAGTAGAATAAGAGAAAGGTATTTTTGGAAAAACATGCGGTCCGACATAGAATCATACGTGAAAAACTGTAAACTCTGCCAAACCAATAAAGCTCTAAGGAAAATAAATAAATCGCCCATGCAAATCACTACTACTTCATGTCGCCCTTTTGAAAGAATTAGCCTTGATATTATAGGTCCCTTGCCCGAATCAGGACCCCAGAAACTGAAATTCATACTTACCCTTCAAGACGACCTAACTAAATATTCTACTGCCTATCAAATCTCAAATGCTACTGCTCTAGAATCCTGCGAATGCCTAGTCCACTTTATATCTCTGTTCGGACTTCCTAAAACTATACTCACAGACCAAGGTACAAATTTTACTGCCGAACTCTTCAAAAGAACCTGTGAATTTTTCAAAATAAAACAGATATGGTCATCTCCTTATCACCCACAGACGCAAGGCGCTCTAGAGAGAAGCCATTCTACACTTAAGGAATATTTAAAATCATACGTAAATGAAGACCAAGCGGATTGGCCCAAATACGTCTATACTGCTATGTTTACTTACAACTCCACTGTTCATACTTCAACTCAATTTACCCCGTTTGAATTAATATTTGGTCATAAACCTTATTTGCCAGATTCTGTCTTCAACTCAAATCCCAATGTAACCTACCCAGACTATATTAAAATGTTACAACATCGCCTTAAAATATCACGCGAGAAAGCATTTCAAAATATAAATGCTTCTAAAGAAAGATCAAAAAGTTATTATGACAAACATTCACGCTATGTACAATATAAAGTTGGTCAATACGTCTATCTTAAAAACCATCTAAGACTAAGAAAAGCACTATCTCCCATCTGGAAAGGTCCTTATAAAATTGTCAAAATCCATGGTAACAATACCTTATCTCTTCTAATAAATAGAAGACATGTGAAACATCACTATGATGAGATAAAACCAGCACATGATACTCATGAATAAATGTTTTAAGTATTACTATATTCTTTTACAATTTTACAAATTTACTCTTACAGCTTTATCATAACGCTTAATAAAGTCATAAACAAATAAATTTAATTTTAGTCATTAGTACTTGTCCTTGCAGAATGGTCGCGACGACGTTCATCGTCCAAGCCAGTGCTAGCAATAAATTCGTCAGTCCCATCACTTCGAGCTCTGGCATACTTTTCGATCCGGCTGGTATAGTAAAAATTGTTAATGATCAATTTCATATAATAATGCCTATTAACGTATCTCCATTTAAACATTATATTGATAATACACAAGAAGCCATTTCCTCTATCCGATCTCAATGTCGTGAGAGCGAGGAAGTTAGCCATACCCATTGTGAAAATGTGTTGCAACCATTAGAATCGCTTCACAGAAATATGCTTAATGATTATGATTCCATTTCTCACATTGTTTCCAATAATCCTAATAAAAGGTCTGCATGGTTCTCTGGTGTCGGAATCGTATTTAAACATATATTCGGAACCCTCGACGAAGACGACGCGAAAATGTATAATACCGCTATAGAGACCTTATATAACAATGAAAAATCACTCGGAGAATCTATTACAAAGAGTATTGCAATTTCGCGAACTGCCATATCCAATATTAATGATTCCTTAAATATTATAAATGAAAACGAAGCGAAAATTAATATTATTATCAAAGAATTAACAACATCTTTTACTAATATGTCTAGAATTATGGAAACCGATAACTTTATAATGAAAATTCACTATGCTTTAAATGTACTACAATCTCATCTTCTAACACTTTCATTTAAAATAGAAGATATATTAAATTCTATATTATTTGTAAAGAATAATGTTCTACATCCATCTATTTTGACGCCTAGACAACTATATAATGACATTGTAAGTAATCTTAAGCTACTTCCTAAGTTTAGAGATTTTCCTGTAAGTTTAGATTTAAGTAATATCCATGTTTTAATTAACATCGCTAGTTTAGTTTGTTATTATTTAGATAATAAATTAATATTTGTTATCAGAATTCCCCTAGTAGATGCCCAGGAATATAATTTGTATAATACTATACCATTACCAACACTTCATGACTCTGATAATCCTAACTCATATGTAATGATTGAACCTTTTGAACAGTATCTTGCCCTAAGCAAAGATAAGACAAGTTACACATTCTTGAGAGATTTGAATTCATGCAAAACCATTCAATCTATAATATATCTGTGTGAAGTAGTAGACATTTATAATGTACCAAATAATCCATCTTGTGAAATAGAAATTGTTACTAAAGCCTTTTTGACTCTACCTGACACATGTAGACATAGATATATTCATGGTGACATAGATATTTGGCATAAATTGTATAGTAATAAGTGGGTATTTATCCAATCAAAACCTTCTAAACTTACTATTGAATGTGAAAATAATATTGTATCTGAATGTATTATATCTGGTACTGGAATACTTCATGTTCCACAAAATTGTATAGCATATTTTAAAAACTTTAAATTTGTGACGAAGTCTTACCCTGAAATTAATATACCAGTAGTTTTACCTGAATATAATATTATTAATGATAGTTGCTGTAATTTAAAAAGTTACAATAAATTAAAATCTCAGATTCCCAATTTTAAAATAAATAATATTAACTTAGAACAACTTAAACATTACAAACATGTATCTGACAATATCATTAATAGTATTAAGCTGAATGACCCTGTGCAAACACTTGATAATCCATTTAGTTTAAATATATTTAGTGTATTATCTTTAATTTTAATATCAAGTATTCTTTTATTCTATTTCTATAAAAACTTTGTAGCTCCTAAATTTATTAATAAAGCAAATAATAACGTAGATTCTATAATAGAAAATCCCGAAGACCAACCTCGTCTTAGGGTTGATTAAGAAAGTATATTGTATGTATATTCATAATGTTCATTTAATGTCTCATATAATAAAATCTCTGTATTCTTCATATAATTTTTATTGTAAAACTTACCTTAAGGGGTAAGTTTATTCTTAAGGAGGGGGATGTTATATGTAGCCCAATGTATGGGTTTATACTTAGCAAAGCTGCTGAGTAAGCCCTTTCAGATTCAATATTGTATCTCTGTATTATTTTAAGTTAGTTCTATTTCTACTCTCGTCTCGTTCACAAGTACTAAGTCCGATGTACTATTTCCAAATTCTATTTCTGTAAAATAATTAAGACTTTGCCAATTCAATAAACTATATTTTAAATAAAGTATATTTTAATGTTAAGAAGTTTATTTTCTTTTTTTAAAAAGTGAATTAAAGTGTTCCGTATAACAGAACGATGCACTCCATGTGTTTATTTTAGAAAGGTTGTCATTGATTTGATTAATAGCCGTAGGCAAATCTGCTATTTTGGATTGTTGATAAATTTGTAAGTCATCTGCATAAAGGTGGTAGAGAGAAGAGATATGTTGACAGACATTACTAATAAAAATTGAAAATAAAAGAGGAGACAACACGCCACCCTGTGGAACGCCAGCCTTAACGGTAAGCCAATCCGAATACGTATCTTGGACACGTATACGCTGGCGGCGTTCATACAGGTAACTACGAAACCAGTCAACTACATCAGGAGATATGTTAAAAGAACCTAAGGAAGCAAGTAGAATATCATAATCTACCGTACCAAACGCATTGCTAAAGTCTAGCAATGTTAATACGGTGACTTGCTGCGCATCCATACCCTCGCGGATATCGTCAGTAATCTTAGCTAATGCAGTAGTCGTACTATGACCAGGACGGAAACCGGATTGCAGAGGATTGTGAAGATTCTGATTACTGAGAAATTGTGTCAGTTGACGCTGTACAAGACGCTCAAGAACTTTAGATAAAAAAGGAAGGATTGAGATGGGACGATAGTCACTTTGACCTGAAGGATTGGACTTTTTAGGCAACGGTATAATTTGAGCGTCTTTCCACGCAGAAGGAAATTCATTGACCTCAATGGAGTAATTAAGTAAGTCAGTTAAAACAGGAGATAAGATATCAAGGATTGGAATAATCATTTTACGACTAATGCAATCAGCACCGACTGCGTCTGACTTTATGGCGAGAATGTTCCTTTTAACATCACTTTCTGTAAATTGACTAAAGAAAAAACACTGATTATTATTAGGAGAGGATGAAGCTGAAAGATGACTAATGGTCATTAACTTTGTGGCCTCATCAATGGCACTAGAAGAGGAGAAGTGCTTATTAAGCTCATTTAAATTAGCATTTTGAGGATTTACAATATGTCGAGCTTTTCCTACTCCTATAGACTTAAGAAAGTTCCATACTTTGGATGAGTCAATCTCCTCAGCCACGGACTTATGGATATGGCGTCGTTGATTATCTCTACACACCCTATTGCAGAGATTACGAGCTTTTTTATACTTGTGACGGTTTATATCATTTGCGTTCGCACCGAATTTCATTTTAGCCAGATTCTACATTTTATTATTAAAAAGGTTCAAGGAACTTGATTGGCGTGCAGTGTCGCGTCGCTTGCTATACCGCACTAGCGGCAGCGGAACTACACGACGCAGCACGCCGCGGCATTTTTGGCGAGTTGGTCAAGTTTGCCGTGCAGTGCCGTGTCGCGTAGTGCTGCTGCCGCGTAGTGCGGTATACCTCATACTATTTCATACAAAGAATATTTTGCAGTGCCGTGTCGCGTCGCTGCAGTGCAGTGTAGTTACGCCTAGTGCGGTCTCACCTTAAATGACAGCCAGTTTGACAGATGCATGTGTGACGCTTCAACAATATGGCGGCTAGCAAGTGTCAAAGTGCGCACCTGCACGAGGTACTGCGCGTCGTGCGCGTGCAGCACGTGCGCGCACACGTCCGCCTGCGACACCAGCGCGGGGAAGCCCGTCCCCGCGCCCCCCGCACCCCCCGCCGCCGCCCCCGCGCCCGCCGTGTTGCGCGCCACCTCCATGTCCGCCCACCGCCTGCGAGATGTCGACACTTCATTATTAACTTTGTGTGTACACACGCACACACATATACGGGTAACCGCATACATATTACATACACAGTATACACACATGGGCGGCAGAAGTGAGGTGCCATGAACAAAAATATTTAGAAAAAGTAAAAGAAATATAATGGTAGGAGTAAATGGAGGAGTAAAAGTATTAATAAAACTTATAAAGCCTATAATTTAAAGTCCAAAAGTAGATGCACCCCCCTGAACATAATTCACACACACTTTGATTATTATTAGTATTCATTTTTTATCTATTATGACTTCAACCATTGTATATTCTAGGACTTATTATTTGACCACTCCAAATTCATCGCCATATAAAACCAGTTACATTTTTAATTTATTAGGGCTCTTCTTGCTCATCTCTAATGCTGTCAAATCTATCTCTTCATCCCTCCCCCGACCTTCTCCCTCCTCCCTCCCTCCCTCCCTTTCCTAAAAGGCCGGTAACGCATCTGCAAGACCTACAGTGTTACAGATGTCCATGGGCGGAGGTGATCACTTCCCATCAGGTGAGCCTCCTGCCCGTTTGCCCACTTTGTCGCATAAAAAAAATATCATAGCTGGTTTTTTTTAATGTATACAATCCGCACCTGTACACAGAGTTGATTTCATCAAATGACTTGATGAGCTCCACCAAGTAGTTCCCAGCGTCAGCCACCATTTGGCTCAATATCCTATATATTGTTTCTTTACTATTATTTCGTCTTAACAACACTGCTACTATTTTGGACACTTCATCTTTAGGCACCTGAAAAGTAAATTTATTTTTATAAAATTACCGAAAATTATTCATTTTGTATGTTACAAAATGTCAAAAAAATAGAATTTATAAAATTAAGGTAGACAGTGGTAGCCCAGTGGCAGCGCACTCGCTACGATACCTAGTGATACCAGTTCAAATTCGGGTCTCGCACCTCTGATATTTTCGTGTCCGAATCATTTCTAACATGATTACCACTTTTCTTACAGCGAAGTAAAAAACCGTGAGGAAACCTAAATGTCCGAGAGACTAGCACGTTTTCGAAAGACATGTAGTCTGCCAACTCGTAAGCTTGTCCAACGTGGGCTAAGGCCTGATCCCTCTCATACTGAATGTACGCCCACGCCCAGCAGTGGGACGTTAAAAAGAGCTGAATACTATATTAAGGTTATATATTTGTTACCCTTCCTCCCCACTTAAGGGAAATTCAATAATTTCAAAATATTAAGTGAGAGAGTTAGCACACTTCACATGTCTTCCGAACATTACATAAGTTCCCTCAGATATGCAGGTTTTCTTACAATATGACTTTAGTTGATATTTCTGGAATTGTTATTGAATGCAGTAAAAATGTTCATTTACCGAATGTGCCAAACCAGGCAATATGAGATTCACTTTCCAAAGACAGCCGAGACGCGCGTCTATTATGTAGTTGGGCTGAAACACCACCCAGTTACCTGAATCTGATATATTTTATAGGAAATGGTAAGGAAAAAATCTTGAATTTAATACGGGCAGTTTGTATGTGTCTTATCTGTTACGTGATATATTTGATATAATGTTTTTTTTAAATAACAGTATAGTACAATTAACCGAACATCGTACTTTCCGATGCGCAGATCGCAATTTTTACGTATCAGCCAATCAGCGGGGCGTCGCGTTGACTGTACATGCGCGTACCTGCACTCGCAGCTAACTTCCGAGCCGCCATTAAGTTTGAATCGTACTATACAAGTAAATGGGGAAGATGATTTTACTTTAACTGTCATATGCAATAACTTGAAATATAATTACGTAATCTCTACTGTGCCAATGTCATTTTGACTTATGTGTTTTAAAAACACGAACTTTAGAGATTTTTGAAGTTCAAAGTATAATCTTTTTGAAAAAAATTAATTCGGCTGAAAAGATTCTGATTGCACTTTCACTGGCAGATAGCTGGCATTATGGAGGGAGTAAGTTAGGCTCCTTTTTTTAGAAAAAACGATTAAGATTCTGCTCAAAAACATAAAAATGTATCTTGGGATACGAAAGAGCAAATTGTGGATGAGTCGCTAGTATTCTTAATTCTTTTTTTTTAAATTACAACTCATTCACTGTGTACAATTTTAATTTTGCAAAATTATGATAATTATATATTTTAAAAAAGGATACACATAGGGCACAGTTGGTCATCAATGGTGGCCGGTTTCATTGATACACCTTGCACTATTGGTAAATGTATAACAATATTGTTCTCAGGTTTGGATTCCTCCATTATATCAAAAATTTGCGAAGTTTGACTAGACTGAAAAAGAGAATTAATAGCCAATTACCAATTAGTAGCCGATTCGTCACAGTTTTGAACACCATGTTTCATTATTAAAACAATATAATCTAGAGGTAGGAACTGACTATTTAGCCTTATTCCATCTGATCCAGTGGCCCAGTCACAACCTCATAGTGGGCACATCTCTTATAATAATCCAACTGTTTCTTCTTCTTCTTCCTGCCTTTATCGGCACAACATGTCTTCTTCTTCCACTCTCCTCTGTCATTCGTCAACGTAACATCCACCCCTTTTACACGCATATCCTCTTTTACACAATCCATCCATCTCAATTTCGGTCTTCTTCTACTCTTTTTTCCTTCTACATGCATACTTAACATTTTCTATAATTAATTTCTATTATTTATAATAATCCAACTGCATTAATTGGTTTACTAGTAACTTATCATTTCTTTACTATTTCTATTAGTTTCAGTTTTTCTACTAAATTACAGACATCATTTCTGCATAAACTGGTAACAATTATACCTACACATATACACACTTTTCCTGTTATAATCCTAGTGTGATAATGTCTTTTAGTAACTTACTTGGTGATGTATTACAAGAAGGTCATCTATCACACTGACAGCAAAGCGACCGACAAGGCCTGTCTTGAGAACATGTTGTGTTAACCCTCCCCCTGCTATTGGCATCAGCCATACCTAAAATTTAAATATAATAACTTATTATTATAAACAGAAAACATTTAAAATATCAATTTTATAAAGAGAAAGTTTTCCAATTACTATTACAAATCTTTGTAATAATTTAATTTTAATATGAAGCATGTAGTATTATGATTAAAAATATAAGTTATTATTTTTAGGTTAACTTACTTCAGTAGGTCCGTTAAGCGGTGAAGTACTATGTCGAAACAAGGCACACCAGGCAGCACCACATAGTCTTAGTACAAATACATCACGCTCCACTACTGGCTTTGACCATTCCACTGGAAAAGTTAAGAGTTCACACGGTTAACAAATTGGTAGTAAATGATGTCCTACCATTTACTTATTTATATCCCTTTATATATATTACTAGCGAATCCAACGGCTCCCCCCGCGTTTTTATCACTAGTAAAATGGGGATTGGTGATAGAAGGATGAAAATAAGGGTTATATTATGAATTTTTTGATGCCAAATCAAAAAAAAAACAAAAAAAAATATTGTAAAAAATCTGTAGGGCCACCCTTATCACCTAGGGTCCTAGCAGAATAAAAAACAGTCTACAACCTATTCTCAAACCTACCAAATATATACAAAAAAAAAAACATTACAATTGGTCAAACCGTTTTGGAGGAGTTTGATAACAAACACTTTACAAAATAATGTTAATATTTAATAAGAATATACCTTCCAATTTCTGCAGTTTAGTTATTGTTGAATTATTTAAAGAGAATGGTTGAAGTAAAGCTCCATTATTTCCTGCCAGTAAAATAATATTGCTTTGTGCACACCAAGAGAACCAGGCACCGCTGAAATATTAATTAAAATTAGATTTACACCTCCACCTACAGTAGATAACACCATTGTATAACTCATTTGTTTTATAAAAATCACCTAAAAGAAGTACTCTTTAAAGTTTTTAGTTGTCTTCTCTCAGGTATGACTTGCAGTAACTCTATACCATGGTCAGTTATAAAGGCAATCTCATTAGCTCTTGGCCACACAAAGCCTAACATTGTAGCAGTTTTCCATTTACATGTATGAGAATATTCTACATTAGTAGGTGCCAAATCTTTGAAATTGGCAAATTCGACAGTCGCATTTTGGCCTTCTAAATTTCTTTGAATGGCGAGAATTTTGTGATCTGGAGAAAATTTTATAGAAATAATTGGTCCTTTGTCCTCCATTCTAAAGGAAGTACTTTGTGAATCCATTCCATTAACTGTAACGCCTGTGACACCCCCAGAACGAACCGTAAAAACCTGAAAATATGTAAAATAAATATAAATATTTAACGTTAGTATCGGTGAAAGAAACCAATTGTTATTTTTTTCTATTTTACAATAAATAAACTGTTTTAAAATCAAAATTTACGCACTTCACCATTAGTGTCGTCGAAAAAGACGTTGGTTACGGGGCTATCTGCATCAAATCTTTTGGGCTGTTCTGAAAGACATAAATAATACTTTTCACTATCTTTTAACGAAAATTTAGCCATATTTATAATTAAAAAAGTTATCTAAACTATTGTGTATGTTTTTCTATTTATTTTTATTATGACTTTTGAGTTTTGACATTTGTGACGTCAACAGCTGATAGCACAGATTCTATATAATATTTGTTTACACAAAACTTACTTATGCTGTGTAAAGACGTACGTTATTATGAATATAAATACTAAGAATTTATGAACGAATTATTTATATTTTAAGTATAACTAGTGCATTAATTAATTTTATTAGTTGATTAAAAATTAATTTTATACTTAAATAAATTCTCAGATTAATTACCATAGCAACCAATAGAAAACAACAACAGTATTATACACAGTAATTAATTAAATTAAACATTTATAAAATTTAATGCATATACATAAAAGAAGGAAGTATGAATGATGAAATAGAGTTACAAAACCTTCAAACTACTAAATTGATGGAGACTGATTCTGAAGAATATCATGAAATTAGTCAAGAAGTTATAGAAGAAAAAAATTATCCAAGGAAAACGCCGGTACCGATCACGGAACATGACTTTTTCATACAATATGATAATAAAAAAGTACAAAGAACAGCAAAAAAGAAGAAAGGGAAAAAGAAGGGTAAATCTAGAGATCTAATGGATGTTATAAATTCTGAAATCGCTACGAAACCTCTTCTTATTGAAAATAATATTAAGACTATGGATTATAATAACAAAGTAGATATTTATTTAAAAAAGGTTTCAAGTAGACAAAGAATATTACATAGAAGATCCACAAACATAGATGCCGAACATGGGTTAGTAAAATAACATTTATGTTGTTATTACTTACGTATCTAACTTCATGTTCTTTTATTAAATGGACAAAACATTTAAATAGTTTTACTTTGGGTACAATGATATTGTAAATTTATTAAAATATATTTTGCCACGAAATTAAATTTATTTCAACGAGGTATCGATGCTTAATGTTATTAGTTTCAATCTAGAGGTTCCTATAATGACAATTTTAGGAATATAACTTCAGTACCTACTCCGTTAACAATAAACCTATTATGTATTATATTATATTTAGTTTAAGGAATTTAAATAATTTAAAAAATATGTCTTATGTTACTCATATCTGTTACAGTTTTCACGCTAAAAGTACTGCAAATATCAGTCCGATATTTCCTCGAGTTCTAGAAAGTGCTGACACTAAAGAAACTAATATACATGTACAGTATACGAAGCCAGCCATGTTTAACGACATTGTTTCTGAATATCTAGAACATGAAGGACATAAAACCCCAAGATTTTTCGACGTTATTCTACGAAATATAAAATTTAAGCATCATCATGATTTCTCATTGGAAAAACTACTTTCCGTAAAGTTAATTGAAGTTTATGAAGAATATCAGTTTGTCAAAAAAACCTTAACAGATTTATCTAAGAATGTTGAAATTAATAGAAGAACAAGATATAATTTGAAGGAACAATTACTTAAAATAAGCCCAAATAGAGAAGACGTTGTAAGATTTGATAGCAGCATATTAAAATATACAAATTTGATGTTTACTTTTAAAGAAAAATATTTCAAAATGATAAAAATAGAAAGAGAACTAACCAATAAATTAATATCGTTGTGGTCAGATATTGAAATGATCAGGGAAAAAACTGGTTGTAATTTAACTAGTTATATTTTAGAAGTGACTCACCTCGATTCTAATAACGAAGAATTTCGGAAACAATGGTCGCAGATTTTTGAGACAGAATATTCGGACTTAATTTTGAAAATTGAACATGAATTTGTAATTAAATACTTAGAATATAAGCAGACTAAATATAGTAAAAGTGACGATATAAAAAATAGTATTGTTAAGCCAAAATTAAAAATAGATTATGATGAATTGAAAACTGAAGTGGAGGCTATAGTGAGCGAAATTCTCCCAGAAAACAAAATAGAGATACATTTGAAACAAGACAAGAGTATTTTACTTCCGCGAGATCACCAAAAAGCTTCTACAGCTAAAAATATTTTCTTTAAAGTTTACGTCGATGATATTTTTGTGTGTGAATCAGAAGTATATGAAAGTAAAAGCGGTCAATGGGATAATAATTTTGAAGAATGTTTATCTATTGAGATTTTACCGCAAAATAATAATTTAAAGATAGTTTTATTTGAAAATGACGAAGATGTATCTTATTTCGTTATAAATTTGTCTGACATTAAAAAAAATACAAACGAAGCAAACTTTATTATTAAAGAATTTTATTATAATAAAATAATAGAACCAACTTCTAAAAAAGTTGGTAGTGGATACAACATAAAAGATATTTGTATAAAAAATAAAGCTAGATTAAAATCAAGTAATTTGTTCGTCGGAAAATTGGTAACTAGATGTGAGGTCAATGTTAAATTTGGATGGAATGAAAAACTAAATAATAACGAGTTTGAATCAGTTAAATCATGTATGAAAACTGGGCGTCAGCTACAGCGACTGATGAGCTCGAAGGACCAACCTAACATAGATGTTATAACAGAAGTAATAAGTGACTTATATGAAAACAAAGTGGAAGATAACGAAAATGTCATGAATATGCTTAAAGATATTTGCAAAGGAACTGTTAAAAAGACCGATACGTTTCAATTTAAGGTGGATGATGTGGACATGGCCAGATATAAATTACTTTATTTAAGAAATATAGGCGGATTTGCTGATGTACAAAACAAAGTTATTCCATTGTTACCTAGTCAGATATCTACGGAACAATTAGACTGCTTGCAAAAAAGCGAACAAAAAGATATGGAGCTTATTAATTTCAAAAGTAACCTAGAAATGGAATCAATCGATTTGCAAAGATTTATTGGAGTAAAATATGTGGAAAATTTAAATAAAAAATTAATGAAAAATATAAATAATTGGCTTCTAAAGAAAACTTATAAAGATGTAGTGAAAGATTTCGCCCATGTGAGTTTGGGGTGAGTGATATCATTGATACTAGAGTATATCTGCGGTTCCACTCGTTTATTTTATTTACGTATAATATAATTGCTTCTAAGTTTCAAATCATCTTCTGTGATTCATTCTCAGAATATGAACCTACAGCCAAAACTTTAAAATTACAATATACGAAATTTTTTATCAGAAAAATTATTTCCAATTATGGTCCTAATTTGAAACATTGTTTTCTTTTTATGGATTATAAAATATATCTTGTATTTTAAGGCTTTGTTTGAATCGATCTGAAGAAACGTTGAATACATCGTCATATAAAGAACAGAATTTTCTGAAACAACAGCTGTCTAAGGAACATGAAATACACATAACAGTGTCGAGAGCATTTAATATATCTGATAGAAGCACTACACTATTGACGGATGAAAATAGTGAAGATGACAATATTGCAGGTAACAGTTGCTTATAAATTATATACTTGACCACATCATGAGAAAACCCCTGGACAGGTTTTGATAAAATATGGTATTATGATAGCATAGACAAAATATCGTATTGCTGAGAATTCTTTTAAAATATTTTAGTGCTAAATGAAATTATAATTATTGCAGGTTTCAAAGTTCATCCACTAAGACCATATGTGCGTGTGAGCTATCACGGCGTGTCCGCACAGACTGCCACGGCCATCGGATGTCACCCAACTTGGAATCATACTGTTAAAATTAAGACTAAGTACTAGATAATATACTATTTCTTTCTTTGGTCTAAAATAACGTCTTTTAAATTTTCTTTGTGATGATTTTCTATCGTAACTTTAAAACGACTGAGCTGATTGTATTTTTTTAATATTGGACTTTTATTATTGTCAAGGTAGAAAATAATCCGTTATCAATTTAGAAAATATAAATGAATGTATTGTATTGAAACTTTCGCGATAAGTTAATAATTACTTACTTAGATTTACGAGAAGTTTAAATCTCGATATAAAACCATAGTAAATTATTACAAGATGTTTTTTTTTTCAGATTTGAACCTTTGTCTTCTATTCAAATAAATATTTACGACGAATGTAAGGACAATACTAATGAATATTCTGACGATCCAACAACACAAAGTACAGTGTACTATAGAAAATGTAACAGATGGTTGGGAACACTTAAAGTACCTCTACACACAGTGTTGATGTTGGGAAGTGTAAGTAGATTTTGATAACAGTTATCACTTGACATTATTAATTATGTGCGAATATTTGTAATGTCTGTGTGGGTCAGTGTGTGTAATAAATTTGCATTTCTTACTCCTTGGCGCTATAATTCCCGCCTAGATTTGAATGAAATTAAATATCTAAATAAGCTAAGGCTCATGGTACCAACATACGGAGCAGCCCTCAATAAACCTCTTACTCCATTTTTTTAATATTGATATTAACTTATTTTTAGATCCGTGGTACATTCAAAGTTGCTTCACCTCCATTAATATTTGGCTACGAAAATATAGCGCAAAAAGAATCTCAATCTGTTATTCCAGAAGTATCTCAGCTTTTGAAGAAAGATACTCCTTTAATAGTTCTTCAAATAACCACAAGTATTTCACATTTTGGAGGATTTAGAAACTACTATCAACCGATATCAAACGATCCTCAAGACAATTTAATACGGCATTTAAACGAATTTGTATCAGGATATGTTAATGATTTCCCAGCAAGAAATATTTCTTTAACATTTATAGACAGTTCTGGGAAAAATAAATGCGTTTCTGAATTCCTTCAGCCAATACCTTTGCCTGATTACGAATATTTTCCGATTAATCCAAGAAAAGCTGAATCTGCTGTGTCCAAAAGTTCAGGATATTCTAAAAGCTCTTCATCAAGAAGTAGCAGGAAGAAAAGTTCTATTACAGAAGAATCGTTGAGCGGTTTTGAAATTTATAAGAATGAGGGAAATCAGTTTGTTAAAAACATGGAAGCGGCGATACGATATGTGTCTCTGATACCAACGTATGAGATTTCGGAGAACCATATCGTGACTTTAATGGGAGTGGTAAATTTTTTTTACTTACCCCTTGTAGTGTCCTCCCGGCCGATTACGGCCACGGCGGCCATTCTCATTGAGACTAGCCAACGGCGCAGGATATATTATAGTGCACAAGTGCACTACTGTTCCTATCACTCGAATATTCCGGTGGGACGAATGCTCGACACGACCAGTGAGAGTTAAGGCGCAGGACCGCGGCTTTACGTGCTCTCCGAAGCACGGGGGTGAACCACCGCCAACTTCCCAGTTCCGGGCAGTTATTGAGGCTATGAAACAGAAAGACTCAATAACTAAACTTGGCCCGACCCGGGACTCGAACCCAGGATCTCCCGGTGTGCAACCGTACATGCTATGATATTGGGTCAACAAACCTCCAACATTTTAGCAGTACTTCTGAGCAAACTTCTAGGTAACGTGTTTGCTTGGAAAACCAAAAAAGGGTTCAGATTGCGAACCTCAAAGTTCACTCAGAAAGAATCAAATAAATCTGCAAATCTTTATATTAACAAGATTACTTTAATTAACACGAATGCGTTACTGTATAGGAGAACATCGGAAGGAAGCCAACATATTTAAGAAAGACCAGCAATATTTCGAAAGAATTTTAGCAATATTACAAAAACGACTAAATGATGACGATATAACTTGTGTGAGGCGAATTGAGTGGATTGGTTTCGTGCGCATTTGATTCATCAATCGGCTCTTGCTTTCTTACTCCTGCTAACATTTACATCCTGCCATTTTATTAAATTACTGTTTATTTTTTTATTATATGGTAATAAGATAATAATTATTTTAGGAGCTACTTAGAGTATTGTATGGATCCCCATTAGACCACACAATACTATTGGCCAGTTATTTCCTACATTTGGGTATAAGATGCTGGATTATTATAGGATTTGGATTACCTCGAGGTCAAAGCAGTTACGTTCTAGTTAAATACCAGAATAATAAAATATTGATGAGCCACGATGAAGTGAAAAGTAAAGGATTTTTAAATAAATCGGATGACTCTACTTGGTACGTTTATGACGCAGTCGCCGGCGAGAGGTTCGAACTGAGAGATGTGGGATGTCCCCTGAAAACCGTTAGCTACGTCTTTGACTGCGAAAATGTTTGTATTTTTTATATAATTTTATTTTGGTAATACGCAAAACTGCAGCTGACTGACTGCAAACTGCGCTAGTTTTTAGGGTTCCCTACCCAAAGGGTGAAACGGGACCCTATTACGAAGACTCTAGTGTCCGTCCGTGCGTCTGTCACCAGGCTATCTCATGAACCATGATAGCTTCAGTTGAAAATTTCAGATTATGTATTTCTGTTGCCGCTAAAACATCAAATACTAAAAAACAGAATTAAATAAATATTTAAGGGGGGCACAGACATGAATTTTCTGATAATGGTACAGAAACCGTCGTGCGCGAGTCCGACTCGCACTGTTCCTGAAAATCATATAAATCATTATTGTACCGATAAGTACAGTACGATTCAAACTTAATGGCGGCTCGGAAGTTAGCTGCGAGTGCAGGTACGCGCATGTATATTCAAATCGACGTCCCGCTGATTGGCTGATACCTAAAAATTGCGATCTGCGCATCGGATTGTTCGATGTTCTTTGTCAAAATATGAAAGTTAAAACTTTAATTCATATTATACCAAACTTACCAAAGTTTGGTATAATATGAAGAATATTTACCATACACGCACCGCACGACATACTTTTTGCGCAAAAATTATTAAATAAAATGATGTTAAACTAAGTATAACCGAGGTTGTTTCAGATTTGGGTGAACGTGCAATCTTCGGAGGACTGTGAAAGTGTTGCATTTGACTTTTCTAAATCTTCTGATTGGCAAGCGGTAAGTATTTTTTAGCTATGATATAAGCATTCTAAGGAATGTTATAGAAATAAAGATTTTAGTATGAATTAATATTTTTTCTAGTGTAAAACATAAAATTTATGATTTTTATGAGACCGAATATGTTTAGAGTTGAAGAAGACTGCAATGTCATATTATATTTTATTTGCATTTAGGTGTTCGATAAGCCCTTGTTTGCAATTAAACCAACGATGCTTGAAAACTTGTATAGTAAGCCCGAAGAAATGGAAAAATTACGTCTCAATTTAGAAACGAAAGTGAAAAATAAAGTTCAAAAATGGCGGTCTCACGTGAAAACTATTTGGAATAGGTAAGAAAAAAACATTATAAATAGTTTAACTTTGTTCACAGTAGGTGAACACTAAACTCCGAGCCGCCCCAATATGCGTTTACTTTAGTCCTTGCCGTGGAACTCATAGTTGAGGCGGCCTTCTTCGGTGGGCGGCGTTCCATGCGGGCTGCTCCTAGTACTTCTCTAATAGCAGAGTGGATCGTTGGAGCACAAACCTCTTGGCTCTGCTCTACTTCGGTTGAGTGCGTACTTTCCTTCGACACCCTATTATTGGGATTTAGCGGGTGGTAGGTACTGGCTTACAACCGAGTCCCATATAAACATCTGTTGGTATAGAGGTGTTATGCGAAAATGCATTTCCCAACAATAAAAAAAGTGAATTCTGATTCGATGTTCTGATTTTTTAACTTATAATAAAACATTTTATTTTAGATATTGCAGCAGTTTGTTGCGGGAAATGCTTCCACATTACGAGTATTGGGCGTTCAATCCGACAGAGCCTCGACCAAACCTTGGACATCGGTTGAAACAACTTATGGCTACTTACAAGGTAATTCATATATCTTTAAATGATTTTAAAAGTAAAATATTTTATTTTTTTCGTCTTACTTGTTAATATCTTATAACAAACGAGATTCTAAAATAGCAGAGTTAGCGACGCGGGGGTAAAAAGCACGCATCCTTTGTCTCGTGACGCAATGTATGTTGCCGATTTTTGTTAGAATCTGTTTAGTGGATTATCCAAACAAAAAAATGCTACAAAACACAGTCCGTTACATTCGCATATTGTATAAGGTGTACCTATAGTATAAAAACCTTTTTTTTGGAGAATGGTTACAAATTTGCAAAATTGACAATGGTTTATAAGTTGGTGTATAAGTAATTTCTAGTTCTAATACTACCCTACAGCTGGACTTAAAGTCCTTTTCTCACTCACTGGGTAAGAGCAGCTTCCCGATATGAGGAATCAGGCCATATTCCTTCACGTTGGCCTTATCCAGGTTGACGAACTTTACACGCCTTTCGAAAACTTGCTAGGTTTTCTCAGACAATCGTTTTTTCACTGTGTTGTTTTCCTTCCCACTCACATAAGATATGTAGTAGTATTATAATTTTAACCTTTTACAATTGCAGATTTTCGGGTTCCCACTGAACATGACATACTTAAACTCCAAATTAATATTATCGAGTATAAAATCCACAGCAATACATGTGAACGATGACCCTGATGTGGAATTTAGCTTGGGTGTTGAAGTGTACGCCTACCCCAACAATGTTCTAAGTGTATGGGTGTTTTTAGCAAGTGTTACCAGAATATAGTTTTTAAAGATAAAACAGTAATAATAAGTTCTAATTTTGAAAAAAAGAAAATTGTTTTAATGGCAATATTATACTCTTAAAAGGAGGCTCATGGTGATGCAATAATAAAGACTTTTCAGAAGAGCAATATAAAATTTATTTTTTAAACTCATTGAGGAATCTTAAAAAACCAAATTTAAATTAATAAATGGAGATTGTATGTCTTTTCGTTTTAATGCTAACAAAATAAAATTAACATTTAATCCATTGCTGTATAAAAATATGCGTAAAAATAGAAAAAAAGGAGATGTTACAAGTTACGTGTCTAGCGATTGATTAGTTGTCCTAAGCTAGAAATTGCAGACAACTGGTGAAGCCCTAGAAAATTTGCAGTACCGTCTTACTCTATAATTTTAGTGTAAAAAACAAAGCTTTACCGCCTTCAAAGGTATCCAAATAGATTACAAATAAATTCATATATAAAATACTTCGAATTATCTTTGAAAACAATAGTATTGCTCAATTCATTTTTCTAACAAAATGCGATATGTCACAAAATGGAGTCGGTTGTTTAATTTTGATCATATTAATGAGGTTTAAATAGTTTAAAACTAACAACTATAGCACATTACAAATTAAAATTACATTTAATCTCTTATGTGGAACTCGACTTAAGTTTAGCTTCATAATATAGAAAAACTTTAAAAACTAAAACAATGTTTCATTTCAAGCCCCTTTCACATTATTATCTTACAAAATAACAGTGTGAAAGTATCGTATTAAAAATAAGTAATATTCATGTCCCAAATGTCATTGTTATTATTTTTTTTAATATTTGTTTAAAGCAAGAATATAACTGTCAACATCTTAATTGTATTTATTATTTATATCGAATAATATAATTGTTTTTGGATAGTTATTTCAAAGCTAGAAAAAAGTTATTTTTATAAATATTATAAGTAGTATTTTTTACTTGCGACACGAAAATTACCCTTTAAAGTCTTGTTATTGATAAAATTCAATGTTTATATAATTAATAATTATATATTACAAGCGGATGCGAGTTGAATTTTATTTTGTGTTTAGACATTTTAAAAAGACATTCGTTTTATTCTACCTTTATTGAAAGGCACAAAAACATCAAGTCCCATTCACAGATGACATTCAATTTAGAAAGAGAGGCACTTTTTTTTAGTACATGTAACACTCAAGGACATAAGACATTCATCTCGAGCTATTTTCAATTCCTAAGCATCACTTCCAACCACGACTTTGAAACATAATGGCAAGTGGAATAAAAGCTATTGAAATAAAGAGATGAGTAATTATAAATTCTAAAATATTCAAAGTTATTTTCAAGCAAATAACCGTTAGAAATATTTTGCTTCATGATGTTTTGATGTCATTTGGAATTTTTTTTATATATTCAGTTACATAGACCTCCTGTTCATAAAAACCCATCTCATATATAAAGTACAATAAGAAACAAAAGTGTTTACTGTTCGTGGTTGTCTATATAATCATTGCATCAATAATGAAACCAAAAAGTGGATAGTAGGGTACTTGACTTTTTACGAATAAACGAAAGCAATTACAAAAATAAATATTTACTTATACAATAATATGATATAGGCCGTGAGTGCACAAGTAGCCTAAGCCACTGGCAAATGTTTGAAGAAAATCGCTATTAAATATTTTTGTATGTATTCTTCTTGTTGTGTTTAAGTGTTTCTTTGCATTTTTAGCTTATCTTCTTTTAAAATTTTGTTATAGAGTTTGTGGTTCAAACCATTTTTGTATTTAAATAAATTTGTATAAAATATTTTAAAACTTTTTCAATTCAATTCAATTCTTTGGTTAGTTGGCTTCAATGCGTGCCAGTTGAGCACAAATTATTTCGCCAATGTCACGTTGAATGGAGGAGTCACGTTCGAGATTGGCCGGTGAAATTTAATATATTCCACAAAAAGACTGGATTCACAGTATTAAATAGTAAGATTTTATTTTATTAATACCTCCACCTAAAAACATATAAACAGCACAAAGGTTAGTTACTATTAAAACTTTTTCTCGCCGTTATTTTAATTCTAAATTATATTCATAATTCACCATACATTAATGCCTACGATCGTATCTCATTCAGCCAAGCCATGTCAGCAATTAATTTTACATGTACTGTGGCTTAGGCTAGTTTTGCCATTTCCAATAAGTCGAAAAATAAAAAATAAGCTTTTTTAACGCCGTTTATTATATATGTATTATACGTGTAATTTAATCTATGCCATATATAGAATACATTGTAATATTTATGTTGAAAAATGTGGTTTAGGCTGTTCGTGCACTGACGGCCTGATAAATAATAAGCGAAGTTTCAACTGAAGAAAAATCACAAATAAATAATGCTATCACTATCATTTTTTTTTAATTTAACCTCCTTTGTGTTATCTGTTTTTAGCTTACCTATAACTTACTTTATGTCAAATACCCACAAAATAATTAAGTACCCAGTATAAGACGGCACTGCATAGATCTAAGCTTAGGCGCAGTGCTTTAGCTGGGGTCATCAGATTTGTTTTGCTTGGACCTCTTGAGTTGTTGTAAGTAGTGACGTTGTATGGGCTTGTGTAAGGCGAGTTGCGCAAGCGCATCGTCTATGGAGAACCATTGTCGCTTCCGACCCATTAGTCGGGAGTCCTCCCATTCCGCCAACTCCTGTGTAACAGTCATTACATACACTTCTGTCCGGTGTTTGTGCTCTCGGTTCTGTAATAGAAGATTTTGTACTTGAATATATTTCTTAACATACATTCAAAGTTACCCAAAGTGATAATTTAAAAACATAATAATAAGTATATTTAAAGAAACCTCATCTGTGTAATTTATTAAAACATAATGCACAACAATAAGTAACCACGAGCCTTTGATTTTCGTAACATGCAATTGAGATAATAATAGTTGCTACGTATTACGTCAACCAGTAATTTTGAAGATAAAAGATTAAAATGAATTGTATTTCATTGTTGTACTAAAACTTGTAAAATTACCCCAACACCTGCTACATTTTTAACAGAAATCTATTATATCAAATGAAGCATGTTCAACCCTTTTAATGTCCCACAGCTCGCTTCAATACGAGGGGGATCAGGTCATAGTCTAAAACCAATCATCAATCCGGATTTGAACCCGCTTCACTCGGTTACTCTAGCGAAGCTACAACTGTCTTGAAATTGAAGCATATAAATATAGGACCTAAAAATTCAATCTATTAAATAATAAAAACACAAAGTCACCCAAAAAACTATAGTCATTTAGATTCAGTACCTAACAGCACAAATATCTGGATTTGAAACCTTGGCTTAAAAAAAGATGTGTCCTAAACCTAAAGGTAAGACGAGAGCTAACCAACAGTTACTAAAGAATTAGTACTTGAGCCGTCGGCCAACTTTGTGAGCAAAACAAACTACTTATTTACAAAGCCAATATGTGATATACGTCATACAACTCTTGGAAAACTGCAGTAGTTAGAGTTACACTCATTGTAACTTAAATTATTTTCATTGTTCTTAAAGTTTTTCAAGTCGTAGAAATCACTAACAACACTATAATATACAAGATAATAAAATTAAAAAATAAAAATATCGTTAAAGAACCATCATAATTTGTTTGAATCAAAAGCTATTTATTAGAATTTTTGCTTATTTTGTATCTTTTTAGTTGGGGAAAAAATACAGTAAATTACGATTAAGTATCTTGAGACGATTACTATCAGTACACCTACACGACTCACCGAATATGGACGTAATTAACCTAATTGCAAACGTGGCTAAGCTGATGAGACAAAAATAATAATAAAAATTGCTCACATACAATTTTGTTTCAATTACTACCTGTACTTATATTGATAGACTGATAAGAGCTGACAATATTAGTCAGTAATCGAATAGGCCCCTACGGGTGTACTGTGGCGGTGTCTTTTGATGTGGAGGTGGTTATTTTTAATAATCAGCCGTACGTGCCGTAAATATTTTCGAAGCACATTAATTTAGCGAAAAGACTATTATATAACAAACCTCAGTTTTATAAATATAAAAATAATACATAATATTTTCTTCTTTACACGGCTGATTTCCGCACTTAAACATTGGCGCCCTAATAATATACCTTAATAAGCAATTCTTGTCTATGTATATATTTCATAATACATAAAATAAAATATAGTAAGTCAACCTTAAAAGATAGGTATATGTTGTCGCGGACTTTTTTTAGAACTTTTTAAGGGAGAAAATTCCTTCATACGTGATTTTTGCGTAACTTTAACCGATTACGCAGCGCACGCAACGGAAGCTTTCAAAAGGAATATTTTTCTTCCGTTTTTACAAAATTTTTCATTAATGCTCCGCTCCTATAGGTCGTAGTGGGATGTAATACAGCCTATAGCCTTCCTCGATAAACGGACTATCCAACACAAAAAGAATTTTTCAAATCGAACCAGTAGTTCCTGAGATTAGCGCGGTCAAACAAACAAACTAACTCTTCAGCTTTATAAATAGTATGTTACATAGATATAGACATAGATGTATTTCGAAAACGGTTCTGAGGATTTGGATCAAATTTTTGTATTGAGACAAGGTTATGCCTTTTAAGTTTATCTATAATGTTTTCTGAAAAACGCATTTTTTTTCTTCCCAAAATTCACCAAACGAGATTCACGAACATGTACTTATTTCAATGTTACACATTTTTCAACAAAGTATTCATAAGCATATTATGTGGGTAGCAAATATGTCATTTGCTTAAAACAATTAACAGTAGTCAATCATCCTTATATAGATAACACTAAATGAATATTTTCTACAGGTAATCTAAATAGTATAACACATAATTGTTGAAACACAATGTAATGGACTCAAGTTACTAGTCATTAAGAAGATTAAAACACATAATGAAAACCAATTAAAAGATTACAAACTTTGTGTAGGCGCGTTATTGCTTTCCAAAGATAAGATTGTAACTATGTTTCATGACTACATAATTTGATCATAAAAATGATATTAACGATTCAGGCATTATTTATCTAATGTTTGAGTGATGCAACAAAAGAAAAAGAATAATCTATAATTCAATTATAAAGAGAAAATTTGTGTTTTGTATGTTTAGTCATGAACAAACTTAAAAGTTCGTTGAACTAATTTAAATAGGTGCAAAGATAGTTTGAGTCAGACCCTTGGAAGGACATAAGATTGTTTTTACCCAGAAGACCTAAGGATATTCCGGGTCTGGAGATTGTTTGAATAGTAGGACACTCTTGACAGTAGTTGAGAAGAATAATGCACTCAAAAAATAACCAACATTTGTAATGTGTCTAAGTTTGGAAAGCACTGTTCTAGAAGAAAAATAAAAACTTATTTTCATAAGTATCAAACAATACATAATATTTTGTTTATATTTTGCCTGTAGCTTATTCTTAAAAAATAGAAGAAACTTGTAATGTTATATTTTAAATATCTTTTTATAAACTACTAGTGACCCATCCTAGCTTCACTGGGGTTTGTTCCCACACCGCACCTAGGAAGATGCGTTTTAATTTGCGACCTGTAGCAAGGTAATAAAAAAAATCAGAACTATCATACAAATTTGCTAGGCAGCTTAGACTTATTTAATAGGGCTCTATCGTAAATCCATTCTTAGTTAACATTTACTAACTATTAACTACCAATCTGCCAAAAAAGTATAAAAAACTACCTAACCTAGCAAAAAAAAAAGGAACTTTCATACAAACTAGCAAGAGCCCTTAGACCAGCCCTGTCACAAAATCCGTTCTCAGTGGACCTCTACTAACTATAAACTGCTTCCCTGCCATTTCATCTTTATGTAACATCAAGCTGTTTTCAATATTTCGTGATGAGTGAGTGAGTGACCTTTATATATTTAGATAAACATAATCTTTCATTCATAAGGAATTTTTAATCAACATCATATTGTGAGATTTTTACTTAATGAAAAACAGCTAAAGAATGTAAACATCTAACATCTCTGTTTATGATGTTCTACAGTACAAAAACATGTATGAAAAGCAATAAACAATTACACAGCACTATTGTTAGCTAGAATCGAATAAGGAAGTGTTTTACAGAAATAATGGGTAATATACATATCATATAACAACAATTTATTACTTAGCAAAATTGATGTGTATGTTTCACTCATAAACTTCTGAACCAATATTAACTAAATTTTGTGAATAATACTTTTCTTAGGTTACCGGTACCCAGTTTGGTATAAAATTTTTGGAAACTTTATACTATGAATGTCTTATTTATATCTCAAAACCCTAAAAAATAAGTTTCAAGCTTCAATTTCAGTTTCAAGAAACTATATTTCAGACTTGCCATGATTGATGACAAACCAAGAATATTGTTCTAAATTGTGTGAAGTGATAACTTCTTAGTCGGGACAACATTTAGGATACCATTTACTAGAGGAATATCTATTAATGTCAGAGTAAAAATAAAAATCAAAACTGATTCTATCTAATGGTCCTTAGGAAATAGGGTTGGATGTTTAAATGGGTAATCAATAATTTTTCATGTGTAGAATATATTTTTTTAAATACTTTTCTACTTTTCTAATACCTAAAATGTATGCATATTATATAGTACTTTATACATATTCAAGTTAAAAAGTATACTTAATGTTCAATTTTATATCTACATTATTTAATCTAATAAGCCATTACATACCTACCGAAGTGTTGGAATAAATGTTAGAATGTTTCAGTAAAAGTAGAATAAAAATCTATTATCTTCATACAAGGTAGAAAAGTCCATACTATTACTCTCTTAGCAACACTGAGTACAAAGGTGAGGTTAATGAACTATTGCATAAGTTACATTATGATTTTAATAAACAAGTTGTGTAAGTGGTTTAAAATACAACTCGAGTAAGATAGTAATTTCTTAGAAATGTTGGTTAATCTTTTATTTGACTTCCTTATTGAAAGTATTTCATATACTTTAAAATCATAAATAATTAGGTTTACAAATGAATTTTAATTACAAAAGTTATTTTGATAAGTATTGTAATTATTATATAGATAGTATATTCAATACTATTACTCTGGAAATTTAACAATAAATAAATAATTTGATAAAAAATACTTTTTAGTCTAATATAGACTAAAAAGTAGTAGTAGTTCTTTGTTTTAACCCATATTTCTATGATTTCTTGGTAGTAATAGAAATCAAGCTTACAGTAATATTTCATAATCTATTTTTTGCAACATATGGGGTCAATGTTGACATGTCTTTGTGTTGTCAAGAGGTTATAACAAAAATAATAATCATGTAATACATACTTCAAAGACACCGAGGCATCTTCCCAGTTTGCCAATGACGCCGGCCTCTTCCAGAACCTCACGCATCGCAGTCACCGACGGCTCCTCCTCCGGCTCCACGCCGCCACCCGGCACAATCCAATTGTCAGGCCGACGCGAAGACGTCACAAGCAACACCTACGCACAAAACACATCATCGCATCGAAATTCACATTACTATCACTGATATTCTAATAAAAACTTCATGCTAACCTCCGTTTCGGCGTCTGACCGTACGCATATACAAGCCGCACGGCGCCTAAACCCTTCATCGTCGTATATCCGAATTGAATTAGGCTTCTCCTTCACCATTTCGAAAAAACACGTAAACACGAACAAAATAGACGATTAGAAACGAAAAGTAGACATCAAACGGAAAGTAAATTATCAACCGAACGAAATTATTTAGTGATCAACAAACGCCATAACAGAAGTATCCTAAGATAAACGTATCCATTTTCGACTAATTTATGAGTTACACAATGTACATATAAAACGAAACTAAAATAACAATAACACTACAATTAGAGCAATATTTCAGCTATGACTAGCTATTGATAGCGTATTTCAAGCCCATGTTGAATGGTGCCTGACGTTTTCTCTGGGAAAATCGAAATAGGTTTTGGAAAGCAATTGCGACGAGTCTATCAGCTGACAGCCGGAAGCAAAAATAATATTACCATATTACTTGTTTTTAGTTTCTGATTATTCAACATGATTTAAATATCAAATATATGTACCTATATTTACAAATATCTTTTGTTACAATTCCTCTTAAAAATATTGAATAATATATAAAGAAAGTGATAATATTACAAGATATAACAAAATAAATGCCTTCATAACTTTAGGTACTACAATAGTTCTAGTTGTCTTAGCTATTATTTCTATAATATAATTCATAAGTTATATAGGTAATTAAAATATTAAACACCGAGACAAACAGCCATCTTTTTTTATTATTCCAAAAAGCTAAATACAACATGGTCAGTAATTTTAAAATCTTTTGTCTATGGTACCTTACCAGAATTTGACTGTTGACCTAAAGGTTGTAATTACCAGGTCAAAAAATCCCAAAAAAAAAAAAAAAAAAGAATTTGACTGTTTTCAGTTTTTGTGACAGTTAAATATTTGAAATAGTGGCCGTGAGTGTTTTTGTTGATTATATCTTTTTACTTTTCTTTTTTAGGTTTCATCTAATGGGTAAATAATAAATATTATCAATTGTACTATGTAATTTTATTAAATAAATTGTTTTAGTAACAATAATTTCTAAAAAGACTTATTTACTATATCAAAACAAAGTTTCATTCTATTATATTTTTATTTCAACTATATTATATCATTTAAATTAAAATTTAATACAGTTTATAATATTAATTATATTGTTTCTTAACATTTATTAACTAATTGTTTTCAGAGAAAAGTTTTGACTTCGGGAAATTATTGCAGAATAATAAAAAGAAGCACAAAAACAAACCTATGCAGTTTGTAAGCGTATCTGGCGGGGTACTGTTTATAGTTTAATATTACCTACCTAGTCATTTTGTACTCTCATAAAACCTTAATTGATTATCATAACAATGCATGCGATAGGTCCTATCCATGTATAAAAAATTATATTCCAAATACAAATAGGTTTAATATCGCTTTGTTGATAGTGCATTCGTGATTTGCAGGTAAAGAAGCGGTTAGAGAATGACATTAAGAAAAGGAAAACTCTTCGATTATCAGTTTTTGATAGAATAAGAAATCTTCCAAAACCTGAGTATCCAACTCCAGTGAAAGACATTCAATCTAAGGTGGAACACAGACGCATGCAACTAGAGAAATGGAAGGAAGAAAAAGAAAAGAAAAAGAAAGAGGCTTCATTGCACAAGAAGAAACCATTTATAGTTGGTGTTGCACACAATGCTTTAAGATTTGTCCCCCCACCACCACCGAAGCCTATACCAAGCACATCTGGACGTGTAACTAGATCACAATCAGCTAGAATTAGCAATAATGTATCCAAGCAAAAAATTACTAAAGAGACTAAGCAACTTAAAAATGATCCTCAATCTTTTGCTCCAAAAAATGCAATGTTCAACCCAGTATTGAAAAACCTAGCTAAACCTACATTAGAAGCTCCAAAGAAGACAGAAAAGAAAAATGATGCAATAGAAAACACGATTAAAGATAAAAATAGAGCTAAACCAAAGTCTGTACCAAAACAAATTGAACCAAGAAATTTAAGATCTAGACCAGATCGTAAGATTATTAAAAGTAGAAAAGATGTTAGTCCAGTTAAGTTGTCATCAGCCTCTCGTGTTGATTCAAATACCAGTAAAGAATCTCTAATAGTTAAAGTAAAAACTCCTACAAAATCAAAACAAAATAATAAATTTTCCACACCTAAAAACACCATACCAAAGAGTGAATCAAGTTCGGAGGAAAGGTTAAGATCTCCCAAACCTATTGAAATGTTGATGACACCTCAACAAATTGCAGAAGAAGCCAAAAAAATAAGCCCATGTGTCACTTTATCCAGGGGCAAGGATAATGCGAGGAGAGAGATGAAAAACAAGTTGAGAGAAGGTAACACACAAAGTATAAAACTTTCGTAATATATAAAACTGAAGTGCATTTCAAGTTTGATAATACTGTATTGCCATTTCTTTAAAAATATATTCATTAAAACATGACTTTAACAATAATAAGAATACTTATAGACAATTTAAAAAACATTTTTTTGTCATTCAAAATATCAAATGGTTGAGATAAAAAACATGTAACTTAGGCAATTTATTTTAATGTCTACTCAGCTTTAAGTCTTTTCTTATAAATCCATGGTTTATAAACAACAGTCCAACAAGTTGAACCTAATGTGCCTGTTGACTATCTAGGGACTGTGATTATGGATAATAATGTTCCTCATATGGAGTTTTCTCATAGCAGAATGATTTAAAAAACATTGGTGAATGTAGTCATAAACTTGTATGTATTAAATGGGTATTATTCCGAATTTCACTAGGAAAACATTTTTGCATGACTGTTTCTTACAGAGGTACAGGTAAGTAGCAGTCTCAGTTATAGAGGTCCGTGAATTAAAAATAACTCTTTTATAGAGGTTTCTGTTTCTCCATTATGTTTGATGTAGGTTTTAGAGGGATAAAGGTGGTAGCTAGCAACTCTCATTCACCTGAGATTGATTGTACAAATTTATGAAATTTACTTCCAGGTTTGTTAGATGATGATCTATGTCAGATGGAAAGTGTGGAGAGTTTCAGACGACAATTAGACTCTGAGATCAAGCGAATGACAGAAATGTGCAACACGTGGGATAAGATCTCTGAACAGATGCCTTTGCCGGAAGCTGTGCAGGTATCTTCAACTGAGACAATATTGCAACAAATTATCAAAGAAACAAATTATCATTGTAGTAGTTAAATTTAACTGTTTCAGTAGTCTAGTAGCAGCATGTATGATTTCAGATCTGGAGGTCCTTGGTTCAGGTTTGGTCAAGTTTAGGTATTGAGTATTTAGCTGGGTGTAATCAATTTGTCCTTATTTCTTGTATTTGTACCGTGTTTGAAACAAAAACCTACACTGACAGACCTAGATTTTACTATGTTTTGATAATTACAAAAAAAAAAAAAATTATGCAAAAGATATTTGATTGCTACTCGAAAAGATAATATAACAAGATAAGTTTAAACTGATTGTTATTGGCCTAGTTAAAGTGTGAAGTGTTAATTCCCCAGGAGGCTGTGCTGGGTGCCGTAGGCCAGGCGAGGCTGCTGATGTCGCAGAAGCTGCAGCAGTTCGCGTCGCTGCTGCTGCGCTGCGAGAGTCCCGCGCCGGGGCAGGCGCTGGTCACTCCGGGGGACCTGCACGGCTTCTGGGACATGGTCTTCATGCAGGTGAGTGAGGAAACACTAGAATGTTAAATTAATAATTTTACCTCTTACCTCTATAATAGATGCTTGTTGATACATGATAATGTGAGCGTGTTATTGTGCACAGATAGTGAATGTAGACATGAGGTTCAAGAAGCTGGAGGAGATGCGCGCGCGCGGCTGGGCCGAGGAGCAGCCTGCGGAGGTCAAGAAGAGGCCCGCAGTGAGGCCTCCGGGCAATAAACACAGACCAGCCGCCACCAGTCGCTTGAGGGACATGATTGCAGGTGACATTTGGTTAAATCAAATTTATCACAAGAAAACCATTGATCAGATTTTGATGAGATTACTATTATAATATACTGGTGTTTATATTTCAGAACAAGTACACAATTATGATACATGTATAAGTATAATTCTTCATTTTTCTATCCACAGCTGCCAGAAAAGCCAAAAAAGACCAAGTAACGGAGCAATCCGGTGCCCCGGGGGGCAATTGTTCAGAAAACAAGACATTTGAAGCAGGCTTCTTCTGTGTACAGTCTCCAGTTAAATCTCCGAAGCCATCCTCACCTCTGACCAAGCCCAGCCTCTTGAAGGCTGTACTGTCCAGTGAAGCTAAGAGAGCTTCTGCCTCTAAGGTATGTTACCTTTTATTATTTAGATGTAAATACTCCTATTTCAGGATATTTTTGATAAACAGTGTGAAAACGTCAAATAAAATTAGTTAATACGATTGTACGTCATGTTATGTGTAATTTTATTCACAATTAGCTTCTCATTTAGTATGGGGAACCCTTTTAAAAGTTCAAACTTGTGAAAGTCATTTCTCATGCATGTTTAGTTTGGATAGGGCTTACACTGGATATACATAGCTGATGTTCTAAGCCTAAGGAATATATTCTGAGGCTACCTTTGGTTGACATTTATTTGATTTATTTGGATTAGAGTTTTGTGAATAATAAATATAACCGGCTGGTTATTAATAATCACAACTGCCGCAGAGCGCCGCCTCCCGCGCGATGCTGCGCGCCTCCCTCCTCGGCAAGAGCGCGGAGAGCGACGTCTGCGCGGTGAGTTGCCTTGCTTCCCTTCTGTACGACACTCCCTACTTGCTGTGCCACTTGCCAGTGGACGCGGGTTCGAGTCCCGCTGGGAACATTTATTTGATGAGCACGAATGCTTGTGCTCCAGTCACGGTGCTTATATTTACAATATGTACGTATTTAAAGTTATAGATGAGCATGAATGCTTGTGCTCCAGTCACGGTGCTTATATTTACAATATGTATGTATGTAAAGTTATACATGTGTATCAACTATCTGGTCTCCATAACACAAGCTTCGTAGCCTCCCATGGAACTACGTGGTGCTGTGTGTTTATGTCCTAACATATTTATTTACTTATTCTTAGTTTTGAATTATTGCTATGTGATTGAAAAAACAATGATTGTTTATATTATTTAGTAAAATAGATCATTAGAATTTTTAATATGAATTTTATAATTTTTTTTTAATTGAGTGCTCAATAATGTTCATTCAATATTTGTTATTATATTTAAAATCTTTCGTAACAGGATCCGCTGCCATTAACACCTATCAACTTAGGCGCCACGCCCGCCCGTAGTATCCTCAAGTCAAACGTGAAGTCCTCGAAAAAATCCATCAAAGTTGTACTCTTCAACAATTCCAATCAAGAAGTCCAAGAAACTTTGAACAAGGATGATGATTGTAAATTAAATACACAAGATATTGATAGTAATGTGAACGCAGATCTATGTTCTATGGACACAGAAGATAAGGAGAACAAGTCCAGGAGGAAACTGAAGCTGGTCAGTCAAGAGGCTTTTGTAGATAGAGATTCCCCGATAATGACAAGAAGTAGACGCAAAAGCATTCAAACACCGAAAGGAGATTTCGAAGAAAATACAATGAGGAAGAAGTTACAAGAAGTAAATGGAGAAGAGATTATCCAAAGTCCCAGAAGATCAAGAAGGAAGAGTGTGCCAGTTAAAGTGGCATGAGTTGTATTGAAAGTTTGTTTTTTGTTTTTTGTTTTTTTGTAATACTAGTATTACAATAACAAAGTCACATTATTTTATTCAATTATGTATAGAACATACGCATGCAATATGCGTAACGAAACGAAAGGAAGAAGAAGAAAGAGGCTTTATTGCAAAAGAAGAAACTGTTTAAATTTGTCCCCCCACCACCACCAAAGCCTATACCAAGCACATCTGGACGTGTAACTAGATCACAATCAGCTAGAATTAGCAATAATGTATCCAAAAAAAAAATCACTAAAGAGACTAAGCCACTTAAAAATGATCCTCAATCTTTTGCTCTAAAAATTCAAGGTTTTTATCTGAATAATTAATATAAACTGTATTAAATTTAAAATCAAATGACATAAGAGAATGACACTTTGTTTTGTAAATTATACTTTTACTAAAATAATTATTTGATAAAATTATTTAGTGGAATTGATAATATTTACTCTTTAGTTAAAGCCTGAAAAAGAAAAAATAAAAGATATAATCAAAAAAAGCACCCACGCTTTTAAATTTGTAACTGTCACTAAAACATCCATGTTCTAAAATATCAGAGACATTACTGGCCAGTATTAAGCTTGTTGACTAATATTATAATCATGTATAATACTTACAAATTATATTATAGAAATAATAATGACTGAGTTGCCACGGGCCACTATTAGCAAGGGGCCCGAAAGTCTGATATATTCACTTACACTAAATATTTTTTATATTTTTGGCAGACATAACCCAAAAACGAAGTTTATAGAGTAAATGACGCTGTGTATATAATATATTTTAACTTTTTTTAACTTTCCAACGGCCACCAATTCTTGTGCGCCCTAGGGCCCGGTATGGTCTAATGCGTCCCCGAGACGTTCAATCGCAAATGTCAATTATACGTTATTGTCAATTGCCATCGATCGTTTACATGGTTTACAATTGAAGCGATTGTCAATTGCAGTTACGTGCAAAGCAATTGATGGATATTTTGATTGATGCTTATTGACAGGAGTTATTGAAGTCCCAATTCATCGTTTACTGCATGGAGATTAGAGACCAGGAGGACCATTGCCCTAGAATGTAGTGTCTCAGAAATATTGTCAAACTAAGGAAGCGGGTAATGCTTTAGTATGAAGCGATGGTTCTCCTAGTCTCTAACCTCCATGGTTTACTGATTCATTGACAATCGTTTCCCTTCTGTTTTCAAATTTCGCGCGTCAGACAGCCAAGAAAAAAACAAGCAGCACATTGAACACTCCATCAATCGTGCTTCATCGTCTTGGGGACGCTTAGGACGGCATTTGTTTTGCCATTTAATATTATTTAAGAAGAATTGTAACAAAAGACATTTGTTAAGTTTATATGTTGAACAAACAGAAATTAAATAAAAGATTGTGCAAAAAGTAATATGGTAATATTATTTTTGCTTCCGGCTGTCAGCTGATAGACTCGTCGCAATTGCTTTCCAAAACCTATTTCGATTTTCCCAGAGAAAACGTCAGGCACCATTCAACATGGGCTTGAAATACGCTATCAATAGCTAGTCATAGCTGAAATATTGCTCTAATTGTAGTGTTATTGTTATTTTAGTTTCGTTTTATATGTACATTGTGTAACTCATAAATTAGTCGAAAATGGATATGTTTATCTTAGGATACTTCTGTTATGGCGTTTGTTGATCACTAAATAATTTCGTTCGGTTGATAATTTACTTTCGGTTTGATGTCTACTTTTCGTTTCTATCCATTTTAAATTATTAGTTAAAATCCTTATTCATGAACCGTTAAGCCTTATATATAAAAGAAAATTATGCTTGAAAGTTAAGACCCTTCATAGGCCGGTAAGCTGATGTATAAAAGACCTGAAGGAAGAGAAGTACCCCGATCAGATCTTAGACTATAACAATGTTATAAATAAATGTAAAGCACCTAAATATTTCGAACAACACTATTAACAAGAGCTATCTTTTTCGGTTAGCACAAGCAAATGTATCATGAATGAAGGCAGCAGTGAGCCAATTCGTGTAGATAAGATCCTCTGGCGAATAGACTGCTGTCCTATTTAGCACATTGCCAAATTGCTCTCGCGGACCTCTCGTTTCTGGATATGAGTGTACATTTTATGATACAATCATATTCGGGTGTTTTTAATTTGCTACCTACTCCTGAGGAAATGTCAATTAAAAGCTAATTAAAAAAAAACGGATTGAGAACCTTCTCCGTTTGAGTTGGGCTCTTAGAAGGAAATTAGTCGGTGGAATAGCTCTAAATTAAGATTGCTTAGGAAGATATGGCATTTGGATAATATACTAATATATTTTTCTTTGTCTAATATAAACCATAACAAAAAACTTAAGTAGAAAAGTTTGGTATCTATTACGGTTCGAAATGAACCTGCAGTCCTGTAAATGTGGGACGGACGGACAAACTTAAGGTTTTCGTAGGGTTTTGTTATTTGAACGACTTATTTATTATAACTATTTGTTTTCTATATCCTTGTTTTGGGCAAACGCCAAGCGCGGCGCAAAAGGCTATGTAGATTTCAGGAAAGATGGCAGTTTTTATGACCACTTTTAAATCGGATTGGTGCAAGTTGTACTTTTGATTTCTAACGTATGTGTAATATACAATACTACTACATATATATTACAAAACAAAGTCCCACGGTAAGTCTGTCTGTTCGCGATAAACTCAAAAACTGAACGGATTTTCATGCGGTTTCACCATTAGATTGAAGTTATATATTTTTCATTAAAAACAGTGGTTGGTTACGTGGTAATTTTGTACTTCACACTCTCGCCATTAGTAATTGTATCTCATTATAAGTACTAGTTATAATAATACCAGTGTGGTACCTCGGAGTTAGATTACGTAAATCTATGCAAATTTAACCTAAATTCGAGGCGTAATGGTGGGTAATTAGAGTTTGTATCAGGCCCGAAATGAGCGTTGGCAGTAGAATGTACACTACCGTACCTATGAATACGTATAAATAATATAAGTAGGTAAGTACTGCACCTTGGACTTCTACAAATTCTGAGTCGAATGATTGTCGTACATTAAATCTTTCATTATTATACGAGTAGAATTTCAGGATTTTTGTCTCTCTGTAAAACACATTGTTTTCATGAATTTCAAATTTAAACAATGCGGGCAATGCCGAGAGAAAAGCTCAGTATAGATATAATATTTGAAAGAAAAAGTAGATAAGAGAATGGAGAGTAATTCATTTTTCTTCTATTTAAAGCTACATACACATTGTAAAAATAAAACAGCTAAAATTGTAGCTGGCTCTAACTAAGCCTTATTCGTAACGAAGTTCACCTTTTATCACCACATTTTTCGAAGAAAAGAAGCCAATAACATTCTTATGATCATATCTGTTTATATTATTAGGTTGCTTGTTTCTATGAGGATTGAAGGGAGTAGTCGGTAGAGAGTAGTATAAAATATGTAGTGATGTACCCATCGCGTATAATCCCGTGCTAACGTAAACAATAATGCTGTTTCGCTGGGGTACCTGTAGGGTGACCATATCACTACTCCCTATATTATAAATTGTTATAAAATGTGTTTCTTTTTCTCATTCTAAAGTTCCTTTTCAACTGACTTCTAAAAACGAGGTTCTCAATTCGTCTGCATTTTTTTAATTGCCAATTAACAACATTTCAAAAATATGAAGACCCTAAAATAAAAATACCGTTTCTTTATTTTCCTATTTTGAGTTCAAATATATTTTTTTTTAATTTTTTTAATGCTTCGTTTTGGAAAAAAAAAATAAAATCTGAAAATATTGTGATGACGTCACAAATACGGTTGAATGAGATGATTGCCTTTGCCTACTTAAAATTAAGATGAAATTATTTGTTCAACGTCAGTGTCACTGTCATATGTGTCATTTGACATTTCTATTATACTTAACTGACATTTGAATTTTGAATAATTAATAATTATTCCTTTAATTCCTCATATATATTTACTCTTTGAATTCCTCGAACTTCGAAGTAAAGAGTAAAGATACCGCGTGAGCAGTTGTTAGCGACTGTTTAGTTTTTACTAATACATATTTTGTAAAAAAATGGATCCCCATGAAGCGTGGATACCATATAAGGATACAAAATTTTGTTTTGTACCAACTTGCAAAAACAGTTCTAAAAATACTCAGAAGACGTTTTTTGGGGTACCAAAATCAACAAAACAGGAGTGGTGCGATGCAGTGGGTATTGAATGCCCCAAACGTTTTCTATACATATGTGAAGATCATCTCAATGTAAGTAAATTTTTACATTTATTACGTAATACGTACATAAATGCACAAAAGAGTACTTTTTTATAGCACTGCTCTATTATTTTACCTAAATTATTGCCAAAAAAAATTTGGGTTGGCTTTAGAAGTCGGCCACACGATTTTGGTGTTTTGGGGGGGTGGGGGGGTAAGGGGGGTGTGTTAGCTACCCGATGGTACAACTCCCGCGGCGCGGAGATCCTTATTTTTTTTTTTATGAATTTTTTAATTTCGTGTTTTTGTATGCGTATAACGGAACGTTTTTCCAAGTAAAAATGGTTTGGTAAGTAAAATGGAACGTAATTATAAGTGAAAAACATAAATTTGAAAATAAATAACACACAAAATAAATTTCTACTCAATACAAATAAAATTCAAATTAGAATTAGTTAGTCGAGTACCATAAGCATTACTAGGCCAGATTGGTTAGGTTAGGTTAGAACATGACCACAAACATAACCGACTTTCAGCTAAACTCTAGGTCAGATTGGTTAGGTTAGGTTAGAACATGACCACAAACATACCCGACTTTCAGCTAAACACTAGTCAGATTGGTTAGGTTAGGTTAGAACATGACCACAAACATAATCGACTTTCATCTAAACACTAGGTCAGATTGGTTAGGTTAGGTTAGAACATGACCACAAAAATAACCGACTTTCAGCTAAACACTAGGTCAGATTGGTTAGGTTAGGTTAGAACATGACCACAAACATACCCGACTTTCAGCTAAACACTAGGTCAGATTGGTTAGGTTAGGTTAGAACATGACCACAAAAATAACCGACTTTCAGCTAAACACTAGGTCAGATTGGTTAGGTTAGGTTAGAACATGACCACAAAAATAACCGACTTTCAGCTAAACACTAGGTCAGATTGGTTAGGTTAGGTTAGAACATGACCACAAAAATAACCGACTTTCAGCTAAACACTAGGTCAGATTGGTTAGGTTAGGTTAGAACATGACCACAAACATACCCGACTTTCAGCTAAACACTAGGTCAGATTGGTTAGGTTAGGTTAGAACATGACCACAAAAATAACCGACTTTCAGCTAAACACTAGGTCAGATTGGTTAGGTTAGGTTAGAACATGACCACAAACATACCCGACTTTCAGCTAAACACTAGTTCAGATTGGTTAGGTTAGGTTAGAACATGACCACAAAAATAACCGACTTTCAGCTAAACACTAGGTCAGATTGGTTAGGTTAGGTTAGAACATGACCACAAAAATAACCGACTTTAATATTTTTAATTCTAATTTGAATTTTATTTGTATTGAGTAGAAATTTATTTTGTGTGTTATTTATATTATTTTCAAATTTATAATGTTTTTCACTTATAATTACGTTCCATTTTACTTACCAAACCATTTTTACTTGGAAAAACGTTCCGTTATACGCATACAAAAACACGAAATTAAAAAATTCATAAAAAAAAAAATAAGGATCTCCGCGCCGCGGGAGTGGTACCATCGGGTAGCTAACAACCCCCCCTTACCCCCCCACCCCCCCAAAACACCAAAATCGTGTGGCCGACTTCTAAAGCAACCCCAAAAATTTTACCAAATGCTTACTGTACAATATAATCCTATCTGAACAATAAAGACATTTTTAAAAGCTTGCATGACCTGAACATAGCATCCTGTCCTAACATGTTCATTTTGTTTTATGTAATTTGTTATGTTGTATTCTATTTTGATATAACTGTAGTTTAAATATTATTTATGTACACTAGATATTTAAAAAAAATTATGCTTTATTTTTTGTATCTTTTTTACTCAATAATTTTAATTCTTTTTTAGTTGGAGGAAGATGTGGAAAACTACTTGTTTTGGAAAACAGTGCAAGGACGTCCTAAATTAAAATCTCGGTTACCACAGTCTCTTGTCAAAACTCCCTCACAAGATCTCACTTCAATGAATGAACCTAAGCCTAGCACATCATCGGCATCATTAATGGAAGTAGATGTAGTAGCTTCAACTACTAAAGCTCATAAAGGAGTACAAGTAAAGCCAAAAACTGCAGATCGCACAATTTACTGCAAAATTTATAAAAAGAATACACAGACACTCTTGCTAGAAGAAGAAGAAACTACAGATATCACAGCTATGGAAGAAGCATTACCTTCAACACAAGGAAGTACCACTGGAAGTATCACATCTGCTGACATATCGGAAATCTCCTCTGAAATTAATGTTCCAGCACTAAACCCAACCAAAAGCTTCATGTTCAGTGTTATAAAAAATAAACCACAGTTACATTGGTTTGCCAAATACCTACTATTGGCTGATTGAATATTTAGAAACTAATCTTAAAGTAAAATCATCACACATTATAATAACATTATATAAAATTAGAAATAATCCCCCTTTCTATCAAATTTCTGATATGTTTGAGGTCTCATTAACAACATTATGGAGGATATTTGTTAGGACATTGTATTTATTATCCAAATTCTTTAAACAACTTATTATTACTCCAAGTAAAGGTGATGTAAAAAGAAATTTGCCATCCTCTTTCAAAACAAACAAGGAGTACTCAAATGTGTTTTGCATAATTGATTGTTTTGAAATAGAGATAGAGAAACCATCTTATCCTATAAATCAGTCCCTAACATGGTCACAGTACAAAAATGCTAATACACTTAAGTACCTGATAGCTTCGACTCCTGATGGTTTCATTAACTTTGTTTCTGCTGGATATGGTGGTCGTATATCTGATACTAATATAGTAGAAAGCTGTGGTATCCTAGATGTACTACCACCTAACTGTACTGTATTGGCAGACAGAGGTTTTAAACACATAGATACCATATTAAGCAGGAAACAAATTAAACTTCTTCGGCCACCCAGTGTGTCAAAGGATATGAAATTGTCAAAACAAGAAGCTATCAAAAGTAAAGTCATTGCTAGTCTACGGATACATGTTGAAAGGGTAATAAGAAGAGTGAGGTTATTTAAGTTTTTGAAACCACATTCAGTGATAAATAATACATTGATCCAACATACAGATGAAGTGGTTATAGTAGCATGTGGTTTTATAAATTTACACAGTTCTATTGTAAGCAATGAATAAAAGACTTAAAAACATAGAATTTTTTATTTTGCACTATCCAAAATAAGTTTAAAAATAAATTGCTTCCAAAATTTTTCTGCTGCATCTAACAAATTCATGACATAGTTATTGTCATATTCCACTAAATATTTATATATTAGTCTTGTCTGTTCAAAACTTGGATCAGCAACACAAAACCATCCCTTTGATTTTTTTGCAGCATGCATCTGTAGCATTATTTGAGCTTTATATTTGTCTTGTACTTTATTGTTTTTAATATAATTTTTTAAACTTTTTTCGTTTAATGGACATTTTATTTCAATAACGAAATCCTTACAAATTCCATCTGGAGAAACACCAATAATAGGAGACACCAAAATTAAACCTGTAGTCTCAATAACTCCAAGATCTTTTTCTAATTCTTTAAGTACTTCTTTTTCTAGTAGCTTGCCTCTTCTTATAGCTAAAGTCTCTGGAACCTTGTATCCACCAAGAATGCTTTGCACTAAAGCCCCATTTTGGGTTTTACAATGTATGGACTCATATATTCTTGAACCAGTCACTCTCCCTTGTCTCATGGAACGCCAGAGATTTGAATTTGCTTGTTCTTTTGTTTCTTCAGCAATCTTAGCTATTACATCTGAAGTGATAATTTTTTGTGAATACAAATTAAATTTTTCATAGCAATGATCAACTTCTTGGTTTACAAACTGCAGCAATAAATTAAACATACTAAAATCATTTAATGTGAATTGATGATTTCCACTGTAATTTAGTATCATTCCTGTTGTCATTTTACGCCACTTACATTCTTCAGAAAACATTGAAAAAGTAACATTCATGTTTATATTTTCTGGTGTAGTTCTTTTCTTTTTTCCAATGTTTTTTGCCATGATGAACTTCTGATCACCTACAGCTGCAGCAAGTTTTGGTTTACTCCAATAACAAATTGTAGATGTCACTGAAGGTTCATCTGATCGCTTAATGAGCCAAATGGCAAAGCATATGGCATGCTTGCATCCTCCTGCAGAAGCAGCACAGTCGTTACACACTACTGAGACGATCTTCTCGTCAGATTCTTTAATAACAGCTGTGATCTGATACAACTTCGCCTTCACTTTGTGTTCAGGTGTGACCCGGCCCTGCACAGTACACATGTCTCCTTCCCTCTTGACTTCTACATACCCCCCTGCTGTATCCACATATGACTCTCGTGATGCTAATAATGCCTTAGCACTGCGTGTTTCAGCAATGTTGTAACATTCATTTTCGTGCATATATTCTAATAGCATCAAATAGTCTACTTTCGGCAAGTTCGTGCTATCCGCAACTTGAAATCCGTTAGAAAGTTTCATGGTGACTAAATAAATATATAGTATCAGTTGAAAATTAAAAAAATAAGGCAATGAATAAAAAAACGTTTTAGCTTTGGCCTTTGAAACTTGAAATCAAAGAGTATATAACCACTACGTTATAAGAGACGGGACTGCCATACAAAAAAACGATCAAATGTAAATGTATGAAGTTTGAAGAGTGCGCCTATACCAACCTAACAGAATTAAAGAATCATGGCGCAGTACATACTGCCAACATAATGTCATTACTAGTGACGTACTGGGCTGTGGTGACGATCGAAATCGATAAAAAATTATCGATATCGATTACAGAGATTCTTTTCAGCGTAGATTTAATTTTCATTTTTAAAGAAATAAATAAAACAAAATTGATACTCAGATTGTTTTTAATGCATCATTGAATTAAACATTCCCGTTATTTATCGTATATTGAAGAAAACAGAACGCCAAGACGACCGAATTTATCAACCGACTTCCAAAAGGAGGAGGTTATCAAATCGTCTGCATGTTTTTTTTATGTTTGTTAGCTCATAACTTTGAACCGATTTTGATGATTCTTTTTTTATTTGAAAGGTAGTGCTTCCCGTGTGGTCCCATTTTAATATTTGAAATGCTTTTCACAAATATATTTCAACTGATGTAACTTTTCAATTGGCACGTAGACTAAGTCTTCTTTCCCTGTTGCTTTGCCCCATTTTTTACACCTTAAAAGTATATGATAAGTTATTTTTACTTATAAATTACATAAATTACTATACTCTTAAAATGTAACAATATAACTTAAACACATTATGTATACATGTACTAAATAATATATGCATTCTGTCGACCTAGTGTAGCATTACATGCAAGGATATTTATCATGTGACAAAACAAACTAAGTACATACTTAATTAAGAAAGGATAGATTTTAATCATTATCATCATCAGCTTATAGCTAGCCTGAAAAAGGATTTTGTTTTTAACAGTAAAGTTACTGTATAGAATTATAAGTCGGAGTTTAGACATCAGTATATATAAACATCGAAATTCCGATGATGGGTAAACACTACGATATGTTTTGTACAAATTTTTATTTATAGACAAAATGCATTAAACCTTTAGGATTCCTCACTAGAATTGACTTGTTTATAGATATAAACAAAAAAAAACTAACCTTTCACTGTCCAATGGAAATTTTGCCATAAAATCTCGTTTTTTATTGTCGACTCGGCATGTCTTTCGGTTGCATATTTCACATTTTAAAGTCGTCTTTGTCATAATGAAGCACTATAATTAGTTTTATTTCATACCAATAATGAATAAGCTAACATAAGCAATTAAACAACAAAGAGATAAACAATATGTAAAAATGTGGGAAACTTTAAATAAAAGTCAATTGTCAAACACTGTTTGACAATAAAACATCAAAATTGCCGTCGATATAACCCATCTATGTGTAGAAGAATCATAGGCCGATATAGCTCCGAAATTCTGTGTTATTCTTAATTTTAACGGATTATAGCCGCCATTAAAAATTGTGCAAACTTCATAGATCGTTTTTTTTGTATGGGAGTTTCGCCTGCCTGCTTGAAATTTTGGTACCACAGAACAAAAATACTCTAGGAGTTTGGTACACACTACACAGACAAGGAAAGATTTTGTAAACTAAATAAATGCCAAAATGACATTAGTATTTTTTTTTTACGGATGAGAGGAAGGCAAAGGCAATATCGCTATTCAACCGAAGTAATGACGTCATTTGTCGCTTACGTCTTTTTAGAATAAGACGAGTTTCAAAGTGGAAATTTAATATGAAAACGGCATCATTTCGAAAAAAGAAAAGATATGGGTCGCCTCATTTTTGATCTAGTTTCATTTAAAATAATAACATAGGGATGTTGAAAAAATGAAATGTTGTCTATTCAGGGAGCTTTCTTCGTTGACCCTAAAGCCTTTTCAGTTTAAAGTTTCGGTTACCTTTATTAATCAGTTAATTCCCGGAGAACGATAAACTTACGTATGATTTTTAAATATTTTGGCACTATGTAATAATTTCACCAAATGCTAATTGCGTCGCCTGACGCGGCCGTATCCTTGCACCATAGCACGGGCCTAATTATTAGATGTATATACTTATAATATGTACATATTTGATGTTATATATGTATAGTGTATCAACTATTCATAGCATAAAGCGTCTAGATGCGAGTAACCACATCCACAATCGAATATCATCTATACATATAATAAATATATTAAACATAACATTCAATATCTTTTGAAAATTCTAATTGAATTAATCATTATTATCGATACAGAGGCCGAATCTATAGTTTTTAGAATTTTTGTCTGTCCGCTTGTTTGATTTTGATGAAATTTAGTAAGATGATAGCTAGTATAGTACTGCATAAGTTAACACGTAAACACAAAAATGCCAAAAAGCTAGTCACCCTACATATAACAGAGCCAGTTTATTAAAAATTGGATTTACTCGACGGCACGCGGCTCCTCATATCAACATCTTGTACGAAACTTTATATTTGCAGCGTGGGGGAACGATGCCATCATTATTTGTATTTTATTTTTATGTTACGTTCGTGTTACAAGGTTTGCGAAATTGAAAAGACATTTTTCCTAAGGCTGTAAGTTCAGATTTTTATATAATAAATAATATTAGCTTGGCTATATGCTTTATTTTGTTTTTCAATGGTTTATTTTTCAACTGATTGCGAAGATGACTTGTTTTTAAGAGTTTAACTTCTCTTTCTGCTGTCCCTCGTCGTAATTAAACATTTTTATTTATGAATTTTTAGTAATATTTAACATAATTTTGATTTATGTATATCGTCTGAATAATACCTATTACAAATGCGTATGTTTGGATGGATGGATGCTTGTTACCTAACCTCACTTGAACAGCAAAAATCGGAATGGATCTGGATAAACTTAAGGAATCAACTTTTGGAAAATACATTTACATACATGCACACAACCTCTTATGTACAAGAACATGATTACAGGGGATTCATCTAATAAATGTTTATCCTGATACACTTAAAAAAGAATAGAAGAAATAAAAATAGTTACATTTTTTTTCTTTCTTTCACCACTACTTCCTCAACAGGCAGTGGACGTGAAGAGAAGCGCCTGTCAACTAGAAAAAGTAAAAAAAAGTAAAGAAATACGTATATTATATTATATTTTTCCCAAAACAAGATCCCTACTCTAATATTTTTTTAATATTTTCGTCATCGCCAAATATTTTAAGAGTGTAAACATTGGAAGCTCCCGTTGTTGTAATGTATTTGCGCAAAGTTAGGCGTAATTCAATAATCAAACTTTGCAAATAAAGCTTAGGACAGGGATTGTCAAGTTTATGAATGGACATGATATAAATTACAAGAAATGGTAGATATTCAAATTAGTGAGTAATATATGTATACCCTATGTTGTTTAGAACTATTGGTATAAAAATAAGTTTCTAACGATTGGTATTGTACTGTTTTAGTAGACTTACTTAACAGATATTTGCAGGGATGTACATTGTACAACTGTACAATGTTTGCCTAATTTAAGGTGCATCCCGAAAATCCGTTCTAGTTATCCTCGAATATTGAGAGTTTGTTAAAGGTTCAAGTTGTGTGTTGTTGAAAATTTTTTAGGTTTCTCAGACATAAAGGTCTCTTGATGTTATCTTTCATTGTACGACAAGTGGTTATCAATATGATTCGCACATGAAAATATCAGGGGTATAGGGCCCAGCATTTAAACCAACTTCTCTTGGTTTCCCAAGGATTTCAACGAGTAAAATAAATACGTAATAAAACGTAGTTTGCGGCTCTTCGTTTGAAGGCCCCTGGAGTAAACAATCCATCAAAAACAATTCGTAAGTGCACTCGATACTTACCGCGGCAAGTTTAAGTAATCGATATATAGGAGTACGTACAAGTTGTCTAATAATAGTTGAAATGTACTAATGTTATTATGACGATGGCTGTTTATTGAGCTGTCGATGATCAGCTTTTACTTAAGTTACATTTTATTGCCTTCTGTTTGTGATGTACAAATATTTTATAATAGAAACTTATTCCACTTTTTGTTAGATTTAAGCCATAATTTATATAACTACTTAGTTATATTTCAATCTATCGAGTGGTCTTCGTGTGAATTAGCTACAAACGTATATGCATGCAATATTTCACATTATTAATATTTTTTTATACATAATATGATATAATTATTCTGTACGGTATGTATATATGTTAATGAACTATATTTTTCTGTTCAGAGGTTTTCTAAATAAATTGTTAAAATTCACAACTGGACCCGGTAGGTTTTTATAATATTATGTTGTCCGAGCGGATAAATTAGTAAGAGTTTGGTAAAAAATATTGTTTGTTACGTTTTCGATTAGTAACGTTTCAGAAATTTTTAGTTTTAGTGTATATTTAAGGCTTAGGCTTTTGTACATGGAGGTACGTAAAGTTCCTCATAAGTTGTAGCTAAGGCACCTTCTGAAAGTCAAACTACATACTAAAATCTTAATAACAACGATATTACCTTTTAACTTAATAATTCATGTTTTATACCATATACATATTTATCTTCTAGAGTCTAGACCTCTATACTAATTTGGTAATCTGTACATGTAACTCTGATTCAATTTTGATCTAAGTAATTAAATTTTGATTAAATATTTTTGGGAACTCTTATTTTACAACTTTTGTCTGTTTGCCTATCTGTCCCCATCACGAGAAAGTCACTGGACACTGGATAGCATTAAGTAGATGAAATTTGGTTACATAGCTAGTTATCTGGGACCAACATGTAGGATACTTTTTACTGCAAGAAAATGTCACATCTCTGTAAAATTCATACTAACCGTTAAAACGGACGCTAGTGGAGTTTAAAATTATTTGAAATACGTTGCACTTTAGCTCACCCTTACCTTGTAAGGTTATATTAGGACTGTCGGACACTTTATTTATTACAATTAATGTAATTACTTTCGTGTCTGGTCTTTGTTGGCGCGACATTCATATTCTGAATAATGAAAAGTTTAATGTTTTTAAACAAAATTAAGATTTACGATGCTATTATTCATAAAATGTTTTACACCGAAATAGATAGAGATCTAAGTTTTAAAAAGAAACCAAATTAAAACTGTTTTAACATTTCGGACTTTTTTAAGCTATTTTGATTATACTTTCTTAGGTTTACGTGAATATTTGACGTTTAAAATACATTTATTTTAGAGTTTTTTATTTCAATTAGCAATTTCTCTCGTGATCACGATTGCTGTAAAGCTTTTGAAGCCATCGGGAACCAAATATCAATCCCTTTATTTTAGTAAAGGGAAAACTTTAAGGACATTATGACTAAAACTACACGGAAAAATAAATAAGCTTTTAAGTAACTTATTGCCTTTTTGAATTACAAGTTCATTTCTCAACCCGCCCTTGCGAGGGATACTTATGACTCGTCTTAATACCGTCGGACGTTAATGCAATGCGATGTATTGCAGCTGTAAATAAAAACTTTCTTTTATAGCTTCAATATTAATTTGTAAGTATATTTATTTTATAAAATTCAAGTAATTTAATTTAAACGATTTTCTTTTAAGCTTAGAAAAAATAACTTTAATTTATTATATCCATAATTTTAATATTTTGAGTCTGTGTGATATCAAAATATCTTATAATATGTAATTTTTCCACCCTTAGAGGGAAAAAAGGATTTAGAGCTACTCTTGTAAGACGTATCCATGGAGATTAGGGCTCGTGTACACGGCACCGCTGCCGCTCCGTCACCGCGCTTCTGCGCTGTGTATACGAGCCGTCACCGCGACGCCGCCGCGCCGTCGCTGCTCCGCCACCGCACCCCCCACCACCCCGTTTTAGTAGTTTTAGTAGTAGTAGTTCGCGCCTAGCAATGTATTACTAATAACCGTATAGAGATATGGTAAAATCAAGTGGCGGCGGCGCGGTAGCGGCGCGGCAGCGGCGCGGTGGCGGCTCGTATACACAGCGCAGATTCGCGGTGGCGGCGCGGCAGCGGTGCCGTGTACATGAGCCCTTAGAGACCAGGAGGACCATCGCCCTAGAATCTAGTGTCTCAGAAATATTGTTAAACTAAGGAAGCGCTGCGATCGCTATGTTGTCTCAATGCCTAACTTCACGTTGTCACAATAGTGACAATACTCATAAACAGCTAACTTCACAAATACTACTTACCGTCGACAGCGCGTTATAAATTCTACAAATTTTCAGAGACAGGCGGGTAATGCTTTAGTATGAAGCGATGGTTCTCCTGGTCTCTAACCTCCATGGACGTATCCATTAAAAATGACATAAAAGCTTACTACTGGCTAAGAATGTAAAGTAGCATGTCACACTAATACCTGAAGTTGCATAGTTTTACATTTTTGTGCTATATTACAGAAAACAACTAGTAATATAGACTCTAAAAGTATCTCCGTTCTTACAAATAAATCTAAGTATATTGGGTGAATTGCAACTTTGATAATAGTAAATTATTTCTAAACAAAAAATGAATATAGATTTAATAATAATTTTAAATTAACATATTCCTTGCCTTTCATTGAAGCTTGATCATTTTTTGTCGCTCCCGGTGGTCCGAAATCGTCTGGTCATCTGCGCACGCGTTACCAATCGCTTCGACTCGCTGCTGTTCTACTAAACTCATTTTCATTTAATTGACCCTTACGGTTTAGATTATAAGGATGATTTTACAAAGTTTTGAGTCACAAAAGCTCCGTACATTCATTTTTTTATAAAGTAATGTGTTCACCCGTGAATGTTATGTCTATAATCGTTCTACAATAGTCTTTGTGTGAGAAAGTCTGATGGGTTTTGGCTACTACTATAAGCCTGTTCGTAAGCTAAAAACATTAGTTCATACTTCATATTATTCACTAGCGTCTGCGAGTCTTTCTATGTATATAATTTAATTTCATAACCACTTAGCTTGACGTGCGCTTCGCTTTAAACCGTTATAAAGGTAAAGCTAAAGGCCTCTAGCTATGTACTCGTAGTCATACAAAAGTACAAAGGTATTTTAATATATATGAGCAATTGTAATTAAATGAAGAAATAGCATGCTCGCATAGAAACCAATGAAAGCGTTTAAAAGCTTAAAACGCTTGAGGTTTTTGTGTGTGAATTATTTTAAAATCGATGGACGTGTGAAGTCAACTACATACTTCGCTTTAGTCCTCACATTAACAAGAGGGACCTCTTCCTCGGACGTCCTTACATTAAACAGGGTACAATTACTATTTAGTATTTACATTAGTAGGAACTAAATAAATCTTCAAATAAATACTATAGAGTTCAACAAAAATATCAATATAAAGTCATATAAAATAATAAATATGTATAAAATAAAATACCTGTGGAAGTATACGCAATCGATAATTTATACGTCAAAGCATTTTAAATGGCTACAGTTAAATCACGGCAAAAGGGATTAATGTTATAAAGCATGATCTCCTTGTTGTATTCTGTATGGTTATTACACAGCCATTCGAGGTGACGCAGCCAAATGGGAGGATTTGGCCCAAATATCATTGTGATATGGACTAGAATATTGATGGTTTATTCAGATAGCATCTGTTTATGACTGCACTTGTATGTGAGTTTACATAACGTAGGTACATTATATTCATTGTGCACTAGTATTACGCGCGGCTTTGCCTGCGTTCGAGCTTTTGATCTCTACTTCATAGGATTACTGCTTGGGATAATCTGTGGAATGACCTGAATTTTCATCAAGATCGTTCCTGCTGTTTGTTCTGTTCGGCTTGGAGTCCAAAGGGAACATTTAATACACACGTATCATAACACAAAATTCTAATATAATAAACGCAAAAGTTTGTGAGTGCACAGTGTTTCTGATAGTTAAGTCGTCATGCTGTATCGTTTTAACAGGTTTAATATTTTGTATTACCAAAATTAAAATCAATTCATTAGTCACTTTTTATTAATATAACACTTAGCCGTAGTCAAAAACTAGTAAACAATAAACAAAATTAAAGCTACATTTCGAAAGCTTTGAACAGTGAACAGTGAACATGAGGGTGATACTAAGGCTTTTTGTGATTGACGTATATTAAATTATAGATTGATTGATAGATTAAATTATATTATTACAGATAGGGTTACTAACAATATTATACAATAACTTGGAATAAAAAGGAAATATACCGAAGCTTATAGGAGAGTATTATAAGAACATCTTTTTTTCAGTGATTAACAAACAAAGCATTGTCTTAGACGAAACCAAGTCAACGTCAGGGTATCGGCACGAACTAGCATCTAAAAGTGTCTCCATCGAAAGTAATTCCTGGAATAGCAGGAGCTTTGCCAATTGTGTTCGCTTCTGATAATCGTTCACGACGTATTAGTATTTAGAATTCTATCACACTAACGTGGAAAGAATTTTTACTACTTGAATACTTAATAGTAGGCTATGTTATTCCAGGTCATAATCTAAATTGAAAAAGTCATCAAAGTCTGTCTATCCGTACGTACACACGAATAAATTGTACATACATACGTACATACAAACTATTTCACATATAAAACTAGTTTTATATTCTTATATCTTTGTATTATATTCAACACTTATAATATTTTAAAGGTTTTTTAACACTTAATTTTTATCTCTAAGTGTGTGCAAGATAGATAATCCAAATCTCTTTTAGGCTTGTATTTAGATTTTATATTTTAAGCTTTATATTATAATTTCGTTGTTATTTATTTGAAATTAAAAAAAAACCGTTTGGTTAAAAGTTTGTACAAAAACCTCTTCACTAGTTTTGATGAATGGCATACAAAGACGTGAATCATTTACATAGCTTCTGTAAACATTGATCCCGGAAGCGGAAATCGAAGCGCAGACTTCCTGCAGCGTAGGCAAAGCCCGCCAGAGACAACTGACAACTCATTTCGCTATAATCGATATTTATGATGTAACTATACGTAAATTAAAACTGTTAAAAAAGTTTGCTCATTGAACCTTTTTCTAAGATATTCTATGGATTATTTGAGAAATGTATTTCATAGATTTAGAGTCAAACGGAAAGCGCTACTGAAATAGGAATGTTAGTACAATAGATTACTAGTTAAATCGCGGAGTAGATTACTTTTAGAAATTTCGAGAAATAATTAACGCATATAGCACACGATTTGAACTTATTTAAATATTTGAACTCCGAAAGCTAAAATGAAAATTAATGGGTATTTTAAGTATTTTGCACTTTTATTAAGAAGCCTCGTAACCAAACTGTGTTTTTTCACCTACTTCAAAAAAGTTTCCAGTTATGATATTGGTCGAAATTGGTCATATATATTTTACGCTACTTAACAAAAGAAGAAAAGTCTTGACAGAGGAAAAAACTGTATTTAAAATTTGGCACTACTTATTTAACTAACTATATATAGAACTATATATACTTAACCGTTTTCTTACTTAATACCTACATATGAAAAAAATATGCATATATACGGTTCTCATCAGAAAAACTCAAGTTTTTTTACAATTTTGTCTGTCTTTAAGTCTGTTTGTTTCCGCTAATCTCTGAAACGGCTGTTCAGATTTTAACGGGACTTTCACTGGTAGATAGCTGATTACATAAGGAGTAACATAGGCTATTTTTTAGAAAAAGGATAAGAGGTCCGAGAAGCCAGGAGGAGTCGCTACTATATAGATATAATCAGAAGTAACAACATTTATTTATACCTTGCTATTTGATTTAGGAGTATTATTTGGAAATTCAATACAGATGCTGAAAAGGCCGAGATAGCATCACTTTATAAAGACACGGAGGCACTAAATTACCAGTCAAGTTTAATTTAATTTTGTATCAAACAATAGGCTTAGATTAGAAGAGCAATTAATCGCCTTATCTCGAGTTAAAACAGTCTATTTAACATTCCAATTGCCTATTTAAACAAGAACTCCTCCTCCATCTTAATTTTAATGATAACGCTGTACTTTTTTAAGTAAACGAATTATTATTAACTGATTTGGATTATTTTTATTTCTATCGTGTTTTTAAGTGATTTATAATCAGAACCTAAAATTAAGTGAATGTTAGTGAAATAAAATGTATAGTTCTATCAAGGCTTGTCTTATGGATACCAGATAGTTGATGCATTACACGTTCACGTCAAATAAACACAGACTTAATTAGCTAAATTAACACCCATAGACACAGACTTAAGTACAAACATTCGTGTTAATCACACCAATTAATGTCCCAAACGGAATTTGAACCTGCTACCGATGGTATAGCTAAGAGGACTTTAAACTGAGCCAAAATAAATCATTTAAACGCTATTTTATTCACAAGTCTATCTAAGCGTAAAGCTTTTAGTTTTTTTTTGTTATTTTTTTATTGATGTAGGTTATATAGTGTACATCATACGCAAACTCTTCCAACAATAAAACAATACTTTGTAGAAAATGGACTTTATGTGGTTTTGAATGAAGTATTTGGCAACATTAGTAAATACAAGATATCTAAACGTCTGATGCACTTACCGTTCGACACGCCATAATTAATTTAAGTATTGATTAAGCAAGAGGGAGGTATTCGGATAATCCAGTTAAAGTTAGGCGCCTAATAGAGTTACCTACGTTGTTAGATTACAAAGCTTATTGATTATATTCTGTGTTATTATTAGGATTTCAAGTCAACTTTATAAACATAATTTACACTATCGACATTTTAAATTATCTTTTCGGCTTGTTCCGCGGATAATAATTCTCAAAAAAAAAAAATTAAACCGACTTCAAAAAATATGCACTAAAAAGAGAAAAATAAAAAGTAGAAAATAATACTTTAAAGAACTATGTTAATTTTGGAGTCGGTGCCAGCCAGGTATTTTGATTATGTTTACAAATTGATAGATTAATCGAATATACGGTTATTTTTCTTTGGCTGGCACCGACTCCAAAATTAACATAGTTCTTTAAAGTATTATTTTCTACTTTTTATTTTTCTCTTTTTAGTGCATATTTTTTGAAGTCGGTTTAATTTTTTTTTTAAAATAACTTATTTTTACATTTTTAGTGTGCCTTTTATTTAGCTGATTTAATGATAGTGACTTACTATATGTCACTAATTTAAAATCTGTTTAAGCTTTATATTAAACAACGAGCATACCCATTAACGACGAAAATAGTAATTAATTATCGGGTCTGCCGAAAGGGGGGGGGGGGGGGGTGCGTGTGTTGGTGTCCAAAGAGTACTCGATCTACGACTACTGTAGCTGTAACTAAACTACGAGCTCATCTTTATGTTTACATTCCCCATACGAAATAGTTTAAATAAACCACGTCCATTATTCCACCTAACTCCTAGAGGTTAATGAGATTTACCTTCTATTATCATATTAACGTAATAGCCTGGAAGAACACAACTATCAGTCTATATGTATGTATAATTTTAAAGGAATTTCCTTTCAACTCCTAGCCGTTGAGGAGTTGTACCTTCCATCATCAGCTTATCCACATGAGATGGTAATTATCAAATGCAAATCCTTAAAAAACTTTAGAAAATATATGAAAAATGTACTAAGTGCCTATAAAATTTAAGAGTTGCCATCGACTTCCCTAGGATCCCATTATCAGATCCTAACTTGGTGACAATGGGAATATCTTGGAAGTATACCCTACCAAACAAAAAATAAATTTTTGAAATCGGCCCACAATTGACGCATAAATCGGTGAACACAGATAAAAAATAACATTTGAAGAATTCTACCTTCCATCATCAGCTCATCACATGAGATGACGATTTTCAGACGCAAATGCTTGAACAGCTTAAGAAAATATATAAAAAACATAATAGGTGCCTATAAATTTTGAAAGTTGCCCCGGATTTCCCTGAGATCCCATCATCAGATCCTGATTTTGTGATAATGGGACCCCCTCAGAACTATACCCTACCGAACAAAAGAAAAATTTCTGAAATCGGCCCTCAGTTGACGGAGAAATCGGCGAACATACATAAAAAAGTTATTCAGGATAGTCCCTCTATTAAATCTTTTAAACATCAGGTAAAAGAATATTTTCTATCTCAGATGACTGAATAATAGTCATGTTTTTATGTATGCATGTTTATATGTATGCATGTATGTATGTATGTATGTATTTATGTATGTATTTATAGTATGTATGTATGTATTTATAGTACGTATGTATGTATTTATATACAAGTATATGTTATTTTATATGATTTTTATTAATGTGGATTCTTATATTTATACGCACATTTCTGTTCCGCTAAGTGACAATCTTTCTGACCCCATAGGTTGGCTGGAAGAAATCTCTGTTAGAGATAAGTCCACCTTTGCCCTCGAATTATCTGATAACCATGTATTTTTGTTTTTTTTGATGTGCAATAAAGAATATATTAAAAAAAAAAATACATACATCGGAACATATAACCTCCTCCTTTTTGGAAGTCGGTTAATAATGTGTTAAAAGCTCAAGGTTCGTAATGTAAAGCTTACTTACACAGGATGGTTTTATTGTGAACACTAACTTTTTATTTTTAGGATTTTACTCTATTTTTGCTTTTGTTTATTATAGCTTTAAATATAATTTACTTTTAATTTTAATATTTCATTCCCATATTATACTTCATCAGGTTTTCAAATTTAGTTTCTAAAATTGAATTAAAGGTTTTTGTAAATTATATAATATCTAATGTAATAATTTTGCTAACAAGATTTCACTTAACCTGAATATGCCTAGATGAAGTGTCGCGTCTAACAAAATCAATTTCCGTTAATAAGCTGATTACGCTGTAGCTAAGAACGCTGCGGTGGCGCTTATCGTATAACACTAGTGTCAAGCTTCGAATTTGTCCCCAAACTATTTTACTTGGAAACCCGCTTCGCTGGGCATAAGTTAAAATAATTAAAACAGTTTTTATAATTTTCTAATAAAATAAAAGTAGCCTGAGTTACTTCTTATAACATTAGCTATCTGGGAGTGTAAGTCCCGTCAAAATCGGCCCAGCTGTGTCAGAGATTAGCCGGAACAAGCAGACAGGAAGGCAGACTGATAGAAATTTAAAAATTATTTTTTTGATGTAAGTGCCATAAAATACGAGTATGTATTGTCATATGCATTTAGTGAAAAGCTGTTAATTTGAAATAAAAAAATAATTACGCATGCGCGCACGCATACTCACACAAACACATGCATACAATTATGTGTGTGTTAGTATGTTTTTACGCTGAAGTGGCTGGACGAACTAAAACTTGGAGTAACATAATTTACTAATTCTAGACTGCTGTTAGACATCTAGAGTAGCTCCTAAGCGTGAAGCGAGAATAAGTCGTTACTCGATAGTCTACTTAAAATATAATGCATTGTAACTAAACGCAATTCCGCCTAAACATTTCAATATAGGGCCGTGCCCTTCGAGCTTACTGAATGAAAACTATAGTTCAATTATATAAGTATGTATTCTTATACGGTAATAAACTGAAATCCCTTTCTAGTATCTCATTCACCGGTCTGTCGATTCGTTGCAATGTTATCGCCCTCAGACAGGGACGAGTAGGGCTGTGCTCCTGGTTTTATGTCAGGCAATAATCATTTAGGCAGGAGATTTAGTAGATTTGATTGATTAGGAATTATGCATGGAATTAAATTGTTTCTGTGAATATATTTTAATATGATGGTTTCATGTTTCATATTTAATACACTAATCAACTTAAAACTATATTTCATACTTTATACATAATCATTAATGGTATAATGAATTAATGAAATGTAGTTTATTTTAATATTATATTAAGTGATATTTGCCAACTGTGTACGGATTTTCATTTTTTTTTAATATTAAGTTACGTTTAACAATTTTTTACCCTTAATTACTTTTAAACGTATAAATTGTCCACATTTTTAATTTCATTCTTCAAATTCAATCCATCACCCTCAGCCTAAAGTTTGTGCTCTAAATATAAGCTTTTCAGATTTAATTATTGCAGATACAGATATTTTTTTACATGTAAAAATCGATATTCTAACCTCTTATTAGTATTATAATTTTTAAAATGGTTTTTGATAGCGTAGTTACTATAACTAACTCAAAGTTAAATTCCGCTTAAAATCGATTACATAGATTCAAAAAGGAATTTTAACTCGATTGTACTTTTATAATGTTTTTAATTTTATTATTGTACAATTGACAACCCTAGGTATATTTAGGTAAAGGGGAATAACTCAAGGATTTGATAAATTTACGGAGGCCGTTCCGCGACCGGATATTTAGAGGTTTTTTATGCTCCCTCCGTTTTTTGAAGAATAAGAATCTATTTAGTGCAATATCGATATTTTATAAAGTAATTCATGTCAGTTTCTTTTTTGCAATTAAATAATATATTACATTTTTATAGCAAAAGATTGCGTTGATAAAATATACTCTTTAATATAAAATAAAAATAAGTAGTTTAACAAGCTCGTACTAGGAAGAATTGTGGCATAAGCACAAGCAAAACTACTATGCTTGCACTGTTCGACGTTTAAAAATATTGACGGACCATATGCTATCTGGATAAATGCTACCGTCTTTCTGGATGGTGTTGATAGATCAGTAGAAGTCCAATAAGTACAGAAGAAAAGGGTGAAGTTCTCAATATTGTACTAGGTATTGGCTCCTTCTAAATGACGTCTAAATAACTAAAATAATATATATTTCACTTTATAATATGAAAAAGTTGTTATTTGACGAACAACAGACATTTTAATTATGTATTTATACTCACTTACTTTTATATTATAGGTAATTTACATAGGACCTTTAGGAATTTGTTAAAATCACTGTACTATTTGTTAAATATCTGCAGTTTTTTGTAGTAGTCGATGGAGTGCGGATCAAACATTGAAACATAGGCTAAGTCTAGACTGGAATATTTATTCCGGACACGGAGGGATTCAGATCACGCTTGTGACGCTTTGAAAGCCAGTGTTTGGTTGTTATTGAAATATTTTGGAGACATCTAATCTAACTTCATCCACAAAGAGATTTGGATTTTGGTGAATGTTCGATAAAGTCATTTTTGGTTAAGTATTATTCGTTGAGTTAGTTAGAACCTTCATGTTACATCGATGAAGTCACAGACTACTTATATAGGTAGTTTATTTTCAATATATATACATAAAATATATCTAAGTGTCTGTTTGTAACATAGACATAGCAGGTTTTTACTAAATGCATATGTAGCGGTACACTTTAGTACTTACCCTATGAGAAAAACACAGTTTTTAAAATTTTTGTCTGTATGTCTATTTAAGCGCAGCTCTGAAACGGGATTGGATTTGATTTGAATGCTACAAGTTACTTGCTGGCATGCTGGCTACTTATATTTAAGAAAAAAAAAATCAGATCTCAGTTAAAAAATAAAATAAAACGTAACTAAGGACGAACCCGAGCGAAGCAAGGATCTGTCACTAGTGTAAAATATAAACTTATTTATTCCTTGTATTCGAAGAAAAGTAAGTACTTACAAAACTGTGTTAACAAGACAAATTTGCGAATAATTACTATTATTATGCACGGAACCCTAATTCTTTTTCCGAATTATTATATAGTGATCATTATTTATGAGGAAATAAAGAGACCATTATTATTATTAGTACCGTCTGTAATTATATATGCATTTAGTAAACGTTGTAATGTTGATGTTACAGACAGACACTTCAATTTTATTTATCTTTACAGATGATATTCAGGTTCATAATATTACAGTATCAAATATTATCACGAAGAAGAATATTCTTAAAGAGAAAATAGTCCACGAGCAAAAACTAATATACAGTTTCTACTTTCTAAGGGTGTTCTCCTTCAAGGGGCTTGCGATTAAGCTGGAACTATATTGAAATGCTCTTAGCGAGACATTTATAAGTATTATTTTAACATTAAAGCAAGAATTATGATTGAGTTTTATGTAAAACTATGCATGAGAAAGCCCGGGGAATATCGTCAAAGATTTAGTCCTCCACTGTGTAGTGGCGTATTACCTTAGTGTATTGTTTTAGAGATCGCGGGTTCGCTTTCCAAAGTAGATTATTTTTTGTATGTATTGGTTTTAAATACCAAACTATTTTGTTAATTGTTCGATCTTCTTTTATTTGTAAAAAATTCAATGTTTACGCGCATTTCAATGAGATTTTCTCAAAAATAGTTTTTGTACTCATTTTATAATATGTATTGATACAAAACGAGAGCCTCCTCTTGGCTATTATTAATTATTATAGAATAAGTGCTAAGTTGCAAGTTGCAACATATTATAGTCAATTTTTAGTCTAATTTCATTCATTTTAGTCGTTTTAGGGTGAAGGAGTACAAACACACAAATATTTTTTGTGTTAGATTAGTACCGTGATTAGTAAAAATAAAATAAACATTTAAAATAAGTAAATATCTATTATACGCAACATGTAATGTACATTTCAATGAAAGACATCTAAGCTGTACACCGCAATCGTGCTTGTTACAGAAGTTGAATAATGCATCGCACGATATCGCCGGTCTGTCATACCCTCTCTACTATAAAGAAAGTGCATGTTGGTAGGTTTATGCATAAGAAGTTTTAGATGAATTCTAAATCTATATATTTTTTGCTTTGAAAGTATTTAGTTACATTTTAATGAACTTAATATATATTTTTTGGAATTATCATAACAAATGTAAGTAATAAGATTCTCAATCAAGTTTTTTTTGTAGCAAATATTTGATATATTTTAAATTCATTTGATAAAATTCGAATTGAGTTGAATTTGTACATCAGAGGTTTTTCGGAGATCTTATTGATATTAAAATCGATTATGTATAGTTTTTACAATTTTTGTATATCTCTTTGTCTCTTTATTTGTCTGTCTGGAAACGTATTATGTAAAAATCACGACACAGATTTTGAGGAAATTTAACATACGTAGGGATAAAACTCGAGCGGCATGAGGGTACGCCGTTAGTAAGTATATTAAGGCAGTTATAATGTTGTTAGCATATTGGAGCAAGGCATATAATTAAAAAAAAAAAATAAATATGTTAATAGTTCATATTTTTATAAATATGTTGGGACATTATTACACATAGCGCCATCTAGTTCCGTGGTAAACTAAGCTTGTGTTACGGATACTAGATAGTTGGTACACTACACATAGAAATTTTAAATACATTTTATCAATATAAACACCCATGACTGCAGTACAATCATTCGTGCTCAACAGATGAATTCCCCCAGCGGGACTCGAACCCGCGACCGCTGGCGCAGAAAGTAGGGTCACTACCGACAGCCAAAGGTATCGTCAAATAAAGATATAAACTATGAAAAAATATATAACCTACGAGTATAGCATTAACTAGAATAGATATTTAAATTTAATTTAAACCTTAAGTTACTCAAGCGATAGTCGCGTGCAAATACATGTATGTAATATGTTCAGAGGCCTTCTTGTTCCTCGTGACAAGTCGGTTTTGATCTTTGCGATAGTTATATGAATTATTGCATATCGTCTATTATTTGAATACGAGTGCTTGAATGCCGCCTTGCAATAAAAGTGTATACTCTATACATTAGTTGCCTTTCTAATATTAAATAGGCTGACGAAAAACGTGGCTGAAGTTAATCTAGGGGTTGTCGGTACGCTTTTAAAGCCTTTATACTTAAATAAATTTATGAATCAAAACTTTGCCACAATAAGAAATAGAAATAATAATAATTGTTACAACTGTTTTCGCGATGCACGAAAAAATATATTTCACTGAGTAATAATTATTAGTCTGTAAAATTTTTTTTTTTGGAAAAATGAAAAATATATATATTGACAACAATAGATCTATATTTTAGATCTAGATTAGAATTATTAGGCCATTTATAGACATTTATTTATAGATAAGAAACATTCACTGAATAAGTGCTTAAAATTACCAAAATGTGTAAAGCCGTTTAGGCGAAGAAGAATTTCCAATGATTTAAAATGTAACCGTTTAAGTTTTCTACTGAACGATAGCACAGAATGTAAAAAAGTTAATTAAATATTCTGCAATTCAAATGTAATTATTTCTTACGCTTTTTAAACTTGGATTAAATTAGTTTACAGTGAAAAGAGTTTGTGCTTTTCTGCGATTTATTCAACCTTTTTATCTATTTGTATAGCTGTTGTTTTAGGGATAAAGATTCTTTGTTAATGTTTATTTAACTGTCCTATTGGATTTTTAAACAAAAATGATTTTGAAGGCAGTGGTAGATCATAGTTAACGCAATTGCGTGGAAAACGGAGTGAAGCGGGTTCAAGTCCGAGTCTCACACGTCCGATATTTACACGTGTGAATTATTTCAGCATGATTAACACTTTTCCTACGGTGAAGGAAAATATCGTGAGTAAACTTGCATGCCTGAGAGTATCTTTTCAAAGTTTTCGAATGATATGTGCACTGTGCAGTCCCCCAACTCGCGCTTTGCCAGCGTGGCGAACTATGGCTTGATCCCCCTCGTATTGAAGGAAAGTCCAGTGCCCAGCAGTGGAGTGGTAAAAAGGTTGAGTACATACTTGATATGTATAATATTAAGTATAACAAACAAAATATCAATCACCGTTTGCTTATTAGAAATTTTTGGTGGTTACTCGCGTTATTTATAAAAAATATGAATGAATCGTGTTTAAACTTTTTGCAAGTATAATGCACTCCGATATGAACGTCCTTTTTGAAAAACTACACTATTACACTAAAACGGAGGGGGCGTGTTTGAAAGTTAAGGATGTTTAATATAAAACGTAAAATGTTAAAGCGCCACCACACTCTCAACTTTATAGCCGCCTGTTGGCAATGTTGCGTTTTTTTAATTTTAAAAGAATTTAAAAACCTTCAAAATAATATATATTTTTACGCATATAATAAAATATAAGAACATTATACTTTTACACATTTTTGTAAAAATATTTTTATTTTAACGAATAAATAATCGTTCCTACTTATGGCGCGGATTTTAATAGAACTTTAATGACTGACATTTATAACTGAAAATATCAAAATAAAGATATAATATATTGGGAGGTTAATTGACACACAGCACCATCTAATTCAGTAGTAGACTCATAAAATCAAAAAATTCAGCGTTGCAAACGCTCTCAATACAAGCTACTCGTACTAACTTACTACGCAGGAAGCTAAAGAAATCTCACCCCTCGTATCTAAAACATTTAATTAACAGCAACCCTTTGTTATTCAAGCCATTCAAATTGTACATTCTTTGTCGCCTCTAGGAATTTAGCGACTAATTACACCTCGTCCGCTGCCTAGGCTTATACCTCTCTACATTGTCTCAGTACATAAGCTGACCTTACACTTGCTGTATTGGGAAATCGAACATTCTTTATTAATAATGTTAGTCATAGTTTAAACTATTTATTACTTTAATATAAAGATTATTGAGAATAAAAGGTATTCTTATGAGGCGGAATGAGACAACAGCATCATCGTTCATCATATCTGAAATAACTAACGAAATGGGACTAAATGTCAAAGTATAAAAAGACGTGGGCCAAAATACATAAAAAATATTTATTTTCCTTTTCGAAATTAAAAAAAACATATTAAAAGTAATACTTTCTTGATTTACGCGAATATTCGACATTATAAATGAAACTACCTTTTCGGATTTTCGGATTCGATTCGAATGCTTTACAGCAATCATGGTCACGGGAGAGACCATGATTGCTATTAAGCATTCGAAACGTCGGGAACTAAAAATCAAAATAAATCCGCGACAAAATCCGAAAAGGTAGTTTCATTTATAATATTAAAAGTAAAATTGATTGTCAAAACATTATTCGTTAACTCTCGTTCTCATTGATATATACCTTCGGTTTTTTTTGTATTTTCCTCACAGTACACGAGACTGGCAGAATATTTTGAGTCTGTCGCACGAAAAGACATGTAAAGTAAATGGTAATAGTAGATGGTACCTACTTAAAATATTTTTACTGTCTGGAACTAGATCTTACAGCTACATTAACCATATTATATCCGACATATCCGAAATTTGCAGTATATGCAATATGAAGCGCTTCGACCAGTTCTCTAAGTCAGCAAACTCCTTCTCCCTGAAACTAATTAAATGAGCGCGCGACTACGGCGCTCCATGTGGAACAATTTGCGAGATAATAACTGATATTAGTTGCGGCGCTCTGAGCGACGTCCGGAAATTGCCCACCGAGCGCTTCCCGCGGGGTGGCGGGTGCACACCGGGCCGCGAGGTGTATTGTAATGTGCAATAGTGCCCTTTTCATAAAACCTTCACGTCTTAATCTTCTAATCCCTCCTCTTTCCAGTATATTGATTAATGGAAAGTGATTATTAGCAGTAGGCATTTGTTGTTAGTGAATGTTTTAAAAGTTTTATTCACCGAAATAATGTTAAATAAAATTATTTTTAGCTCAAAATCTAAGCTTCTTTAAAAGAAAAGTTCCAAAGTATATACAACTTTAGTTAGTTTTAAAAACGCTGTAAAATGATATAAAAAAAAAAAAACATTTCAAATAACCCAAACTCCCAAAGGAGACCGGAGAATCTCGATGAAGTTTATTTGAGGAGTCATAAAGTTTACAACCGGAGTGTGATAAGGACTCCCCGACAGGACTAACAAGTGTCATTGTTTAATTTATCACCTCGTAAATGTGCACTGATAACGGTGGCGTTACATTTGTCATGTCCAACTTGTGACATCATTTTGAACGGAGTTTGAAATGCAGATAAACAAATATTGACTAAATTTGCGATTCGAAATATAATAGTTGTAAACGATTTTAACTTAATGTTTCGAAATTTTGTGAGGAGGGTAGGTTTTAGAGTAATAATAATGTATAAACTAGTCAACAAGTGCCTTAACTTCTTTCAGCAATCTCGGAACGGGAGTAGTTACACTAAGGCATCAAGGGAGAGCTTTTAGACGTTGGGAACTAAAAATCAAAGTAAATCCGCGAAAAAATCCATTTAGATAGTTTTATGTACAACAATCCGGTAATTTTAATCAAAATGTATTGTAGTCAAATACAAAAATAGACTTAACATGTCTGGTGTAACGAGTGAACTTGGCTATAAATAGCTTGGGAAATAAGATGTGCGAACTGAATGACAAAACGATAGTCTGGACACGCATACCGCTCTTAATCCTCGCTTTCCTGTTCATTTCACGTGTCACTGAGCGATATTTCGGCTTAAATTAAAATAACTGTTGACTCAATTGTTTTTCAACGTTTTTTCTGTTGTGCGAGGATTTGGGATCGAAGAACATGCTCAAGAAGAATGCGTGTATGGTATATACTTGTATATATGTACAATATATTAACTAAAATCAGCTTTAATTAATCAATGTATAAACCTTATCTAGAAATGTGGTTTTTTGTAATCGATAAGCTGTGAAATAAATTACATTATGATAATTTTTTAATACCTTGTTAAATTCAATAAAAAAGTAAATAAATATGTTGGGACATTATTACAACAGCGCCATCTAGTTCCGTGGTAAGCTGCGAAGCTTATATTACGGATACCAGATAGTTGATATACTACACATATAAATTTTAAACACTTACAAAACACCCATGCCTGGAGTACAAAAACTCGTGCTCAACAAATGAACGCCCCCAGCGGGACTCCAACCCGCGACCGCTGGCTCAGAAAGTAGGGTCCCTACCAACTTGGTCTTGGAGTCTTGGAAAGCCATATTTTTCAAAATATTAGTAACATTTCATAATAATATATTAGTTGGTATTATTTAAACTTATAATGCTTTTGTCTAATATATCAAACTCTTGGTAAAAATATTAATTAACATTGTCAATATCAGTGCTATATATAAATTGTGTATTGATTCTATACGAAAGTTAAAGGGAGAACATAAGGGTTTGTAACTACTATATCAAGTAATTGCCTCTGTTTGTATATTGTACGAAAACTTAATAAAGAAACTTAGAAAACAAAAAATTCAGAGAAGTCACTTAAATAATTGCAAAGAAATTCAAAATGTGTAGAAAAGTGAATAGAACTTCTAGTTTGAATTTGCCTTCGTGAAGGAATTACTATCTATAGAATTATACATTTTATTACAATAAAGGTCTAAGCTAAATTTTAGCAAGTAATCAAAATTCCCTTTAAAAAATGCATTTTGCGGGAAACAAACCCACGTCCGTTCAAAACTTAAGCATTATGACCTGTCCAACCTTACAACTGCCCACAATCTTAATTTATATAACAACTAGCTGTACCCGCGGCTTTGCCCGCGTTAATTTTTTTAATCGCTACTGAACTTCATTCGATCACTCGCTAGGTTGATCTGTAAATTACCTGAAAATTTGTCCAAAATTACTCCAGCTATTTCAGAACCCATCGTTAATATACTCCTGAGTCGCGCGGCTATCTATTTCATATAATATGTGCACGTCCCTCGCCCGTTCTTGGAACCCCCTCCCTCTCCTAATTGCCTACTGAGCTGCGCTTTATCTTTCCATTAGTATTTTGTTTAGATTAACATTTTTACATTCGTATAATATTTTGAATAGAGTGTCCGATTTGTATAATTCTTAAAGTTATATCAAGTTATTTTCAGACATTCATACGAAATAATGAGAGCACTAACACCACCTTCTACATTGGATCAAAACTGGTCGACGTAGCTAGGGCCGTCCTCGGCACCACACCCAACAACACAATAATAACACCACCTTAATCTGGCCATATCGAAAAATCGTTCTTAGCGGACTTCTACTAACTATTAAGTTACTCCCTACCTAGTTTAAAGTTTGTAGCACAGAAAGTGAAGGACTTTCATACAAACTTGCGAGAGCCCTTAGACTAACTCAATTCGACCCAGTCGCAAAATCCGTTCTTGGCGGACGTTTACTAACAATTAACTACCTCCCCGCCAAATTTAAAGTATATAGCACAAAAGATGAAGGACTTTCATACAAATTTGCTAGAGCCCTTAGACCACCTTGATCCGGCCCTTTCGCAAAATCCGTTCTTAGAGCATGTCTACATACTACACATTACCTCCTTGCCAAATTTAAAGTTTGTAGCACAAAACATGAAGGACTTTCATACAAATTTACGAGAGCCCTTAGACCACGTTGATCCGGCCCTTTAGCAAAATCCGTTCTTAGCGGATGTCTACTAACTACACATTACCTTCCTGCCAAATTTAAAGTTTGTAGCATAAAAAATTAAGGAGTTGCATAAAAACTTGCAAGAGCCCTTAGACCACCTTAATGCCGCCCAGTCGCAAAATTCTTTCTTAGCGGACATCTATTATTTATAGACTACCTCCCTGCCAATTTTCATCTCTATAAGTCCAGCGGTTTTCGAGGTTTCGTGATGAGTGAGTGAGTGTTTTTCGCGTTTATATATATAGATTAATACTTACATACTAATTGATAAATGTTTGAAAATTTTCTGGAATTATTAAAACGGGTTGCTTAGTAGCTTCAAACATTGTCAGTAACCTGGTGGTTCGTTGGCAGAAGCTCCTGACTCAATTGAGTACTATTGATTGACTTCATAGTCACTAAATAACTAAAACTGAGAACAATCACCAGCAATTTGTATAATTGCAAAATAAAGCTAGGATTAGTAGTAATAGCATTCCAAATTAATAATAAATTTTGTATGATAATATAATAAACATTAAACATGACAGTTGTACTGACAAAGTAAAACGTCAATGCTACGACCGATGCACAGAGAATAATAATGGACGGCACTCAATTAATTCAAAATACTAATCTTAATATTAAAAAATAGGGATTGGTGGTAGAAGCCTAATAATTTAGGGTTATATGTATTTTTTGATACTAAATCATAAAAAAATACAAAATAAAATATTGGTCTAAAAATGAAAAATAAAAAATCTGCAGAGTGCCACTCTTATCACCTAGGAGAATAAAAAATAGCCTACGACCTATTCTCATACCTACCAAATATACACAAAAAAATTCATAAAAATCGGTCAAGCCGTTTCGGAGGAGTTCGATAACAAACACTGTGACACGAGATTTTTATATATTAGATATTCGCATACATTTAAATTTGAAAGCGGTCTGCGATTAAAATGTGACATCAGAAAAATTTATTATTGCAAATACTGTTTTCGTTTCGTATTTATAATTCTAACGGCTATATCCAGTGCCATGTAGCAGATTTATTGTGTGTAGGGTCCGCGTTCCAGACATGGACGCATTCATTCACTTTATAGAGCAAAACGTTTCACATTGTGTATTTATTTTGCGAAAGGTCGACTATGTCGAGATATGACATCATGGACTGTTACTGTACCAGTGGTTGCGGGTTCGAGTCCCGCTCGGGGCATTTATTTGTGTGTTGAGCATGAATATTTGTACTCCAGTTATGGGTATATTTAAATATCTATAATATAACCCTCGTTTGCTTACGATTGAATTAGATGTTAATATACCAATGTATTAAAAAATATGTGTCAATTGTTTATTATCAAAGCAGAGTAAACAGGATAAAGGCTAGAATAGGAAGCATTAGGTATAAAGGTTTTAAGGAAACGTAGGATCAATTTTAAGGATACCTTCACTTTGGAAAATTATATTTTTATCCTGAGTTTGATAGTGATTGAAAGAGGATGGGTCGATATTGTAGTGCAAAATCATAACCATTGATCAAGAAATGTATCAACAATGCGAGGGTAAAACCTATTCGCCCTAATATAAATTCAATGTCAAAAAGAAACAAAATTTATTATACGCTTTTGCATCTTCAATCCCACAATGTAAAATGGAAATAAATCAGCGGTGGGTCATCGAGTCGTTCGACTTCGAGTGATCATTGATTTGACAGCCTCTTGCTTTGTACCACACAAACTTAGAAATACACCTGTTGTAGCTATTATAAACCATATAAACTGTTATGTACGGTTCAGGTTGTGTTTTTAGTTAGTAAATCTTATTTAGCCGCCGGTGCCTTTATATTTTGATATAGACGTTCGGCACTTAAAACGCCTTTGATGAGTTAAGTTGTCGGATACTCGGATCTCATTACCTTTGCAGGTATTTATTAATTTAATATACGCAGCGCGTTGTACTTGTTATCCTGAAGGTACTTAATTTTAAAAGGCTAATATATTATGTATTGTACATACATTTAAAATAACGTTATTGTACTATGTTATTTAATTTTCCACTAAAAAAAAAAAATATGAATTTTAACGACACTGGGCTTAGCGAAAATCTAGAAAAATGTCCTTTATTTGGCATCAAAAAAATCATATAAACCTAAATTTTCATCCCTCGGGCGTGGGCAGAGCCGCGGGAATCGCTAGTGTGTATATAAGTATACATTATCTATGTTTCATTTGATGTGATAGTTCATTGTATAATTTTGTGGGTAGAAATGGTGTGTAACAACTATATTATACCTTTGAGACGTCTAAATCCTTAATTATCCTGTAATTATTATTGCTGTCAAACATTTGAAACGTTTATGAAAATCATACTATATACTTAGTTTTATTTAAAATGTTAAATACATTTATTTAGTGTGAAATATTCGCGTAAATCTAAAGAAATATTATTGTATGCAGTTGAATTTATTACATAGAGTAGGAAATGTACAAGCAAAGACGGAAAAGCAGAAATGTCCGATGAAATTAGTGCGTGCATCGATTTGTATTAAAATTAACTTAATAAGTACTTTCTTAGGTTTACACGAATATTCGACATTATAAATGAAATTGTGTTTGTTTGTTACGGATTTAATTTGATTTTTGGTTCCCGACGTTTCGAATGCTTTACAGCAATCATGGTCACAGGAGATAGAATGAAAAATAACTTACTTTTGATAATACTTTCTTATAAATCAAAATAAGTCCGCGACAAAATCCGAAAAGGTAGTTTCATTTATAACTTACTTTTGATTACACTTTAGTGTTTCCAAAAACATTATGAAAAATGGACCGGATGTTTCATCCATACTTACATACTCGTAGATATACTATGTAGGATGAATCGGTTTATGTAGAAACAACAGATAGAATTTCAGTTTCACTTAAAAGTCTTGATGTTGTTTACATCAAAAGAAAATGTTCGATTTACATTTTTTTAAAAACACATCTTAAACAGTCGATATTTTTGGATCGACGTCCTACATATTTAAAATAAAAATAAAATATTTTTGTAACCTTTATTATGAAATTTGCCGCAGGAATTTATGTCTGTATCTCTGTTTAAAAAAATAGTACTTTGCTCCAGCGGTCGCGGGTTCGAGTACCGCTGGAGCATTTATTTTTGTGATAAATGTACTTCAGTCATATTTATTTTTATATTATGTATCTATAAAACAAGTCTCGTGGCTTACCATGGACCTAGAATATCCCAATTTAATCAATTTTATTTAGATTTTTACCAAAAATAATTTGGCATTGCCGTATCTTATCATATATCAGCAGTATCAAAGTTCTAGTGACTGAGTATCAGTCTGTCTGTCTGTAGACTGGTATCATTGTATTGTATTTTCAGCCAAAATTATACATGACGATGACGTCATATGAAAATTTTTATTAGACCAACGGAATACCACCTAATTACAGATAACCTTTACATAAGCAAAAACACCAACTTTGTGACGTACATGTGTAAATTTTAAGAAAACTACTGTCTTCCGCAGACGACAGCCATTCAACAAGCTGTTTAAGAGCTCGGACGTTTTTAAAGGTTGTTTTTGGTGTATTTTGGTCGCACCTGACTCGGCCTGGCGCGTCGCCAGCCGCGTATAGCGGACTAATAGCCAATTATTGTCAGTTAAATACAGCTGTTGATGGTTCTCTTTAAGCACTGCTTTGTTTTTTGAACACGTGGACGAAATTTAGGCCTATTTTGTTAATTTTCTTTACAATATAGTTGTTTAAGAATGGTTGTATTGCTGTTTTTTTTTGTTTCTTTTAGGCATTTTGTTTCGATATTGTAACGATATGACAGAAACAGAGTATTCTGTAGCGTGGTTGTATCAATAGAATCTCTATACAGGGGATATGTGTTGGCAATACAGAGAATGTCAACGAAAGTAGACGTGACTGGAGTAATATCAGAGACAGGACTGATAAGAAATTTAAATAATACGAAAAATAAAAATACGATTTTTCTAACTATAAGTGAATATTTTTTTTATATAATTCACAACTTGTTTAAATAACTCGAGACTCTTGACTTCTAGCCCTAGACTGAAATCCACAAAAATACTACCAAAGTTTAAACTATAAGCAACGAGACTTTAAATATTTAATGAACTTACCAAAACTGAGCTGCGATACATATAAGCTGTTTAATATTTTTTACTATATGTGTAGAATTATTTTGATAAGACATAAAAATCTATATGAAAAACATAAATAATTTAACAAAAAACTTAAAATTAACTATTTTGATTCTTTTTACACAATAATGCAAGCGAAACCGGTAGACAGAAGCTAGCTCTAAGCAATGATTGTATAGTTTGTAACGCATCGTGGAAGCGTCAGTATGTGCAATAATGTCAACAACGCCGCTCAGCCTCAGAGACATTTAGCCGCCTGTCTCGTAATGAACGTTTGGCTTTTGTAGCTTACCTTACATAGAATGTGAACTTACACGTACTATTCATCAAAATTTTGTATTCAGTCCTTTTTAAAGTCCCACGGCTGGGCTTCTCTTCAATACGAGAGGGATCAGGCTATAGTCCACCTAGTACGGATACCTGGCTGGACTAGTGGTGGACTACACATGTCTTTCATAAACTGCCTAGTTCTCTTAGACATGCAGGTTTCCTCACGATGTTTTCTTACACCGTAAACCAGTGGTAATAATGTTGAAAATGATACACATTTAAAAATATTAGATATGTTAATATTATATTATTAATATTAAATATAGTATACTTAAATGAACAACCCTGAAAAATTGCCAATATTTATTATATAAGCTTTGTAGGTGAGTAAGAAAAATCTGACTATCTATCACTTTTGTTGAGAAATCTAGATTAATTTCGAAGCTTCAAGCCTGACTTAAAACATATTTTGCAAATAAAAATAATGATTATAGCAAGTTGTTAGTTACGAATGTATATTTTAATGTATTATGTATATTTATTCTATAATACCAATCTAAGTGGGCTATGGCCTCATCCCCTCATTGAAGGGATGTCCAGCAGTGGGCCGTCGGAAAGGGCTATTCAGCCCTTGGTTTATTTTATTACTATTTATTCACAAATTTATAATAAAATAAAACATTTGTACATATGAACTTCAGTTCTATGGCCGCTACGTGCCCGGTATCCCCATCTCGTTAGAGCAGCGCTTTGTTCATTACGCACTACAGACGTACAAACGGACAACTTTATAACTATCGTTTGTCCGTTTTATATGATTATAAATTGTACTTGTTAAACAATTTTGAATTATTATATTATTATATATAATTTTGTATAATTTAATGTAAAGATACATTTCCCTCTTCGCTTGCGAATATAATTAACGACTCACCCTCGCTCTGCTCGAGTTCGTCCCTTTTATCGTTTAATATAGATTGTTCAGAGATGCGAAATACCACTGTTAAAAGAGTATCCTAATCTATCATCATTCCAAATTTCATTAAAACGGACAGTTAAACGCGTGACAGACAAACAAAAATTCTTAAAACTGTAGGTTTTGCCTCTATCTTGATAATAATAGAATACGATTAAGTTAAAATTATAATATTATGTACTTGTAGATATTTTTTGTTATTACTTTTTTAATAAATCTAGTTAAACAAATTCGTGTGATTAAATAAAAATAAAACAAATATTTTAATTATTATTTATAGTGGCTTTAAATTAAGTCAAAAATAAATACGCCTTAATATTACTTACTACAACTACGGAGTCAGATGGCGTATGAAAGTCTGGTCTTGTATGTGTTTTGTAATATCGTGATTAATATTTGTATGCAAGGTTTAATTCTAAACTTTGCATATTATGTGTTTATTTGCGCAAGAACTGCAGCTGCATCTATACTGTAAATCTGGAGGTCTTAGGTTCGAGCCTCGGGTCGGTTAAACTTAGTTGTTTACTGTCGGTCAATAGCAGCTCGGAATATGGATGTCGGCGGTGTACAGTACATAAAGCCGTTCTGCATCTTAATTCTCTCTGACCACGCCAAAATTAAGCCGACCCAAAATGTAGAGTAACAAAAACAGTATTATAATAATAACAATGATATTGGCTATCGTTCGAAATCGGATATCAAGATATTATTATGAGATTAACTAAATAGTTAAATCTAAACTAACAGATTAGAGCTTTAAGTCATTTAATACGCGACAAGCTTTTTAAATTAAACTTTTAAAGCTTATCAATATTGACTCATTTGAATTGTAAATTTTATTGCAATAAAAAGAAATGAATGTCCGAGGAATACATTCTTTGCTATTTCTGTTCCGCGAAATCAATAAAAATGAAAAGATAAATATGGCATAGAAGGGTTATTTCAACAAAAAATTATAAATCTAAATATTCTATGGAGCCCTGATTGTTATGCTAAATGCATCTGTCGCATAGAACTAAGAAATTTAGAAGTGGTATAAAATTTATTTCATATTATTTATGATTTCAATATATTATGTGCTTTGAATGACTCACTACTTTAACATTATGAACTATTAATCATTTATTTACAGTTTTCTGTGTGTATGTTTGTTCCGGCTATTTTTCGAAACGGCTGGACTGATTTCGACGGAACTGTCACTTACAGGTAGCTGATGTTATAAAAAGTAACTTAGGCCATTTTTATTCCAGAAGCAGAATTAAGGTCCCTTTATAAAATATATTTAGAAAGAGACCCAGTAAAGGGAGTGAACGACTGATTAAGTGGTCTTTTGCTTGGGCTGAAGACATTCTTTTTCTCAAGTTCAAAATCTGCTAAACAGACAATAAGACGAGTGGCTTTTAAAATAAATATAATTATTGACAATTCTATCCACTGAGGCTTTACCTTTTTAACACAAAAACGTAACGCCACTCTCATGCCATTTCTATCTTACAATCTGTCACCAATTTTTTGTATCCCTTTAAGAGTATGTACGGAACCAAATGTGGAGTGTGACGTCACAACATTCCAACCGGGAATCGATCCCATGAGCATTAGCACAAAAACTAGTGACATTGCCACGACGGAGACTGCTTAGATTGCAAGATGTATCTGTTAAGAGATAATCTTTACGTTCAAAGATTACATTACATACACCGTTAGTCTAATATTGTTTACTAATTGTAGGAAGATATTTTATAGCAAACTGGCTGTGCTCGCGACTTCGTTCGCGGAGATTACAGCATAAAATATTTTTTCTCAAATAAAAGTAGCCTAAGTTACTCCTTATAACATTAACTATCTACGAGTGAAAGTAACGTCAAAATTGGTTTAGCTGTCTCAGAGATAGTCAGAACAAATAGGCAGACAAAAAAAAATTAAAAATTGATTTTTTGATGTAATTATCATATTATTACTTTAATATTTAGTGAAGGGCTGTTAATATGAAATTAAAAACAGACACTTAAATTTTATTTACGTACTGAACATTTAAAATGTCAACGTATTTGTTGTTTAGTTTTTAGGGTATTTCGTTTTGTTAAACAGTATCGAAATGAGTGACTAATAACTTAGAAAGCTTCTGATCATAATCTCATATTTAGTAGTATTTGGAAATACTCCCAATATAAAATAATATTTTCTTTTAAGTTTCACTTTTCTGTAACAAAAGTGTAAAATCTATAAATCAATCAGCATCATTTATATTCTAGAAAAAGAAATGTAAGCTCGAGCGAGCTTTCACGAGAGGTATTGATCACAAAAATCGCATAGAATTATAGCTTTATCTTGCACACATATAACTTATATGGAATGTTGAAGGTGCTAAAGCCCACTTCTATATTTTATTGATACCTCAGAATTGCGTTTTTAATCTAGATGCTGCAAAAACGAAAATTCTCGCTCATCACTCGCGCTATAAATTTCCATCTGTCTACGTTTATTTAGTTTTTGTTAAATGGTAATATTTATATTAGTATCGACATTTTCTTATTCATTACTACTATTATTTGACACGTATAGAAATTTTCAAATATAATTTGAAAGAATTTGCGTGACATGACCCTTTTTTTTATTGTGGTTGTTGGGTGTGGTGCCGAGGACGGCCCTAGCTACGTCAACCAGTTCTGATCCATTGTAGCTCCCTTACTAATATTATGAATGCGAAAGTCACTCTGTCTGTTTGTCGCGCTTTCACGCCAAAACTACTGAACTGATTTAAATGAAATTTGGTACACAGATAGTCTAAGGCCTGAGAAAGAACATAGGCTACTTAAAGGCGAAAAAAGGTCAGTAAGGGGTGTAAAGTTTGTATGGAAATTACGTCATTTTTAAATCTAGAAGCTTGAAACTTATATTTTAGGCTTTTGATTAGATATAAATAAGTAAGACATTCAAAGTTTGTAAAAATTTTGTACTAAAGGGGGTACCTAGGGACGAACCCGAGCGAAGCAAGTCGCTAATCTGTTTATAAAGCAAAAATAAGCTTTTCACTAAATGCATATAGCGTGTAACGATAGGCTATAAGAAAAACAAAATGTTTAATATTTTTGACCGACTGTACCGAGTTTGCCGGGACTTTAGCAAACGGCTGTTGTTATAAGCAGTAATTAAGACTACAAAAGTTAAAATGTACCTACTTTGGGACGTACTCAAACAGCGAGGATGAGACACTAGATAACTAAATGTTTACACTCGTTGTAAATTTTTCAAGATACCTTGTAATTTTCTTCTGATTCTATTTATTGAAGTATAATTTTCGTAAAAAATACATGTAATTGACTTGATCATGACTTTTTATTAACAATCTGTTTTTAACTTAAAGCAAATAACTAATTTTCTATAATATATTTATATGGTACGAGCACGTCCAGTTGATACATTATTTCATCTCCTCCGCGGCGAATACACAGAAAGGCATGGACAACATTGCTGAGAGTCAAACTAGATGTTCCTCGATACGTGGAACACAGTGTGATATATACGGCTCTATTATATATAGATATGTTAAAGGAATGAATCCTTTAGTAGTTATTTTTAAAACGACATTACATTTTCAATGTCTAATATGGTATAAAACACACCATCATAATATAACTTATATCTTAAAAGTTGGTGTGTTTTCTAGCAAAAGTTGACCAAACATCATATTTTGGTAAAATTCTTCCTGTAAAAGTCCAATATATGACTAACCGTCGCACTTAGAGTCACTTAATGAACCTTTAAGTCGAGAATCTCCATACTAATGATTGACTTAATGGTTCATTAAGTGAGTGCGGCGGTAAGTTTATAATGCACGAGTGGAGTGAAAAGAGTAGATAGGAGTAGGTAGGGAAGGAGTGAATAGAGCAAAAGTTCAACTAAGTTCTATATTTATTATATTTATTATATTATGTATATATTTATAGTCATATATACAGTATATATCAACTATCTGGTATCCGTAACATAAGCCTCGTAGCTTACCACGGAACTAGATGGTGCTGCATGTTAATGCCCCTACATATTTACTTGTCTCTAACAAATTTATTTATTTACTTAAACTTTACATTACTTTACATGTTTTAAACTTCCGGATATAGTAACTCACATGTCACAAGTTTATTTTATATCATCGGTTTATATAGAATATTATGTTCGCAATTTACCAAATGGCGTGAAAATTTATTTTATGAATTTTATTGAGTGAAAATGCCACATACCAAGCACAGGTAAATATTCGTCGAGCCACAATAACCCATATCACATAGTATCCGAACAAAACACTGAATTTCCCACATTCTTATATGCTACATTTTCTTTTCCGATTTCAGTCTTATAGTTTTATGGCATTCCTATGACGCCCCTACCATGGAACAGTAGACTCGATACTCGTTAGCGCGTAAATATTAAATATAAAAATTCGTAGGCGGTTTCACTCAGTTTTTAATTTATTTTCATCTAATTCTACAATAATCTCACCTGGATCATTTATTAGAAGTAAGTGTCTTTAAAATTACTTTGTCTTAGACAGAACGACATACACATGGCGTTATTACTATATTATTTTAAAAGAAGTTACTAATACTAGTTTTCCCATCTGGCTTTTTAATTTAAGAGAGTTCGCCATTTTATAGATATTTTAAAGAAATTATTATGTAAGTTAATGCTATGCACGCTTTTTAGAGACACACAAATCAAATGAATGTTACAAAATAAGCAATAACATATATAGTAATTTATATCTAAGAAATATACACGCGTTAAGTCCCGTTATTCGATATACGTGATATAATTATGGAACGCGATAGTTTAAAAAATTATAAAGTTTCATGATGATCGGTTTAGTAGTTTTCGCGTAAAAGCAACAAGCAAACTTACATTCACATTTATATTAGTAGGGATTAAGGTTTTAATGTATGCAATCGTATGTAAGTGTACTAGTTTTGTCCAAGTTTTAAAAGGAATTTCAAAAAGACATCTTATTTCTGTTTTTTCTATACATCGGCGAAGTAATCTTTGCTCAAATGGTACGTTTTGAAGGCATCAACAAAAAAAATGTCTATTTTATAATACTAAACATTAGGGACTATAGTAAACTTGTAAATCTATCGTAAAGGAATTATAGTAAGCAGTAGCTAGTGTACGTAGATGGAGTTGAAGGCGTCGGTGAGTAATTGTCGGATAAACGGACCTGACTGACGTTTTTGCAGTTATCGACTCAACGCCTTATATGACGTTAGTGCAACAGTACAGAGTAGCAGCACAGGGACGAGAGTGATGTACACGTCATGTATTAATAGTAACGGGATTAACTTTTTAAAGTTTCTGATTGTCTATTTGTTACTGCAAAGATCCAGAAAACCATTGGACAAATATTTACTGCCTCGTTGGTGAAGTGGCTAGCATGTACGGTCGCACACCGTGAGGTCCTGGGTTTGAGTCCCGGGTCGGACCAAGTTTAATTATTGAGTGTTTCTATTTCATATGCCCCAGTAACAGCCTGGAGTTGGGAAGGTGGCGGTGTTTTACCCCCGTGCCTCCAAAGCCGTCGGTCCAGCACCTTAACTCTCACTGGTTGTGTCGAGCAGTCGTCCCACCGGAATAATATGAGAGTGATAAGGAATAGAGAGTGCACTTGTGTTTGCGCATACACTCGTGCACTATAATATCTCCCGCGCAGATGGCTAGCTTCAATGAGATTGGCCGCCGTGGCCGGAATCGGTCAGGAGGACATCATCATCATCCAGTTATATAGGATACTTTTGTACTGCAGGAAAATATCTCATCTATGAGAAATGTGTACTATACTCAGGGACGTACACGAGCAGAATGAGAGTGAGAATAGTAATCTTCTTCTTCCTGTCCTTATCCCACGCTATGTGGGGTCGGCACAACATGTTTTCTTCTTCCACTCTCCTCTGTCATTCTTTGACACTCTTAAACATGTTGTAATTGGTTTGGCAAAAAATTTTACAACCGGCCGCCTGCCTGACGTTAACCTCTTTGGGAATGCTATTTAGAGTGAGAATAGTAATAATATACCTAAATACAAAACAAGAAGACAAAGTGAGTCATTAGGGTTCCGTACCTCAAAAGAAAAAAAAATGGAACCCTTATAGGATCATTTTTTTTGTCTGACTGTATGTCTGTCAAGACCCTTTTTCTCAGGAACGCGTGGAGGTTTCAAGTTGAAATTCATGTTAAATACTCAGGTTTACTGTCCCTTGGAGCTAGTGAAAAAATCAAGCTTCTAAGCCAACACAATCAAATGATACAGCTGTTTATGCTGCAAATTTTCGACTCTCGCAAGGGAATCAAAATTGCAGGGTACTCCCGTGAACTCAGAATCTTGAAATTTAGCACGAAGCATTGTCTTATAGCACAGATAAAAGAAAAATTGCGATAAGCCTACATTTTTAGTTACATCATATAATAAAAATATTTTTAATAGTTTTAAATTTACTACCCCTTTCCTCATGAACGCGTAGAGGTATTAAATTAAAATTCATATTCATATTCATAAAGGATACTTCCAGTCCACCTTGAAATTTGGCATGAAGCAACGTTTTATAAGCACACTTATAGGAAAAATTCCAAAAAAAAAAGAAAATTTAAAGGTGTCCCCATACATACATAGTTGAGCGAGTTTTATGGGCGCTCATACAATTTAGAGGACTAGCTTATTGTTATAGATAATGTTACGGAACCCTTCGTGCGCGAGTCTGACTCGCACTTGGCCGATTTTTTTTAATAATATCGCGACGGTGGCACAGTAAAAATTTAAAAATGTTGAAGTATTTGAAGACGGTTTAAATTTTGGCTTAAAATCAATAATTTAAATCATATACAAAATCTTATCTAGCATCTACTCTGTAAAACAAGTCTATATAAGTCCATATAATGACATCGATTAGCCAGTTGAGCGCCAGTTTTTGCGATCAATCGCGTACGCTCCACGCTGCAATAATTATCCTATTATAGCTGATCCACGGTTATTGGTACAATTAGCTGGTGGTATGAATATTGCAATTTGTCTGGAACATATAGGAATTTAGTATTAGTTTTTTGTAAGTCCAGTATTAAATTACTTATTTGTTTACTAGTAATTGTTTCGAGGAATAGACATTTTTTGTTATCAAGCTCTTGATCGTTACAGATTGTGTCAATTACGTATATTTTTATTGTTATTACTTTGAATTATATATGGTTAGACCATTTTATTCATTCAAGGATGATGTTGGAAGTTAAGCTATGCTTTTTTTTATGATGTACTCGTATCTTATATTTTTTCTTATCTTGTATAATTGCAACGACATCTTGGATTTATTAAATACCCTATATATTTGCACACTAAATTTCATCAAAATCTGTCTAGTCCCACCATGAAAGGGTACCAACTACAGACAGGGTGTAGGTAAATACTACAGACATAAACTTTCGTGTCCTTAATAGATATAGTGGTGTGATAAGTTTTATAAGACTCATTTCAGGCAAGCTGAAAATTGAAGAATCATTCAATAGCTTTACTTTCTTAATCTTTTATTCGCTAGTAATTACTAATAGTTATTATGCGCTTATCTTGAAGATATGTTGCGGATTTTTTAGAACTTTTCATGAGAAACAATTTAGTTATAAATTACTTTCGTGTTACTTTAACTCTTTAAGTAGTGGCTCTTTTAAGACACAATTTTATTCAAACTCACAAAATTCTCACTGTCTTTAAAATAATAGTATAAATTTTTATATTTAATTAAATGGCATAAATATGCAATATGTGCGTCCAAAAGCCAAAGTATACTTCATTTCCTACAAGAATCTTCATTTCCTAAAGCACATACCTACATTTAATTTCGAACAATTCATCGCTTAAAGTAAAGTCACTTGACTTTCTTTTAAAATAAAACAATTATTTCTTAAGAAGGTATTGCTGACTTCATTGTTAATGAAATCTTTACCTCCTTTGTGGAATCGGAACGGCCTCTTCTATAACTCGGTAACAGTCTGCTTCCATACAATGCGAATGTCAACGAACGCCTGTATAGTGTATATACCTTCATATGTATAAGGGTCAGTATAGACTTGAGACAAGACCTGTTAATTAGTACATAGAAATAAAATTGAAGTCTGTTTTTAATTTCAAATTAACAGCTTTACTAGATGCATAGGAAAGTATATAGTGTACATTCATTTCAAATTATAATTTTTAAAATGTTTGTCTGTCTGTTTGTTCCGGCTATCTCTAAAACGGCTGGACCAATTTTGACGATACTTTCAATCTCAGATTGCTAATGTTATAAAGAGTACTTCTATTTTACTGGAAAATTATAATAACGGTTTAATTTATTTTAACTTACGCCCAGCGAAGCGGGCCTGGTTTGTTAGTGTTAAATAGAAAAATCCCAATAAAAAAAGTCATACAACAAGTCCCAATATTTATTTATTTATTTATACTATATAACTAAGTATGATTTTACAACTCTGCGCTTTATCTCACCTCCGCCCTATAGGAGTGATACATTTACTTTAGTTAATCTAGCTCTACACTCTCTCTAAACTATCAACACTATAAATCTTGATCAACGAACAGACCGCACTTAATTGTACCATTGAGACAATTACAACAAAAGCAAACCATAGTAACTATAAGCTTAGCATTCTCCAATGTACTTAAAATGGAGGTATTTTGAACGTGTAACTAAAAATGCTAAATATTTTAATAGCATATTACTTGGAACATTATAATGTAAAGTGCAAAGTATGCGATGAATCCAGGTTCCGTACATATATTTTTTGTGCTATGAATATATTAGATTGTCTTACCTAACCACTTGTTTGTCCAAAGTCTCTCAAGAAGTAATCTCTCAAATTAATTTCTGACGATAGAGGTCATGCTAATGTTAAATAATGTTAGTTCTTAAAAAGGATTTTTACAAAAAAGGTTTTTTTTAAATAATTACTTTATCAAAACAGCGTTGATATTTTGTTTTTCCAATTGCTGCTTTGTTTTACGGTAGAGAAACAGACAGCACAGGTTTAGTAATAATTATCGTTTCGACACTTCAATTACTGAACCCTATATAAACCTTATATAATGCCATAATTTTTTAAAATTACTATGAAGCTAAAACATACCTATACAAAAAAGGATGATTATATTCTTCTTCTATCCACTCAGTGTCTCTTTAGCACATACTGTGCCTCGTTAATCTACTTTCGTATACTTTAAAACGAAAAACCGATTGATGTTTCAAATTTTATGAGACAAAGGGGGCAAACGGGCAAGAGGTTCACCTGTCGGAAAGTGATTACCTCCGCCCATGGACATCTGCAACTGCTTGCAGATGCGTTGCCGGCCTTTCAGGAAAGGGAGGGAGGGAGAGTAAGGGAGGAGGGAGTGAAGGGGGAGATAGGAGGGACGGGGAGTGGGCCTCCCGGACTCTCACTTACCGGACGAAACGCGACAGCATGCTGCCACTTCACGCCGGTCTCCTGTGAGAGAGTGGTACTATACGGGGCGTGCCGGCCCATTCGGCTGCTACCCGAAAGTAACAAGCATGGCACTACCACTATGAATCAGTATAGACAATATTTTAAGAAAAATACCAATGTACTCATATTTAGCTCTTTTAGAAATAGCCATTATCATCGACGCATATATTATTATTTATATTTCATAATCCAAAAAATAACACCGAACTTAAGCCATGTCCTCCCATAAAAACTTATATCAAATCCGTCGCTAACACGGGCAAAGTAGTAAAAAATAAAAGATAAATTGAAGCTAAACGTAATGATTACGTGGAAAAAGAATACGTTTGCGAGGAGTTGATATGTAAATCAGCAGCCACAGCAATCCTGCCTACGCGTAATGACTTCATTAGTTCTACGCTCAATTAAAATAAATAACTTAACTAAGCTTAAAAGCTATTCAACTAGTCGATAGTATTGCTAACATGTTTTAAATTGTAAAGTATTCATTAAAATCCTTGGCTTCTTTAATGACTTGTTTTGTTTTCAACATGTCTCATATCTGTACCCTCACTACCCTCTGATAGCTACTACCTACTATCTCCAAATTTCGTAGAAAATAATTTTCAACGTTCCGCTTACGGGGTACGGGCTTCATTTCAATATGAGAGGGGTCATATGGGGGCTATACTCTGGTCCACGCTGGTCAAATGCGAGTTGGCATACTTCATATGTCTTTAGAAAATTTGCTAGAGTCTCTCATAATAGACAAGTGGTAATCATGTTGGAAATGAATCGTACAAGAAAATATAAATAAATAGATATGTTGAGACATTATTACAACAGCGCCATCTAGTTCCGTGGTTAGCTACGAGGCTTGTGTCTACACATGCTCGTATATAACTTTAGGAAGTAGGTTCACTTGGTAACCACTACGGTTAGAATCATATTACGAGTAGAACCTCATCATCACACAAATAAATGCCCTCAACTGGACTCGAGCCCACGACCACTAGCATGTTGTGCTGGTAGCACTAGATATTACTTAATATCACCTTTTTTAATTAGAGCCTGAAGTTTTCGCCTGAAGTCTACATCATGAAGCTTGGTATATGTTTGTACTACAATGGGAGTAATGGGTGTCATTACGCAAATGTGCGAGAAACAATGCGACCTACGACCATTGTATCAAGGTTTGAGATATGTGAATATTTAAACTTCTAAGAAAAGCGGTCCAAATATTTTGAATTTTACGAAATAATGTAATAGTTTAATTGTCTTTCTACATATTACGAATAAACTTGGTATTACTGACTTCATGTTCGATTAATTTTTAAAACTACAAAAGAACTCTTACACCCTAACTCATAGGTCACGTAAGAAACCATCATGTCGTTCTGTAGTATGGAGATTCTTCACTTAATGGTTCATTAAGTGACTATAAGTGCGGCGGTTAGTGTAGATGTCATTTTGGAATAGTTAATTAATAAATGACTAATTTAATCATTCTGTTCTTTTTCTTTCATTTCAACAAAGCTTAAGCCCTGGGTTTTTTTGAAGAGGACGAAAATAAACGAAACTATAAGAAATGACAAAAAATGATAATAGCAGGCAAAAACTGCATCATAAAATTTTAGAAAAATTACTATACGAATACTAGCGGTTAATAGAACCGTTTTTCTAGAGCATTTCACATTTATCGTGTTTTCGATTTCGTTATTTTTAGATTGAAAATTTCAACGTATATATGTATAAAACATAAACTACATTTCTCATACTATCAGAAAGCTCAATAAAAATGTACATCGAAATTTCTAAATAAGCAGTGGTATGTATGTGGTGACGCGTTTGCTCGTGAAACCTAGTGCTGTGGGTTCGAATCCCGGGTCTCGCACCTCTGATATTTCCATGAGCGAATTATTTCTAACATAATTAACACCTGTCCTTACATTGACTTAATATTGTCAATGTAAGGACAAAAGCTGCATGTCCTTGGGACCAAACTTGTTAACGTTTAAAAGGGCTGAATGAAGCTTAAATCGATTCCCTATTTCTTGGTTTGTCTGTTTTAAATTATTGTAATTAATTTAATGTAAAGAAATTAAAATAAATTTAGTTTTCATTTCATTAGATTAAATTAATTACAGTATTTTTTTATAAATTTAGAACTTCTTAAACTAAAACTTTATTCAGATTTATACTATGAGTTTAACTTGAACAAGTGTCAAAATAAATGTTTAAGAACCATAAATTAGGCCCCCATTGAAGGCCCCCTGCTAATTAAGTAGTAGCTTTAATTTGACAGATCATAATTAACAATTGTATTCTGTTGCGGGTGTTTAGCGTTATTGAGTTTACGCTTGGAATTAAAAGGGACATTTCAAAGACGATTGTATTCACATTGTATATTTTTTTGTTTGTATTGAATTTATGGATGTAACAAAATTCGGAGCCGAAGCAATACATTAAATATTTTTGGGAAAATCTTAATAAAATAATAATTATTAAATATATAGGTTTTAGAAGTTTTGTCTGTCTGTTTGGTGTAGATTTTGATAAAATTCGGTACGATGAGAGCTGGTTATCCGAATTCCGAATCATGTTTTAGGATACTTTTCCCTGCGGGAAAATATCTCATATCTTAAAAAAAACTATAGTGACTGTTAACATCGACTGTTATCTGCGAACCTAAAGTTTATAATTTTTTCTCGGATTCTATTCTCAAATTCATGGGTTTTAATTTTTTGCGCGGAGCCCTAATTCTTTCTAAAATAATATTAACCTAACTTACTCCTCATACCGCATTTAATTAAGTCGTAAAAAAGTGAATCCTCGCTAGTTCCCAATAACATTAACTCATAAGTGATATAAAGAAATACTCTCAGTATTTGTTAGTGATGCGGATCACGTCCGACGGCGCCGGCCGTGATCATACATTCAGTCATAACACAATATTATCTATATAGACTAATAAAATTGAACTGATTGTTTGTAACATCAACAAAACAGCTTTTTACTAAATGCATATTACGTAATTATATATGAAAAACACAAATTCCAAAATGTTTATCTGTCTATCTGTCTGTTTGTTCCCGTTAATGAGACAACACTCCGATTTCGATGGTACTTTCACTGCCCGAGATAGTTGATGTTATAAGGCTTAATAAAGGCTAAGTTTTATTCCAGGAAAAGCATTTAAGGTTAGGAACTTTTTGAGATAAATTGTTTTCATTTTTTTTTATTTTGGCTTACATTAAACTTGTATAATCCTAAAGAATCTTAAACTTACTAATTGTTATACATAGAAAATATTTATATTTATTAAAAAAGTGCTCTCTGACCGAAATCGGTTAGTAGAGCATTACATTATTTTTACGAGCTTTTAAGAAGTAGGTGTTTATTACCTTTTTGAACGTTTGGTTGACATAGTACGTACTACGAACAACAAGCATATGTTTTGAACTCTGAACATGCGATCGCAAATAAAAAACCAGGGCTTCGATATCTAAAGTAGAGCAAAGTCTCATCAATAATAGCATTACAGCGTAGGAAATGCAATTTCACCCTTATCGCGGACACTCGTAATTATACAGTTCCGGGTACCTCGACCACGCTCCGGGGTAGGCAAATTCGATATAAGCGTATACGTGCTTAACCAAAACTAAACAGATTAATAAGCTTTTTTAATAATAGCTTTTAACTATGTTATTATTTATTTAATACTTTATTACACCAAAAAAAAGATACACAAACAGAGAATATATAACAAAAACGGCATTTTAGTGTAAAGGCGACCTTATCACTTAAAGTGATCTCTTCCAGGCAACCTAGATTATATGGAACTAACTATGTAATTATTAATCATCGCAGAAATAGAACAGAGTGGAAGGAGAAGAGAGAGGCCCTTGCCCAGCAGTGGGACAACAATGGCTGACAAAAAGAATAAGCAAGTTTGGAGATCCTGTAGTGATAAGATATTAAGATACAGACTAGGAATAGTTCATTCGCCGCTTTCCCTTTTTATGTAGATGTGTCATATTTACTCACTTATCACTCATATTGCGATCACTAGTATGTTAAGCTCTGGATCATAAAAGAAAATTAATAATTTTGAGTGAAAATATTTTGTTGAATTTTTTTTGCTGCTTAATATGCTTTACAGCTATCTATTTTTTTTTATGGGACAAAGGGGGCAAACAGGCAGGAGGCTCACCTGATGGTAAGTGATCACCTCCGCCCATGGACATCTGCAACACCACAGGGCTTGCAGATGCGTTGCCGGCCTTTCAGGAAAGGGAGGGAGGGAGGAGGGAGAAGGACGGGAGTAGGGATGGGAAGTGGGCCTCCCGGACTCACACTTACCGGACGAAACGCGACAGCATAGCTGCCACTTCACGCCGGTCTTCTGTGAGAGAGTGGTACTATACGGGGCGTGCCGGCCCATTCGGCTGCTACCCGAAGGTAACAAGCATGGCACTACCACTTGACTAGATACCATAAAGATGCTGAATCCGTGATAAATTCGAAAAATATTATACTTTTATTAAAAATCTCAAATATTCGCGAAAAAGGAATTAGAATATAAAATTCCATTTTTCTAGACAAAAATGCATCATAATATCGATGCTAGCTGTCTTTTACCCTACTACATTTATAAGAATTTTGAGAACCCGCATAGTACAGATTATAATAATTAAAAAAACTGATAAAAGCTCCATTAAAAAGATACTGTTCGTATAATTGCTTATAATTATTAGTATAAGATAAGTAAATCCATTCATATGATAAAATTCTGAATAGAATCCGTAGACAAATTTTTTGAAAAATCTTAATGAAATTTTATGATTTGGCCAAATTGAAAGTTTTAGAATTCTTGTCCATCTGTCTGTCTGTTTGTGGCCACATCAGGAAACCACTGCACAGATTTTGACGTCACATCTCTGAGAAATCTACACTTACCTTTAAAATGTATCCAGGGGCGAACTTGAGCGAAGCCATGATAAGTCGTTAGTATTTTATATTTTTAGAGTGACATCAATGCTGTTAAAAATACATAATAATTATATTTCATAGAGATTACATGTCACACAATTTTTTTATGTTGTTTTTATTTTTTTCTATTTTTACTTTAGATAGTCTTGTAGCTAACATTGTGGAAATGTTTCGTTTCGTGACTGAATTATGTAAAGAGGATAATGAGCGCGCGTGTGGTAGTGTTAGCCGTCATAATATTGATATAAATATATTTATTAATATAATATTGGAAAAAAACACAAATTTATTTTGTATATTATTGATAAAAACACAACTTTAATATGCGACTAAGTTTCTATTCAGTATATTATAATCTATATATAATTCAGAAAAAAAAATTTACGGTTTAACAATATCCTAAATATCCTTATATTAACAGAAACAAAATCTTATTTAAAATCATGAAGTGGTGACACCATTTTTTTTATATGTATAATATTTTATATTAGGTACATTTTATTATTGTTCCAGCGAGGTGTCCAAATAAAATTATAATTCCGGCGTTGTTTTGGAGAGAGCTACCATTGAGACGCATAAATCAAGATAACTGGGTGTTTGCTGAGAAATCTTCTTTATCGGCATTAATATTCTAAATTATATTTTAAGAATAATTTATTGCAAGTAAAGGTACTTTGCTATGTTTTAACGTATATTAAAATATTACTTATAATTAATATAGTGTAAGATCCTGACATGTGTGGTTGACTTAATTTTTTTCACCAAAAATTTTATCTTCTACTATTATTTAAATCGTTTTCATAAAGTAAAACTTGCGTAGTCCCATAAGAATTTAATTTTTATATTATATTAAAGAAATATATGTTATAGAATAAACATATTAATGTAAAAGTATAGAAATACTTATTAATATACATAATATGTGTATTGTACAATGCCTAATATATGTAGATGTATATTCTGTAATTATTTAAAAAAACATTACTTCATCGTTTAACATAAAGGGTTTTCAAACTAACGATTTGCAATATCTCCAAGGGTCATCAATTTTGTCGCCCTCCAAAGCCTTTCTTTGTTTTTATTTTATCTGTTACGACCATTTGTCTTAGAGACGCACAATAGAGTTATTAAAATTCTTTTAAGCCAATGTATGGAATTTTAATTTCACTTAATATGTTTCTATGGATATTGGATGGCGTTTCGAAAATGATCGGAAATTCTTAATATAACTATATTAAGAATTTCCTGCCTAGAACATGTTTTGATTAAATTGGAAATTGCTAGGATACTAGCAATTTTAACAACATGAATATCAAAAACACTTGTTTCATATTTCGTTTTACTTTTTTAAAGCTTACTTTATGTAGTATAACCGGCTATGAATACACATACTCGTACTTATAACATACCTAATACCTATTTTGTATCAATTATCAACGCTGGAATCAAACTCGTGATATTTAAGCAACCGTAACAAATATAAACAGTAGTCTAATATAAATATAGATCGTACTTAGTATCTAGGTCCTATATCTATTACTTTTTCTAAGTAATATTAATATAAATTTACTGATTACAATTGTAAAATTTAATATTAACGACACGTTTGGCTCAGACGATAGAGAGATATTTTCTCCACCAGCGGGTTCGAGTCCCACTGGAGGCATTTGTTGAGCACGAATGTTTGTACTCCAGTCATAGGTGTTTATATTATATATGTGTGGTATATCAACTATCTGGTATCCGTAACACTCGTAGATTACCACGGAACTAGATGGCGCTGTGTGTAATAATATCGCAACATATTTATTAAAAAAATATTCTAATTTACACCAAAATTACAATGAAATAAAATTAAAAATATCACCAATTGTTAAATGAGATTGTAAAACTACGAGTCAAGCTTTAAAGTACAGTCTCGTAAAACAATAAAGAATCGCACAAAGGCACAGCCAAGTAATATAAAAGAATGCCCTTAATGTGGTAATGTGGTTAGGGACAAACTGACAGACGAACAAATCTTATCAAAGGCAACCCTCCTGTGCAGTCATGTAAAAAATACCAAACAGAATAATGTTCAGGTATGGGTGCAGTGAGACCTGCGTTCCGATTATAATGTACGTGTTGGAACTCGATGAACTCGAAGCCGTAAATTATTACGAAAAATAATAAATTACAGAAGATAAAAGGAGAAAGAACATTAAAAAATTAATACATACTTAAGATATGATTGAGACAAAATATGTAGCGACGCACATTCTTAAAGTTTACGCGCCGTTATTACGGCCGTTAAAATTCGAATTCGTTCACCATTCAGTATATTTTATAACGTATAAACGTTATCGTTTGTTTTAATAATAAAATTTTATTAAATAGATAAAATTCAAGTGCCGCGAAAGAAAAACTTTCACTAACAAAGTCGTACCGTAAGCTCGTAAGCTCCCGCCCCGCGTTAGTCTGCCGGCGGCATCCGACTGGCGTGCACGTATTGCCGCCGAGAACCGCGAGTGACGAGTGACGAGTGTTAACATGCCCGTGGCCGTGGCTTTTCTTGCCACAGCGGCCCTTGCCCTGGCGGCCACCCCACCGGATCCCTGTTACGAGGATGGACGCCCGAGGCGTTGTATCCCAGATTTTGTGAACGCGGCATTTGGGAACCCAGTGATCGCTTCTTCCATCTGTGGAAAACGAGGGCCTGAACGGCTGTGTGATCCCCCAGGAGACCAGAACCCGGAGAACGCCTGCCGAGTTTGTGATGCCACAAGACCAGATAAAAAAAACTTACCGACCTATCTGACCGATCTGAACAACCCACACGATGTTACCTGCTGGAGGTCGGCTGCTCTTCCACCCGCTTCCTATGATTCCCCTCCCGACAACGTATCCCTCACCTTATCGCTTGGCAAGAAGTACGAGTTGACCTACGTGAGTTTGCAATTCTGTCCAAAAGCGGCACGTCCTGACTCCGTAGCTATATACAAGAGTGCAGATTATGGGGTCACTTGGCAACCTTTCCAATTCTATTCGAGCCAATGTAGGCGAGTGTATGGTCGTCCAAATAAAGCGACGGTGACAGCAGCGAACGAGCAGGAAGCGAGATGTTCAGATTCCCACCGGTTAGCCGGGGAGAGTTCTGGAGGTGCTAGACTAGCGTTTAGTACCTTAGAAGGACGACCTAGCGCGGCTAACTTTGACATATCTCCTGTACTACAAGACTGGGTTACAGCGACCGATGTGAGGGTTGTCTTCAACCGTTTGCATATGATGAATGAGGGCGATGAAGTTGACAGCAAGAAGCAGGCGGCTGCAGGAACCCAACACTACGCTGTATCTGATTTTGCGGTGGGGGGTCGATGTAAGTGCAACGGACATGCGTCCAGGTGTATCCCGGCTAAGGGCGAGGAGAGTCAGGGGGTCCAGCTAGCATGCGACTGCAAGCACAACACTGCGGGAAGGGATTGCGAGAGATGCAAGCCGTTCCACTTCGACAGGCCGTGGGGACGAGCGACGGCGCGAGACGCCAACGAATGCAAAGGTTTGTCAATTTGTCCTTTTCATTTAATTTATTAGCCTAATATAGATTAGATATGTAATGGACCACAATTCTCTTATCAGTTTAATGTAAGTTATTATAAATCTGTCGTCGGTTATCTGAACTTTGTATTTATTCACTTTTGAGAAGATAAATAAGTACATTACGCTATCGGCTATCAAAACAAAAGTTTTTGTCATCGGCCGTCGTAAATCAAATATTTCAAAGTTAGAGCAACTCGAGTTAGAGTAAATAAGGAAATAATTTTTATTTACGCAGTTATGTAGTAAAATATTGGAAAAGTAGTTAAAATATTATTGTTAGTGATTTAAAATCTACGTTTGCAAATTTTCTGAATTGTAATGATGAAAGACAATTCATATTCAATCTAAAAATCTATAAAGATAAATTAAATGGAAGTTTCTATTTGTACTGACACTGACAGAAAGCTAATGTTATAAGGAGCTTTAGCTACTTTTAATAGAAAAAGATTTAGGGTTCCGCTGAAAAAAATTAAAGCACCGACAGAAGCGAGGTTCAGTATTTCATCAATATTTTAAATGCATTATATAACATGATAAATATATTTAGAGCATTCAATGTATATAATTTATTGTTTCATTCAAGATTATTAGAAAAATGCATGAAAATTCATCAAAAGATCAACTAGGTAGTGGTAACGTTGCACAAATTGCTGACTTGCCTTAAAAATAGCACTAGGTTCATGCATACATTAGTGCGTAAGTTAAAACACCTTTTTTATATTTCACTAACAATTTAATCAAAAAATATAATTCAATCAAAAAATCTCCACCTTTTCATTAAAAATAAAGACATTGGTCTCACAAAATGCTGAGTTAAGTAGCTAATTAAATTAAGTTATAATAACTTTCACTATAATATTATTTGAACTACAAATATAATGTTTTAATTCACCGTATTACAAGTGATAATCACGTTAGAAATAATGCGCACATGAAAATATCAGAGGTGCAAGACCCGGATTTGAACCCGCATCACTCGGTTATCCAAGCGAGCGCGTTACTACCACGCTACTACTGTCTTTACACTGTTTTTGCACTTAATAAATTATATACATATTATTACTTAAACTTTACATAAGTTCCGATTGCTAGAGACTCCCTAAACAAGCAAATGAAAGATAAATCACGTTTATCTTAGACTAATTAGAATTTATTCGCGCGTTTCAGTTTGATAAAATTTAATGGTAACAATTAACAAATTAAATTTATGTACAGACGGTTATGTTTTGGTGTAGCCAATAGCTTAGTGGTTATAGATCTGACTTATCGGTAGTTTGGGTTCGATTCCTTTCTACAGCATATTATTTATAAAAAATCGTGATTGTTTTTAAGCATAGTACTTTTGATTCTATTTTATATCCTAAAATATGATACTTTAAAGTAAATGTAGTATGTACAAAAGGAAACGGTTATAGAAGAAAAAGTAAAAAGAGAAAAACTGGTGGTGGAGGTGGAGTAAGTAAAGTTAGTCATTTAGGAAGGCGATTGTCAAGTTGAAATAATGATGAAAGAAAAAAGTTAGTTTTAATGGATTTCTTCGTAAAGTAATAAATAAGTAGGTATATGAACTTGGTACATTAAAACTCTCAAAAATAAATAATAGGTACAGGTAATTACCAATTTAATAGAAGTATCATCCTAAAACATACTAGAATAAATTAAGCAAATCTATATATGTATAATTATACATTGCCAATTAACTCTAAGTAAGAAATATTCTTTTTTCAAGTTAAGTAACAAAGTTCTTACGAAGTTCAGGAGAATTTTACAATGAAGGTAAATTAATGTTGGGACATTAACACATAGATCCATTTAGTTCCGTGGTAAGCTACTAGGCTTGTGTTACGGATACCAGATAGTTGATACACTATACGTATAACTTTAAATACATAAATATTATAAATAGTTAGTCAGTTAGTTAAATTTTATTCAAAGCAAAGTCAGCATTCCAAGCCGGTGGCAAGGTTATAACGTTTCAAAAGAGCTTGTGAAAAGCCTACTTAAATAAATCTTATGAGTTAAGTCGAGCCATCAAAACACCAGACGGGCGATTATAGACGAATTTTATAGCATACCCATTCTAAGCTATACTTACCATTAAAAGTTAAATCATTGTTAGACGAGTTCTGTGGTAAACTGTCCGGAATCAACCAATACAGCGGAAAAAGCTAGTTCGATTTCCGTGCAAGGTCTGTAATGTTTATGCGCCCTCGTTCTATTTGTAATATAACTCTATATTACAATTATAAAGAGAACAATTGTAGTTTTGCATATTTGCGTCTAATCGATAAACGAAGCGAAGTTGAAATTTGGTATGAAGATTGTTTGAGTCCTTGGAAATGACATGTTTCATCACGAAAATCATCCCTTAAGGGGGTGAAAAGGTTGATGAAAGTGTTTATGAGGAATCAATCATCTTTTAAGTAAGGAATACTAATATACGTATTATAATCTATGGTTTATATTCCATACTAACTAATAAATCATACGTCTAGTAGAATACTTAATCAGACATCATTTGTATGTATTTATGTTTGTGTTGTCTTCAGCTCTTTTTAACGTCCCACTTCTGGGCACGGGCCTCCTTTCAATACGAGGGGGATCAGGCCGTAGTCCACCGCGCTGGCCAAATGCGTGTTGGCGGAATTCACATGTCTTTCGAAAACTTGCTAGGTTTTCTCAGACATGCAGGTTTCCTCACGATGTTTTCCTTCACCGTAAGACAAGTGGTTATTAATGATAGAAATGATTCGCACATAAATATATCAGAGGTGTGAGACCCGGATTTGAACCCGTATCACTCGGTTATACAAGCGAGCGCGTTACCACTGGGCTACTACTGCCTTTTATGTTTGTTATAACACTTAAATATTTTTTGTAGAAATGATTGTTTGGACTCTTTACACATTGCACACCCACAGTTTAAGCTATAATTATCCATCATGGATATAAAAACGGTCTCTATACAATTCTACGTATAACACAGTATTATAAAAAATGTACAGATTAATAATTCTTAAATTTTTACAATGTACGTTTTCGCTAGTTTGTCTTTTATAGCGTTAGTTTCTATTAGTGGGATTACAAGTCAGGTTATCGAATGTTACCATTTCTTGTATTTCAATATTATTAAAATAGTTTAAAAAATGTAGGGATATGAGTAATACGAAAAATCACTTCACGTAATAAATGTGTGACCGACAGACGTTTAGTTTAGAGAAGAAACGTTTTAAAGATACTTTTATAAAGATAACAACTTTTTAAACGAATCACCTTACAAAGTAGACAGAAAGAAAATTACATATTATTTACATTTTTTATAATATTTTCCTGTATGCAACCGTAAGAATCAAATCTGCGACATCCGATGGTTAGAGCACAGTGCCAATTATTATAGCATATTTCTATAATATTCTGATATGACAGTATTGAAATCAGATATTGCCCGTTTGTTTACGGTTTATCTGGAATAATGTAGTACCAAAAGTTATTTTATTCACATAACACGTACAGAGCCGCGAACAATCACTAGTCGAGATATAATTAATGTAATTTATTCTTCGAAGTAATATCTCATTGGAATGTCTGAACGTCGTCTGAATCTCAAATCTAGTATTCAAATATACTAACCAAATACTGTTATTATTGTATCCACACTGCACAAAAAGTTAATGTGAAAACAGATTTAAGTGCAGGTTTGATTCTCATTATACTAATAAATAGCTGGATGTCTACAGTCTACACCCATCATTACTGCCATTATGACATCCGCTATGCATAATTTAACTAGAAGAATTAAATCGTACATATCTAGGACTATTTCGGTCATTATATTTTTACATGCGAGCTTTTTGAGAACATGTTGCCGAATAGCTTTTTATTGAGGATAAAATTGTAAAATAAATAGTTTGATTTAAAGTTCATTATAAAAGAGACGGCTCGACCGATTTTAATGTTTTTTATATATTTAGTAGGTATGGGTATAGATCGTAAAGTATTTTTCACCTTCATACCCTCACCCCCTCTTTTTATATAATGGATGGATGGATGGATTGATGTTTGCTAGTAATTGATATTATATACCATGAACTAAAATATCCTAGCACGCTAAGTTTTTGTTGTTCGGGGTGACCTTTGTATCTGAACGAGCTTTCGTACGGTTATCAATAGAAAGAGAAGAGGAATTCCCTAGAGAGGTTATGGGCTTTAATTTATGACTATATTGCGATGATATGCTTTTGATATGATAATATTTAAGAATCAAGTAAGAAAAATTGTTTTTCTTAGAATTTTGGTAGTTTTACCTACAAAAGTCAAATAGAAAGAACTTACTATTTATACGTTTAGGTTTGGAGAAAAAAAAGGTAACTTTTTGTTATTATACATACCTCGGCTTATACAGGGACTATATGCAACGTAGCGCTTTATCATAATTTTCAATCATTGGTTTAAATCAAAATAGGCATCGTGTGGGCATCAAACCTGCACTATTCATTATAACGATATCAGCCAGAGATATAGCAAAAAGCATCTCATTGTTTAACATAAACATATCTTTTCATTGATAATATCTATATTATGTACAAAGATTCCAACAATTTGTTAGATTTTAAAATTATCATGTGGACTCACGACCCAGATGTGAGACCACCGTCGACTTGACACATCCACGCCCACCGCACAACGTTTTCAACCAAACTTCTTGCCCACACGACAATTATAAAATATTATTTTATAAGAGAAAGTTACAATGTATTTAAATTTTATATTAATAAATATTTCTATTTCGCTTTAACTTGATATCCTTTTAAGACATTAGTCAATAACTCTCCTATGCTTCGTAAAAACATATGAGTAATGTATCCCTAGAGAGTCGGTTTCCTTTTTCCAAACGATTGGTAATTATTAGGAAGCTGAGTTCGGTAATCCTCGGGGGATTTATTAGACATATTAACTTCCTCTGCTCGTTAGTACCTGGACGATCGTTTCTGGATTTCGCTTGGCGTTTTAAAGACGTACAATTTTTTTTATATCTTGTCTTCAGCCCTTTTTAACGTCCCACTGCTGGGCACGGGCCTCCCTTAATACGAGGCCATAGTCCACATAGATAAGGCCAATGTCCACCACGCTGGCCTAGTGCGTGTTAGCGGACTTCACATGTCTTACGAAATTTTTTGTTTTTCCACGATGTTTTTCTTCACCGTAAGACAAGTGATAATCATGATAGAAATGCTTGGCACATGCAGGAACTTAAAAAGCAATACCTTATCTAAAATCGAAATTTTATCCAAATCGATGGAGCCTTTTCCGAGATACAAGAATATTTAACATAAAATATATAGTATGTACGTACATATGTATGCAAGATCAGGTAATTTAATATTATAAGATATATTTTCTTGCGAAGTATTATGAATTATTCTTTGAAAAATAGTATAAAAGATGTATTTTTAAACAAGACGTCTATCTGTTTGTGCGATAATAACTCCTTAACTCGCTATATGAATAGTTTTTGCTTGGTTGACAGAAAAGGACATCCCATTGAAATAAATACGTTCATCCATACAAAGGAGCGCTAAGCCCCAAAATCTAATGTGGCAATAACAATATTAGTATAAATGCCTAAATGTTTTCGTTCTTTTCCTTTGAAGAGGACTAATAGGATAGTGTCTGAGATTTTCAAGAGACACTTCAATTTTATTGATCTGCATAGTTTAGTATGAAATAAACAATTTGGCCATTTTATAACTTTAAGCGTGGCTTAAATATAACATTTTATTCATATTGTTTTATAAATAAATATGTCATAAGTAAAAATCTATTGAATTTTGTTACTCGACGGCTGCAATTAAATAAATGAATAAAATAAATATGTTGGGACATTATTACAACAGCGCCATTTAATTCCGTGGCTTGTATTACGGTTACCAGATAGTTGATATACTACACATATAAATTGTAAATACATACATATTGTAAATATAAACACCCACGATTGGAGTACAAACATTCGCGCTCTACAAATGTATGCCCCCAGCGGGACTCGAACCCGACACCGCGTGCGCAGAAAGTAGGGTCACTACCAACTGAGCAAACGTGTTGTCATGTAAAATGGATCGTAATCTTAATTTAATACTGAATTTTATCTTTATTTCTGTGGAAAAACATTAGTGGTTAATAAATCATTAATATAAAAAATACGTACGTCTACATTATGTATTTTACTAAAGCGGAGTATAAGATCCACCCACGTGCGATAACTTATTTTTCCCGATATTGGGGCTTAACTTTAATGGTTTCTTAATGTTGAACATTTGAAGGTCGATTTTCATTAATTTTTATTATTCTGGATAAATGTTATATTATTTTATATCATTTAAGACATAATATAATAGGTAATCTAACAAATTTCGTTGTTTGTTTGTTTGTTTGTTTTTGAAATTTATATCGTATCGATACTTTTTTATCGTTAGGAAATCCATTTACGCATATCACCAGTAGATAATACGTAGTTATGTGCGGTTCATCGGCAAGAAAAGCCAGTAATACACACTAAAACCCAAAAAAACCTCTTCGTCTTAATTGGATTGCTATACAGTCGACTCAGCTAACAGAGAAGCTGTACCAGGAACAATCCGAAATGAGCCACCATATGCACTTTTTAGTGCCCCCCCCCCCCTCACAAAGACATAGTCAACTCACGTTTATTAATCCGACCTAGCCATAAAAAATAACCAATTCACTAACAATAATGAATAAACTTATTTTAAAATGCCCAATGAATGTCTCACACACGAAAGAACTTACATTTTAATTTATTCTTAAAATCAATTTACTTGTCTTATCAAATCACAAATTACTTATAAGTTGTACTTCATACTAAAGGTATTCGTGTCACAAACTAAGCTTCGGTGTATTTTAAATTAATTATAACATTTCAAAATGTATGACAATATTAACATTTAGACATAAATATATAATTTAAACGATATAAGATCGCTTTAACAGATATTTTAATTTATGGAACAGGTTTTTAATTAATTTAACCAATAAATGCCATTTCCAGGCTTATTAATGGACGTTTTAACAGCGTAAATCCTAAAAAACTGGTACTGGCACTGTGTGAAGACTTCAAATATTGATTTTATAGCGCTTGTATATTCTTACAGAATTCTTTCTTTACCCTTATGTATATGAATAAGAAACATATACTGTATAAAAATTAAAATTATGTTCTTGTTACTTTAAATGCAATAACATATAAGATATGGAAAAGGAAATTAATATATCGGGACATTAGTACACAGCACTATCTAGTTTTACATATTATGTGTATAACTTTAAATACGAACAAATTATAAATAAAAACACTCACGACTGGAGTATAAACATTCGTACTCATCACACAAACGAATGTCCCTCGCGGGACTCGAACCCGCGACCGCAGGCAAAGCCAAGCTAAGACAAACATGTTACCATATTTAAAAACATATAATATATTGTGCCGACCACAAAATGTGGAAACGACAAGAAAAATCAGAAGTAATATAAAATTATTCACAAAAATTTCAACATATAACGTGTATATACAGGAGCGTAACCTAGTGTTAGTAAAAATAAAAAATAGCAAGAACAAGCACCTATGACACGTATACAGTCGGAGAACAAAAGCGAGGTAGAAAGCTAGAAGGGTGCGCGATGCGCTTCTTAATCACAGTTGCAGACCTTTTGTTGATTGTGATGGATCATTTCATCAGTTGGTGGATGGAAATGTTTCTATTTTCGATTTTAGGAATATATATTATAAGAAAAAAAGCTAGCGCTAGATATTTGAAATATGGCAGTTTTCGTCAATTCTTTCTCTACATAGTAATAGAGTAACAAATGTTTTGAATTGTAGTGAATTGTTAAAGGTATTTTTTACTGAACGTCATGAGTTCTACCAGTTCGGAAAGTTCACAGCACTGTCAGTTATTTCTCTTCCTCAGATCTGAGAAGAATTGTATGAAAAAACTCTACGGGACTAATATTACTGTTTAGACTTTGTTTTTTTGCAAGTTAAATTATCTATAATTAACAATAATTATTTAAGTTTGAAGTAGCCTGGAAGCAATCACTTCATACCCACGGCGTACAATCTTCTATAAAATCATGAACTCTAAACTGATAACCGACCCTTGCTTTGTTCAGATTATACCGCAACTAAGGAAGGCAGTAAGTTTTTGGATCAAACTAATATTTTATCAATCAAGTCTTGGTATACCGTTATGTAATGTAAAGCAGTGTTCCGCAAACTTTTTATGTTCAAGGTACATTTTGGAAAACGAAAATTTTTGGAGGTACACCACAATTTAAAAATCAGTTTTTAAGTAATATTTATCAACATTTATTAATAATCCAAACTAATATTGGCCGAATATGAGCCCTCACCAAACACGCAAAATAGGCGCACAGTCGAGTTGCGGAAACCAGCCCGCTCATACCATACCAAACCCCTAACCAAACGAAACGAAACAAATCGCTTCGCTCGTGCGCTCGTGTTATTTACATTATTATATTATGTGGAATATTTTTTTTACCCTTACTTACTTACAAAAATTAAGTTTATAAGATAACCTTATTTTTCCGAGGCACACCAACTAGTGACCACGGTACACCAGTGTGCCGCGGTACACACTTTGCGGAACACTGATGTAAAGGACACAGGTATATATTATGTATATCGATGTTTATTTACAAATCTCACTGTCTAGAACCGGATTTATTCGTATTTCGGTTCCTCCCTAAATACGCTTACTGGTTAGTAAGACCTGTTAAAAACAAAAACAAATCTATCCCACGGGCAACTAAGTGGTATTCCAGAATATAATCTACCTCCGTGAAAAATTCCATCTTGGTCGGTTCAGTAGTTCTGGCGTGTAATTTAGTAACAAACACCCATCCATTCAAACTTTTGCATTTATAATATACGATTAGTTGTAAGATAAGATTACTTGCTAGAACTTTAGTTGCTCTCACAAGATTTCATGCATTCCAGTACAAGTATTTAGCTACAGCTATGTCGTGATATTTGCATAATTTCGTGGTAGGGCTCTGTACTATAAAAACAAATGTAGGTTATAAATTGGTTTCAAATATATGTAACGATATATGAATAATAATTGATAAACTTGTTATAACCTAAAACTTTCTTAGATATAAGCGAATAATTGGCATTATAATTGAAACTATATTGTCGGACTCTAATCGAATCGGTAGTTTCATTTATATTATTATAAATAAACTTTAACAAATAAGAAAGTGTTATAAGTGTGTATGTGATGTGTATGAAAGTTATATGTGTGTATGTTTGCTACTTCTTTACTCTGAAACGGCTGAACAGTTATGAATGAAATTTAGCTCAGAGATATGCTTTTACTTGGAGTAGGTACTGTTAGATATAATATGGTAGTCTTTTTTTAATAAATATATTTTAATAAAATTATAGGCGTATAGGGGATAGTCCACCGCGCTGGCCCAATGCGTGTGGGCGGCCTTCACATGTCTTACGAAAACTTGCTAGGTTTTCTCAGACATGCAGGTTTTCTCACGATGTTTGATGTTTTCCTTCACCGTAAGACAAGTGGTAATCGTGATAGAAATGATTCGCACATGAAAATATCACAGGTGCGAGACCCGGATTTGAACCCGCATCACTCGGTTATACAAGCAACGCGTTACCGCTGGGCTACCACTGCGTAGATATATATTATCTTTTATAAAAATTAAAAACTTTTGTCTAATACTTAATTTTAATAAGTCTTTTAAATCGCTATATTTATTCTAATTCACGTACAAGTATCAAAGGTCACACCAAGCCGTAAATAAAATTAACGATTATTTAACGTCAACAAAATCCATTATTCTGTCTTTAGTGTAAATATAACGGACGGAAAAGTCACGATTAAATGCAATACTTGTGGGAATGCTGCTCTCTAAGAAGCTTTAGATATATACAAATTTTATCAATCTTCTTGAATATTTCAATGGGGTAAGACAATATTCGCTTAAATATCTTCTTTCATATAAGTTTTTGCACTATTTTTAGGTTGGTAGTATTGATGTACTAGTGATGTACCCTCATTCCGCTCGAGTTATTTCCTTAGGTCAGTTGTAATGATTGATTTCTAAGAGATGTAATATTTTTCTGCAGTAAAAAGTATCCTATATACTCGTATGTCGAATTGCATAAGCAACTGTTCTACCGAATTTCTCCGAAATATGTACTTTGGTTTTCTCGTCATGTGGTAACAGACAAACGGACATACAAGTATAGGTTTGTTCTCTGTATCAATAATAATGACTTTTTCGATATGATTTTAGGGAAATATTTAATGTGTAGGTTTGACTCAGAATTTTATTAGGTAGTATGAAGTATCTATAAATGTATAGATCACATTTATAATGTTCTATCAAACCCGCCGGCTTTGTTAGGCGTAAGTTAAAATAAATTAAATGGTTTTTATAATTTTGCAATAAAATAAAAGTAGCCAAGTTACTCCTTATAATATCAGCTATCTGTCAGTGAAAGTCCCGACAAAATCGCTTCAGCCGTTTCAGAGACTAGCCGGAATAAACATACATACAGACAGACATGCAAAAATTTAAAAAATAGATTTTTTGATGTAAGTACCGTATATACTTTTATATCCATTTAGTTAAAATCCTTTAAAGGGAAATTAAAAACAGACACTTCAATTTTAATTATATTATGTATTGATACACTTTTATGCAATAATGTAAGTACTGAAGCCTGTTTTAAAGGGAGTATGACGTGTTAGTTATAGTTAGTGCTTGTGTAACATAGCAACTTAACAATAAATTGAACTTAATTTTTTTTATGGGCTAGCGACCTTCTACCTTCGCTTCTCTCGGTTGCATCTCTAGGTATGTTTCAAATAATTATTGCATGTACCTTAGATATAATAAAAATTCCCCTATTGCATATATAAATACTATGCTAAAGCGTATTTTTTATATATCTCTTAAGATTTCGATATTTGGCAATGACACAGACGCATGATGGAGATGGACCCATGGCATCGTAAGTAGATTATCCATTTACCACCTAAGTGAATTCACAGACTTAAACTAGTGTGTAATATCATTAAGGATGATATTAATTGAATGTTAAGTTGAATTAATTGATTATATGGTAATTTGTAATATTATTCATAGCATTAGTGGAATAATTAATTAGTTTAACGCGTAGCGGAATTGAATATGATAGCAATTTACTGCTAAAGTAGCATATATAGCACTTACGAATTTTATCGACTTTAAAGGACTATAAAAAAAACTAGATTTTGGTTCGTTAATAAGTGTTAGCTTAGGTGTTCTAAAACATATTAAATACACGCAGATAAGTTAACACGTAAAAAATTAAATGAAGTTAATATTTAAATAAAGACTAACTTCAGCCTGTAGCAAAAGACGACTAACTTCATTTTTTTTTTTGTTGGGACATTATTACAACAGCGCCATCTAGTTCCGCAGTAAGCTACGTAACGTGCTTGTGTTGCGGATACCAGATAGTTGATATACTACACATATACATTTTTAAATACATACATATTATAAATATCAACACCCATGACTGAAGTACAAACATTCGTGATTAGCAAATGAATGCCCCCAGCGGGACTCGAACCCGCGACCGCTGGCGCAGAAAGTAGGGTCACTACCAACTGAGCCAAACGAGTCGTCAATATATAAATTTAATGTAAGTCATCCACCCATAATTTATTTTGCATTTTTAGCTTGTGAATTCATGGTCACGAGTTGGTAATAGTTTGCTGTAATTGTAATGTTAGTTGCTGTAATTGTAAGTGTTAAATAAAATAAAAACAAAAAAATATATTTTCGATTAATAAGTTTGGATAAATAAGCACTAGTCGATTTTGTAGGTAGCGAATATAATTCAAAGACGTGACACGCAAAACATCTCTGTAATGCAAACTAAAGTCAAACCAGAATAGCTCATTACGTATTGAACTAAAACAAACAGTCGGTATCATAGACTGTAAATCTTCCACCTAAATGTATAGGCGACGTCAGCTGACAATGCACGCACAAAAACTGTTTGCGGTGTTTTTTGTCAAATTGTGACAGAAAGTGGTCGCGTTAGTCATTTTAATACTAACTTTTACTCACGTTTCTGTTCATTTCAGAATTCATAACTCTTTAAATATATAATTAATACTGCCTTTCAATATAATATATAAACTAAATGTTTAAATTATTTTAATGAGCTGTAATATTAAAAAAAAAAAGATTATGGATATTATATAAGTATATGTTTCTAATCTTTACATTTAATTTATATTTTTTAATATATTAATCTATAGATATAAAAAAAACTGTGAGTTGAATCTGTTAATTAAATATTTTTTGAAAAATCTTATTAAAATAGTAATTGTTATTGATATAGAGGTCTATTTTTTTCTATATTCTTAATCTCTGAGAAATAATTTGCTTATACTTATCATACAACAATATTTAATTGACGGTTAACAAGATTTGTATTACGGGGATTTTTAGTCTATATTACTAACATAGCCTATTTGTGACTCTAGATATTTAGTCCATCTGCGTACAAAATTTCATCCAAATTCATTCTAAAGGACTAACAAACATACCAAACTGTATATGTATATATGTATAATCATACTTTTGGGATAGATTTCCGTGTACTGTGGAGTGTGGACGCCCTCTCCTGTTTATCTTTTAGCTAACCTTAAAAGTATGCGCATTTTGTCAACAAGATTTTTCTTTTTACTTTTAAAACATTAAGGCTCTACAATATCAACAAAGAATGCACTAATTTCGACAAAACTTTGATAAGCCTTTATTTATGACCTCGTGTTATTTTGTATTAGAGATAGCAAAAGGTATCCTACCTTCAAACTATGATACTTTATGATTTGCTTAATTGGTGGCTTTACAATTTTAACAACATCGGAAATATGAACATTACATACATATAACATATTTATTTATTTACACATATATAAGCACATACGTATATTTTAAAATATATTAACACTCATTCACACAAACATTTGTGTACAAACATACTAATGGATTCCCCCAGCGGGACTCGAACCCATGACCGCTGGCACTGCAAGTAGAGTCACTTCCAACTGAGCCAAAAGTGCCATCATATTCATTTACGTACTAGTAGTAGAAGTAGTAGAAAAAATTAAGATATACAATATAGAAATCAAGAAAATGGACGCGATTAGCTTCAAAGCTTTTATCATGATTTTTTTTATTATTAGGCCCTTAGGGCATCATTTGCTTGATATAGCAATTTGATTGTATACGTCAGAGTTACTTTTTCATATTGTAGCTTACATTGATTCAATTTCCATTTTTACGTTTAAAGAGGTCAAATCTATTTTCAATATATCCCTAGAGTATTCAATTTTCAGTACTATTTGTACTTCAAGCTTTGTTAAATAGCCATTACTTTGGTTTTTAGTTATGATGAGCACATACGAGTACATATATAATAATATGTATATAATTAGTAGCAGTCGCTATGTATATAAAATATTTAAAATATATACTTGTCTGGGTGTGTAAAGCAAATCACGTTTAGAGCTAGGGTGGATAAACGTGGAACGCAACAAAAATGAAAAGGTGCATTCGCAACGAAGTATTCAAACGATGTTGATACAACGCTGTCAGAGATCATTAGTGTAGGATAAACATGTCTAAGTGTGGCGTGCGCTGCAACGATAGAGGGATGGTTAGGGCTGTTGCGTAGTTGATGTAAAGCGAATGTAAGCTAATATACGCAATCCACTCAAAGCTAAAGTATATATTTTAAAGTGCGCGCGCGTGTGTGTGTGCGCGCGCGCGTGTTTGTGTGTGTGTGTGTGTGTGTGTGTGTGTGTGTGTGTGTGTCTGTTACAATGTTTGATACTCCTTCATTCAGGAACAGGCTGACGAATTTGAGCAGGAGTAACACATATTATATTGTTGCACAAGTTTTAACATACAATGAAAATATAGTCAAAAAGTTATTTATTTAGGAGTATTTATTGTATGGATGGTAACCTTTAAAGTTAAGAAGCAAGAGAGATATACGGTACTGTACTAATTGAGTCTTAATGACCTCGCTGGAGGGTCGGATTATGATTAGAACACTCTTTCTAACACATAAAAATATTCATAAAATATTACGCAACCATTATTTTTTTATTTTACTAACACTAAAAAAAATACAAAAAAACAAGATAAAAAAAAATTTCATGTACATTGTACAGATTTGCCTTACTTTGAACTTTATTATATGTATATATATTAAATTTAAACCACGTTTGCTGTTTTGTTGATTGATTCGGAAAATTGGTGAATATTTTTTGTGGAGGCGAAGGGTGATGTGACGAGGTTTTAACAGTCGAAGCCGCCGCAGGGCATATGCAGGGATTTCACTATAATTGAATTGTTAGCAGTAATAGACTAGTTGGTTTTTCTGAATTTGCTCAATTAATATTCATGAAATTAGTAAGAATAAGTTTCTTAATAATATTGTAATGGCGAAATTGTTTGTTTGTATATTTATATCTATGTTATGATATTTTTAATTTGATCACAATTAGATCCTGACCATGGACATCGGTCAGACAAAAATCAGCTCAAAATTAATTCAGAAACAAATTCTCAAGAGAATAAAAAAAAAGAACAGTTTCTGATGAAATTTAGTAAAACGATAGTTAATTATACGGTTTAAAATATAGGATAATTTTTATTGTGGAAAAATAACACGTCTCTAAGAATTCTATGTTAACCGTTAAAGCGTACCTAGAATGAACCCGATCGGATCGCGAGTCAATCTAGAGTATGTTTAATGTATATAAATCGTTCAAATTTGAATATCTTAATAAATTGTGATGTCTATAGTTATTGTGACATTAATGTCAACAAATGATAAATATTATGCGAATAACCGATAACCTCACACCAGGATTCTCTTATCAAAATTAATTATTCTGTTAAATTAACTTGCCCTTTTAACTCCACGATATAAATTAGTATGTAGGTTCTTATAGAAATTTATTCTTTAAAGTGATTCTGTAAACTCAGTGGACTCAGACCTCAGACCAATAATTTTTATTGGTCTGACACTCAGACGAGATAACATTCGCTTGCCAGTTGACCAATAAAAGAGAAACATCATGAAAAAACCTCAAGTCTAGTAAGAGAGAATCTAAATAGTTTCAGAACTATGGGTCCGCCAAATCGTACATGGCATGTATTGGCATGGCTTGGCTAGTGATTTGTTGGCGGACTTCAGACATGACTTTCGAGAACTTGCTAGGTTCTATCAGACATGCAGGTTTCCTCACAATGTTTTTCTCCACCGTAACACAAGTGGTAATCATGTTAGAAATTACTTTATTTAGGTAAAATACAAAATTCACTTATATTTAAAATTAATTCATCTTAGTTTTAAAGTTCGGGTTACATCCAGATTAGAGACAGACAGCACAAAAGCTACGCGACCAATTCCACGTATCGTAGCCACAGGATAAAGCAATTATACGAACAATCCCAAACTGTTTTTAATATGCAATCTGTCTCAATCGCCCCTCGGAAGCTATAACTCATTTATTTGTTTGTACAAATCGATGACAAACGTTGAGCTTACATACATTCAACGGATCTTCAAAACTAAACTTAATGTTTACAGTAGTAAGGTTCATAATAATTAACCGCTGACGCCTACTATACTATAGTATTAAAAATAATTTACTTTTTGAATAGTACATGATACATCAAGAACAGAGACAGTGGTAGCCCAATGGTAGCCCCATAACTTGGGAAACCGAATGAAGCAGGTTCAAAACTGGATCTAATGCGGATGCGAATGCGAATTATTTCTAATATTATTACCACTTGTCTTACGGAGAAGGAAAACATCACGAGGAAACTTGCATGCCTGAGAGAACCTAGCTAACTTTCAAAAGATGTGTGGTCTGCCAACATGCACTTGGCTAGCGTGGTGGGCTACTGTATTGAAAGTAGGCCCCTGTCTGGCGGTGAAACGTAAGAAAAAAGCTGAATATTACTACTAATATAAGAAAAAAAGTAATTATCCCTCATCTAGAGCTATAATAAACAATCTTATTCTCTTAGCAGTTTTTCCAAAAATTGAAGTGTATTTTAATTTTTAGCTCTGAACCTCCCGATTTTTGTGAAAATTGCCTTTTCAATATGGTTACCACTCGCTAATTGAAGATCTTCCTAGTATATGATGGGAAATGTTATAAACCTAGGTATGTGAGTGAACATAATCAGTTTTAATGAGACATGTGAAGTCCGCTAACCCGCATTAAGACAGCGTGGTTCACTATAGCTTGATCCTTAATCCCCTTATATTTAGGATAGGTCATACTTAGAAACGAGACGTTAAAAGGACTGAATTATCTAATATAAAAAAAAAACTCGTGTTACAGCGTTCGACCTCCGAAACGGCTTGACCGATTTTTATGACTTTTTTATGTATATTTGGTAGGTCTGAGGATAAATCGTAGGCTAATTTTTATTCCCTTAGAATCTAGATGATAAGGGTAGATATTTATTTTTTTATTTTTAGACCAAATTTTTATTTTTCACTGTTTTATGATTTGGCATCAAAAAGTTCTTATAACCCTAAATTTTCATCCCTCGGGCGTGGACGCAGCAGATTGCTAGTGATTATATAAGTAGCTTATTTAACTAAACCTTTAAAATCACAATATTGTTATTTGGGTACACCGGTGGGTCTTCTTAAAATTAAAGAATACCTAATATTCTTCTACGTAATAATCTAAAACCCCTTTTTTCTACTTCTGTTGATATTTTCCACCATTGTTAGATTTTTTGTATTGTTAATGTGACATTATAATTGATTTAAAGATTTGACCGCCCACTTGGATGGCTCGGAAGGACATTTTGAATATTTTTTGTGATTGACAATTATGTGAGTAGCGTCTATGGATGCCTGTGGTGTCTGTTTGTTCGAACGATTTAGCTGGAATTTTTATTTACAAATAATTGTTAAAGTTAGTAAAAGTTGCTTTGTTCTTTTTAAGTTTGTTGTTTAAGTTCATATTATTCTTCATTTCTCGTTTTTTTGTGGAATCTTCATATACTCGTAGATAAAGTAACTTTTATTCATTTGAAAGTGGTTACTGTGAATGAGCTTTCTTTAGATGGAAGTCCTTAAGCTTTTAAGGATGGTTGCCATTTTCATTTAAACGGCCAATTGAAATGTTATAATTTTGTTTTTAGACAGTTACTAATATGCCAAATTCATGCTTATAAATGTAAAAGTTTGTGAAGGTGAATGGAAGAATGTTTCTTAATGAATTACGCCAGAATGGCTTAACCAATCTGTATGAAATTTGGCAAAGAAATAGAATATAGTCTGGAATAGTGCTAAGGTTACTTTTTACCCCGGAAAAATGTACGGTTCCCAACATATTTGTTTTCGTTCGGTTTTCGTATCAAGACGTTGAGACTTATAAGAGAGAATCAGTGGAATACTTTAAGTTATGCTTAAAATGCTAAGCAACTTAAGATACAATTTTGATTGATTTACAGTTCACCGTTTAGCATACTTTGATTAGTATTTAATTCGATACGGGCTTAATCAAAATACAGTTAGGTACATTAAAATAAATAATCTATTAAAGAAATTATGAAATCATATTTATTGATAGTTAAGCTTACTACAACAATGAGCTCTAAGTTATTATACTCTCATCTATTAGACCAATATTTATGAATAATTTTATAGTGAAAGTATGTTAACGGCGTACGTGGTCGTATCTCATTAAGGCTTTGGTTTATATCATGCTAGTGATGTACCTCTATTTTAACAGATAAAAAATATATTACGTAAACATCTGTCATAGAATATAAATTTACCTATTTTTTTAAATTCTTATTCATGCAAATGAAATTTATCTGAGATCAATGCAATTTTGATTTCAAACATTTGATCTCAAGTTAGATATTAGTATGTATGAAGAAAATCTTTTGCCTTAGCTTTAAACGTTTCTATTAAAACTTCATCAAAATCAAGTTATTCGGTTTTAATACTCTTTGATGAACGTGGACTAATAGATAGGTTATAAGGCGTAAAGAGTAAAACGATGAACACGAATATTTTTCATTACTTATATATATTATACCATGAAGCATATCTGTTAAGTAAAAGTCGTAAATTGCAAAACTATTTACACGCACTTATTTTTATTTAGTTATAAACTTGGGATTGACTGAAATTTATCAATTCTACATTATTTAATGCTGGCTATAAAAACCTTACTTCACATAAGTATTTTTAATGAACCGAGGTAAGGTTTTCTTAATGTTTTACGATGATTGAATTCATTCGCTTAGTCTATAGAGCAAAGTGCTGTGCGTTTGATTTAAAGCTCATCTACTATAGATTCGTGTAATTTGTTATCTGTTGGGACAAATAAATATGTTGGGACATTATTACAACAGCGCCATCTAGTTCCGCACTAAGCTACGTAACGTGCTTGTGTTGCGGATACCAGATAGTTGATGTACTACACATATAAATTTTAAATGCATACATATTATAAATATAAACATCCATGACTGGAGTACAAACATTCGTGATTAGCAAATGAATGCCCCCAGTGGGACTCGAACCCGCGACCGCTGCCAAACGAGTCGTCAATGTATATAATAAGTATATAATAAGTACTATATAATATACTTATATCGTAAAATTTTGGTTTTCTTCAAATTTGACCCATACATTGTCAGAAACTATACCGAAATAAAAGTTTTCATATTAAAACATAATATAATAACGTATGCTTATTTCTAGTTAATAAGAGCTTTTAATGACATAAATGTTTAAAGCATTCTCTAGCAGTCAATCTAAAGCTCAAAGATGCAACACGAGCGCACTATATTTAACAAAAACATACTTCATAAATTTTTAACAAACTCTAAAGGTGTAGCTCAAAGTTTTATTTTCAAAGCTAAGTTACAAAAAGCTCAGCTTTTGATAATACAGGAAGCGAAAGCTAATAGCCTTCTCGGCGTTTGTTTGACGTTTGAGGCGAGCTGTAAATCCGTCCACGATCTATTATAATTTGAGATAGAGGATTGTATGAAGCGGTCTAGGCAGTGACAGAAATGGGGGATTTTTGATTTATTAGTTATTTATCTATGTATACTCTTCTTGGTGGTCTACTGGGTAGCGTGTTCGAGGTCTGGGTCAGGTCAGAATATTAGTCTTTGTGTTAAGAAAATCTCAGTAATAGTATAGAAACGAAGTTGGCGGCTTGTCTCATTGAGATTTGTTTTTTTTTAAATATAATTGAAATAATATGTCAGACTAATTATAAAAATAGATGATTACACAAATACACAAAAATTAAACACTTGCAAATATCATTCTAAAAGTCTCTGTAAAAGTATCAATATGTATTTTGTTATAATTAATTTTCGGAAAATAATCGATTGTCTAGTTAGGTTTTTATTCAATGACTTACGAAAATGTATATTATAAAAATTAAAATTATTATTAATAATTAGGTCCTTATTAATTAGGTCCAGTATTTCATTATTGGGCTTGTGCTTGACCTCAGATCAAGAGATTTAGGTCACAGCTAAGGGAATCGAAGCAACAATGTAGGAGATAGTTTACTACACAAACACAGGCACGTTGTATCGGTACCTCCACTCCCATTGTGCTATGAAACCCATAGAGATAATTCTTATTGCGTTTCAAAACAGTTTACCGCCAAATTACAATATACAACACGCCTTGTCAAAACATTCATAAAAAATGTATTCCTCGTGAAACTATTTCCCAAAATAATATCCATAATTAAAGCAATTTAAAGAAACTTTTGTCAAAACGACTTCCGAATGTTTGTAAACATTTGTGTGTTTGATACACAAATAAATAATAAAATTACTCAAAAGTTATCAAAAAATTCACAGCTTGACATTTTAATTATTTTTATCTATAACTAACTTTATCTTACTTTGCTCGGTGCGTTCTTTATCAAAGTCTTTCTATGTGCTGAACATCTATATCCTTTCAGCTCTTGCACACACAGACATACATTTATAACAACACTTTTATTTATATAATAGCGACTTACTTCACTCGCCAAGCACTCGTCCCTTCCTGCCAATTTAAAGTTTTAAGCACGAAAATCCGCCGCGTAATTAAAATAAATATAATTCCTAAATTAAAAGAAGACTATGTTACGTTTCATAACATTAGCTATCTGCAAATGAAAGTCCCATCAAAATCGATCCAGCCATTTCAGAGATTAGCCGACAAATAGACAGACAGACAAAAATTTTAAAAATTGTTTTTTTTAATGTAAGTACCGTATATACTTTCATATGCATTTAGTGAAAGGCTGTTAATTTGGAATTAAAAACAAACACTTCAATTTGATTTATAAGTAAGTATAGATGTATAGATAATATCGGTCTCAGTATATCTGCAGCCTAATCCAGTGTTTATTCCCGTGGTGCTAACCGCTCGGTTATGTTACGATTTATGACACGTTCAGACCCGCTTCGTTTTGTTTTTGTGCCGCGCCGTCTAAACGACACTCAATGAAAGGGTTAAATATGGTTTATGGGTGTGCCACTAGGAATCTTTGTGGACAACTTTTAATAGAAAGATTTTTGAACTATTTTCAACTAACTTCTAAAAATTGGGACGATCTTTATCTTTTATATGTATGATGTATATGAATGAATTTATTTTATATTTTTTGAGATTAACGCAAATATTTGATATTATAAATGAAACAATCTTTTCGGATTTATTTTGATTCTTTGTTCCCGACGTTTCTAAATAGTTCCAAGATAATTTATTCAGTGTGAATTGAATTTAATGATTAATGTAAGGTATTTTTTAAATTATGAACGTATTTTAAAAAAAGTAATGATGGAAATGTATCAATGAATGATAAGTATCATTTGGTGCTGTTGGTCAAGTTATTGCTAAAAAATTTTGCTTTTGTAATCCGATAATGACTGGACGTGTTTGAGAAAATCTAGATCTAGATAGAAATAAAAAGTCTAACATTTCAAATAGGTTAGTAGAAAATAAAGATATAACTCGAGCTTCTATCTGTTCTAAGCATCACTACATATTATGTATTATAAAACAAAGTCCTCCACCGCGTCTGTCTGTCTGTCTTTCTGTTCGCGATAAACTCAGAACTACTGTACCGATTTTTATGCCGTTTTCATAAATGAATAGTGGGTCTTGAGGAAGATTTTAGAACCCGCCACTACGCCGCGCTAAATCTAGGAACAAACCCGAGCGAAGCGAGGGTAAGTCGCTAGTTCTTATATAAAATTAACTAACTAAACACAAACTTAAGCTCACGCTCTACCAAATAAATAAATAAAGTAAGCGTTGTGCTACAAATCATTTAACCACTGTACCTTCTCAGTTCAAACGAGTCATGTAACATTTAAACAAAAATAAAACATTTGCTAACTACTATACATATAAATAACAGCAAGTAATAAATATGGACAGACAGACAATTTTACGTAAGAAATGAATTACACGTCCACACCTTAACTAAGTTTTAATACATCATTAGTAATTTCAAACAGTTTTGTCATACATGAGTATTTTTACTCTCTAGCTTTTCTTTTAGGTTCTTGACATCTGTCTTAGGCCTATTTCAAACTGGGCGTGGGCGGTATAATTGCAAGGTGATTACCATAAAGCTGTTGTGATATAGTGATCGGATCCGACTTTGCGTGGGATTTTATATAAGAAATAGTATAACAGTTTATGACTTACGTTATACTCGTTGGAAAGTGAATAACATATAGACAGTTCATGCTATCCTACTTTACACGTGTATTATAAATATTAATTTCTAATAATTTGATTTGATTTGATTTTGACGACACGTTTGGCTCAGTTGGTAGTGACCCTACTTTCTGCGCCAGCGGTCGCGGGTTCGAGTCCCGCTGGGGGCATTCATTTGTTAAGCACGAATGTTTGTACTCCAGTCATGGGTGTTTATATCTATAATATGTATGTATTTAAAATTTATATGTGTAGTATATCCACTATCTGGTATCCGTAACACAAGCACGTAACGTAACTTACCACGGAACTAGATGGCGCTGTTGTAACAATGTCCCTTAAAAAAAAATAAAAAAAAAATTAGTATATTAATTGTTCAAAAAAATATATTAGCCGTGCTAATAATAATTATTGTGGATTAATGTAACTACTTAACTAAAATATTTCACCCACCAATTCTAAATCATGTTGTAAGGGCTTTTTTGGAGTCGATCAACTGGTTACATAATTTCCTGAGTTTCTTTGGTCAGTTCTTTACAAGTCTGAGGCTTCTATAATAAGACGTAATAATTTAGTGCTGAATCAAATATTTTGAATTTGAATTTAATAAACATAATACCATAAGTTTTATATGTGAAAATGCTATGTATATGGAAACCATAGAAGTGGAAAACGGAAGGGCAAGTCTTAGACACTCCTCCGACTCCATGAGGGCGCGATATTATTATTAAGTAATGCGAACCAGATGTTACTCGAGGCACCCTCAATGACCTTTAATTTTCGCAACACAAAACTACCCTACTGTCATATGCATCGAATATTTCATTTGTTTTGTTACCATTGTTCCCTTATCCCTAAATACGACAAATAATTTGATACATGAATACAGTTAATTACGGCATTTATTTATTGTATCCGTTTCACTGGTTTCACCCCCATTTTATTAGCCTCATCCCCTACACGGGGGTGGGTTTATTCTACAGAGATCGTGCAAAAACATTTCGTCCACAAAGGTCCGATTGAAAAAGTTTGAATAACATTTATTCATATTTTTTGCTCGCAAATTACATTGCCGATTGTAAATATGAGATGAAAAGGTGGATTAAGTTGAGCGTAAAATGTACTGTGCTATGTCATGTTAAGGCGAAGTTTGAAATTACATATTTTTACTTATTTAAGTATGATTTTTTTATTTCTGTTTGTTTTATTCATATATATAATAACATCTATACATATTATAAAACAAAGTCCTTCGCCGCGTCTGTCTGTCTGTCTGTTCGCGATAAATCCAAAAACTACTGCACCAATTTTTATGCAGGTTTCACTCGGAAGGTTTTAGTATATAATTTGTTAAGGTTTTGTATACATTGGCTAAAATATAATGATAAATGTTGGAGGTGTCGGAAAAAATAAGCCGTCTAGACCCCAAAACAATAGCTCTTACCAGAAGCGAAGAATTTTTTGGAAATTCAAGAATTTTCAACGTCCTACCACTAATTCCTATTTTTCAATAGTGATTAGAACGCGGGCGTAGCCGCGGGAATTGCTAGTTATTTTATAAGGCATATGTTTGTTTGTTTTTAATTTCTATATATAAAGAATCTGTAAGAAATTAAGAACGAACAAACATCTCGTACCTATGCCTTATACGAGTAAAATAATGGGCTTAAGTGTAACGTAACGGTATTTTTATTAGACTTTATTTTTATTGCCTTTAAAGTTCTATGAGTCATATGATATAATAATTATCATTGTAATTTGTAATCTCATAAATGTTATAATATTTCTATTATTGTGTAAGTATTATAATTCAATAGATTTCTAAGGAATTAGATTTTTCCTGATGTAAAAATATCCCGTATGTTAATCCCGGATAATCAGTTATCATACCAAAGTCATCAAAATGTGTCCAGTGGTTTTCTCGTAATGCACAGACAGACAGACAGACAAAAGTTCTAACTAATGTACTCGTATATTCAGCATCTGTATCGATATAAATGGCTTTTTCAATAAAATTTACAAAAAATTATTTAATGTACAGATGCGACTAAGAATTTTATTATAGGCAGGTATTTTCGGTCATTTTCATTTCTGGGGCACGCTGATTCTCGAAAATAGTAAGTCCATAATTTTTGTACACCATCCCCCACCCCTTGCCTCTGTGTTTTGAGTTTTACTATTTTTTTTCAAATTCTTTCAATTTTTCCGTTTCTTATAACCATTTTTTGATATTTTCAATATTCCCTTTGCGTATGTATGGATGTTTAAAATATTGTTTTAAATAAATCCGCCAAAAAAATCTGTGAAAATATTTTTTCAGTGTTATTTAAAACTATCTATTAATTCCGCAAAGTAAAGTTAACTCTGTTTAAGAAGGTGTGTCATTGTGTCATTTAAAATTATAGAAGATTTAACACTGTCGTAGAAAATTAAATATTTTATTAGATATGTTTTTTGTAAGACATTTGAGGGCATAGCGTAAAAAAAAATAGCGTAAGATTTATGATGGATTTAGATCGACTCTCATCTTATTCATAAACATAGTAGGGTAATACTTATTAACTCTATGTTACCGCCACATCTCGTGTCTTCTCCATACTACGTGACATTGGCGAAGTAATCTGTACTCAACTGGCACGCTTGCAGCCATTAACAAGAGAATTGAATTGAATAGTAGGATAGTAAAATTCTAGTTTAAATCTGTACATAAAATATTTTTTGGATATTAGATGTCTGTGTCTGTCTGTGCCCGCATCATGAGAAAACGACAGATTTTAATGAAATTCATGAAATTTGGTATGCTGATAGTACGCAAGGTACAAACCCGAACGAAGCGAGGGTCAATGGCTAGTACACTATGAAAAGCCTTTCATCCAAATTTTGGCCTCAATTCTTATTTCAATAAAGCTATTTATTTCATCTAAGGAAATCGATAAGAAATTACATGTAACCTAAGTTTGTGTTAATATGATTCATTTTGACAAGTATGTAAGTAGGTATATAACAATGTAGTTAATGTTAGGTAAAAGAAGTCATTTTTTATGCATTCTTCGCTTTATGTGCTTCATAAAATGAGTTAACTTTCAACGTCTTGTATTAAAATTGGCTGTTAGCATCGAATATTCGCATCGAATTTGCGTTAAAGGGGTCGTTTATCATGCTGACGTTAATTTTATTGAATAAATCAGTGGACGACAGACTATTACGATAGGCCCGGGTTCGAATGCCGGGTGGGGCCTCGGAACATCGCTCACAGTGATGTATGGATGATGGATGATAGATGTGTCTAAACGCTTAAGTTATTGTATGAAGCTGTAGGTAATTGAACGAGATTTTGCTCCTCGGCTCCTTTGATTGAAATGCGTCGCTTTATCTTACTTGACTTGTTATGTTCAGTTCCTTGGTTTTCCAAGGTATAATATACAATAAGCTTAAAAGCTTATTTCAAATGCTTTTGCATTCAAAATTATTAAGATTCCTCGGAACTGTGACCTATGTTTCTAAGAAGTTTGTTATAGTTTTTGCTTGCACCCAATTCCAAATCACAAAAATGTGCAATTTCAAGAATGAAAATCGATCCACCATTGGCAAATACATGGAAAGTATCCACATACAATTATATAAATTAATAAAAACGACTGAGTGACACTTTCAAGTTTTTACTATAAATCAAGACTTTAGCAGGTTTTCAGCTCTTTTCTAGACGGTAAAAGAATACGAACGATTAAAGCCTAAGCTTTACCTGGAAAGTGCAAGGTACTTAGGTATTGGGTTTTTTTTTAAAAAACAATTTTATTTTTAAATATTTTATAATTATTTTATATTTAAATAATTTATTTTTTAATTAATTTTTTAATATATATGTTCTTCTGTAAACACTAATTTAATTACCCTTAAGTTTTTACAAAAAGTTATACATTAAAACTAGATTTGCTCTGAGCCTTAAGTTACTTTGACGCGATCACGCACAGCTCTTGCGGATTATCAAGTACGAATGAATACGCTCACTAATTTCATAGAAATTACGCCTTTACGATGTATAATTATAGAGATGTTTTCCGCACACGAAATTGAACCTTGTACCTTGTGCCTTGTTTAGAAGTAAAGCTCTATTACAGTATAGTACAAGTTTATTGAAAAAGCTACCGTAATAAATTCTATTAGGGTCTATTTTAAAAATTTTCTTTCTGTGTAAATATCTTTCGTACGCGTGTCTACGCATAATATCATCGGCATACACTCTTATTGGTGATGATTTGTCAACTTTGGTCATTTCAACTCAATTTAGACTTAACTCTTTTCTATTTAGAGCTTAAAATACGAGGTTAGCTTTACATTTTTTTTAAATCTTTCATGCCATGACTATGGAATGTGAAAGATTCAGGCCTTATTGAGAGTTTTGTTTAATTTGTTAAAAAAAAAAGGGTGGAAACCACCTTGCTATGAAAACGTGATTTATCTGCTATATACCTGGTGAGTGAAGAAAATTATAGATTAAATTTTAAATTTCCTAAGTGTAATTGTTATGAGAATTTTATAACTTTACCCCACCAAAAGGATGTAAAGAACGTCGTTTTGTAAATATTCTGAAAATCATTTGCAGTATATTGTATGTATGTACGTTGTACCTATTTATATATACCTATGTATTTTAAGTTGATATACTGTAGTGTATCAACTATTCATAACACAAGCTTCGTACCTTACTATGGAACCAAATGTTGCTGTGTGTTAATGTTCCAGCTTGGTTTTTTTCTTATTTCATACTTATTTATTAGGCATTTAAATTCCGTATTGCTTAAAATGTTTTAAAGCACTTGAAATATTTTTCAAACAAACTTCTCCCACCGTCTGCGAAACTCCGAATCACCAAAGTTTGTAAATTGGGATTTGTGCAAAAATTGACTTTTAAACAATATGAAAATGCGAAAGGACCTTCACTGAATGCTAATAAGGAAGCCTTCAATAGCCAAAACCAACAGACCGAATGAGGGGTAACGGCTCTATGTTATTTCGTTGAATGTAATGAATCAACAGTGACTTTTCATTCATTCAATAAATTAAGATTTATGAATACTTGTATTGCGTGTTTTGTAAGAAATGTTCAGTTGTAGAATGCCAGTGGCTTATTACGCCTTTTATACATATTTTAGCGCGAATCTTATTTTATTTTCTATAGGTATAGGTATTTATGACATTAAAAAATCTAGCATAGTTGAAGGTGCATTTTAAGCATTTTCTATAAAATCTTATTGAAATATCCATCACTATCGTTTTAAAAGACGCCGAATCTATAGTTTTTAGATTTTTATCTGTATTTTACTGCATTACGAGACAACCATAGACCAGATTTTGATGAAATTTGCTTTAAGTAATAATGCCTAGTTATCCGGATTAAAGATAGAGTATACTTTTATGACGAGAAAATATAACATCTCTGAGAAATATATACTAACCATTACTCACTAGTTATTTTATAAGTGGTACATTTTGCCCGCATTAGTTTTTCTTTTTTATATTATCTATGACCAGAAACCCTTTTAAATATTTCTGCTTTAGAAATGGGAGTATGTGGGTCTACTTGACCAATCTAAATGAAGTACTTTAGAATATAATTATTTTTAACAAAAAACAAAAACCGACTTCAAAACTAAACAAATCTAAACTAAAAAGTAGAAAATAATACTTTTAAGAACTTCGTTAATTTTGAAGTCGGTGCCAGCCAAGACGGATAGACTTATCTTGCCTTTGCAAGGAACTTTCGAACGGTATTTTGATTATGTTTACAAATATTATAGATATAAATTAATCGAATATGTGTCTATTTAAGGTTATTTTGCTTTGGCTGGCACCGACTTCTAAATTAACGAAGTTCTTAAAAGTATTATTTTCTACTTTTTAGTTTAGATTTGTTTAGTTTTGAAGTCGGTTTTTGTTTTTTGTTAAAAATAATTTATTTTCAAATTTTTAACGGAAAGTAGATACTTATTTTGTTTATGTACAAAAAAGAATTTTCCAAATCGGTCCAACCATCTTCGAGTAATGGGGAACATACATAATAAAAAGTCCCCAACGAATTGAGAACCTCCTCCTTTTTTTAGAGTCGGTTAATAAGAGCCAGAAAGAATTTAACTATCGGTCTATAATTACGTATAATATTGAAAGAATTTTCTTTTAACTCCTAACCGTTGAGGAGTTGTACCTTCCATCATTAGCTCAACCACAGGAGATGATGATTATCAGACGCAAATACTTCAACAGCTTTAGAAAATATATGAAAAACGTAATAAGTGCCTATAAAATTTGAGAGTTGTCTTCGATTTCCCTGGGATCCCATCATCAGATCGTGACTTGGTGACTATGGGACCAACTAGAAACTATACCCTTTCAAACAAAAAAAGAATTTTCCAAATCGGTCCAGCCATCGTCGAGTAATCGGGGAACATACATAGAAAAAAAAAAAAAAAAGTCCCCGACGAATTGAGAACCTCCTCCTTTTTTTGAAGTCGGTTAATAAAAATAAGTTCAACAGCGATACAAAAACAATTCGTAAATATTAATATATTAAATTAATTAATCAAAGAATTACCTATATTTAGCTTCGCTTCTTCGCTTGCGCTTGCGCGCTTTTTTTTAGACATTATTACAACAGCACCATCTAGTTCCGTGGTAAGCTACGAGGCTTGTGTTACGGATACCAGATAGTTGTTATATTACAAATATATAAATTATAAATATGGTTCGTCCTTAGGTACGTTTTAGTGATGAGTTTGATATAGATTATAATATGTTTTCTCGCAGAGAGAGTATGTCTCTCTTAAGCCGTCCAAATAGCTCCCCAAAAAAACATCACGCCAATCTGTCCCTGATTCGTCGTGACAGACCGACAAACAACACACTGATATTTATATCATTAGTACCAATGATAATTGCTTCATTATTTTACTCGGCATCTGTTCTAAACATTTTATTCGAAGCGATTAAATTTATATTCAAGTGATGGACAATAAAGTCTTCAAGCGGTTTCCTGGCGCGCCTTCAGCTAATTTAGTTTTGCGCTCGCGTGGCTCCGGGTAACTGTATTTCTCAATACCAGACAATTTGACATTTAACTCCTTTATAATATTCTCTTTTTCTTGATATTGTAATTTTATGTAATAGCGATTCACCCTCGCTCCGCTCGCGTTTGTCTTCATGTACATTTTAACGCTTACTATATAAAATTATCAGAGATGAGATATTTTCTCGCAGAAAAAAGTATTGTATAATGTATATGACCCGGATAATTTGGCCTCTATATTAATAATAATAATAATAAAGAGTAATTCACTAATATTTTTCAAAAAATTGTACCGATTCAACTTAAAATTTTATTATTTATACATAGGTAACGTATGTATTCGATTAATTTTGTAGGAGTCTTCAGGAAGGTCTCAGTTTATCAAAACCATTCGTTTTTTAAGCTACAACCATACTACGTTAATGTTAAAGCAAGTATGTTTTCATTAATGATATTAATATAGTTGATTATATTGTGAATATTTAATTATTTGTCGTGGATTAATTTTGTACTTCCGTCTCTCCCGTGACCGATTGATGTAAAGCAATTGCGTTTGAAATGTCGGAACCAAAAATCAAAATAAATCCGCATCCGCGACAAAATCCGAAAAGACATTTTCATTAATAATGTCTAATATTCGCGTAAACCTAAGAAAGTATTATGTTCAATATCTTCAAAAATACCTAGTACAAAAACTACGCTTTTTGTTTTACATTTATTAAAAAAACGATGAATTGAGTTATTTTTATTTTACTAACACATATTTTTTTATTTAGTCTTTATTTAATAAAGCTAGGTCAGGTACTTTTCTAACCGACTCTTTTTCTTTGCGGTCCAGTTTAGTTGGTGTAAAATCGTTTCAAAGTATGCCTGGCCGTCACAGTTTAAGACTGTTAAGAAGTTCGTAAACTTGGCTTGGGATTGTCACAGTACGAATCCAATGAAGCATGAATCCGCTATTCGATTGTTTCTACACTTTGTTTTGTCACGTTGTGATGAAATCTGAGTCTTTATTGCTATGTCATTGGTTTTTTTCATTCAGTAATATAAAATATAATTAGGGTATTTAAAACTTCCTTGCATCATCTCTTATTCTTTCATTAGTACGTTCTGACGTTGAGTATGGAAAAGATATAAAGTCTATCAAAGCAAATCAAATTGTACCTTATCCAAATAGACTTTTACAAGCACTTTTATCGTCAATTTTACATTAAAAAATACACAATTTTAATTGAATGTCATTATCTAAGTCTGAAAAAGCAATTCTGCTGAGAAGAGCCGGCGAGAAACTCTTACATTATACACTATATTATCATCATATATAGCTTGGAGTCTTTCTCGATGAATGAGCTATCTAATGTATAAAGAATATTTCTAATCAGTTATAAAAGTAGTTCCAGAGATTAGCGCTTTCAAAAAAATAAATTTTGCCTCTTTAACATTAGTAGTTCGGCTACAATATCAGACCATAGTCCACCACGCCACCAAAGGGTTGGCGGACTTCACATAACATTAGAAAACTTGCTAGATTCTCTCATATATGCAAACATACTGACATACAAACTTTTTAAAAATATAATGCTTTGCAAGAGAAAATAAAATAAAAAAATATAATTTATATTAACATCAGAGTTCTTTTAAATTGATCGTTTAAAGCGCAGATGTCTTTCAAAGATCTATCGCTTTACGGAAAACGGGAGAGGGAATGCAGATTGTTTTACTGCGTGCGATTCCAATTTATTTAAACTTTATAGCAGTTGCTTCCTTTCTAACTGTATACAGAGAAGCACTTATTCTTAGGTCATGTGAGAAAATCAAAAGGTTTAACTAACGAAAAATAAAGTCGTTAGAAATATTTTTTTAATTAATAACTCAGAAACATTCTATTTCCTATAATAGAGGTCCAATAGCAAAACTAAATATTGCGTAAAAATATTTTATGACTTTGAAACAGAATATAACAGCAGAACTTCAGTTTTCTTAGATTAAAAAGTGAATATTTAACATGTTAAAATAAAACCATATTTTTGAAGAGACAATCTCTCCCGTGATCATGTTGCTGTAAAGCATTCGAAACGTCGGAACCAAATAACAAAAGAAATCAGCGAAAAATTTGCGACTTTTCGGGTTCCGCTAGTAAATATATACAAAAACTTGACAAATGATATACAAAAACCTTCCTTGAGAACCACTCTATCTACTGGTGAAAACAGCATGAAAACAACTGTCGCGAACAGACAGACAGACGCGGCGGAGGACTTTGTTTTATAATACGTAGTAGATATCACTACTACTAAATATACGAGTAACTAATGTCACGCTAACTAATGAAACCGAGGTGTTTCTTAATTGTAGATCTCGCAATATATAGAACTGGAACCATTAACTTTATTTTCTTTGTATAGGCGTATATTGCTAATATTATTATTTGATTATAATTTCACAGTATTAATAGTGTGTTATAAAATATCATGTTTACAGCTTTATGGATAGATATAAGCCAGTAACATCGTTTATGAGAGGCAATTACCGACGTGACACACGGCCGTTTCTCTTGGCAAATCTTATTTCTGTAGCGGCGTCCTACTGACTTTATTACTAAAAACTTTATATATAAAAGGTATTGGTACCTAGTTCCTGATATAATAAAAATATTTTTATAAATCATAATTTTATAACTTAATAAATCATAATTTTTGAGCATATCTGTATGATCGTCATTTTTTCGCGCTATAACTACTGAATTTTTTGTACAGGGTTTTGATGCAACTTTACAATAATGTACTGGTAGCTAACACATTCAAGTAAAATATAGGTAATGATATATAAAAATTCGCCGCAATCGCAGCTACGAACAAACGCTCGTCGTAAATGTTTTTGTGCTTAGGACTTAACTAGAAAACGTTGACCTTTTTAACTATGTTGATTTCCACCATTGTCGTTATTTAAAATGGCGAATTTCAAGCTATCAAGTTACTTCTCACTTCTTGACCACATTTAACATTTATAGGAGCAATTTAAATAAAACTACCAGATTTTTCAAATTTTTAGAGCGTATTTGTTTAGATTTTTGGTCCAGGTCTTTTAAATGCTTTACGGCAATAACGACCACGGAAGAGACAAAGGTTTTAGACTTCCGCTAAAAAATCTTGTAATTATTTACTAAAATGGGAAAAAAATCTATGAAAATATTTTTTTATAATATTAAAAATTTTAGTATCAATTAAGATATCTGCGTCTCATCGTCCATGCGTATGCAAAACCTGATATAACAGTCTTCATCTAGTTATTGGTTAATAAAATACTTTGTCGCGTTATATTCTTCATAAATTTGTTTTTACAACTTGTTCGACACTCCGTAATGGTGTGACGCTGGTGAGGAAATTAGCTGTCAGTATTGCAATTGATTTTAGATGTAAATGCTTCTAATTACACACGAGAAGAGGGAGAATTACACAAAATTTCCTTATAATTACAATATTTCCGTAGAATTGATGATGCATTCAATTTAACTTGTACGATCCTGTGAAACATTTGAAATCGAAATAAATATGCAAAAAAAGGATAGTATTGTTTAAAATGTTAAATTTTCATGTAAATCTAAGAAAATATTTAGTTTTTTTCTAGTCTCTAGAGGTGGTCTACTTCTGTGGGCGATGTGGCATGCGGTTTGCTCCTTGTACTTTTCTCATCTGCCGTTTTCTTCCGCAGAACTATCGGGACGTCGTAGTTGCATGCAATATATGCAAAAACGATACTGCGACGCCTCATTAAAAGAAGAGGTTTTGTTGGGTTTTAGTGGGGAGTTAGAGAGACGAGCTTTACCGGTGTGGCCCACATAACCACCTGTTACCTAAAAGAGGTATGCATTTCCCAACATTAAAAAAAGGGAATGTTGATCGGGAAACCTCTACAGAAGTCAGAAAATAACCCAATTGATATAAATTCACAGGCTTCACTAGTATTTTACCAGAACGTATCGTAAAACTTTATCTCTCAACTTAGTATCTTTGCAATTTTATTAAAGCAATCTTGATAAGTTTGTGCGCCGTCGCCACTCTATCTGATATACAACGAACGACTCTGGTGTAACTTTCAATTTCAATTACGATTAAACCGCGTGATTTAAGTAAATTAGTATACTCTCGTAAATACGAAATTAAATGTCGGCATTTACAAATTGTCTATAATTATCTATACTGATAAGGTTAATAAATTATAATAATTATATGTCAGAGGTAAACAGTATGAATTAATTGATGGCTCTCTGGGTTATTTGTAGGGGAATCGCAAATTTGGTTGAAATAAGGTTTAATATGCCATTTGTTTGCTAAAAATAGAAAGAAATATATTAAAGTCCTCATCATAGTAAATGTATAAATAAATGTGTTATAGGTAGTCCTATAACACCACTCCATGGTAAGCTACGAGGCTTGTGTCATGGATACCAGGTAGCTGATACACTACATAACATATGTATTTTAAATACATACATATTATAAATATTAGCACCCATGACTGGGGCATAAGCATTCGTGCTTAAACAAATGAATACCCCCACCGGAACTCGAACCCGTGACCGCTGAAACGCAGTATAGCTACAAACTAAAGTCGTGTCGTCAAAATTTAAATATGATTTTAGACGGTAAAATCTTTCTTAATAGATATTTATTGAAAGTTTGTTTTTTTTAGTTATGTGTATGTTTGTATGTTCGTATAAATGTATTATATCTAACCAAGGTTTCATATAGGACGTATATATACAATGTTGGGTTAATCTCGAATGCAGCTTCCTGATTTCGTTAGCATATTCTATTTACTAGACCGGTTTCAAAGATACCTTAAATTTTTAGTGCTTTAATAAAAATTTAATGGATAGTTACATTATAAGTACGAAATGAAAATTTTCTATACATGTAATAAAATTGTGAGTCAAACCTGCGTACAGGTTCTAAGTCTAAATAGTTTTTGAAAAATCTTATTTGAATTATTTATGCAGAGCCCGAATCTATAGTTTTTACATTTTTGTCAGTCTGTCTGTTTGTTTGTGGTCGTTTCACTGGAATTATTTCGATTAAGTTTATTTACTAATTAGAACTTATTTTAGTACTAACTTAGAACATATTTTAGTGCGTATTAATGACAAACACGAGTGGAGCGAGAATGAGTCGCTAGTAACTATATATGTTAAAAAATTTTAAATATTTAAATAAATAAATAATAAAAATATCTTTATTTAATCCTTGCAATAATAAGTAATAAAATCTTTTTAGTGCCTGTACGTTCTTAATTTAAAAATAGTAATATTTTTTTTTAATTTTTAAGTAAGTCATTTTTTTCAATCGTGGATAGCAAATATGGGCTATATTCGGCTCCTTCACGTAAATGGCATAACTCAATTAGTTCTCTAATCTTTACTGAATGATATTTTGAAATCTAGTCGACTTATTTCGAACGGATATTACTTATTACATTTTATTGATTAATCACCTATGAATACGGTTAGCAATCACTTATATCAAACAAATATACATATTCATTTTAAATATTATATTAACATCTATGGCATTTATAAACTAATTAGTGTTCATGACTTTGGCTAAAATATTTTTTTAACACTAAGTATATATATATAAAAATGAATCCCTATCGCCAATTCTTTTTTTGTTGTGTTTGATACTATTAGGAAAAGGTTCCTATTAAAAAAAAAGTTCCTCCTCCTCGTTCCTCTTGATATAAGCCGCATTAAAATGCATTGGGTAGTTTAAATCTAAGCGTACAGATGGCGGGAAGCGACTTTGATTTAAATTATATAGATATTAAATATTAATTACATAATATATACCCTCTGGCTTACAAAATATTTTATGTATTTAAAGAATGTAGAAAAAAAATACATCATAAGGAGCGTTGTATTCCTAGTTAACTATCAGTTTAAGGGACATGAAGTAACAAACTTACACACATGAGTAACAAACTTTTGATTACATAATATTCCAGTCTAAACATGAATATTTTTGCATAATTAACGTAAATATTAATCGATTTTATAAAACGATATGGCATATTTCTAAATCGTGTACAAATATGTCAAGAATTGTGAGTCCTTATAGATTTAGCATTGTTACGTAATGAAGGCTAATTTAATTCATTACATTACAGAGAAAAAAAAACAAAACAACAAAAAAAACTGTTTATAATATCCAATTTTTTTTTACTGAATGTGTATAATTTTTTTGTCTGTCTGTTTGTCTGTCTGTTTGTCTGTCTGTTCCGGCTAATCTCTGAAACGGTTGGAAAAAATTTTATGGAACCATTACTGGCAGTTAGCAAATGTTATAAGGAGTTACTTTTATTTAAATGATATAGTAGAGTACCTTACACATCAATATTATTAATGTTACTTAAAAGTTCTTATGATGTAGTAAGAGATCCTATGAATGGTAAAACCTACAATTATTCTGCCACTTTTCTTACAGTACATGTGTAACTTTATACTGCACATGTATATATGTATAATATAACATGTTTATTTAGTATATAATATTGTATTCAGCCCTTTTCAACGTCCCACTGCTGAGCACGGGCTTCCCTTCAATGAGAGGGGATCAGGCCTTAGTCCACCGCGCTGGCCTAGTGCATGATGGCGGACTTCACATGTCTTTCGAAAACTTGCAAAGTTCTCTCAAACATGCAGGTTTCCTCACGATGTTTTTCCTTCACCGTAAGACAAGTGGTGATCAAGTTAGAAAATGATTCGCACGTGAAAATATCAGAAGTGCGAGACACGATTTGAATCCGCATCACTTGGTTATGTAAGCGAGCGCGTTACCACTGGGCTACAACTGCCTTTTTACATTTATTACATATATGCACTGAAAAAAATCTAGACTCTTCTTAGCATGCACGAAGTAAATTACAAATTAAACAAATTAAAACTAAATACGTAAATAACTTAGCACATACTCGTACAGTATTTAGCGAATTTTACTCGTGTTAAAACATTTTCCTGTGATAAGCTTGGTCTTATATAGAGCTTTACATGACAAATCGGGCAATGTACAGACTCCGCCAGACTGTAACAAGTACGCCCGCAAGAAAACATGACAACGGCCCATATTAGGTTTTAAATGCACTTTAGTATTTATTTCTAGACCTTAGAGTTAGTAATTTTATCTAGATATAATAATTTTGTTGGTATAATTGTGCAGAATGCGTGCTAAACGTTTCAGGTTCAATCCTGATAAAGGCATTTAGCCTCAGATCAAAAATTAAAGTTTACGTCGAAATTATTCAAAGTTCAGTTATCATTCTTTACGATGCCCGGACTAGCAAAAATGGTAAAATTTTTGAATTGCTCTTTCAAGGTAAATTAGTATCAAAAACTCTTGATTATTCGTAAATTTGTCTATAGGCCAAAGTTCATCCAAATCTGTCCATCAGTTTCAGCTTTAAGAAGTAACATACATACACGCATACAAATTTCCCATTAACAATCATATCCCGATATTCATCAATAGTTTTTACAGATAACTTTTCGAACGTAGATCTTAATGTTTTTCTGACACGAGACCAAAATACGTAACGGCAGTCATGTTTTATTAATAGTGTGAAGTGATCAGTGTTGCATGTCAGCGGGCTCGCATTTTGACGGCTCTTACAGAGCTATATGTTGGGTGCGAGAAAATAAATATTTAAAGCTGATATTTTCTTTTATTTTTATTATACGTACTAGGCTTTTGTAATGGGGAGTTGTTAAAATACTGATTTTAGTTTACAATGTATTATGTACATATAAAATATTAACAAAATGAAATCTGTGCTTTAAAAATTTTTTTATTTTATTTTTTGACATTTCATAAACTATTATTACTAAATTTTATTTTTTTTAATTTTTAAATTTTATTTGCATTTCTTGGGAAAAAATGGATTTTAACTATTTTTTATAGAATAATCTTAGTACTCCGGTTAACACTAATTATATTATAATATGCATTTATTATTTAAATACTAATTTAATTTCATAATATTTTTATATTATGCAACATTAATGCTTTCGAATTTAAATTAAACAAGTCAATAATTTTGAAAGATAGAAAATACTTTTCAAGTAGACAAATCCGCGGCAAACTAGTTGTATCTCAATAAAAACAAGTAAACACATAGTAACAAACAATATCCCTGGTTATTGGGATAAATTTAATACTAAGTTCGAGTACAAACAAGGCGGATACTTTGAAGAGCTTTCAAGCACTTCTCTTCGTAACTCACTCTCTATTGGCAGTCAAGTTACAAGTTGCCAAAAGTTTCCTTTGATATATAATTTGAGCTACCCGTACTTAAAACATAAGTGGAAGGTTATACTACTCTATTTCTTGTTAGGATCTTTAATACTTAAAGATAAGCTTTTTATTTAGCTACTAACTGTCTTTTTGGTCTATCAACTAGTATGAACAAAGGTCCTGGGTTCAAATCTCTAGTAGAGCCAAGTATCTTTGAAGTAATTGGGAAGTTTGTGTTGTTTCACCGTTTTATTTTGAACAGTAAAAGTAGATTGTGCGTCTCATCTCTCACCGGTCCATTTGATAATCATATTAATGTTTTAAAAATTGATAATTTTAAGATTTGTAAATTTTAATTTTGTTTTTAAAGTGATTGTGTTTATATTTACTTTAAAAATCGCAGAAAATCAAAGTAATTTGCGCTCGGGACTGTAATAATTACATAAAAATGGCCTAATTAGGGATCGTCGCTAATTTTTATCGTTTTGATTCCTGTATATGAAACCCAACAGTCGTGCTTTGCAAATTTCAATAAAATATAATTTTTAAATGTAACATAACAAGTAAGTGCGGTGAAATTGCTCAACTTAAAAAACATGAAACTGGTTTATAAGAAAATTCGTTCTTAAAAACCCATTCCGTGACATTTACAATGATATTAAAACACCGTTTATCAGAGATGAAGATCTCTCGTGAAAGCTATTATCGTATATAAACACTAATATCATCACTACACAATATATATTTTACAGGTATTACTGCTAATATGAAAGCGTCAGTTTGTCCGTCTGTCTTTTATGGAATAGAGGATTCAAAAGAGCTTGTAAAAGTCTATTTGAATAAAGAATATTTTGATTTGATTTGGTAGAGCGAATCGATGTATAAAACTGTTTATTATGGTGAAGGTTCTGTGGAAAATTAAATACTTGCGTACAGCCCTGAGCTTTCGAAGACGTCGTTAAACTTTTATTATTAGACTGAAAATATTTTTTATTGGTACACAGTGCATTCCAAATTACCAGTTAAAAATATTTGTCTCGCATTATCTTGTATTTTGTGAGGAAATCTATGGTCACCCAGATCTCGGTACGTACTATAGCCACTGGGATTTAACCTACTTATAAATAAACTAGCGACTCAGCCTCGCTCCGCTCGGGTTCGTCATTTACCAGCTAGTTTAAATTTCTCAGAGATTAGATGTTATCACGCTAAAAAGGACCCTTTATATATTTAACTACCTATCATCGTACCAAATTTGACCTCTGTATCGATTATAACGACTATGTCAATAAAATTTTCAAAGGTTTACGCAAATAATGTACTTTATAAATGAAACTACCTTTCCGGATTTTGTCGCGGTTTATTTTGATTATTAGTTCAAGCATTCGAAACGTCTGGAACTAAAAATCAAAATAAATCCGATCGATCCGAAAAGGTGATTTCATTTATAATATCAATAAGATTTTCAAAAAATATACTTAATATCGACTAAGTTAGTATTATATGTACCTATAGATTAAAATACGATTGAAGCCGCAGACATACAACACACTATGGACAAAGATTAGCTTCAACTTGTTTTTATTACGAAAAGCAAAAAAAAAAACAATATTAATTCAAACACCTTTAAGTGGCAGAACAAATTACCTGTCAAAGCTGTACTTGTGACACAACTCACAAGTGATGCCTGCAAAAAGAATGTGAGTACAATACCACTGGTATTTAATTCGCATGTGCATAAAGTGATATCTGCACTCACTGTTTTTTATTTTTTTATACGTATAAATATATCAATGTTTTAAATACAAATGAAAACGTGAATGGACGAAGGTGATATGTCGCATTTTTAAATTTTCGTTGCATAAGATAATATATTATAATTTAAAAAAACAGCGATATTTTAGTTCAATTCATGCCACTTGAGAGACATTTTATACACCTCACCACTTCAGCCGTTTTTAACGTCCCACTGCTAGGCAAGGGCCTCCCTCTGTATACAAGGGGGATCAGGCCATAGTCCACCGCGCTGGCCTAGTGCGTGTTGGCGGTCTGAGCATGTCTTACGAATACTTGCTAGGTTTTCTCAGACATGCAGGTTTCCTCACGATGTTTTCCTTCACCGTAAGACAAGTGTAATCATGATAGAAATGATTCACACATGAAAATATCAGAGGTTCGAGATCAGGATTTGAAACCGCATCACTCGGTTATCCAAGCGAGTTTTTTGAACTCAATTTTCTGCAAATTAGTATTTTATCGTAATATCACTTTCATCCATTCAAGCCTTCAATTATGAAGCGGTGTTCGTGTTAGAAAAATTATATACTTAGCATTACACGCTGTAATTTTTTCTGTGATAATGTTGTTAAATTTAATTTAGTTTTAAAATCGGATTACTTAAGTCATAACATAAAAGTAATATTTGATAGTACGGCTTATAACAGTATCAGATGGTCGAAGTAAAAAGCTCGCGCAGGCGAAGTTCAGTTTAGCAAAAGCTATGTTTTGTAAGCGCGTCCGTCGCCCACGTGGCGATCTTATCGTTCTGAGCAACGCCTGACAATATACTTTGTGGGAAATGAAGGGAATCGCAATAAATCTCACGCTTCTATGCAGAGATGGTTCGTCCCTTGAGTTTTGTTATTCACACCATTAACACTTTCGCTGCGTTACGGCAAGTATTTTGCCGTTTTTGACTAGTAGTCAGTGCGGCAGCTCATTGTCCTTGTCTTACGCTCGGTGCGGGGGTGATTTAACTATGTTCCCGTAAGTGTAGAAAAGAGACAATGATCTTTTTAATATTGTTACTTTAAATATAATAATATTCTACACTAATAACGTACGGCAAAATAGTTGTCGTAACGCACAGTGAGTGAAATATTTTTGTCTAGTGCGGTACGGCAACTGTTTTGCCGTACCCTCCCAACCCCGCACCTTACCGAATGCGCCCACGCGGTTCCTCACTTTGCACTAGAGCTGGCCATACGTATTTTGTGCTCGATATTTTTTGTGCGAAAAAATTATAGAACTGCTTATTACTCAACTCTAACAAGAAGAAAGTTGAAACAGTGCGTACGTTTTGTAAGGAATGTCAAAAAGTTATGTGTTAAATTGCTACAACAAAATGCACAATCTGTCCGTCCTGGCTGGCACCGAGTTCAAAATAAATTAAGTTCTTAAAAGTATTATTTTCAACTTTTTAGTTTAAATTTGTTTAGTTTAAATGTCGGTTTTTGGTTTTTTGTTAAAAATAATTTATTTTAAACTTTTTAGCGGAAAGTAGATACGTTCGTTCGTTTCGTAGATAGTTCTTTTAAATCCTAACCGTTGAGAAGTTGTATCTTCCATCATCATTTACAGTACATGAGTTAAATATCCGGATAGCCTATAAAAGATTCAGCCGAGTATCGTTAATTTGCTCCTAAAAATTGAAGAGTTCCGTTACTTTGTCATGGATCCCATCATCAGAACCTTACCAAACTCTCATAAAACTACCCTTGAAGTCCATCCTTTCCAATAAAAAAAGAATCATCGAAATCAGTTGGCGTGAAATTGAGTTATTCTTCCATTTGTCGCGCATAAAATTAATGCAAATTTAAGACTTATATGAATTTCTCATGGATGCCATTGTCAGAACTGAACTAAATTAAAATGAAACCACACGGGAAGCACCACCTTTCAGATTAAAAAAATCATCAAAATCCGTTCATCAAGTCGAAAGTTCTGAGGTAACACACAATTTTTTAATAAAAAAAAAATACAGACGAATTGAGAACCTCCTCTGTTTGGAAGTCGGTTGAAAAATAGAGTATTTTTAAAAATTCAGTACACAAGTGCTTTTAAAATTAACGTTATTTATAAGAATGATAATAGTTATGACGTTGATCAATTAAGAAGAATTTTGTTGATTCATACACTGTTAAACTTTAAAGTGTCTTTAACTTTTGTGTCTAGTATATCTAATAAATAATATCGTTAAAATATCGATTTTTTATTTTACAAGTAAGCTCAATCCCTAGCATTTTATCACTTCTATGCTATACGGCAAATATATTGCCGTAAATAGCAAATTTTGAAAAATCCCTTTATCTTTCGAAATATCTTACAGAACCCCGGGCGACCGCAGCTACGTATACACGAGGATGTACCCTATCGGTTAGTTAAAAAAAGACGTTGATATTATGAGGTTCCACGTCTGTATGAACCTTGGAAGTCGGGTGCTGGTACGGCAAAATAGAAGTCGTAACGCATAGCAGGAAATATAGATACGGGCAGTATTTGTCTCGTAACGCACGGGCAGAAAGTTTAGTTCTAGCGCCGCCGCAGCGAACGTGTTAAAAAGGTGTAAAATGTATTTGTTTGTTTGTGGATGATAATCTTAGAAAATACTGAATTCTGAATTTTAACTTTTATAGTCTATACCACAGATAACATAATATATACATATATTAAGGTTCTAACTTAGTCGAATATCTTTACATTAAATATTTTTTTGGAAAACCTTGTTGAAAAAGCCATTATTATAGACATAGAGGCATAATCTAGTTTATAATATACATTTTGATGGAATTTGGCTTGATGATAGCTGATTATCTAGGTCAACAAGTAAGATACTTTATACTGGGAAAAATAACTCTCTAAGTAACCTTCACTCAATTTTAAGAAAAAGAAGAAACTTACCGAGGACGAATCCAAGTATAGCAAGGAAGAATCGCTAATTTACTAACAATTTTTTTATTCTTATATAATCTGTTTTTATAGTATTGCTGAGTTATTCGAACTATAACGTGACCTTTTAAGCTTTTCTAGCAGCGATTTCTAAAATATTTTATATGGAGGCAAAGAATTCTATCAATTTCTCATTCATGGAATATTATTTTAATAATGTTTACTTAATACTTTCTTAGATTTACGCGAATATTCGACATTATAAATGAAACTACCTTTTAGGATTTTGTCGCGGATTTATTTTGATTTTTAGTTCCCGACGTTTCGAATGCTTTACAGCAATCATGGTCACGGGAGAGACTCTCCCGCTAAATCCGCGACAAAATCCGAAAAGGTAGTTTCATTTATAATGTTTACTTTTCAAGCACTGTGATTAAACGATTTTTTTATTTCCAGGTACGATCCAGTTAGAATAATAATGATTATAAATCAAAGTAATTAAAAATTATATAAGGTAAATATACTATTAGCTGTAAGTACTCTTTATTCACCTTTGATATTTGATGTAGGAACATGCAAAATTGAACAATGAACATAATATTGTGTTCAACAGGAGTGAACATGCGACCTCCGTCATAGCCTAGCTAGCTTATACTAATAAATATAGTAATTTGTGCCTTACAAATTAATAACAAAATACAAACAATACATACAAGTGAGTACCAAAAGATAAAGCCATCTTTACGGCTTATTATAAAGTAATGTTTCTTACTTATACCCGACGTAGCGTTGACCCTATGGGTAGAAATTCTTGACCTCTGGGCTCACGCATAAAAATATCATTAATTCTTATTGTTTAGAGATAAATGTATGTTTTAAAGTTATATTGTCAATGTGTAGTGAAACTCCATTCCAAGAAATATAGTAAAAAAATACTTAATAGTTATATGTGATAACAATTATTATACTACAAAAGTAATGTACACAAAATCGTGTACGTGGATGAGCTCCTTACTCCTTTTCTAAAGTTGGGTAAGAAATTATGTAATACCAGTTATGTATTATAAATATAGTGCGCAGACGCAGCTTTGACACATGGTATGAGATTGTGATCTAACCTGAAAAATTTTAATGGAAACGACCTATTAGGTAAGTACTATAAGTAATAGGTTTGTGTAATATGTACATATATATATATACATACTTATTAGTTAATACGCATGTAGGTACATATTTATCTCACAACATATTTCTCCTTGAATACAAAATATGTTAAAGAAGTTAATCACTTAAAACGTTAGTACACTTGTGCCATCTTTTATTTTTTCACATTATAACCACTTGCCTAAGGTAAAGTGCCATCGTGACAAAATCTGCGTGTCTGAGAGAACTCAGCAAGTTTTCGAAAGACATGCTCAGTCCGCCAACCCGCAGGTGGCGAGCGTGGTGGACTATGGTCTGATCGCACTCGTATTAAAGGTTCGGTGCCCAGCTGTGGGACGTTAAAAAGGGCTGAAAAGAGACACACAGATATACATTATACATATATTTTATTAAATCCCAATCATAAAACGATACGACTTTAATATACAATTTTATATCACGTAAGTATGTAGAGATAAATTTAAAGTACAAAAAAGCATCTAAACGATTATTAAAGCGATAACCTAACACTTTTACTTATACCTACTATACCGGTTGAAGGAATTTGATTTATTGATTAATAATTGCTCAAATGATGACACCGGCAATTAGTCGAGCATTGAACACTTAATAGCGACCTATAAAAAGCATGTGTGTATGTTCACAAAAAAGAAACAAGTTAATGTTTTAAAAGTAATTTTACTTCAAGGAATCATAGTTGTAATTTATAACAAGTAGATTCAAGTTTAAATACTCTTGTTGTAAGATTGGAAGTTAATTGAAGTTCAATCGTAATTGAGACCTTTGATTTTCGAAACGTGATTCCTTAAACTTGTATAGTAATTACAGAAAATTCCGAAATCTTTGTTTATTGTATGTAGCCTTGCGTTCACTTTTGTTCTTAGATTTGTATGAAATAGAGGTAGAATTAGTTTTTAATTTGTTAAGAGGTTTAGTCTTTAATCTCTTAAGCTCGATTCACACTATAGTGCCGATATCAGCACTGTTTTTGAAATCAGTTGACTTTTAAGTTCATAATCATAATTTTATATAACCGAGTGATGCGGGTCCAAATCCAGGTCTCGCACCTCTGATATTTTCATGTGCGAATCATTTCTATCATGATTATCACTTGTCTTACGGTGAAGGAAAACATCGTGAGGAAACCTGCATGTCTGAGAAAACCTAGCAAGTTTTCGTAAGACATGTGAAGTCCGCCAACATGCACAGGGCCAGCGCGGTGGACTATGGCCTGATCCCCCTCGTACAGAGGGAGGCCCGTGCCCAGCAGTGGGGCGTTAAAAATGGCTGATGATGATGATGAATCATAATTTTAGTATGGGATACAGAGTTTTTTTCTCTCATAATAATCCGGGGAAAACTGTCCGTCTTTTTATAACGAATAGTTTGACATACTATTCGTTACTTTTATTGTGAAAAATAATTAGGGTTCCACTGAAATAACTAAAATTTACCTAGGTACAGTTCATTCCTTAAAAAATCTTATATATAACTCAACTTGCATTACGCGGAAATCAAACCCACATCGTCTGTTATACTTGAAAGAAAAAAAAAAAAACAAAAAGAATAGAATAATCAAAATCCAATCATTAAAATTAAAACATACGCATCTCATAGCTTGTGCCAGTAAAGACCGCGGGGGTCAAATAAATCTATTGGAAGGCTCTATCGGGCGGCAGATATGAAAGTCTTCATTTATATCAGTGTAATTGTGAGGCGTAATGATGTATGCGCCTGATGCAAACCATTATTTGTTACTCGCTTGTGTTAATTAGTTAGTAATAGCCTGGGCTGGTGGTCTAGTGGCTAGCATGTCAGCTGTAGATTTAGATAGTGGGTTCGAGTCTCGACTTTGATATTTCTTGCAAAATTAGCTCATTTTGTAGGTCTAGGCAGATATAAAGCTCTTATAGATGACTTTCTATTATTATAGCATAAGTTAGCAAACTTGACTCGCTTCGATGATTCAAATTCGTAAGTTAAAATTATACCTATAAACGGTTTTTATAATTTAAACAACAAAATAGAAGTAGCCTAAGTTCCTCCTTATAATATTAGCTATCTGCGAGTGAAAATCGGTCAGACAAGCAAAAATTATAAAATTATTTTTTTGATATAAGTACCGTATATACTTTCATATGCATTTAGTGATAATGTTAATTTGAAATTACAAATAGACATTTCCTTTTCATTTCATTCTATTTATATGTACTAATTATAATATTGAAATAGAATTTATACTCGGCCAACTCAGCTTTACCTTGCTTCGCTTCTTTCGAAGTTCAAGCTGTTTATATTGTATGGGGATCATTAACCGTTGAAACGTTCAAAGGGAAGTAAAGTAAAGCGAGAGTAAGCCGCTAATATTTAAATAATTTACGCGTCTAATTTATTATTTAGCTAGATTTTATTCAATAAACAAAATAATTGTTTTCATAACACACTGTTTTGTTTTTGTAACAGACTCGCTTCGTTGTTAGTATTTAATAACGCTATTGGTATTGTGTTGTTTCTCTTACGGAAACGTTTAGAGTTTCAATAAGCAGTTCCTGAGTTATAGCTCTTTAAACTATTTTTGTTGTTGTTTTGACATGTTAACATTTATGATAAATGTAGGAAGACAAAAAAAGAGATGGGCTGATGACATAATAAACATAGCTGGAACAAGTTGGATGCAAACGGCCAAGGATAGGGAAAGGTGGAAGAAAATGGAGGAGGCTTTTACCCACCCACAAGGGGGCCACGTAACAAAAAAAAAAATACTATTAAACTGTAAAATTGTATATTTGTAAAAATTGTTACATGGAAAATAAAGCTATAATAACATTTATGAACTTCGGTTCTTAAAATTTTAAGATTTTTGCATACTATATGAAATGTATAGGAACGGTTCTAAATTTGATATGTTCAAAGAATATAGAAATATATTTGACACTAGTGACTAAACCTCGCTCCGCTCGGGTTCGCCCCTACGTTATGTATTAACGGTTAGTAGTTAGTACCTATATATTTTTTTATATTCAACTGCCTCGTTGGTGTAGTGGCTAGCATGTACGGTCACACACCTGAAGGTCCTGGGTTTGAGTTCCGGGTCGGGCCAAGTTCAGTTATTGCGTCTTTCTGCTTCGATAGCCTCTGTAACAGTCCGGAGTTGGGAAGTTGGCGGTGTGTCACCCCCGTGCGTCGGAGAGCACGTAAAACCGTCGGTCCTGCGCCTTAACTCTCACTGCTCGTGTCGTGCAGTCGTCCCACCGGAATATGAGGGTGATAAGGAAGAGAGAGAGAGAGTGCAATTGTGTCTGCGCGTACACTCGTGCACTATAATACCTCCCGCACAGATGTCTCAATGAGATTATCTGCCGTGGCCGGGATCGGTTGCTAAATGGAAGGACATCATCATTTCTCGATGATGTGACCGGGACCCGGATAACCCGGATGAACATCAAGGCTAATACTAAAAAATAAGCGTATTACTACTACATTAATTTATTTTTATTTATATATTTATTTAATTTAAAATCACAAAAAGATACAAACATACTCAAAGAGTAACAATTATAATGTAATTTTGTTACACATAATGTAATTTTATTACAAAGGCTAATGCAGTGCTGACTGCTGATACACACGCACCAGGATACGCTGTGGTATATAGTAACAAACGATACGATGTTAGCCTCTCAATAGTTTATTTAATCTTAAATTCGAGACCCACTAACATTCTAAGAAATATTTAATAAAAATAACATCACGTTTCCAATTGTAGTAAACAAACGTAACTATAATAGTAACTTGACGTACAGAACTAACCTATCCCATTACCATAGACTATTGTCAATAAATCTATTTTCAGCTATTGTGAGATAACAATACCACTTTAGATAAAGATCCGATAGCTATTCAGAATTCCGATTCACTTTACTTATAATGACTTTATTTCAAACCGCTTTTACAATCTTAATTCAAGCTTTGGTAAAGCTTTGTTTTTTTTGACTAGTTTCACTATAGACCTATGACTTAGGTTATATCACTTCTATAAATCTTTATATCTATACATAAAATAAAATTATTTTTTTTAATCTGTATCTACATTATTTTTTTTAAACTTATTGTCATTATTATCGATACAGAGGCTCAATTTATAGATTTAGATTTTTTGACTGTCTGTGACTGCATCACGAGAAAACCACTGGACAAATATTGATGAAATTTGGTTTGATGATAGCTGGTTATCAGAGGCAACCTATAGGAGACTTTTTTTTATGGGACAAACGGGCAGGAGGCTCACCTGATGGTAAGTGATCACCGCCGCCCATGGATATCTGCAACACCACAGGGCTTGCAGATGCGTTGCCAGCAAATGTTTCCTGAAAGGAAAGGGAGGGAGGGAGGAGGGAGAAGGACGGTAGGAGGGATGGGAAGTGGGCCTCCCGGACTCCCACTTACCGGACGAAACGCGACAGCGTAGCTGCCACTTCACGCCGGTCTTCTTTGAGAGACTACTATACGGAGCGTGCCGGCCCATTGAAAGCTCGGCCTGGCAGAAAAATGTCTCGTTTAAAAATAATCTATACATAACTGCTTTAACTGTTAAATCGTAGGTATCTGAGGACGAACACGAGCGAACACTAGTTTTCTAAACAGTTCAGTTGAATCTGTACAATATTTTTGAAGTTATACTTATAATATATAAGATGCGCGCGCACACCGACATGAAAAACCAACATCCTGAAGTTAGCTATAGTCAACACACTGAAGTTAGCTATATCAGTTATAACCGTTGCCATGGTGCGTGCAATGGTAATTAAAATCAGCAAATATATGCAAAGTAAATATATACAACACGTACCTAATAATTATAACATATTATAATAATTTACTGTGATTATACTTAAGTGATAAAAATTTTTGAAAAGATTTTTGTTTTGCTACGCCAAACAAGTATAACTTCTATCGCGTGTACATAAGCACACACACACACTTTTTTCATAATATCTTATTTAAATATTCATTATTTTCGTTACAGTAAATAATATGTATAGTTGCGAAACTCGGAAATATAGTGGTGATTTTGTAACTTTTACGACTGAGATCGTAACGGAGCGTAGTGGGAGGGTATAAAGATGGCGACGAAGGCTTAGACCTCCTTCTCAGAAGTCCTGTTAATATTAAAGATAGCATCGAAAATTGAGGTATCGTTGACTTTTAATATGAAATTTAAAGTGTCAATTTATTCTGTAATTTCGTGAAGCATTGGCTCACTGGTAAATAACGGGCTATATATAATACTCAATATATTTTTATACTACTTCAAGTATTATTTTTTACATTTTTTTAATGAAAAAACTTAATAATTCAAGTATTATTTTTAACGTTTTTTATAAAAAAAAACTAAGAAATTTTTGTTTCTGTGAATATAAAACTCAATGTTTTCTAAATACTGTTTATATTAATATATACATATGCTAAAAATCTAAAAGTCGAATCTATACATTAAATACTCTATCGAAAATCTTATTGAAAAAGTTCTTAATATCGATAAAGATAAGATTATATTTTTATTGGGTAAAGTCTTTTTTAAACGTTAAAACGAAACCTATCTAAGGTTGGACTCGAGGGTGAGTCGCTCGTAAATGCACCTTTATAAATGTTTTAATATTATATGTCATGTTAGTGTACTTTTCTATATCAGTCTATATTTCAATTTAACAGCTTTTCACTAAATGCACATGAAAAAGTATACGGTACTTACATAAATATCAATTTTTATTTTTTTTGTCTGACTGTTCGTTCCGGGAATTTCACTCGCAGATAGCTAATGTTATAAGGAGCAACTTAAGGCTACTTTTATTATATTAAATTTAAATTATAAAAACAGTTAAATTATAAAAATTATAAAAACAGTTTAATTGACATCAAGTTACGCCCAGCGTGGCAGGTCGGGTTCGCTAGTAAACGAATAAAATGTGATATCGTGTCGCAAAAGCCTTTAACCTCTTTTATAACCCAACATATATTCTCCTTTAAGTTTATTATAATCGAGTAAAATAATATAAATACATAATAAAAATACGATATAAAAATATAATTTGTTGAAAAACCCCGCTCTCATTAAATCGATACAATAAGAAAGCACGAAGCATTAACAAGGGGCACTTAAGTGAAACTGCCGCATTAACGCGAGATGATTTGATCCCATCAATTATTAATTCTTCTTCGTGACTGGAACGAAAGAACACTTGTGGCTGGAGTTATGTACTTGACACTGTATTTTTTATATAATAATTAAACTGTCAATATGTATTTTTTAAATTATAGACATTTTTTTTGTCTTTTTGTTTGTTTTGGTGTTTTAGAATTTAGAACTGTAGTTGTCCAACTGCTGGGTAGGAAGGTACCTCCCTTCAATACAATAGGAATCAGGCCATATTTCACCACGGTGGCAAGTTCCGGTTGGTGGACATCACGTGTCGTTCGAAAACTTTTATTTTATAGTAAAAAAATATTTTTAAAGGCTCTTTATGTATGTGAGGGTGAATTAGTTACGAAATAAATACTTAGAAAAAAAACGAAAAGAACTAAATATTTAGTTTACTTATAATATAAAGTTTAGGACTATCATAATAACGAAATATTGAAAACAGAAAGTAATAATAATTGTACCTATATAATATGCTTAAATAATTTACATAATATACTAATGCATTTAAAATCGCGTTTCGCTCTTATCTTGGACCAAATATGCATATCGCCTGAGGCCGTATCACACCTCCGCCTCGGCTTGATAAGCATCGACATTATCCAATACCCAAGCCTTGATATAAATATGCATCTAATAAGCTATAATTTGTTCCTCTTTTGATTGTTTCTAATATGGACCTCATTATTGGGTTATATAATAACGCACAAATTATATACTGGTGTTTCGAAAATGTATTGTAAAATTTAGTTTGTCTGTCCGTTTTTTTTATAATTCAGTGGAATTTTGAATATTATGTTATGGATATAAAACGAGAATTTCTGGAGACCAGCCCTGAGAATACCAAGGTGACCTACATACTAATTCCTGGTAAAAACTTCAAGCCTATTGAATAATGAGTAAAATATTAAAAAAAAACATTTTTAGGCTGTATAAGTTAAGCCCTTGCAATAGTAAAACGATGATAAATTAAAAACAAAATGTATTCCTGAGCCCTTACATAATACGCGATGTAGGACATATAAATAAAGTTGTTTTGAAAGTCGCTAAACGTTCCGCCATAAAACAAATCATTACGTTGTAAAAATGTTTATTTTACAACAATACCGCCGCTTACATATACGGAGTGGCCGGAATTTTAATTTTTATCGCAGATCGCACAGAATAAAAACTAACAATGAAATGTGTTGTGATGATTTATTAATGTGTTATAAAGTTATTTCACACGGATATATGTATGTACAAATGTTTAGCTCCCGCTAAATGCGATGTAGGCTTTAAATGACTCGGTTGTTTTGAGTAGAGAAAGCCTGATTTCTTTTAATTTCAATTTAGATATTTTCTATAATTACATATTTTTCCTAATTAATTACTATTGAGGAGTGATTCACTCTTGCTTCGCTCGGGAGGATTCTAGGTACGATTTAATGATAAGTATGGGGTAGAGACTATAGAATATACATAACGAGTCGCCGTTATTTTCTGTATCGCTCATAGCGTATCTTATGGCACTCACGTTAAATAAAACAACGCACGGTAATTTCACTTAAATGATTTATGGGAATAACAATTAACAACACTACAATCACCACTTCACAGTTGAAACTTTATATGTATCACAAACACACACTTAAATGTTCACAAAATATAACCACACGATACACAGCACAGTTCCCAGGCTTATTACTGATTCTCGAATGGAGACACAAATTGAACTACTCGAATTTACTTCAATCATGACCTTTTATAATTATTTCCCCACCCACCTAGGCTCTGTACACGCCAAAAATGACGTTTGTGTGTCGTTGAGTGTCCGTATTCATTTCCGAACGCGACACGGCCATCCTGCGATACACACGTCCGCGTGTGTTAATCTGAAACAGTTATGAATACCACGTTCGGTCACACCTGACCTTACTAAAAAAAACTGCTCATTACTATAGTCACACCTATGACGTCTACACACATGATCATCCCAGTGATCATATCTACCACACTCATATTCCACATACGTCATCCCTGTGAGTATGTGCATACAAATGCAAAGTCATCTCTGTGACCCTTTTAACCTCATTTCTCGACTCACAAGTCATCCCTGTGACTATGCGCTCGCGAAATAAGTCATCCCTGTGACCATTACGTTCATTCACCCACATGTCAACCCTGTGATCATGTGCTTACAAAGATAGTCATCTTTGTGTTATTTTTTTTTTTTTTTTACACACATGTCAACTCTGTGACTATCTGCTTACAAAGCTAAGGTCATCCCTGTGACCTGTACAATAATTATTCACTTCTAAGAATACGTCAAACAGATGAAAAAAAAAATATTACATTAACATCAGTCTAAACAATCAACAATTTTTTTTATGTTAAGCTAGAGGTTCCATTGTCAATAGGGACACCTGGATCATCATCAAGAGTCATATCTATGCGAGTTTGACTCTCTGGCATTTTCCTTAACCTATCATGCGCGTATTTATATGTGCGCTTTGAATTTAAAGCTTTTAGTACGTAGCGGTCACCATCCAGAACTTCTATAACCTTAAAAGGACCTTTAAATTTTGGGTCCAGTTTGGTTTGATTTCTCTCTTCATTTTCTATCAAAACAAAATCGCCCACAGAAAATTTGTTTACTTTTGCCTTTGTACTATCAAACCTACGTTTATCATACTCTGCCATATCTCTTATGTTACTTGCTGCCCTTTCTCTCATTTCATCTAAATTAATGTAAGCCTCGTTATCCTCAACATCGTTAGCCATCAACGATAAAGGCCTAGCAACCTTACCTATCATAAGCTCTAACGGCGAACACTTAGTTACTCTATTAGTAGTACAGTTAAGAGCCAATTGAACATCGCCTAATGCGTCTTGCCACGACTTCTCTGATCCAACTTCTACAGCTGTTAGCATTGATTTTAATACACTCATAACACGTTCAACCTGTCCATTTGCACGCGAAGAGCCAGTTGCAATTAAATGCAGGTTTATATTTTTACATTCACAAAACTCTCGGAATTCTTTACTTGCGAAACATCTACCTTGGTCTGCAATAATTCGCGTGGGTGATCCAAAAAGAGCTACACTATTACATACTGCCTGTATGCTACTTTTTGAGTCTATGTGAGTAGTATGGAAAAGTAAAACGAATTTAGTGAATGCGTCAATTAAAACAAAAGCGTATTCTTTTACATCGTTTTTACCACTAAGTTTACCAGTTACGTCAATATGCACAGTATGCCATGGGGCTGTAACCTTGGGTATTGGATGGAGTTCAGCCTGAATTTTGCCAGAACGAGATTTAGCTATTTTACAAGTTACGCAATTATCTACAAACTTTTTTACATACCGCGACATACCTTCGAACCAATAATAATCGTACACCTTTTCAAGTGTCTTCTCCCATCCGAGGTGAACAAGTGAATCGTGTATATTGTTTATAACTGACCATTTAAGTGCATGTGGCACAATAGGAAGACACCGAGTCCTTCCATTACGTTGAATTTTTCTATGCAAAATTCCAGACCTTAGAACATAAGTTTTAGCCAAACTATCCTCTAACCTACTGCTATTTAAATCATCTACTATCCTGGTCATTTCACTATCTTGCTGTTGTTCAGCAGCTAACCAGTTTGAAGAAAGCTCTACAATATTTACACACTTGTGGTTGAATTTGGTATAGGGGTGAGTTATTTCTCGTATGGCTGGTTGTAAAGGGTTGCGTGACAGAAAGTCAGCATGTGACATGCGTTTCCCTGGTCTATACTCAATATCAAAGTCAAAACATTGCAAGTAAGACCACCATCTATGTACTCGAGCTCTTTATGTATGTGAGGGTGAATTAGTTACGAAATAAATACTTAGAAAAAAAACGAAAAGAACTAAATATTTAGTTTACTTATAATATAAAGTTTAGGACTATCATAATAACGAAATATTGAAAACAGAAAGTAATAATAATTGTACCTATATAATATGCTTAAATAATTTACATAATATACTAATGCATTTAAAATCGCGTTTCGCTCTTATCTTGGACCAAATATGCATATCGCCTGAGGCCGTATCACACCTCCGCCTCGGCTTGATAAGCATCGACATTATCCAATACCCAAGCCTTGATATAAATATGCATCTAATAAGCTATAATTTGTTCCTCTTTTGATTGTTTCTAATATGGACCTCATTATTGGGTTATATAATAACGCACAAATTATATACTGGTGTTTCGAAAATGTATTGTAAAATTTAGTTTGTCTGTCCGTTTTTTTTATAATTCAGTGGAATTTTGAATATTATGTTATGGATATAAAACGAGAATTTCTGGAGACCAGCCCTGAGAATACCAAGGTGACCTACATACTAATTCCTGGTAAAAACTTCAAGCCTATTGAATAATGAGTAAAATATTAAAAAAAAACATTTTTAGGCTGTATAAGTTAAGCCCTTGCAATAGTAAAACGATGATAAATTAAAAACAAAATGTATTCCTGAGCCCTTACATAATACGCGATGTAGGACATATAAATAAAGTTGTTTTGAAAGTCGCTAAACGTTCCGCCATAAAACAAATCATTACGTTGTAAAAATGTTTATTTTACAACAATACCGCCGCTTACATATACGGAGTGGCCGGAATTTTAATTTTTATCGCAGATCGCACAGAATAAAAACTAACAATGAAATGTGTTGTGATGATTTATTAATGTGTTATAAAGTTATTTCACACGGATATATGTATGTACAAATGTTTAGCTCCCGCTAAATGCGATGTAGGCTTTAAATGACTCGGTTGTTTTGAGTAGAGAAAGCCTGATTTCTTTTAATTTCAATTTAGATATTTTCTATAATTACATATTACATATCTATGCGAGTTTGACTCTCTGGCATTTTCCTTAACCTATCATGCGCGTATTTATATGTGCGCTTTGAATTTAAAGCTTTTAGTACGTAGCGGTCACCATCCAGAACTTCTATAACCTTAAAAGGACCTTTAAATTTTGGGTCCAGTTTGGTTTGATTTCTCTCTTCATTTTCTATCAAAACAAAATCGCCCACAGAAAATTTGTTTACTTTTGCCTTTGTACTATCAAACCTACGTTTATCATACTCTGCCATATCTCTTATGTTACTTGCTGCCCTTTCTCTCATTTCATCTAAATTAATGTAAGCCTCGTTATCCTCAACATCGTTAGCCATCAACGATAAAGGCCTAGCAACCTTACCTATCATAAGCTCTAACGGCGAACACTTAGTTACTCTATTAGTAGTACAGTTAAGAGCCAATTGAACATCGCCTAATGCGTCTTGCCACGACTTCTCTGATCCAACTTCTACAGCTGTTAGCATTGATTTTAATACACTCATAACACGTTCAACCTGTCCATTTGCACGCGAAGAGCCAGTTGCAATTAAATGCAGGTTTATATTTTTACATTCACAAAACTCTCGGAATTCTTTACTTGCGAAACATCTACCTTGGTCTGCAATAATTCGCGTGGGTGATCCAAAAAGAGCTACACTATTACATACTGCCTGTATGCTACTTTTTGAGTCTATGTGAGTAGTATGGAAAAGTAAAACGAATTTAGTGAATGCGTCAATTAAAACAAAAGCGTATTCTTTTACATCGTTTTTACCACTAAGTTTACCAGTTACGTCAATATGCACAGTATGCCATGGGGCTGTAACCTTGGGTATTGGATGGAGTTCAGCCTGAATTTTGCCAGAACGAGATTTAGCTATTTTACAAGTTACGCAATTATCTACAAACTTTTTTACATACCGCGACATACCTTCGAACCAATAATAATCGTACACCTTTTCAAGTGTCTTCTCCCATCCGAGGTGAACAAGTGAATCGTGTATATTGTTTATAACTGACCATTTAAGTGCATGTGGCACAATAGGAAGACACCGAGTCCTTCCATTACGTTGAATTTTTCTATGCAAAATTCCAGACCTTAGAACATAAGTTTTAGCCAAACTATCCTCTAACCTACTGCTATTTAAATCATCTACTATCCTGGTAATTTCACTATCTTGCTGTTGTTCAGCAGCTAACCAGTTTGAAGAAAGCTCTACAATATTTACACACTTGTGGTTGAATTTGGTATAGGGGTGAGTTATTTCTCGTATGGCTGGTTGTAAAGGGTTGCGTGACAGAAAGTCAGCATGTGACATGCGTTTCCCTGGTCTATACTCAATATCAAAGTCAAAACATTGCAAGTAAGACCACCATCTATGTACTCGAGGTGTCAAATCTTTTTTTGATTTTGAAGCTTTCAGGGAATTGCAATCTGTCACTACTAAAAATTTTCGGCCATGCAAGTATTGTCTAAAATGTTTGATAGCATTTACAACTGCCAATGTTTCCAATTCATATGAATGATAGCGTGATTCAGCAGGGGATGTTCGTTTGCTAAAATATGCTATCACATGTCGTCTTTTATCATATATCTGAAATAATATAGCACCGTATCCTTCTGAGCTTGCATCAGTGTGCAATTCTGTAGGCAGCTCGGGGTCAAAAATTTTTAATATGGGGTCATTTGTCAGTATTAGAATTACTTTTTGTCTAATTTCTTCATGTTTTACCTCCCAAGTAAAATTACCTTTAAGGGACGTTAATTTGTAAAGTGGAGCCATCAAAGAGGCAAAATGAGGAATAAATTGTCGAAAATAAGAGGCTAGGCCTATGAACTGCCTAAGCTGAGTTACAGATTCTGGAGGTGGTAGCGCCGTAAGAGATTCTATCTTACGCTTATTTGGTCTTACGTTGCCATTTTCTACTTCGTAACCTAAAAACTCGATTTTGGATTTTAGAAATGAACATTTCTTAGAATTTAAAGAAAAGCCACATTTTGTGAGTACATCTAGCACTATGTTCAGCCTATCTAACCCTTGTTCTAAGGATTCAGCCAAAATCATGACGTCATCAACGTATACAATGACATATTCGCGAACTAGCTTTCCCAGCGCATTTACGATAGCCCTCTGAAATACAGTGATAGCATTTCGCAAACCAAAGGGCATAGTAAGATATTCATACTGGCCATCTGGTGTTATGAAGGCCGTACGTTCAATCGAATCTTTATGACATGGAATCAAATGAAATCCACTTGCACAATCTAATTTAGAGAAATACTTGGCCCCGTGTAATCGTGATATTAGATCGGTTATTAGAGGGAGTGGATATCTATCAGGAATAGTATTTTCGTTAAGCTCTCTGTAATCAATACACATCCTATCAGAACCATCTTGTTTTTTCACTAATAGAGCTGGGCTAGCAAAAGGGGAGCAACTTGGCCTTATAATATTTGCACGTAAAAGTTGATCAACCTTATCACGCATAACATTTCGCTCTTCAACGGATAGCCTAAACGGGCGGCGTTGTACAGTTTTGTTTGGGTCTTTTAACCTAATTTCTAATTCACCCGTAGTGACGCGTGTAGTGGGCATGCCCGTTGTAAAATATTTAGAATAACGATTTAACACTTCTAAAAGCTTCGGTCTACATTCTGGGGGAATATCTGTGTCGATTTCATTGAAATTAGGTATAGAATTCTGAATGGTGCAGATATTAACAATTTTATTCTTTAATAATTTAACACTAGAACCAGTCATAACAACCGAAAAGCCTTGATACATTATTTCACGACCAATCATGATATTACTACGTAAATAAATGTCAGGTAACACGTGTAACAATAATTCTAATGGATAGTCATTAATTATAACCTCACATAATATCTGTTCGGTAGACTTTATACTACTTTGTCCAATACCAGTTAAGGAAACTACCTTTCTAATATGTTTCCCAGAGAATTTAGTTGCAAAACTTTCCTTAATCAATGAGCACTCAGCACCAGAGTCATAATTAAATATGTAGCACTCACCGCGGTGTTCAAGCTTCCCAGTTGGAGGATCTACTACACATAGATCAACTCGATGCTCAGATTGTCTGCTGGAGGCGGAACTGAATCCTTTAGCAGCTATACTTGAGGTACAACGGCTAGCAACATGTCCCATTGTGCCACACTTAAAACACCTGATGCTAGATGTTGTAGCTACATGTTGAGATCCAGACATCGTATCTGTCTTTATTGAAGATTTCAGCCTATAGTTTTTAACTTTTGTTCTGCATTCTGATTGCCGGTGACCTAATTTTCCACAGCCAAAACACTTCAACTTCAAAATTTTTGATCGCTTTCCATCCGGAGCTGATATTCCTTCTATAGGCGAGGCTTTTCGCTTTTGATACGAAAAAGCTTGTAATTCTTTTTGAAGTTGTTGTCGACAAGAGATTTCAGTTGTAAAAGCAAGTCGTTGCAGTCGAGAGTCATGCTGGGAAAGGTGCGCTAAAACGGTACCTATTGCGACCTGTTCCATATTGTAATTCTTCCATCGACTCATTAACGTGGTAATAAGTCGACTAGCACACCCCGCCAGCGACTCATTATCTTTTAATTTTTCGCTTTGTAAATTAATGAGGGTACCTGCACATGTATGCATAGAAATAAATCTTGTAGTAAATAAATCTTTAAATTCCAACCACGTTATTCCCGGATATGATATTTGAGATAACCATGCCGATGCGGTACCTTTTAGAGCTTTGCTTATGGTCATTATGAGCCGTCCTCCCTGCGGTGGATCATTTTCAAAGCAAAGATCTACTGTAGAGCACCACAACCTTGCATCACACTCTTCCTTATCAGGGTCAAACTCAGGCAAGGTGAACTGTGAGTTTGACATACTCGAAGATGGGCGTAGTGTAGAAATTAAAGTCATCATAGTTTCGTTTTGTTTTTCAATTAACTGACGCCATATCTCATCTACACCAGATGGTTTTTCAGTTCTCTCGAATCCCACTTCTGATAACGAGTCGCCGTTATTTTCTGTATCGCTCATAGCGTATCTTATGGCACTCACGTTAAATAAAACAACGCACGGTAATTTCACTTAAATGATTTATGGGAATAACAATTAACAACACTACAATCACCACTTCACAGTTGAAACTTTATATGTATCACAAACACACACTTAAATGTTCACAAAATATAACCACACGATACACAGCACAGTTCCCAGGCTTATTACTGATTCTCGAATGGAGACACAAATTGAACTACTCGAATTTACTTCAATCATGACCTTTTATAATTATTTCCCCACCCACCTAGGCTCTGTACACGCCAAAAATGACGTTTGTGTGTCGTTGAGTGTCCGTATTCATTTCCGAACGCGACATACACATATTACCTAGTATCCCTTAATTGAGAAATGATCAATTCCCCATACAAACTTTTCAGCGTAGTAAACTATTTTCATACTAAATTGCGTGTAAATCATGACAAATTCAGCAGATTGTTAGTTTGCCCATTACAAAAACATGTAATTTTTGTCTCTCTAATCTTAAGTTTGTGTTCATTCGCCATTCCTGTATTAGAGCTTCTATATAGCTTATCACAATCTGAACATTTTGTAGTACAATTTACTGAAAAACTATCACGCCTGTAGATTTGTGCTTTAACATAGTAATTTAACTTCATATTTAGATGTGTTATCAGTCAAAAAATATATTTTTGTAATCATTAAAAAATTTTTGTGTTCATTTGATAGAATGTTATTGTACTACTAACGCCATCTGTTAGAAAACCAAAGAGGTAATATCCTGTAACATTATTAGCCGTAAAAAAACTACGCGAGCCCTCACAAAGTTATAATAATTGCAATTAAATGAGAAAAGAGAGAAAAAATAAAATATTTTACTACTTAAATATCAAATATATTTGTTTTTTTTTTTTTCAATTGGTTAAAGCAAGCCATTTTATAAAAATATACATGTAGAGCTCTTTTCAAAACAGCCGCCTGTATTATATATTCACAATTTGATGCGACCGGAATTATAATTGACTTATCTCTCCGACAAAGCCATAAATCTCGGGGTGATGAGATCGTTTAAAAAATAAAACGTTAACTGCATTACAGGTAACGGCATGTTGAAAGAAATGGTATATTTTCCCCCAAACACAAAAACAGACTTTTCTTTTACTTTCTGAGTGACCTTATTATTTTAAATAATACTTTGTTTTATCTTTTGTTTTTTTAATCATTGCTTTTTAGTTTTTAATAAACAATGTCACAGACTGACTAAGGTTTTTTACATCTCAATAGTAAAAGTAGTATTACGAATCTGCTCTGCAGTAGGTAAATTCCAAAAAAAATTATTACTATAACTATACTAAAAATAATTAAAAATTGACTACCTAATAATATGTGGTGTTTTTATAAGAAGTTATTTGATTTGCTACATTTTATGGCGATCTTTACAGATTTTAAATATTAATTGCTTGAAAGTTTTTTGATATCATTAATATCCTTCGTTGCCAAAAAAAGCTGTAGAGTATTTAACGAATGTGACTTTTTTCACATCATTCAAGCCTTTATGACCTTGAGATGGTTACCTGTTTAAGTAGAAATTCTTTAAAACCCACATCCGACTTTAAAAAATTGTAATAATCTATACAGCCGCTCAAACGAACATCGTTCATTTTTATTTGTAGACATAAATTTCCGATATGTACGAGCACATTACAATACGAGACCACTTATTTTATTTCCATTTGGCATATGTTACATATTATAATTTATATATTTCTATATTTTCCGTAAATTATTGGCAGGCGGAAAATGAATGCAATTTAAGTTGCGTTTGTATTTAAAACGCCAATACAATGTTGAAGTTTAATTTGCTTTCTGAAACTCGTAATGAATTGCTCATTGTGCATTGAAAGGTCCCCGTTCCTCGATACAATGCACTAAGTGTAGGATAACCATAGCTTAGATGCGTACTTGTTTAACCGCTTTCAAACGAACGTTTAAGAATCTGCCTTTGCCCTTTACCTTATTAAAAGAATATTATAATAAATGGTAATAATACGTATAGACACCCATGACTGAGTACAAACATTAATCAACAAATGAATGCCCCCAGCGGAACTCGAATCCTCGACCGCTAGTACAGCAAGGAGGGACACTATAAACTGAGCCAACGTGTCGTTAAAATTATCATATCGTTCCTTTATTTTCGCAGAAATTTAAGTTTAATCAAAATAAGTTCAGTGTATATAAGTATACTAAATATTATGGTTACACTAGTATTAAATAACTACTATAATGTATAATAATGTATTTTTAAAAAATACTAATGTGAGGTTTTAAAGACCTATTCTTTTGCGGCAGAGAATGTATTGCCCTGGATACTCGTATAAGCGTTTTAAGCATGTTTTGTTAAAAATTAGAAAAAAACATACATATGCGGGTAACAAAATGTTAATTTGAATCGAAAAGTGAGCTTATTTTGTACCCTCGTTTTAAATGTAGTAGAAATAAGGAGTGAAACCGCGTGCTAAAGCTACGTGAACTGACATTTTATCAATCAGTGTCCAGAAGCAAATCGCTCTGTCAATTGCAGTAGCGTCCTTATTAGTTTACAAGCTTTTATTAACAAATGATGTCACATTCACAAGCAAGCCATTCAATAAAATGACTATTTGTTCAGGTTAAAATACGATCGACTTAAAATGTTGAATTTTCTTACTAAGATTGATTGTTTGTTTGATTTGTAGGATCCGAGGATACCAATAGAATAATATAAATAAATAAATATGATGGGACATTATTACAACAGCGCCGTCTTGCTCCGTGGTAAGCTACGAGGCTTATGTTACGGATATCTAGACATATATAACTTTTAAATACATATATATTTTTTAAATATAAACATCCATGACTGGAGTAGAAACATTCGCGTCGTGCTCAACAAATGAATGCCCCCAGCGGGATTTGAACCCGCGACCGCTGGCGCAGAAAATAGGGTCTCTACCGACTGAGCCAAACGTGTCGACAAATATTATGTACACTAACTTTTTCATTCTCAGTTTCCTCTTCTTAAAACCTTATTTCTGGGTATGGATCTTCCTCAATAATGGGGGGATCAGGCCACAGTCAAGCACGCTGGCCAAGGTTTAGACCAAGTCCGCCAATCCGCACTTGGCCAATATGTTTGACTTTGACCTGATCCCCTCGTATTGAAGAAAGGCCTGTGTCCAGCAATGTAATGACAAAAGGGCCGAATACAAGTTTTGAACTGGCAAAATAAATAGTAGGTTCTACAGATTTTTTAAGTATTGGCATTCCATTTTTAGTATTTGTAACGAATGCATTAGGTGCGGCTTTAACAATAAACATTTCTTTTAACATTCAAATTTAGCCACATACTAGGCCAAATATTTGTGAAATACTTAAACGTATTTTTGTCACGACTTATGTCCACATCTCTGTTCTGAAATCTGAAGTAAAGCGGGATATTTGTCATATTTTTCACTTACCTTTATTCGCTTCGCTGGACGTAAGTTAAAATAAATTAAACGGTTTTTATAATTCTTATATAATAAAAGTAGCCTAAGTTACTCCTAATAACATTGGCTATCAACGAGTGACGGTCCCGGTTTTTTTATGTAAGTACTGTATATATACTTTCATATGTATTTAGTGAAAAGCTTTTAATTTGAAATTAAAAACAGACACTTCAATTTTGTTATCATCATCATCATCATCATCAGCCCTTTTTAACGTCCCACTGCTGGGCACGGGCCTCCCTCAGTACGAGGGGGATCAGGCCATAGTCCACCGCGCTGGCCCAGTGCGTGTTGGCGGACGGATGGAGTTTTGTTATATGTATAGATAAATATTAAATACCCTATTTGCTGTGCCCGCGGTTGCTTTTTCTAAACCCGCTAGGGTAGGTAGGGTATTTGTGATATGCACGAATGTTTGTATCTCCAATATAGGTGTTTAGATATATGATATGTAAATTTTTAAACTATATATGGTTGATCATATATGTAAGGAGTAGTTATGCAAATGATCCAACCATAAAAACTATTAAGAGAATGCGAGTTTTAGTAAAATTGGTATATTAAAACAACAAGACCGTAGTTTTTTTCAAATTTCTCTTAAATATTGGGTATCGTTATCTACTTCCGAAAAGAAGTCGATATGTAGGTGCCATTTATGACTAACTTAAAAAAACCGGTTTTTGTGGGATGGACCCATTTTGCATATCTTCGTCCATATATGGAATCCATTACACAAGGCGGTACCTTAACATGGAACTAGATGTTTCTGTGTTAATGTCCCAAAACAAAGAAAGTGAACATGTTAAATGTACCGTTTTACATCATAATCCTATCAGTCACCATAAAAGGTTAAAGATTTATGTGAATAGAATATTTCTACAATAAAAATGCGTTATAATGTCATTAAGAGGACATTGACGTCTCTGTTGCAAAACAGCCATATCTTCAGAATCCCGGTATGGCACAAAAACGTTCCAAGGATTTGATATCCTTACAGATAAAAAAGTTGATGTGTATATTCGTTAGCCCAAAAAACAGCTTTTAACTAAATACATATTACCAATGTAATTATTATGTATTTATTATACTAACGGAAAAACACAATAATGAACATTTTTGTCGGCCTGTTTGTCTATTTGTCCCCGCTAATCTCTGAAACGGCTGGACAGATTTTGATTGGAGTTGCACTTGTAGTTAGCTGATGTTATAAGTTACTTCTTTAACCATCAGCTATTTTTATTTTCGAAAAAAGTTTCGGTGACGTTTTAAAATAATGAATATTATATATTTTTTTATAATATAACTGGGGATTCTTTATTTACAATAAAGGAAAGTACAAGTACACATTACTATATACACAAAGCAAATTTACACTTAAATATAACGATGAATCGCTAGTTAAACTATAAAATTACTTTTTCTTGTCTAACTCATACTTATACAAATACATACCTGTAGTCTATAGGTACTATTATTTATTTACTATAATTACCAAACTTTGGGTTTAAATTCCAACGAATCTTCGGTTTTTGACCTAAAACACTGTCAATCTTAAAGTAAGTGTGTACGACAAAAGCTTAAAAAATACTAAAACAAATAGAGCAAGTGTGATCGTGTGCGATCTAGTTCGATCCCAAATGAATAAATAAGTAGTTTCTTTAAAATATTTCAAGAATAATTCAATTCAAACAATGCCTTAATTTAGATATCGTTATCCCCACAATGAACGATGGTCGTATCTATCCATCAATAACGGCTTATCTTAATATATTCGGTAATTTCCATACGACTTATTGGGCTGTTCTTAATTTTATTGAGAGCACGCCACCATTTAAAATATATTATTGTTTTCGATAAGGATATGTTTAAATGATGCAACCGGTTCTAAGTATATTATTGGTAAGGTAGAATTATGAAGAGGAGTACAGGTTCGATTCTCTTTTATGGACTTTTATATATAATATAATTTTATATATTATATTAAATTGTCGTGACACGATGTCTGTCCGCGATAAATTGAAAGGCTACTTATCCGAATTTAACTATTATATTTAAAACTGATTGTTTTCTCGATCTATCTCTACTCGATTTTATGCCACATTTTTCAAGACAGAATCGTTTTTATCCTGGTACTTTGTTTTAATGGAAAACTTAATAAGAACTTGAAAGCTCAAGCTAAAGAAAAAAAGCTTTATAAATATGCTATAGTGACGCGTGGCCGGGTCTGCAAGAATTCTATTAACTGTTTACATAAAAAGTGAATATTTATAGTTTAATATTAGGCCTAGTTTTCTCATCTGTCTGTTTGATTCTGATTAAGAACTTATAAATTTTTATTAAAAAGTCCATGCATGCGAACATAGAATCTCCTTTTTTGGAACTCGGTTAAAGAGAGTTGAGTGTTAAAAAAGATTTTAAGTATTGTTACTTAAATAAAATTAGTTTTTTACCCAAACAAAAGAAACATAATAAAAAAATGCTCTAGTTGTAAGCAAAGTTATACCACTTCTCGAAGTCTTGCAAGTACGACATAACTTGTTCAAGAAGGGAATAATCGATACGCTTGCATTATATAGTGCATTCGACTAACGTTTAGGGTCACTTTGTTATGTAACTCAATGAACATGTACATTAAATGTCAGTCAAATTATGTGTAAAACCTTTTTATTATTAGAATTATAGCGCTTATTGTAAGACTAGCGCCTCACTCTCTTCGTTCGGGTTCGTTCCTACGAGTAGATACTTTTTAACTGTCAGTATACATTTTTCGCAAATGAAATATATTCCCGTTGTAAAAAGTATTCTATATATTGACCCGGTTAAACGGCTACCATCATAACGAATTTTAACAAAATCTGCTCGTGATGTGTTTACAAACGAACAAATAGACAAATGTTATAAAAACTATAGTTTCTGCCACTTTATCGATAATAAAATGACTATTATACATTGTTTTTAGAAAATCTTATTGAAAGTGTCATTTTTATTGATGCAGATGCCGGATTCATAGCTTTTAGAATTTTTGTTTAGTTACCACCAGACAATTTTTGAGGTATGCTCATTGCTGGTATATTAATAATATACTTTTTACTGCGGATAAATCTACTTTCTGAAAATGTATGTTAACCATTAAAATGTACGTAGGGATGAACCCGAGCGGAACCAGGGTGAGTCGCTAGTGTAGGATACAAAGTAACACTGTCGAAAGCCATAGGATTACTTATATGGCTTGTAAAAACAGGATGTCCTAACAGATTTGAAGATGACCGATTTTACCGGATGAGCATATGTGAATATCAGAGCAACATGCCTTCATATGACATAAAAAAATGAGACGCGATTTTTTTTTATTGAGCTCCATTAGTTTTTGCCACAGACAATTCAACCTATAGACGACGCTTTACAGGGGATATGCTTTCGTCAAGGTTTGGCAGTGACACTGCATAACAGCCGGCCCCGCCCCTTTTCGTTCCTCAGTCCGCCGCCGACAGTGACAGCGATAACATTGTACGAGTTACAGTTATAATGCCGTATTGTTCAGTATATCGGTGTAGAAAGTGTTATACAATGTTTAGTCTCACCAAAAATGGTATTACATTTCACAGGTAAGTCAAAAAAATCATTAATTACCCAAAAATAAAATATAAAAACAGTTTGCGTCTTCTTGACACTTATGTCATTTTAGTTTTTTGACATCCCTTTCTTTCGTAGATAAATTAACATAATATTATCTCGTTCTGTCATTAGCACGTGTCAACTAGTGATGAGACACATTGTAAACATAAAAATTACGTTTATCGACAAACATATATTAATATTTAATATGAAGAAGATGTGAAGTTACCATTCGCATGAATGATTTTAAAAAAACTAAACCAAGATGCCGTCCTATGATTTTTTTTTCAAAAACATTAAATTCTTTCGAACAATTATTTTCCGACTTACTGCAGTATCAGATTGATTATGAAAACGTAAATCATTTATTTAATTTAATAAAATGCGTGATTAATAAATATATTGATATCCGATTGGCTTATTTAGCAAAAAAAATCAGAATCAAAATCAATAAGAAGACTTTATACAAAATTATTACATTTTGAGGGTCAATAGTCGACATTGAAGTGAAAACTTCTATAAGCAAGTTTGGATGGAGAGTAAATTCATGTAAGTCGTCATCGACATGGCCACTAACACTCAAGAGTGCCGATAGATGTCAAAACCAGGTAAATGTAAAAAGTTTTAATTTACAAATTTTAATTTAAGATATAACAATTCATGTGATTATCCAAAAATAACAACTGTTTGTGTATAGTTTTAAGTTTTCACTTCTGTTGGCAGTCCTCATGACTGCTTTTAGTTTTTTTTACTTTAGTGAGATGTTTACTATTCTTACTATATAGTCCAGTCATTTTAGGATTTATCTGCGGAAAAATTTCTAGTGAGCTGAATTTTTGTACACACCTTTATTACGGCGTTGTAATGAAGATGTGAAAAATCGACATTAATATCGTGCCGGCTAAAAAGTTATCAAGGTCAAAAGGTCGCGAAAATCAGTTTTTTGCAAATATCTCGTTCTCTCTCAAATTTGTATAACAATTAACATGTCTTTTTATTATACAATAATCGATTCGACTCAGTTATCGATATCGATAAATGAGTCTCGTCCATCACTAGTGAATTGTCACTAACATTGTTAAGTTTGACATGAGTTTGAACGAACCAATGAAAAATAGACAACCTCCCCTGCACCCCGCCACGTTTTGGTGATTTTGTTTTCGTACTAAAATTATTGAAAGCGGAGTCTATTAGGTTGAATTGTCTGTGGCAGAGAATGATTCGCCAATATCTCGTAGAATGGAGAAGTTTAGAGAGGCCTTGTCCGTCATTCTTGTAAATTAAAGTATTGCTCAAGACGATTTCAAGAGTTCTCTTAACTTTGCTTCTTAGCTAGGTACACATTATTATAAAACAAAGTCCTCTGCCGCGTCTATCTGTTCGCGATAAACTCAAAATTACTGCTTCGATTTTCATTCTGTTTTCACCAATGGATAGAGTGGTGGAGAGAGTACATAGTTTGTTAATTTTTGTATACATTTACTAGCGGAACCCGCGGCTTCGATCGCACTAAATCTAAAATCTAATCTCGCTACTTAAAATAATAAATATGACAGGACATTACTACACACATCGCCATCTAGTTCCATGGTAAGTTACGAAGCTTGTGTTATGGATATTAGATAGTTGATACACTACAAGCGGGACTCGAACCCACGACCGCTTACGCAGCAAGTAGGGTCAACTAGAAACTGAGCCAAACGTATATCAATAAATAGAATTAAAATACAGACAAAATCGCCCAGTATTTTATAAAGATTAATAAAAGCTTACGTGTGATTGGATTAGACTACATTTCCGTTTTACACAAGTGACATGAATGAAGCCCTACAAGCAATGCACGTAATATCAGGTAGTATTACCCGGTCGATAAATGATTCACAATCGTATTGAAATTGTAATAAAATTATAAGTTCGCTACTTCCAGTGATACTGAGCTTAACGAATGGTCAATAAAGCTTTATATTTTATTAGTAGGTCTAGGTTCAAGTGACTGTGGGTGCGTTTAGTATGGGGCTTAGTTTTACGAGTAAGTATGAAAGTGGATAAATGCGAGCACTTAAATATAATGAATTACTAGGTTTATTTAAATATTTTTTAATAATGTTATATATTGAAAATATAATGTCTGATTCGGCCCAAGATAAAAATGTGCTCTATGGGCATCGAATCGCGACCCAAATTGAAATATTATCTAACATAAGCGAAAAGCATCGAACCACATGTTTCGTAAACCTATTGTTCAAGTCTTAAAATTATACAACATAATTAAAACTGATTTAGTATTATGGCATGAGAAAAAAGTTGAAAATAACAAAAAAAATAATTGTACTTCATTTTTCCCTTGATTTTGTGCACGACTGTACTTTTTACTTTATCTTAAATATCCCCATATAAAAATGTTTTCGTATATTGTAATCTTTATAAAGTACATAATAGTGTTAAAATAACAGGTTTCTACTCTCGGAATAGTTAACCTCGTGATTTTACATCCAATTAAGACGTAATTGCTTTAAAGCTTACGAAGTTGGAGTAATTTCATTATTAGTTTAGCTCGTTTCGACGAGGGTTAAAGTATCGGTTAGATTGAGGGAACATATATTAATGATGACATATGAAAATTAAAGTTCTATGTAGGAACATGTCTTAGAAATATTACGTTTAGAGTAATTTAATCGGATATGGGTCATATTTGTCCTATTAAGTACTGACTTATTATAGCTTTCCTCCATTTTGTGTAAATTGACATTATGAGTAGTAGCTAAATGATGAAAAATATTTTTATAGTTTAGAAAATGATTGGTCTAAAATGCATTTTTTTAATTATATGTTGGTCATTATTTCTAATAGAAAAAATAAAATAGGTATCAATAATTTTAATAATTTTATTTTAATTTTTTTAATTTTGTTTAATTTTGTTAAATCTATTTTAAAAAATACATGAAAATCCCTTAGCATTCTAGCAATTTAGTTGTGATAAGTCAATTTATATAGATAATGGTAGAGAAAGTTCTGCTTATCGCATTAAGAGTACAAACATTCGTGCTCAACAAATTAATGCCCCCAGCGGGACTCGAACCCGCGACCGCTGGCGTAGCGTTTAGCGTCACTACAAAGTGAACCAAACTATATATCTCTCTCAAAGCTGTACTGAGTGAAAGAGAGAGAGAAAGAGAGAGAGAGAGAGAGAGAGAAACTTGTCTGTGTATTATTCAAAGCATATATTGTACGAAGCGAAGTAAAACAATAGTTTTTACGCTTTTAGCCTTTTTCGTATCAGAGAATTTAATAAATGACTGCAACGAAGTCCAATCCAGTTGTTCCGAATAAAATTTGATCTCACGTGCAATGTTTGTTGAACGCACGTGGCTGCGTTTCATTTGGAAGTATACTTGCCGTCACAATACATTTGATAAAGTTATAGTTTTACTACTACATACTACTAGAAAATATTTTTAGTATAAAATAAATGGGAATTTAGAATATGTTATAAAACTACTTGTAGCATTTTAGTAATTATCGTAATAGCGAGTTGAATATATAGGTACCTACATATAATATAATATGTAGTCTTCAGCCCTTCTTTTAACGTCCCACTGCTGGGGGTGTGCCTCTCAGACATGCACGTTTCCTCACGATGTTTTCCTTCCCCGTAAAACAGGTGGTAATCATGATAGAAATGATTCGCAAATGAAAATATCAGAGGTGCGAGACACGGATTTGAACCCGCATCATTCGGTTATCCAAGCGAGCGCGTTACCGCTGGACTACCACTGCCCCCATATAATATGTAATTATTAGACATTATATTAGTAGTATCATCATTATTTTTTTTATTTTATAATGTTAGCCTGAAAAAGAACGCTCACTAAACTTGATATTTTATCTTTTATCTTGCTATTTAAATTACATTATTTATTATATTAAAGTTAACGAACACTTTTGTTTTGAACTGTACATGGCGAATGGCCCGCGGCGTCCGCTGATCTACTCGTTTCATAACATGCACCCATCTCAAATCTATCGATATCGACCCTTTAATATTAAAAACAAAGCAAAATAGCCTCTAACTTTACAACTGTAGAGTTCATCTTACATTAAAACAAATGATGGTGGAAATTTTGGAAAACGTAAATTGAATTTTATAACTACACAACAGAACTTAAATTAGATGAACCGTAATGATTTATTAAAGAAATATTCATAATACGCAAATGTAATTGTTATACAGTTGTGTTTAGGGTTATTTTCGATTATTAGCTCGATATTCTGAGGGGGTGGACCCGATTAATTGGGCACAAAGTAGGTACGTGTGTCCGTCTGTTTGTACAGATTTGCATAGTTATTAGTGCGACTGGTTTATTGCTATTTGTTAGGGGACTTTATTAAGATTATCGATTTTTAAATCCGGCCTTTGTTTACAGTTTAATAAAATTAAAGTATGGAAAGGGGAATGATCTGTGATTTATTAAAATACTATGGCTTATATATTTCTTTTAGTACCTTCAATGGTTGAAAAGTGTAGTTAATAATACTTATCTTTAAATATTATATTAATAAATAACACTTTTACTTGTTACTGTTACTGTGTTTTACTTTGTTGTTGTCATCGCATATAAAGAATAACCCAACTTTATTATGTTTTTACAAGAAAAGATGCTAATTTTAAGTATTATTATAATAATTTTATAATAATGTTCAATCAATATGGAGTATAACTAAATTTTTATACACACAAATATTAACACCCATGACTGGAATACAAACATTCTTGCGCATTATATAAAGGCCCCCAGAAGGTTTCGAAGCTGAGCGAAGCGCGTCGTGACAACATTATGTGAAGGTATATTATGAGAATGTTTAAATTATTATTTTATTATCATCCTTATTTTACGCTATTTTTTTCCATACACAAAAGAGGTCTACTTTTTGTCATGGTAATGTGATCTTCGTGGGATATATACATACTTGTATGTCAGTGAAATCACTGAAACGCCATTTAAGGCGCCATTGGTCTGTAAAATGCCCTTGGTACTCTAAATGTTTTACAGATGATTGAAGTAGAGTGGACTTCTTCAATACGGTGATCTGATCGTAGTCCAACACACTGGTCAAATGGTTACGAACTTTACATGTCATTCGTAATCTTCCTTGCTCGCCACACAATCTTTCCCGTAATGATTCGTACATGAAAATATCATAGGCGTGAGACCCGGTCTGTAAAGGCATCGGTTTCCCAGGCAAGCACGTTATCACTGGGCTACTGCTCATATTCATTACTTACGTTGCCAGTAAAGAATAATTATTGATGACGAAATTTAAATATTTTCAAGATGACTCAAGTAACATTCAAAGAGTTTTAGCTACTATGCATATTACAAACCAGATTTTCATTTAAGACATGATTTCCATATACGGAGATAAAAAGACTTGGCGTTGTTCACTAGAGCGGTCAGAGCGCACGGTGTCAAGTGTCCGAGCCACACGCATTGTAAGTCACCATAGAAGCGTTTAAAAGTGGCATATTCTTGAAAATCTATATAGAGAAATGAAATTGAAGTATCTGCTTGTAACATTAACATAACTTTTTTACTATATGCATGTTTATATGTAATGTAAATATGGTACTTTTAAGGAAAAAAAAACTATTTTTAACACTTTCGTCTGTGCGTCTGTCTGTTTCGGCTTATCTGGAATGGCTGAAGAGATTTTGACGGGGCTTTCACTGGCAGAAGCTAAAATTACCCCTTATAACATCAGCATATTATAAGGGGTAATTTAGCCAGTTAGGAGCATTGTTGGGGCAGTAACACACATCGCTGTCGAGTTCCATGTAAAGCTACGAGGCTTGTATTAAGGATACCAGATATTTGAAATACTACACATACATATACACCTTAGAAAATGCATATTGGATACTGATTAAACACATTCACATCACATCTCTAGCTAAGCCAAACGAGTTGTCAAATACAAGTATGCTTATAGGCAGAGTATTGAAATTTGAAAGTAAGTAAGTCCATACCACTTCTTCTCATTCATGTATATGCTCTATGCGCGGGGATAAAAAGACAAACCTAGTAAGTTTGAGAATACCTCGCCGGACTCAAGTTACAAGTAACAAGTCGATTTATGTTACTGTGCCGGACTCTTTATGCGGCGATTCTTTTGTTGGGGCTTGAATGTATTGCGAAACACTTATTCGTTATGTGGTTTTTAGTGAGATGGGTCATTTTCATCAGAGAAAACGAAGTCTCCCTAGCATTTTAAATGCAAAATTTTGAATAAACTGCGTTTGTGTAATGCTGAAATGGTTTGATTAATATTGATGAAGTTTAGTACATAGATGACTTGAAGACTGAAGTAACACTTAACACCTATAATAAAAAAATGCTTCTGGATAGCTGGTCATTTACCAAAATATAAGGCATTAATGAGGCTTGAAACTTTCCAAATTTTTATGATCTTTTTTATAATTACTTACAAATATCAATTGCAATTTGAATATCTTGGCCTTACCTTACCTTAGATATTTAATTCGATGCTCGTAATCTTTTAAAACTACTTATAAAGTGCATTTTTCTATATTTTAAAAGATAATAAAACAAAACTAATTACAATTAAAAACCTACAACAAATAAAAGTAGTTTACAAAATTACATAGCATAGTGAAACGATGCCATGTCGTCATTATATTAAATACCATACCCTCCAACAAAGAGCGATTACTTGAAGTCAAGCCCAATATGCCTGACCCAATTTTGTAATACTTCTGTAACGAGATGAGGTAAACGTGATGCTTAGGGCGATGACTTAAAGAGAAGATAATCATTTTATAATTTATGGTTTTCTTTAAAATTCTTGATAAAATATTATAAATACAAGTATTGAAGCTTTTTGTTTGCTCATATAAAAAAAACAAAATGAGTGCATATTTAGTATTGTCTATGTTGGAAGCAGCGATTTTCAAAGTTTTACTAATTTGCATAAACATGAAAAGACGGATTTCAGAATGCTAAATACTCGTATGTGTAATCTTCTTCATTAATATATAAAAATATCGTGTCACAGTGTTTGTTATCGAACTCCTCCTAAACGGGTTGACCGATTATTATGTTTTTTTTTTGTGTATATTTGGTAGGTCTGAGAATAGGTCGTAGGCTAATTTTTATTCCCCTACGTGATAAGGGTGGCCGTCTCTAGATATTTTATTTTTAATTTTTAGACGAAACCTTTATTTTTGATTTTTTTATGATTAGTCTTTTAACCCTAAATTTTCATCCTTCGTTCACGGGGGAAGCCGCGGGAATTGCTAGTAAATATATAATAGAAAAGATATTGGTTTTTGAAATCTGGTATAATGTAAGCAACTCGTCCTAGACTTTTTTCGTAGGTACTCGTCCGCTTTAACGGTTATATTAATCAGAGATGAGATATTTCCTTGCAGGGAAACGTATCCTTGATGTTGATCCGGATACTTAAATTTGACGAAACTTGAAAAAATCCGTAAAAATCATATTAAAATGCACTACTTCAATACGTTGAACTGTCCAATTATCAGCTAGCAAGTAAAATAAGGATATATGTTCATTAAATACCTCTCATGTATATTCACCTTTACAAAATAATCTAATCTTTAATATAAATTTTGAAAAGGTTACTTGTTTACTTTGCTCCATCCTTTGACCCGACTCAAAGTTTACGATATCGAAATTCTAATTAAGCAATATTGGTTACATTTTGCATTTGTAATTAACCGTTTTGACTTTTCCAGAACATGAGGTATATCATGTAGGGTTATATTAAAAAGGAACGGTATATTATATGGATGTTGATACGTTTGATGAGTTCGGGAACGGAAATTACATCACGTCTTTTGCTCTATTGATGTTTCATGCTTTTGTAATAATGACAGTGATTTATAGCGAATTAATAATAATTAGTTAGTAAGTACTTACACAGCTCTGAATAAATTTATTTCATTCACACTTTCCTTACTACGTGACAATATTTAAGAAGCGGCTTTATTTAATGAACGGTTTTTCTTATTAAAGATTACCGTTGAAAAACCGCTCATTTAAGGAATATTTTAAAATTAAAAGTATCCAAAATATTATTCCAGATTATAGTCTATCTATGTTCTAGCTTTATCCAAACCTATCAAGCTATCTCAGGCTGAAAGAGTTACTGATTACAAATTTAACACATTATATTTATAACATTAGTGTAGTAATTATAAATGGGAGAGGGAGAAGATAGAAATCGAGGGCTATTACTGTACAATATCATTAATTATAAAGACATTATTTTAAAATATCTAATTTTCGAACGAGATATTTGGTAAAAGATACCGTTATTGAGAGCTTAAGTCAGCTATAACGTTCAATAAGTTAATTAGGCAGGAATTTCAGAGGCGCCTGGGGAAATGATCAAAATGTCATTTAATTGAAACTGTAATTTATTTCATTAATTTATGACATTTGAGTGTTCATTATACCGTCGTTTAACGACCGTCATAAATGCTTATGATACGTCATTATTAACTTGCTCAATTAACTGAGTGTTATTTTATAATAAATCTAGATAGCACATTTGGTTTCTAATTGACCTCATTTTATGATTGGGAATAAAGACAACAGGTTTTTATTACTTGTATTGGAGAAGCTGATCCATGTCTTTTAAGGATATGGAATTCTTTTGAATAATTCGTACTGACAATGACAATGGAAATGTGACTCAGATTGTAACTTCTCACTTTCAATCCATCTGATTTCTTAGTGAATTGTATGACTCATATAAACTGGCTGCTTCGGTCTGGCGACTATCATGTACTCAGTAGGTACTGTTCGTACGCGGTAGCCACGTCATATTAATTTAGATTGTTCTTTAGTTTCCTGTCAAAAAAGTCAATATCTGCAAAAAATCGAGATTTGGTAGTGTTTCTTCCCCTTCCCTCAAAGCGAACGTAAAGCTGTAAGCCAAAAGCCTTGCATTGCCAATAGGATGTCCGAATATTCAAAATCAAATCAAAGAATCCTTTCATTGTCATAAAAAAAAATATTTGTGAAACAAATGTAACATACAAAACTGTGGGCCGTAAATGTTTCGGAGTTCAAAATAAGGCAAAGGCACCTCAGCCAAATAGGATCTACCACAGCTTACTCTGCGAGCTACAGCGTGTTCAGGAGCATGAAAAGAAATAAAATAGAACCACAGACTACATCTGATTTGAAATTGTGGTAACACATATTAACAGTTATTTTATCGTGTCGGTGAACTGGTGGAAATACGAGGACATTTACGAGTCCTCTAATTACGAGCTGTGGCAATTGTAAGTGTTGATTTACCGTGTTACAGGACAGTATCCTTTTACTAGATTACATCATCAGTCTTGTGATAAATTGTGGAATTTCTGTATGTTCATCTCTTTCGTAATATAAATCTATTTGTAGCGTTTAGATGTTTTTGAAAAAAAAAATTATAAGAAATTATGTGAAATAACTAACGTTTTTGATTTTATTATTAATATTTTGTGTACAATTCACAAACTAATATATACTACAAATCAACCTGCGGCGTTGGACCGCAGCGGCCACCTGTTGGCTTGGCCGCTAATTAAGTGTAATAATGAGGGCAAAACTGTCATTTGATATGTTATTTCCTTTTATAGAACAGTTGTTTTGTTGAACCTACATAGTTTCATCATATTAGACATATGTCAGTGTATTTTTGGCTTTCCCCGTGTTTTGTCTTCCGATCGCTTCCAAACTTCACAGGATCATCTGCAGAAATAATGCGATTGCTTGAAAATCTAATTAAACTCGCTCCAACCGAGTCCAAGGATTTTTATCAAGATAATATAATCATAAGATAACTTGGCATGGACTGATGTTTAAATTAGTACTCTTAAAATATTCTGACTACAACAAGGACATCTAATTCGGACGCTGCTCTTAGAAAATATATTTTTAATCGTTCCTAAGTGTTTTCGGAAATATAAGTTCTCAGATAGGTTTTAATATGTAGTTTACGTAACAGATTAAATCTCACTGAATTTGAATATAATTCAACCTACATATTTTACTCTGAAAGGTCTGAAACACACTCGTACGATAAAATGATATTCTATCTTTTCTTATTTTTATATTTTTAATAGGCTTATATTTATAATTAGAAATATTAGCATATAGCTAAAAAAGTATAATTATTTTCTAAATCATTCGTTAAATTGTTACCACCACTTGTTAAATTCGACATTTTAAACTCTACAAGAGATTTAGCATGACGTATTTTAATGTTCAATGAAAGAACTATCAAAAGATATAGAGCGTTACAATTTTAAGCATCAAATACACCGCTTGTGGTCGAAAATCCTCAATTTGTCATACTCAACTGTAGGCGGATATGGAAAATTAATGATGTAAGTAATGTGCGAATTGGGACGTAACTGATTATTGCAGGTTAGCCATCCACTTAATAATAAATGCTTTAGTTGCTAGAAGACCACTGGAGCTCGCATTTTTATAGTAATAAAGTAAATATTGTTAATAATTCTAGTTTTTGTGTGCTACGATAATACCAATTAGATAATTCATTTTGACATTAAACGTCTGATTATTTCAGTTTCGACTTTGATGTAGTTACGTTACAGTAATACAGATATAGTTTTTATGAAAAAGACTGTGTTGATCTTACGTCTATGCGACAAAAAAATATTTATTTGCAATATCAATGTAAAAGAACTCGATATATCGTAAGAACATTGGAATTTTCTCACATAATATTGATCAAGTAAGTTAGTATAATCAATTTATAGTTAAGTAAGGTTACAAACCAGCATAATACTATCAAGTATTAATGTTTTATGTAGTGAATCATTCCCATAATGTGGTCACCGACACAAAGACAGTCAGGAAGACAAAAATTCTAAAAACTATAGATCCGGCCTCTGTATCGATAATTACTATATTAATAAGGTTTTCCAAGAAAAAAATTAATGATTCGACTGAGTTAGAATTTGATTACATGCTAGATTAAAAATCATGCTATATATTATTGTATCGCAGTAAGTGGTAGACCAGCCATTGCTAAACCACGCATCAATTAATCGCGTGTCAAAGGAACAAATTAGGCAAGTCGGATTCTATTAACTATGTTCGAAGCTTGTCAGAATGATATTATGATATATGGCTTGTGTACGTTTTTTAAGACTTATACCGGGTGGTCTGATTATTGAAAACTTTTTATTGTAATGACTAATAAAAAAATGCGAAAAATGTGTTCTATGCATATATGTATAATGTTTATAAACAGGTAGAACAGCGAAGTTTTACAAAATTTATAATACAAATTATAGGTATTTGTTAAATGAACAAACACTGAGATTTTTAACTCCATACAGCTTGAAAAATTCGAACTTCTAAAGTCAACGCAATCAAAAGATACGGCTTATTATGACATATATTTTTTGAAATGCCGTTTTCTTCTCTGGATGTCTATCTGCATGAAGTTAAATTATCAATCCATCACATCTAAAGTAAAAAAAACCGAAAACTACCGATTTTAAGCTAATTTTAATGTTCCATATTCCGGAACTCTCAGTGATCGAACCAGACTCGCACTTGTCCGGTTTTTTATTCAAACCAAGAACGAAAGCATCAGCTAATTAACCATACGATAGCATCTAAGGAACTAATAGAACATCATTAATCAATGCAATAATACCAGTACTAAATAGAATTAACTTACAAATTAATGTAATGGTTTCTTCACATTAATTTGATAATTGAGTAAAGTTTTCAATGGATTTATGAGCATAATAAATGTTCCCGCAACAAGATGGCGTGGCGTGTAATTGATATTGCCTATTGATTGCGAGTACATATGTAATGTATCAAGGAATGTAAAATATCGTTTTTATGTGAATTCACAGTGGCTTGTCATTGAGGACAGTTAATATAATGTTTTAAAAAGGGTAATTTTATTACAAGTCCTAAGACTGAAGAAGTTTGTACTTGTAACTTTGTTACTTTAAAATAAGTATACGTTTTGACTCTACAATCTCCGTAAAATACTTTTATATTGTATAATATGTTACGACACGTTCGGCTCAGTTGGTAGTGACCCTACTTTCTGCACCAGCGGTCGCGGGTTTGAGTCTCGCTGGGGGCAATCATTTGTTGAGCACGAATGTTTGTACTTCAGTCATGGGTGTTTACACTTATAATATGTATGTATTTAAAAATTAGACGATAAAACAAGAAAATATTTAAATAAACATATTTTACTAACCTTGTCACTTCCTATATGATTATTTCTATTTAGAAAAAATTGTAATAGTGACATATTCAAAGTATGGTATTGCAGCTTTCTTCCCAAAATCGTAAAAGAGACATAAAATCCGACAATATAGTTTAACTCAGGTAGTTAGCGCGCCATCTTGGAATGTCACTTTTCCCGCGCTCAATGGACGATTTACGGTAGACATCGTGGCAACAAAAAGATCTTATACTTTTTTTATTTCTAAATACGAGCATGACTGCCATTCATAAATTGAACCATTTTTTCTTTTACCGGTTTTATTGATAAACAATTTTAGACTTTATCTACATAGTTTTACAACATATATTTTTAATATGTCTTTTTTATAGCCAAGTTTATTTAGGACTGCATGGACGCGTCAACGATACTGTTCCGGTGTTTAAATGAATTATTCTGTGGTTAAATCTAGGAATTTTTAAATTTTACGCAAATTATTTATAACAACTGATAAATAACGTTTTTATAGCTGTAGAAGTTTATTTTGCTTTCAACATCTTGTGGTAATTACATTGAGTTTTAGCAATGTTATATTTTGCAAACACTACCTCGATGAGAGAAGTTTCCTAAATGACTTATCCAATATGTTTTTTAAGTTTATGAATACAATAAAAGTGTACACATTTGTGCACGAATATTTTTTTTATAAAATAAACAGATAAAATAAGATTAAATAAATAAATAAATAAATAAAAATAAGATATTGTCTCAAAAGATTTATTTTATTATAGAACAAGCTAATTCAGGAGACGATATCTTAAATCCTAAAATACAAGGTGAATAAACTAGCAATGTCGGCTACTTTAATTACACTAACAAATTTTACGAGGCGTGTAAATGGTTTCATGTACACAGCAACAATATTGTGTAAATATTTGTCCGTCAGTTTGTCTGTACCCAGTTATCTGGTTACTAACAGCACAGTAAACATGTCGCTCGACCGATTCATCTTTGGATTGTAATTCCGTTCATTTAATGATATTTTACTACTATTTTATTTGAAATTCTTAGAGGAAGACTTAGGAAGGTATCACGTATTGTGAGTCTATTTTAATGAATTTAGTATAGTTATAGTATTAAACATAGTTTATACCTAAGTAGCAAGACCTAAATACGTTCTAACGATTAGTACAGATTTCTCAGTAATAATATATTTTCTCGGCTGACTACAATATGCATGTATCATCACACATAAGTATATAAAACTTCTTCAATCAATCTGTCTTTTGGTGAAAACCGCATTAAAATACGTTGCATACAAAAAAGATAAGCTGAGATAGCGGAAAATTAATTTTGATAAACTATAATAATAATGAAAGGGTAAGAGTAGAGAAGATTAATTTATTAGGTTATAAATTTTGAGAACTGATAAAAAAAACATTTCAGAAGACTTTTAAATACACGATACACACCGAACTCTATAGATGCTTCGTATAATTTATTATTGAAAGGTGGTGCGGGCCAGATTTTAGCTCTCGTGTATCTTCTCATAATGAGAAATGTTTATTCGACGTCAGGTAAGAACGGACTACAACTGCTCTTATAAATAGAATAATTCCAGTGATGATCAGCAATGCTTTTATTAATGAACTAGCACTCTCGCCTGACTTTGCCCATATATTTTCCTATATTTTTAAATGTCTACGATATGTTATGCGTAATTTTTTTAGCTTATCTAGCTTGAAACGGATGTATAAATTTTTGTATTAATCTTAAAATAAATATTCATTCTTATAGGTTCAGCAGTTGTTTCTAACACGAATATTGATTGAATAAATAGTCAGCTGGTATGACATCTCTTTTTATATTATGATTTTTTTAATTGTTATAATCAAGCTTAAGCTTATAACTGAGATATTCAAAATGGACAAAATATTTTTTTAATTCGAACAAGTAGTTCCTGAGATTATAACAATCAAACAAACTATTCGGCTTTATAATATCAGTATGGATTAATACTTCAAATCATTATCAAAACAGAAATCAGTTACGGAATATATACAAAGGAAAAGGCTTAAGAGAAGAAGCATCTGCGGAAACAAACATGGCGTTAAAATTAATTTAAACATGTACTAAAATCAGTAGTTTAATCAAAGTTGGAAAAACCAACACACATTCTCATTTATCTCCTGGCTTTCTCATCAGACTTTATCACAAAGTGTGAAGCGATGTATTAAACTAATCAAAACAAGCTCAAACTTAATTTATTTTACTAATTTCACTCGACCCAATGACTCTAACATTAGATCGGCTTAAATTACGTAAATATTGTATTACGATCCAAATCGCAAAATTATAAACGTGGGAATTTGACCGATATTTTTAGATTAATATGTATTGTTAAACAATTTTCATATTTTAAAGCAACTTCTCAGAATCGTACAAAACTTCATCACTAAAACAAAGTCTTACGCCGCGTCTGTCTGTCTGTTCGCGATAAACTCAAAAACTACTGCACCGATTTTTCTATTGTTTTCACTAATGGTTAGAATGGTTCTCGAGAAAGGTTTCATAAGAAAGGTTTTAAATTTACTAGCAGAATCCGCGGCTTAGCTCGCGCTTAGTCTCGCTAGACCCACATAAAAAGAAAATAAGTCGAAATACGACAAAAACAAATAAACACGTGTATATTTTACGATCTAATTTGAAATAAGGAGTGTGAAATAAAATTCATTAATTATATATAATATTTAAGATAGACGTATATTTTCGTCGTTTAAAATCACATCAGATTAAAGTGGACAAGTTCTCACCTATTTATAAGTTGCTCCGAATTTATAGTGACAGCTGAAAACGGATATTGTGTAAATACTATGTTTTATGTTTTGAACATAACCACATGATTTTTATAATATTTTTTATCCTCTTTTCATTTATAGCTATAATATTTTCAGGCATGTCTAATTTAAAATAGAAATTAATCTTTCAGTTTGGAAAAGAAATTTTTATCAATCTGCTGTGAGGGCGGAGTCTAACGAGACTTAAGAGGAGACATTATGATAGTGATCATAATATAAATGTCTGTTTGCCTATTTGTTACATTTCCACGCTTAAATCACTGAACATACTTTGATGATATTTTGCAAAGACATAACCCTCACTTTGACTGGTATTTTATATTGGCGTTCCGCTTACCAAGCGAGTGGACATACAGGCAAAAATATAGCATTAAATAAATCGTTATAAGCTAAGCAAAGCAGAGGAAAAATCTAATCATTGCAATGATAAAGCTATGAAGTATGTTGTTTCGAGATACCCCCGATTGTATTGTCTTCTAACACAATTAAGCTACATTTGGATATTGAATTTGAACTCAGCTTCGCAGAATTTCTGTTAAAGTTGGACCATACTTATTACACAATCGTACTTTGTATAGTCGTTAACGTTATGACGACACGTTTGGCTCAGTTAGTAATAATCTAAGTAAGATTATTGTGCTATGTCAGCGGTCGCTGGTTTGAGTCCCGCTGGGGGCATTCATTTGTGTTAAGCACAAATGTTTGTACTGCAGTATTGAGTGTTTATATTTATAATATGTATTTAAGTTATATATTATGTATAGTGTATCAAGTTTATGTATATTTATTTTATTACACATCCATATCATATTGGTACACTTTGCAGACACTTATTACATATAAATTCTACCGTAGAATTTAATTTAACATGGATTGTGTAAAATTGTAAAACAAAACTATTCTAAACGACGAGCTGCGACAAAAATAAGTCGACAAATGAGAACATTCCCTTTGAATTTTGTTTACGATGTTTACGTTGTTATGAGTTATTTATATGTCGCTAGGCAAATATTAAATGTATTTTCTTGAACATCTATACAAATAAATGAAATAGTAATTTCTGTTTAATACCAAAGTAAGAGCTTTTTCTCAGTAGAGTGATGTGTGAGTGAACCCAGTGGTAACAAGTTCGCTTGGATAACCGAGTGAAGCGGTTTCAAATCAAATCAGTGTCTCGTACCTTTGATATTTTCATGTGCGATTAATTTCTAACATGATTACCACTTGTCTTACTGTGAAAGAAAACATTGCTAAACCTATCAAGTTTTCGAAAGTCCGCCAACTCGCACTTGGCCAGCGTGATGGACTATGACCTGATCCCCCTCGTACTGAAGGGAGGACCATGTCCAGCACGCAGTGGGACGGTAAAAATACATTCATATATGTACAGCAAAGTCGATACGAGTCACGCGAGAGTAGTCTAAATTTTTATTAAAAAAAAGGAGACACTTTTGATAGTATAACATCAACGCACAGTTCAATTCACTCACGAATCCCTATATTTGAAAACTGGAAGGGTAATACATTGGATCCCTTAGATCAAACTACGAAGGACGGTTCTGGAATATCAATTCCTTAAAGAGAAAAAAATGGCTTCTACGATATATGATCATTTAAAAATGGTAAACTAAAAGTTTAATAAAATTATAAGTTTTTTCCCTTTCTTATAAGAAACATTATCAATTCTTATATCGACGTTAATAATAAAGACATCAAATTAAAGCTTTCTTGTAAGAAGCTCCAAAGCTCGGTCATCAAAATAAAATGCCACTTTACGTTGTTTATCCAACCGTCACAATGATATATGCTTTTTACTCTTTACCTCATGCCCTTAGGATGACATGGCATGACTTATTATTTTAGGACAAATTTGTATAAAAAAATTTGCAATAACCCAACTCCTTGTTAGGAGATCATAAATCTTCTCCATCTAATACACCGAGCTATTCGATTATAGCCCTTATGTAACTAGAAGGAAGGACGAAGCATTAAAAATGAGAAAATTAAGCGAAAACCTTTCTTATTGCTAGTATATATAAAGTTTAAGTGTATTGACGTAGAGGAACCGGAAAGACAAATGGCTTTATAATTGTAAGTCGTTATTGGCATCGCGATATTGCATTTCATCGATTGATGACTTATTGTCTTATAATTATTAGTTAAGGAGATTGTTTGCTTCTGTACGCTATTTGTGAAGTTCAACAGCTTTTTATTGATCTGTGAAGGTCAGAAGAGGAAATATTTTCAATTCAATTCAATTTTTTCCTTTAATCGCTTCCAGGAGCGCCGGTTGGGCACAGTTGACTTCGCCATTGTTGCGTAGAATAATCAGTTTCTATCATTGTTTTTAAAATGTTGTTTTAAAAAGAAGGTAAGTTTCGAAGTTCGATATTCTGTTAAATCAGCTTTAAAATATATTTAAAGACATTATAATGTATGGAAAAACACATTTAACCAAGCTTTAATTAATTAATATATCCCACATATCTACAACTAGCAGTTTTTAAAGACTTTTGTACTAAAAATTTAATATATCTGAAATACCAGTTAAATAAGTAGAATAATAAACTTAAAATTTTATTTGCCAAAGGTCTAAAAAGGTCCCAAATTCATCGCAATGAAATTGTCGGAGCCTTCGATATCGTAAAGCTTATCAAAGATTAGGGCAATTTGGACACATTTGTTACTTTTTGTTTGGCTCAGCGGAGGCACGATGTCTGTTATTACGCCGCTAATGATGCCGACGACCGCGCCTTGGGGACGTTGCGAGGAAATACTGAGAAAACAATGCCGTGTGTCTTGATATTTTGTTACAATTTTATATTTTTTACTATAGACCCATGGGTTGTCTAGATTTTAGACTTATTAAATTTGAATTCCCAACTTGTTGACCCAAATGCCACTGATATTCTTATTTTTTAAACTGTAAGCTTTGCAACAATTCAACTCTCTGATGTATATAAAATATACAGATTAATGAAATTGAAGTGTTTGTTTGTAACATCATAACATCTTTTAAATTGTACTTTTAACATTTTTATTATATTTTTTGTCTGTCTATTCGTTCCCGCTAATCTCTAAAATACTAGATAGATATTAAAGGGACTTTCTCTGACTGATAGCTAATGTTATAAGTTACTTTTATTTTAGAAAAATTTTTTTTGCCGTCGTTACTCATTTCCTCGACAATTCTACTCGAGTGATTTTGTTATTATGACACTGGCAAAAACACTAATCACCCATTGTTTTGTGAATAAACAGACTGTTGTTCACGAGATAGGTTCTTCAATTTAAATTGTTTTGACTGGAATTAGATTTTAGTCAGTTGTATGGCTTACAGGCCTTTTAGTTTAATATGTTTTGTTGCCATTAGTTGTTATGTTCTGAGTTCTGTTCTGTTATATGTGCGAAGCTTATGAGGATCACTATTTAATAATAAATTTCCAAATAGAGAAAATGTGCTCAACCTTTGATTATAACTACATATCAATATCACGGAACTCATTGTTATTGAATGATTAATCCTTAGATTTACGCAAATATTTCACATTTTAAATAAAATTTGCTCTCAGAGGTATGTAACTGCTTTATAATGCCTTTAAAACCTCTAAAAACCTTAGTCTCTCTCGTGACCATGATTGCTGAAAAAGTAGGGAACCAAAAATCAAAATAAATTGCATGTAAACATCAGTACAATTACTAAGAGAACAAAATAAAATATTTTAATCAAAATATAATAAAATGCAACAAGTATCCTTTTGAGTTAACTGCATCCTTGAATCTAATACGTGTCTGATACAGATCATTGTTGCATCCTACATTATTATTTTGTATCTTCATCACGATTATTGCACTGCAGACGGCAATTTTGAAGTTTAAAATCCTTTTTGAAATAATCCGCCAAATGGATTTCTTAGGAACTTGTAGTCAATTACATGTTGATGACCTTCACTACTAGAGGTTCATAATTTAGTTTTTATGGTTTGTTCTCTTAAATTTTCGTCACTGTCTAAAATGAAGGTCGTGACTTCAGTAATCATTTACCTAGGTAATAGGCATAATTATTATAGACAGCTAAACTGTAAAACATTGTACATATTTTACTGAATAAAGATCATTTGAATCTAAATAAGCATTCGGTAAATTCAATAGAAAATCAATTAGGATTCCTTTCTTTAAGTTTTAAGTATACGGTAACGGTATTATGCAAAACTTGAATTTGCTATTAAGAATTAGGTGTCTTTAAAAACATTATATATACGTAATATTTGAGCTTCAACGGTTCGGTTTAATGCGTAAGGCTAGTTATTAAGCAAATAGTAAAACCATATTGTTAACGGTAAATAATGGGCGGTTATTCACTTATTTCCGTCTCGCGACAAACAGACGCTTCACACACACTCATTATGATCAGTAACTGCATGGTGTGTGGTCTAAAAGGCTAGTGCATTTTTTACATTTATCATTAACTTCTTAACGAGTTACTTGGTACTTGCTAAAGCAGATCCTCAGTTAGTTTGATAACTTTTCCTGAAAAAATCGTTAGTTCCGTTAAGCTGGTAATATTTGATCTGAGGAGAATGACATTTGGCACAATACAAAAAAAATTGCTTGGATCAAATATTTTGTGAAAACTGCCACTTTTGTAACATTGGGAAATGCTTTCAGACATACCACCTGCATACATTATAGATGGTTATGTGGGACTACTGCATACATACAGTACTATTCACGAAAACCAAACGAATTCTCCCCGTCTTAATAGAATCGCTAAATCGCTTACTCGACCACAACTCCCTGACGGCAGATCTGACGAAACAGACTACAACAACCATTCGATTGCTACAACTGTCCACTCTGTTACCATAGAAGTACCAGGAGCAACCCAAATAGAACACCGCCCAAATGGATCACCTCCCTGTGCATTTCTTGGCTTCGTAAAGTATCTTATATAACTAATATTAGAAATACAAAAGTGTGTCTATTTGTTCAAACTTCTGAACCAATATCGATGACACTTGGCACTTGCAAGCACCATTCCGAAGACGTAAATAGTATACGTTTCATCCTGAAATAAACGCGGTACACAATTATATTATTGTGAAATTCTATAAGTTGTGTGCTGCCTACTGTCTTTAACCTTTTTTGCATATGATTCTATATTAGATCGTAATTTCATTAAAAACCATGTGAACAGCCACGGGTTTTTGCTAGTATACTGTACTTTTATATCATTTTATTTACATTGCTGCTGATCGTGAAATTACTACACTTATAACCCGTTCAAAATTTGTTTACATATTATTTAATTCAATTGAGACCAGTTTCCAATTTGCTTGCTTCGAATTTAAATTACCAAATGTAATGATAAAGTTTGCGAGTTTGAAATTTGATAAGCTTAATAAATTTTATAAAATATGGAGTTCATTCCTCGTATTCGTGTACCGTACTAATATTATGATTTCAAATAAGTATTTTTTATCTGTTCTTATTTTAAAAAACGACAAATGAACAGATTTTTTTGGAAAAATTTAATTTATAAATTGCGAAAAGTTAAATGGTATATACCTAAGACACATTGGTTTAGTGACAAGCGTGTATGGCCAATTACCCGCAGGTTTTGGGTTTGAATCTCGGGCCTGACCATGTGTAATTGTTTAAACAATTACACTTTCTAACTTACTAATTTTTATTAATTAGGCGGTGTTTCACACCTCGACGCACACCTAAAGAATTTCCCTACCTCTAAGTCAGTAATCAGTTCACCACCAGTATCAGTAAGTGTTGTATTGAATTGATATCGGGAGTAAACAGAATTGAGTTTCAAATTCAAATTCAAAATATTTTATTCAGCATAAAATTATAACAATTTTTTACTGAACGTCATGAGTCTACTACCAGTTCGGAAAGAAGAAGCCACTGACCTGAGAACTGGCGAAAGAAACTCAGCGGGACTAAATTTTTTTTGTCTGTTTAAATTTTTTTTAATTAAAATTGAAATGAACAATAATTCTATGGGTTGAAATAGCCTGGAGGCGATCACATCATTCCCAAGGCGTACTGTCTTCTAAAAAATCGTAAATCGAATAATATCCTTTGCTACACAAACGTTCTCTCACAATTTTTTTAAATTTGGCAATAGGAGCTTTTTGAACGTTTATATTCTTTTATACACTTATTTTGTTTATCACATGATTAGAATCACTGACAGTGGTTGTTGTGGCCAAAATAACTTAGGAAGACACTATTATTACAAAACAATTCATCACTTATGTATATTAACTTAAATACGAGTATTAACGAAGGTTAAATGAAGCTTTAAGTTAAAAATCTTTTCATACTATTCGTTCCTACAAATTATTGTCGTCATACATAAAATTAACTTTCCGATGTTTAATAATATTCTTAATTTATGCACTTGTCAGGGAGTTATTTATTCAATTCTTTGGCACATAACTCTTAGAAGTACGTGCTAAACTTGTGTTAGTAGTAGTAGTTGTTACTACCTATTAAAGATACTTGAATAGTCATAAATAAATGAAGCAATGAAAGACCATGATGAGTGATAAAATGCACAAAGCAGCAAAAATATTTAAACTTATTGCTTAGCTATCCAATAAGATATATGTAAAAGTGCCTTTTTCTCCTGTTTTGAAAAAGACAAGGGTCTTTTTATTTTCATCTTTTCTTACTGTTTCTCATTTGTTTTTTTTTATTTTAGTAGCTTTTGCGTTTTCAATGAAAATTATCATTAGGAATTAAAAAAAATATAATTATCGTTCACTTTCAACCGCATTGATTCAATCTTCTAACCGTGTTGTTATATTTTACAAAATATAAAACATAAAATTATTTTCATTAATTTAGAACCGCTATACCTCTTAACTTGCAGAAAAACCGGTAATTTTTGTTTTGACAGGTGTCATTTCACGCGTGCCGAATCGGTTCCAAATGTTTTTATACGACATTTGTGTTATCTGTAACTCCTAAATGTTTGTTCGTGATGAGAAAAGACAGTGACATGTTTATTGATTAAATATTAATGTGTAGAGATTGAAAGGATATTCACACTGCTCAAGTCTTTCAAAGATATTTCAATAAGCCTTTGTAAAAAAAATCCTTTTAATGCAGGATGCATTTGGTAAAGTCGGTATAACTTGCATGTCTCGTCTCGCTCTAGGTTACTTTATATTGTACAAATAAAAATGTTTACTTGAACCACAGATAACATAATACTATACTAGCTTGAACTTAACTAAGTGTTTTTATTCTTTTCAGGTAATTTCGTGCTTAGCGGTTTCGTGCGGTTAGTAAGAAAACAATTATGCTAAAAAAATATAATATTGAAACAAATATTATATTTAACTACTTCATATACATAATATAGGTATTTTACTGCTGTTGGGTCGGACCAAGTTTAGTTACTGAGTCTTTCTGTTTCGTACTAGTCGTGTCGAGCAGTCGTCCCACCGGAATATGAGAGTGATAAGTAATAGAGAATGCACTTGTGTCTGCGCTTACACTTGTGTGCACTATAATATCTCCTGCGCAGATGGCTAGTCTCAATAAAATTGGCGGCCCTGGCCGCACTTGGTCGGGAGGACATCATATAGGTATTTTATGTAAGGTATACGAAATAGTAGGTTGGTATTTCATTAATATAAATTTGGTAAGTTAAAGTTTAAATCTCAGACCAATAAAAATTGATCTGAGGTTTTAATCTAACTTTGTAAATATCTTTCATTCATTACTAAGCAATTTATAAACTGACAAACGGATAATTATTGGATTGAATATATTTGTTAAAACATAAATCAATCTAGAACATTCATTTAGTCTAAGTTATTACGAGCCCGGGTGGTACCTACAGCAATGACACGGCCCACGTCTAAGCGACGACAGATTTAATGTGCAACCGTTAAACTTGGTTCCCAAGAGAACTTGTAAAATTCGAAGTATCGGTCACGCCATGATATAAAAAGTGTTTGCACTTTGCTTACAATTATTTATGCGTTTATTTTGGGTAAGAACTTTTTCGTGTTTAATTTGTTTTGTAACAAATACCTTTTAGGGGTTATTTTTTCAAATAATTTTTAATTATTATATTATTGGTGGTATGGGCAGTTGTAGCCCAGCGGTAACGCGCTCGCTTGTATAACCGAGTGATGCGGGTTCAAATCCGAGTCTCGCAACTCCGATATTTTCATCATTTCTACCATGATTACCACTTGCCTTACGGTTAAGGAAAACAGCGTGAGGAAACCTGCATGTCTGAGAAAACCTAGCAAGTTTTCGAAAGACATGTGAAGTCCGCCAACACGCACTAGGCCAGCGCGGTGGACTATGTCCTGATCCCCCTTGTACTGAGGGAGGCCCGTGCCCAGCAGTGGGACGTTAAAAAGGGCTGAAGACACACATATTATCTTGAATATGGAAATAGTATGCATATTAAAGTTATTTTTTGGATATACATTTTATTTATGGACAAACAAAATCATGCATATTCGGTGATAACAAAAAACATATGATAATTAAAAATAAAGAAATGTAAAAACAAAAATGATTTATTATTTTTCTTACATCATCAGTTAATAATTTTGCGATACATTTCAGAAACAGTATTAGCAATTTTAAGGCAACACGATGTTACCGTTTTAGTTTATCTTTAACGATGCATGGGGAAAAAATCTTTTAAAATAAGTTAAACTTTTCGTGGCAAAAAGGCTTATAATGAATTTATGCTTATTACATATGCATTTTGTTTTAAATTATATAATATAACTAGCAATTCCCGCGGCTCCGCCCGCCCCCGAGTGATGAAAATTTAGGGTTATAAGTATTTTTTGATGCCAAATCAAAAAAAAAATGCTCTAAAAATAAAAAATATAAATATGGAGAGGGCCACCCTTATCATCTAGAGACATAAAAATTAGCCTACGACCTATTCTCAGACCTACCAAGCTCAAGGTCAAGCCGTTTCGGAGGAGTTCGATAACAAACACTGTGACACGAGGTTTTTATATATTAGATAAAGATTAGTTCTTGCTTTATTTTAGTGCGTTTCTAGATCTGTAACAGTAGCATATTTACTACTCCAGGTAGTACGTAACTAATTGTTTAAGGGCCGGTCCACACGGCGCGTTGCGTCAGCGTTGCGTCAACGTAGCGCTGTCGCTGCGTCGTTTTCCATACTAATAATCATAGTGCACACACGGTGCGCTGCTTCGACGCAACGCACACACGACTGAACTGCAACCCTCGAGACGAAGCGGGCGGTGATGAACTCCTTGCGACGCCGGAGCGGCAACGCTCAGTTGTTTGTGCGTTGATGGGGAGGATCATTTTCAAGAACAAGCTCATTTCGTTTTTTCTTTTGAAGGAATTGACATGGATTACTGCATAACATTAATACGTGTAGTTTTTTACAAAATGATCGCCGCTACTGAGTGTCGCCGCTGCGACAACGGAACGTTGCGACTGCGTCGTAGTAACGCTGCAATGTCGCAGTGCCAGTGTGGCCGGCTATGCGTCAAAATATTTGCGTTGTGGCGACGCAACGCGCCGTGTGGACCGGCTCTAGCTCCGAACCCGTTCAGCCGTTTCTGTTTGAAGGATTAACGTATATGCAAGCAAATTTTCACAGTCATTTTCAGATTGTTCACTAAAAATAAATTATAACTCAATTGGAGGAGACTAAATTTAACAGAATATCCTGAAATACTCTCACTCGGCGAGAAGCGAGACGCGTGCGATGTGTCATTAGCACCCAATAAACTGTGTCACGTATGAATGTTCACTTTATAAAGGATACTTTCTGAATGTGCATATGTAAATAGAATTGAAATGTTTGTTTGTTGTTTCGTAAGGAAATCTTTTACTAACCAACTTCCCTAAAGAGAGAAGTATTTTTCGGTAAATAGATTAACTATAAATTAATTATAATTAAATGTTACGATTTCGATTTTGGCGTCTCAGCTAATTTTGGATCCGAGAAACTTGTTGCGTTTTAATAGCACCTATATGTAACTCTGCTTATGTGAGTACCTACCTAAACTTCTATCTGAAAATCATTTGAAAATATATCTTTAAATAGTACCATTTTAGATACGAAAATTAACATGTGTAAATAATGTTATTGTTTTACGACAAAAGGGCTTCATCGATTTGAATAAAATGTAGTATGGACTACTGTAGGCACGTAAGCTAATCATAGTAGTAAAACCATAAGACACCATAAGGAGTCCGAGACCGCACACTAGAAAAGCGAGGGTAAGTTGTTAGTAAATATATAAAAAATAAAGGCATAACTCTCGATATTACAGTATAAATGTAAGGGATAAAATAATTTTAAACATTTTAAGTGTAACGCATTAAGGCGGCGCAAATTCATCAAACTGATAACGATCAGTATTCAGAATAATACCATATTGTAGGTTACCAGAAAGCGAGTGATGTCGCGCCACACATGAATTTTTAATGGAGGAAGATATTATAAAAAGTAACGTTTGTAATAAAATATTATTGCGTCTTTATTTAAATATAGATTTATGAATAAATACCTTTAAGAATATTACAGGCAAAGGATTAGATGTTTGTAAATTATTCGAAATGTATTTGAAGAAATAAATACTGTTATAAACTTAGAATAAGATGTCGGGCTTCGGGTTCTATAAAACTTCGACATTCTTGTAATTAATGCATGTATTTCTTTCTATAAAGAATGAAGAAAAACGTAACTAAAATATTAAAAAAAAGAACATAACGGAAAAGTAGAGTTAATATAACTATTTTAGAAAATAAAAATAATATACCAAGATCCCAGAGCGTTCTGACATAACTTATTTTCACATGGATGAAACCTTCACGACTTAGTAGCGTCTAGTATACTTTTAAATACCTGCCTACTTGTGAAGCTTGCCCTGTGACACCTGGGCAGGTACCAGGTGAGAAAGGTAACTAAAAATATGAGTTATCTTACTTAAATTTGTATGGCTGATTTTTATATATATTTTGTAGAATATTATTCTAAACTAGAATTATAAAGTGTCAGACACTTTTCATGGACCAGAGCTTTTGTCAGACGCTTTAAAGCTCGACAAAAAATTAATGAACTTTACTTATTTTTTCATGTCTGACTTTTAAATACGTTATTCAAGTAACTATTACAAAGTTATATTTCATCAGTCAGACAAATTCGAGTGACCAAACATCCCCTAAACACAAAAATATATACACACCTGAAGTACCTACAGAATATAAATTAATAAAAATATTCGTACTGATATGTGCATTGTGTAAATATAGCGGAAACAATAGTAGATTAGAGAATAGGAAGTTAGAATTTAGCTTAAAATGAACACCTATGTTACTATTACTATAAAACTATATTCCTACCAACATATTCCCTCAATGCTATTAAATAACTACATGTAAATTAAAAATAAAATTAAAAAATTAAAAAACCTGTGCAAATTCTTATATTTATTTGATACACACAAAGTTAATTTTTTTTGGTCAATAACCCCCGGCGTCCTTAGAAGACCTTACCAAAATTTCAAAATTTCATTAGAATATATAGTTTAGAAATGCATAAAGAACAAACATACAATCTTTTATTTATTAGGGCGAGCGAAGCGAGACCAAACACTATCCCACAACCAGAGCGTTTTGTGGTACACTTTACTGAAAAACAGTCACGCCTATAGATTTATGCTTTAACATAGTAATCTAAGTTCACATCTAGATGTGTTATCTGTCAAAAGAATATATATATCTGAAATGGCTGGACCGATTTTGATGATTTGCTAGTATTATAATAAAATTCTAATTTATTCGAATCTGTACATTAAATATTTAAATTAAAAATCTTACTATATTATTCTTTTATCCATTACATAAACAAGTAAATAAATAAATAAATAGTCATTATTAACGATACAGAGGCCAAATATATAGTTTTTAGAATTTTTGTCTGTTTGTCTGTCTGTGACGAGAAAATCACTGGACACGTTATGATGAAATTTGGTATAATCTTAGTTGGTTATTCGGGTCAATATATAGGATTCTCGTTACTTCAGGTAAATATCTCAGTTGTCAGAAATATATACTATGAGTTATAACGTATCCAGTCATATATTTAATTTCAATCTAAGAATTTGGTTTCCGGTGTGTAGAATGCGTTTTTAGAACATTTTTTTACATAATAATTGTTGAGTACTGATATGATTTCTCAGAAATAACAAATCCTGCAGTACTGATACCCCCTATGACCATACTCAATTTCATAAAAATGTGTCTATTGGTTTTCTTGTGAAACAGTCACAGTCAAACTGACATTTTTTTTAAAGAAAAAAAGATTCAACTTGATAAATATATAGATATACATTTTGCATGGGTTGAATCTTTTGTAAATCTTTTTTTTTTATAAGGGATCTTATTGAAATAAGGATGCAAAAATCTTGGATTGAAATTAGTAAGTATTTTCAATACATTTCAATTTTTTACTCTGAGACCCATGCGCATAGTGCTCTCGCGCTCGCACTCCCGGCTGAATAATTTTGTGTTTAGGGGATGTTTTGTCACTCGAATTTGTCTGACTGATGAAATATAACTTTGTAATAGTTACTTGAATAACATATTTAAAAGTCAGACATGAAAAAATAAGTAAAGTTCATTAATTTTTTGTCGAGCTTTAAAGCGTCTGACAAAAGCTCTGGTCCATGAAAAGTGTCTGACACTTTATAATTCTAGTTTAGAATAATATTCTACAAAATATATATAAAAATCAGCCATACAAATTTAAGTAAGATAACTCATATTTTTAGTTACCTTTCTCACCTGGTACCTGCCCAGGTGTCACAGGGCAAGCTTCACAAGTAGGCAGGTATTTAAAAGTATACTAGACGCTACTAAGTCGTGAAGGTTTGATCCATGTGAAAATAAGTTATGTCAGAACGCTCTGGGATCTTAATCTATAATATTAAGCAGTATCAACTGACATTCATAGATTAAATTTAGTAATTACAGGTGTACCAAAAATAGATAGGTATATTAATTAATAATCCCAACAAAGATAGTACTGTACAATGTATTTTTTATCTTTTGTCACTCTTCTGTCATTTGTCAATTTTCCACATAATTTAATTCAAGAAAGTGTCTTGATCTTGATGTTATATTGCAAATTATTATAATTGGGAGCATATTTTAAACATTTTTTTATCTTCTTCCACTTAACCTACTTTTTAATTCATGCCGTTATTGAAGTAATTGTAAAGAGTATACAAAAATAAAAGAAGTGTGAGTTAAGCAAAATTTTGTTTGAATCACACGAACGTTACAATTGACCAAACTTATTTTTATACACATTTTACTTTCAATCTTCATAATATAAAACCTCCTTTATGTTGTGCCCATTTGAATTGACATAATAAATGACATATTCAATTTTATTTTTTATCTGTACAGAATATGAATACGAAAAATGCGGATAATTTATTTTTATTTTTTGTTTAATATATGAAGTTGGCAGACGTAGTAGGTACGTTTTCTTTACAAAAATATTTTTATTTCTTCTTTCAGTAATAAATTGTAAAAAAGCCATATAAATAATAACGTACCTTTATTATGTCGTAATTTATTTATCATAATAAGAAATCGTGATCAGATACTTTTTAATTTATGTAAAGTTTTGTAACAAAAAGCGTAAAAGTAATTATACCCATATAACAACGAAAATTAAAAAATGAGTCCGCAAAATTAAAACAAATAAACCAATATAATATCTATAATTGTATTCAGCCCTTTTTGTCATACCGCTACTGGGCATGGGCCTCCCTTCAATACGAGACTCAATCTCGCTGGCTTAGTGCGGGTTGACAGACTACACAATACACATGACTTTCGAAAACTTGCTAGGTTCTCTCAGATATGGAGGTTTCCTCACGATGTTTTCCTTCTACGTAAGACAAGTGGTAACAATGTCAGAAATTATTCGCACATAAAAATATCAGAGGTTCGAGATCCGAATTTCAACCCGCATCACTCGGTTATCTATTATAAAATTTTATTCATTTTTATGAAGAATAAAATGAGATTCTCATTTCCTCGACATTTACGTCCAAGATAACATTTTTTTAGTAATAGAAAGCTATTAACTCGCATTTGGCCTTGTAGGACAAAAAATAATGAGTAAAACTTATTTGAAATAAATATTTTGTATTTTAGAAATAAATATTATAATTTTTAAAATAGTGATTTTGTAAATATTCATATCTTTGCTAAAACGTGCTTAAGTAAATGGTTAAAGTACAAAACGCAGGCGTAATTAAACTGAAATTATGTTCTCGTAATAACTATCGAAATAGAATCGAGACTTCTGTAACAAATCGATCAATCGGCCTGAAATAGCCGCTTTGATGCTAAAGCCGAGATTCGATCAAAGATTTGTTGGTAACGTGTTTTATACACTAAATACCAAACAATCTTCAAATGTTTAAGATACTAGTAACTTAAAACATTTATGAATCATTTTACTTTTTTCCTTTATCTTTATTAAAGGTAAATAAATATTGAGTGTATAGAATATTATAATCTTGCCTTTGGTGAGTATTGGGAAGTGCGCTACAGCTGCGTTCGATTGTTCTTAATTGCAAAATATAAAGCCCGTCACATCGCTTTGTTGTTTGGCGTAAATGTTTCTTTACAGAAAATTATAATATATTTAGGTTTTTAGTTTACTATTTAAATATTTAGTTTAAATAAAAAAAAAAGAAAGAAAAATCCTCTATTTGCTAAAAATATATTTATGAATATAAATAAAAAAAATGGTGAAGAGTATAATATAGAATTTAAAAAAAGTAAAAGCCATCTACAGTTGATCCAGCGTCCATTGGTTATTCAGTATAGTTTTATATGATGGCATGACGACGGGATAATCGTTTCAATTGTTATGTAGATAAATATTAGAATATTAGCTATCGTAAAACTGGCATAACTTTACTCTATGACAATAGGAGTGCCTATTATCATTGGCATTTAGATCTCCAATTTGTTTTAACTAATTAAATTTTAAACTAACTCAATTTCTCATGAACACATTTTACATGTTTACGGTTTTCTTTAATATATTAATATATCAATATTATTAATATTGTTCTTTATGATATAGCCTAATGATTTTAAATAAATATTCCAAAGTTACACAGATAGTAAAAATTTTTTATCTTGAACCTAATAAAATTAACTTAATCTATGTAATAATATCAGCGAATAAATTACAGATGAAGTATCGAGGAAAGCTGCTTGCATAAATATATTAATTTACGGCGTTCTTAGTTAAGTCGCAGAGTTAGGAATTTTGTTTCACGTGACCATAAATTATAGATGTTAGAAATGTAAGGCAACTTGTTCCATTTTATTGGTGTAATTTATGATGTTCAATCCACACGTTTGGGCTTTATTCTAATGTGTATTAATCGTGAAGACTGAATTTCATTAAATAATAATTATGGGGTTTATATTTGAAACGTCCTCATTTTTATTTATATGTTTATTTTCTTTACTAATTGTTAATAAAATATTGTAGTGGTAGCCCAGCGGTGACGTGCTCGCTTGTATAACCGAGTAATGCGGGTTCAAATCCGGGTCTCAAATCTCAAACTCTCAATATTTATACGTGCTAATCATTTCAGTCCTGATTACCACTTGTCTTACGGTGAAGGAAAACATCGTGAGGAAATCTGCATGTCTGAGAAAAGATAGCAAATTCTCGTAAGAGAAGTGAAGTCCGTCAACACGCACTAAGCCAGCGCGGTGGACTATGGCCTGATCCCCCTTGTACTGAGGGAGGCTCGTGCCCAGCAGTGGGAGGTTAAAAAGGTCTGATGACAATAAAATATTGATTAATAAAATATGAATCATCAATCCTTAATTATTAGAATTACTAATTAAAAATTTTGCATTGAAATTGTTCTTTTAAAATTAAACTTTTTAATCCACTGTACCAATAATATAAATAAATCCTCGAAAAAAAAAACGAAAATATAGTTCTACTGAAAATGTCACATATTAGCATATTGTTATTATTGTCTATGACATGATATATTTTCCGCAATCTGAATAAATCTGTCATAGACAATAAATAAGAGTATAATCTGGCGTAAATAAATCTCTGCTGTAGAAGGAAAGTTGTAATTTAAATTGCAATGAATGTAATTGCTTAATGCGGAAGATGATATTTTAACATTTGTTGATTTAACCAATATCATTAATGAAACGCGTATATATGTTTTATTTTTTTGTTTAAGTCATGAAAAGAAGAGGTTTTTGTCAGTCAATCTGATTATAATATATTAGGTAGATACACAACTATTAATATACTTACATAAGTATATTTTTATAAAATTTTAATGAATTGACAATGCACTTAGCAGTGTCTTAGTGGGTAAAATATATAAAGACTTGATGTTTTAAGTAATTTGTAATGACAAATCTTTAAATAATATCCAAGTTATCTAATTGAGGGAAGCCAGTTGCCAAACTGGTCTAAGTTGTGCATCAAAAGTATATTATGATGTTTTCTTTAAGGCATTTAGGTATATTAACTCTACAATACATGTATAATTATTATTTTAGCATAATAAATTTAACTGGCGTTAAAGTGATATGCAATATTAGTTAAAATGCCAAAAAAACATTATTACCATAGTTATAAGAATTAAAAACTTTTACGTAGGATAACAAAGATGCAGCCATATGAGTATTTGAGTGTACTGCTATATTATTCTCTGCATTAAGAGAAAATGTTATTGGGAGGGTAGGTCATTGTGCACATGTGCATTTGCCTTCACAATACAAAAAAAGTACGTCAAACGCGGTCTCCTCTGTGATCGAATGAAACGACTTGCACCTGACATTATTTAGTCCGGTAAGTGTCAAGTTGTATCAAAAGAATGAAATCATAAAACCCTTGTACCTGATTTGTCGCGCGATAAACGCGTGTAGCGATTAATTGTCGCGATAACGCTCGTGTGGAAGCATTAAATTCCTTTTGTTATTTATGTCATTTAGTATTTCTGTTAGATCGTTTCTATTTGTGTTGTGTCACTTTTGTTATGATTTCTAATATTGTCGTGTTTCGTTGCGATACTGGTTGGGAAAGTCGTGGTAGAATATGTACGTCTTCCAGTTTAAATCGATAGTTCTCATTTAAATTGGATTGTAAAAAATCAGGGTTTTTTTCTCTCCCTTCGTTTTGAAAAGATGTCCGTGTCCATCAGTGAGACGTTAAAAAGGGTTGAATATATTACTATACATGTTAGCTGACCCGATAAACACGTCCGAAACTTGTATCTTTTAGTTATTTTTATAAATAAAATATTAAATAATGTAGCGTCTGTCCAAATAATCCATATAATAAATAGATATTCGATGGGTTTACTAATAGATTCAAGAGTAGTATTCAATCGAACTCAAGTAAAATCACGCACTAAAGTTAGTGCATAAACATATCAATATATTTGGGATTTATATAATTCTAACAAACTATACCCCATCTTAACACATTGTAGTGTTTATTTTCGTCAATATCTGTGCAAACATCGCGGACAGCAACATAAAGCGAGCGGCCGTTTGATTAAATTGTTGATAAACACCGCGCGGCTCAGACTCAACTTATTCTGTTAGTATTTATGTTAGTAGTCAGTAAGTAGAGAATAGAAGTGATATCGATTAAACAATTGGTGTTTTACAACTTTACAAAATATTTTAAAGTTGAGTCATGTTTAATATTAATAAATCTAAATTTATTATATTTGTCAAAAAAACAAAGAATGTGATATGAGTGACAGTATTTTTAGGACTAATTCTTCGTATTCTAGTGTAACTCACATTTGCTTTTAACACCTAAATAGTGTACGTGAAAGTTACTGAAATATTTATTAGGAAAGACTCTTCTCTTAGTAATACATTAATTAGTTACATATTTTGTACGCCTAATTGGTATATATTATGTATTTTCAATATGACTGCGGGATTGACAAGTGTAGTGTTCAGCATAACTTAAGGATGGCGGCGAAAATCCGATTTTGGAGTAAATGAGGATAAACCATACATGTTTGGGTTTAGCTGTTAGATTGAAATTTATTTCTTAATCCATCACTGTCACTTCTGCGTACCCTCTTATTCTGTGTGCAGGATTATTGAAGATAGCACAAGGCGAGCTAGGTGGCTTTATATTTCATCAATTTTGCTTGAAAATTATATTTTCTATGTTGCAATTGAAGAGAAATATTGTAGCCTGTTTTTCTGTTGCCTTTAGAAATGTTTTATTTATGTAACAAAGGTTCTGGATATAATAGATTTAAATAATAACTTGAAAGGATGGATGAAAATGTTATTTATTTATACTACTACGTATAAAAGCTTAGCGTATAGTAATTGCATTTTTTATTTTTGAAAGAAATCGGATTCTCTCTAATAACTACGAGCATAATTGCTGTAAAGCATTCGAAACTTTGGGAACCACAAATCATAATAAATCCGCGACAGAATCCGTACCTAAATAGAGTTTATTTAAAATGTAAAGGAAGGTCTAAGGAAGTTTTTTGTGTAAAAATAAGTAGGTACTTCAAGTTAATGAGATAATTTTATAAGTTTGTTCTAACATATGGGGTTTTTTAATGATGTGACTAGACTCATTTCGTTTTTATGAGTAGTTCTGAAAAATATTCTTAGCTAAGACACTAATAAAGATATAACATAAAGCGCGCAAAGCAACAATTTGGAATACACTCGTGATAAGCCTCAAAGATAATATCGGTTGCGTGTGTTTAAATACATTTAAATCATACTAATTTAATTCCATAACCACGACTGTGGGAGCTTTGCTCATGATGACTTAAAAGTCACTAAACTGTTTCTGAATAACACAACTGCCTCTATAATTACAGACTATGTCAATCAGACGATTCTTTATGGAGGACGTACAAACAAGTATATTTTATATTGTACTAGCAGTACCCGCGGCTTCGCCCGCGTTTTTTGGTTTCAAGCCCGCTCTAAAAAAAGTAAAAAAAGTATCCAATGTTACTTCTAATACCTTCAAGAATATGTGTACAAAGTTTCATGAAGATCGGTTTAGTAGTTTTCGCGTGAAAGCGTAACAAACAAACTTAGGGCCGGTCCACACGGCGCGTTGCGTCAGCGTTGCGTCGACGTAGCGCTGTCGCTGCGTCGTTTTCCATACTAATAATCATAGTGCACACACGGTGCGCTGCGTCGACGCAACGCACACACGACTGAACTGCAGCCCCCGAGACGAAGCGGGCGGTGGTGAACTCCTTGCGACGCCGGAGCGGCAACGCTCAGTTGTTTGTGCGTTGATGGGGAGGATCATTTTCAAGATCAAGCTTATTTAGTTTTTTCTTTTGAAGGAATTGACATGGATTACTGCATTACATTAATTTAGGACAGAGAATTTATATGGGACACATGGTTGTCACGTGTAGTTTTTTACAAAATGCTCGCCGCTACTGAGTGTCGCCGCTCCGACAGCGGAACGTTGCGACTGCGTCGTAGTAACGCTGCGATGTCACAGCACCAGTGTGGCCGGCCATGCGTCAAAATATTTGCGTTGCGGCGACGCAACGCGCCGTGTGGACCGGCTCTTACGTTCACATTTATAATAGTATAGATTCAGTACTTTTTAACGTCCCACTGCTGGGCACGGGCCTCCCTTGAATATAAGGGGGCTCAGATCCACCACGCTCGGCAAGTGTAGGAGGGTGAAATTCAAATGTCTTTCGGGAACCTGCTATGTTTTCTAAGAAGATTCTTCATGATGTATTATAGTGAAAATATAAGCAGTGCGAGACCCGGATTTGAACCCGCTTTACTCGGTTAACCGTGTGAGCGTTACCACTGGGCTACCACTGCCTCTTTTATATTAATAATATTGTAAATAAATGTAATCAATGAAAACCTTCACCGTTCATTGATCACGTGACCCTGGAGTCAACAATCTGATACGTACCTCAATGTGTCAGTACAGAAAACTGGTCAGTTCACTGGTCTAGTCACTAACCAGTAGGTACTTTTGCAAATCCGAAGGTCCTGGATTGGAATCCCGAGTCGGGATAAATATAGCTATTGAGTCATTTTGTCAAAGAATATCAGTAAAAGCTCGGAGTGGAAAATAGACAAGCTTATACTTCCGTGCTTTCAATTTTGCTTTTAATCGCTAGCCATGCCAAATTAACATATCACCAAACTTTAAAAGTGAAAAGAATAAAGAGTGCGGTTTCTTGGCATGTGTGCGCAATAATACTAGTATCTCTTGCAAAAAATGGCAAGTCTCAGTAAAACCACAGTGGCCAAATTCGATCAGTATAATACTATAGTAAGAACATTATAAATGAACTATCTTTTTGGATTTTGTCGCGGATTTATTTTGATTTTTGATTCCCGACGTTTCGATTGCTTTACAGCAATCATGGTCACGGGCGAGACCGCGATAAATACGCGACAAAATCTGAAAAGATAGTTTCATCGATAATGTCGAATATTTTCGTAAACCTAAGAAAGAATTATATTATGGTACGAACTTCATGTGACTTAGTGAGATTAATAAATCCCGTTTTCCACAACTTATTTCCGATGACTAATAATATAAGGTTTTATCACAAGTAAAGATTAAATCGGGTCACACGGACATTACTAAATGTATAAAAATAAACTAATTGACGCAATTACTATGTCATTTGTCATTTCCAAACGACTAAACAAGATGGTGGGTAATTATTCTACTCATTATGCTTTACAGGGTTGGCTACTACAATGAAGTCGAAATCAAAACTTTTAAAGGAAAATATTTTAAATTGTTAAATTGCTAACGTCAAGTTACAGATATTAAAATGAAATACTTATTTTTATTTTTGCCACATCAAACATGAAATGTGTAAGAAAATTTCACATTACGTTAATTGAAGAATAAATACGATACAAAAGGTTTTTATTTAATAGAATTATTTTGTTATCAAATATTTTTTTTTTGATTTGCTAAATACGATTTTTTACTCGTGGGATCCATTTGAAATACTTGCCCCTCACTCTTCCTAGGCACTTTTTAAATGCTAGTATATATTTCTAAGAGAAAGAGATATTTTCATGCAGTAAAGAGTATCCTACAGTATGTTGACACAAACAAATACAAATATTAAATTTTATCAACATCTGTCAAGTGATTTTCACGTAATGGGTTCCCAAATAGCAGACAAAAATTTAAAAACTATAGATACAGCCTTTGTTCGATAATGATAACTATTTCATTGAAATCATCCGAAAAAATATTGAATGTACTGATTTGACTTATTTAGAATTGCGGAATCATATTAGATTAAAAAAAACTCATTCAAATCATTCTAAACCAGGACAAACTTTTGTATGTTTAATATATTTTTTTATCACATATCAGGAATAGTATGGATAAAATAAACATGAATTTGTTGAAATGTAAATAACTGTAGTGTTGTTTGCAGCCCTAATGACTTAAGGTTGTATAACTTGTTATTATGGAACCATAAGATTTGACCACGGGTAAGAAATGCATTCAAAAATTGCAATGCGATCACAGCTCGTTGGACTTCAAATTATTTCGGAGAACCTCCTTGTACGTGTTTTTTCTTTTAATACGAGATGGTATTACTATTGGTACTAAAATTGCTCTTTTTAAACAATCTTCTCTCATACAAGATATTAACATGATTATGTTTAGCTTTAGACTTATTAAAACAGGCTTAATAGGGATCAGGGTTAATGTCAATAGATGGTATAATATCCATGTATAGATTTATTATTGATATTTTAGTTTTTATTTGAAAATACAAAATATAACCTCTCTTTCTCTCTTTCTCTCTCTCTATCGAGAGAGACACTCTCGGTTATCTCAGTTATGCAAGTTGCATTACAAATGTATATGGGAAATAATTATTATGTAAAAATATAAGACGTTCTAGGTCCGGGAATTGATACTTCGTCTCTTGGTTTCCCAAGCGAGCGTATTAACACTGGGTCACCACTGCCTAAACATTAAATCTATTAATATTATATAATAAGTAACGCCGTCTGTCCGCATGATTATGAAAGACCGGTTTAATTATTTAGTTGTTTTTATTTTAATTCTATCTAATGCAGAGCACGCATGTGTCGCGCGTATTAATTTGTCTTCCTGTCATCGCTATTATATTGAAATGTAGGAGATAAGCGACAGCGGGTAGATTAAATTATTTATTATAACAAGTTATATACTACCGGCACTTGTAATTGATTTTCTGTGAAAATAATATATGCATGATTTCTGACTTAAGTTTACTGACTATACTCGTACCTTCATTTGATTTTATAATTGTAATTCAAAGTTATTATATTAAAAAAAAACTTCTTTTCTTAAATCTTAAAAATTGACAAAAATATGATTTTATTTAAATAAATACTAATTTAACAAAAATTCACATGAATGTCGGGAATTTTAATTAAATTATCGTTTAAGGTAAAAAAATCTGTAAAAATAGTAATAGACCTAAAAAAGTACTGTTCTTAGCTTACGCCACACTTCGGTTGGCTCCCCTCTGCGATGTCGTGACGACGGCCCGCGGACACCTGGACATGAATTAATATGTGACATATATTAAATTCAAAATTACAATTTTTTTATTGTATAATATTTTAATATAGTTTAGTCACTTTTCCCATTCCAAATCTACGATGTTTTAGTTTGTAAAATTTTAATCTATTTACGAAATAATACTCAATTAGTCTTCAAATGAGTACATTTGTTATACGGAAAATATACATAAATAAATATACATTTTATATACGGAAATTTATATTTTTGAGGAAGTTCAGTTTAGAAAGCTTAAAGAAGTAAAAGTTGTGTCAAAAGCTACTCGGCGTAACATCAAATAAAAGTAGCAAAATGCATTTCAGTACTTTCAAAATAGATTCAAAGTTAAAATCCCAAAAACCAAAACAGTGCAGATATTATACTTAAAGTGCAAATGAATTAATTATTCAACAATCTAGGTTACGGGACTATAAGTACTATACTTATTATAAGACTTATAATGAATAAATTAAATAAATTTAACATTCTTATAGCGAGTCAAGAATAACCTCGATATGATAAATATTCATAAAGTCATTTTATATTATAAATCAGTATTTCCATATAATTTCAATAGTAAATGGATTAAATGAACGTCAAGGCACGGGCCATTAACGTGTCAGCACCTGAGTCCGCCAGCGAAGTACATGTGTCAAGAGAACTTTAATTGGATAAATGTTCATGAGAATGTATGGTATTATTTTGTTAATTTTTAAACGAATTTATGCAAGTATGTTTGCGTTGATATTAGCAAAATTACTAATAATGTTGATCTAGAGCTAAGCAGTTATTAACAGCTCAATGGAGGTTTTGTGGTAATTTTGAGAAATTATTCTACCACTAGTGGAACATTTAAAGGGTGATAATGATATCAGCATAACATTGTAGTATTTAAAATAATATGTATTACTATTAGAGAGAGGGAAATATTCTATGTTTTGTAAGAGTAGCAAAATAAACGACATCTCTATCGAAATATCTAAGTCTATAGTCTATTAAGAAGAAGAAGAAGTAAGCCGAGTTTTGTACTATCTGCGTCGATTGGATTCTGGTCCATCCCGTCAGAAGCCTGCCCACGCGTCGCTGGATAAATTCTTGTTTTTCTTTTTCTATATTTATATTTCGTTAAAACTAATTTTGCTTGTTATGTTACAGAGCAAGTTTGCTATGAAATCTTCTTCTTCTTGGCCAATTTGAAGAATTATTTTTTATTTATTGGAGATGTATCAGGGTAATTTAAGTATGAAAAAAATGGGGAAAATCGGAAAAAAACGACTGGACAAATGAAAACTTCAACTGTTTAATTGAGAACCCATCGCCATTTTGGGTCAATCTTATGTAGATTCCTACAGATTACAAAAAAATATAATCCTATTGCGACTTTAGTTTAACTAGCAAGTATACTAGCAGATATTGTTGGACATACGAGTAGTTTTACAAGTATTACGATTCCCTCAAAACTTTCTGTAACATTAACTTTGTGTTTCTCTCTATAAACGTAGTCTCGGTTGAAAGTTTAATTGGACCTCTTTAAATTTTGAACTTTTTGAGCGCTGACTTACAAGTAGTATTATAATTAGCCTGAATGCATACTTGCTTTGAAGATTTTTTCCACATTTTTGTGAACAATGTATGTATTTAATTTTACGTATAGTAAATAATTTTGGCAATTTTAATAGAAATTTGTAATTTAAATGTTTCTAACAACCTTTAGTAGTTTTTAGTAGTCAGTAAAATTAGCCTAATTAATATTTTAATAGCATTTTAATAACTTATTATGATAAATGTTAATTGCTTTGCTCGGGTATCGAACCTCCAACACTCGATGTAGTTCCAGGGTTATGCAGTACTTCAAATAAAACCAATCTAATACAAACAGATGTAAAAACGTTACCCCACAAATAATAATATTGGTCTATCGCAACTATCGAAATATGCCACAGTGTTATTACTTCGTTACACGTAAATTGCTTTTTTTACCAACCTGACCATCACTGTCCCCATATAGGTCACTAAAATTTACGTTTCAACTTTTTATTTGGTCAGTTAGTTTGATAAAAATAAATACAGTAAATATATGTATGTTGGTATATTTGTTACTCCTAAACGTTGAAACGAGTGAACGGATTTGACCCTACTTTCTGCGCCAGCGGTCGTGGATTCGATTCCCGCTATGGGCATTCATTTGTTAAGCACAAATGTTTGTACTCCAGTCACGGGTGTTTATATTTAGATTAATATGTATGTGTTTTAAATGTATATATGTGTAGTGTATCAACTATCTGGTATCCGCAACACAAGCACGTAACGTAGCTTACCCTGGAACTAGATGGCTGTTGTAATAATGTCCCAACATATTAATAGATGACTAGACCTAATAACATAATACTAAATAATATAATAATAATATTAATGAAAATATGTCAGTTAAAACCAATACATACTTTGACAGTCTAAAATCTAAACCATAGACTTACTATTACTTACACTAACTAGTAAGTACCAAGAAAGACTTTTAAAATAATCATCCCTTAAGAATTCTCAGAAGGGATGATATTTTTGCATGTAAAGTTCATCATTTTGATCTTCCAAATATAGAATTTGGATGAATCCTTGACTTTTTATAAAGAGTTAATTTACATTTTTAAAAAGAAAATCACAAAACACCTTGTATTTTACATTTCACCTCGAGCAATAAATACCAGTTGGTCGGTAGGGCGTGATCCTAATTCAATAACATTCAATTAAGCCTTCCACCCTCACACACGGCTGTAGATTCTAAGATAACGTTCGTTTTTTTTCTTACAAATATATATAAATAAGACAATATTATAAATAAATAAATAAATATGTTGGGACATTATTACGACAGCGCCATCTAGTTCCGTGGTAAGCTACGTTACGCGCTTGTGTTACGGATACCAGATAGTTAATAAACTACACATACATAAATTTTAAATACATACGCAGCAAGTAGTTAGTAACCCTGCTACTGAGCCAAAAGATTTTGAAGATGACATTTTCACTTATAGACAGATAAAAGATAAAAATAATTATTTAAATCATATCTAGTAATTTTATGATCTGTGTGTCACTTAGATAATAAATTGTTATGTCATGTTTTCTGTAATTTGGATGCTATCTTGAGATCTTTAAACTTGATAATTTACTGACTTAAAAGCTTTAGCTGGCACATATTTGAAGTTAAACGAAAACTTACAATCAAGTTACTTTTTTGTAGCGGCTCGTAGTTTTCGGTAATTGAAATTGAATTTAATTCTTACCTTTGTTTCTGTTTTATATCTTCGCATTTACACTTAATGAGCCAACAAAGTGGAAACAAGTAAAAGTGTATTAGAAAGCTTTGTAATTAACTTTGAGCACACATTTCCCCGTAATTTTGGTAAAAAAGAATATAACAGGGACGTTAAGTTAATGTGCGGGAAATGCAGCATAATTAAAAAAAATAAAACGTTTCGATGTTAACACTCAGCTTAGCTGTTTTATGATAAGCTACCGAATAGAAGCTATAGTATACATTACTTTGTGGATAAGAGATAGTTAGAGTCGTAGTATAAGCATTTGTGTTCACTTCACAAATGAATGCACTCAACGATTCTCGAACCCGCGACCGCTGGCACAGTAAGTAAGGTAAGGTAAGCACGACAAACTGTGCAAAACCTAATCCGCTTCATAAGAAAACCAATAGACAAATGTTGATGTAATTATATTACCCTAAAAAGTAAGTAGGGAACAAATCTGAGCGAATCCAGGTTATATCGCCTAGTATACAATGTTTTAAATTCATTTTATTAGTGAAAACTATAAATTCTTATCCTTTTTGGGACTTTGAAATGCAAATTTTTCAAAAAAATATTAAATATTGTAACGGGATCGATCTCACAAGCAACAGATACGCAGTAATGACCAACAAAATTGCGGTTTCACGCTTCGTTACAAGACGTCACTCATGAATTATAGCGACAATTGATTCTGGGTAAGAAATTAAGGACAAATTATAATATTTAGGCCAATTTACGTGTAATTTATTAAGACATAGAGTACATCTATGTAACTAACTAGTAAGTAGTCTAAGTGTAGGTTAGGTTACAGTATCATACATGTGAATTCGCAAATTCGACTCCCGGAGTTAGGAAGTTGCTAGATTTTAAAATAGCCGTAAAGGATATTATTACGTACTACGGGTTCGGGATCGGAAATTAATAGCGTTCTTGTACCAAAGTTGTTTTAATTATTCAAAAACACGAGCAGTCTGTACACAACACTACTCTATGAGCACTGTAATACTCCTTCTTAATGCTTCTTCACTAACTCTTCACTTTTCCACAATTTCGTATTCCTTCTAGTCTTTACTCAACTTCGACTCGATGTCAACTGACTCTCGACACACTGCCGGCCTTTTTATATGCATAAATATTAGAACATTCTAGTATCGAAAATTCAAAATGTTTCTAGTAATTTCGAATCCTTTCCCGAAAGTGTTTTGTCTCTCTCTAACACATTAGAATTTGTAATAAACTGTTCCTGTCATGTAATTGACATAAGTTAAAAATTGACATTCGCCGTTCTTAGGCATGGTACAGGCGTGCTATTATGACGAGTTCACACTATATTACGCGACAATATGTTATCGTTGCCAAAACCCGAAAAGTTCAAAAAACTCTTCAAGTTGAATTACTCGACTGATTTCGATGAAATTTAGTTCACAAATTAACCATGGCTCAGAATACTAATGCCTACTATTAGTAGCAATTTTTTTCAAAAAGCGTTGCTATCTACGTAATAATAGAATAACATAAAGCTCCTAAAAAGCTCCGGAACAAAGGAAGTTGCTAGTATTTAATATCTCTACGATTCTTTCGTGGTTTTTGAATGCATAAAGCTTTTCATGTTACTTATTCAAAACCCATTTGACTAATTAGTCGTTCAGAGCATTTTTGGTGTCCGCAAACCATAATAGCTGCCAATTAAAATGTTGCGATCGCTGATAATTTTACGAGCCCTAAGTGATTCTTAACGGATACCCAAAAAAAGATATTTTTAAGTACGTCCGTGCAAAATTGCATCACGATTTACATACATTGCACATTTCAGACCAAAAAAAAATATGTAGATGGAGTCATCTGAAGAAATGTTAAAGACAAAAATACAAGCGCAATTTACTGTTTATGCTACTACGAGTATTCTTAATTTTGTCATACAAATAGTTTACTGGTAGTTAATTTAAATTTCCTTTCTTATAATAAAAACCGTTCATGTTTTTTTATTTTGTTAGTTTTATACTATCTGTAGGTACTATTCGGGGCGCATTTTGCCATTGTATTGCTTTACTCTCCCCCCATCAAGTGGAAGCCCATGCCCAGCAATGGGATGTTAAAACTGATTAATTTCGCATTTCGCCCTTTTTAATTACCTATAACTAAACCCCTCAATAACTCCTGTCACTCAAATTTTTTGCTTTAATTTGACGTAATATGACATATTATACTCGTACGTAATATTTTTTTTAAAATATTAGCACTTATTTAGTATTTTTAATAACAAAAGTATAGTCAATTTTATAAGTTTCTTTTTAAGTTACTGCCTTTAAGGAAAAGCTCCCTCGAAGCTCGCAAAGCATCTGATAGCAGTCCCAATTAAAATGTTGCGATCGCAGATAATTTAACGAGTATTTAAGTGATTTTGAAAGGTTCCTGATTATCTTTTGCGCTACGTTTTGCAAGATTTTATAAATTATCCTTACATTTAAAATATTTCGTTTTTATAATGAGGCTTAAGACCTATAGGATGACGGTTATGGGATTACTCGGCTTTCTCATGTTTAGTTTGTCATAGGTTGTTTTTTTCTACTAGTTGTAGTAGTATAAGCTTTTCTGTTTATAATAGTAGTGTGATATGTATAATAATCACAATAATAATGTCGTCCAATCTCACTAGGTGCAGGACCAACGGCTTTACGTGCTCTCCAAGGCACGGGAGTGACACCCCTAAATTCCAAACTAGGTATAACACTGCCTAAACAGAAAGATTAAAATCTACATTTGTCCCAACCTAAGACTCCAACCCAGGCCCTCCAGATGTGTTAGCTCCTACATCAACAAGGCCGTGAAGTATGTTTGTAGAAAATATTAAAAAAAAACAATACGTAACATTAATTTATATAATTTCGCCAGAAATATTGCACTATTTGCTATTCGATCGTTTGCAAAAATGAAAACCTTCGTCCGGTGCACATCGATCGTGACTCGATTGTCTCGATACAAGATTTATTCGAAATGTATCTCGATAAGCGTAAAGCTGAAGAATCGAATGTAATTTCAATTGAGTTATATGGCCTTATCCTGTGGTTGCGTGTTGCACGAAGCGCTTGATAAAAATGTCACTATACGGTTCAATTTTCGCTTATGCAGAATTTGGTGCAAGAATTTTTATTCCACAGTCCATTTGCAGTAAATATTTGTTAATATATATATATATATTATATCGAATTACTAATTTTCAATAAATATTTTGGAAGATAAAATTATCTGGACAGTACGAAAGCTTATTTTATAAATATATTTTTTATGAATCCCGTTTAAACAGGGTATTGTATTTTATAAAGGTAATTTTTAGGTTCAAGAGTAACATAGAAACCTTTCATGTGGGATATCAGACGAGTAAAGAACTTTATATACTACGTGTGTCACTAATGAGAATAAAACGAAAAGTATTTATTGCTTTACAAAACCAATAAAATCTAGATTTATTTAATACATCGAATGTGGTGAAGTAGTGTAGTTATAGGATAAATTAAATATAGAACTTTACTAAACTGGTTTAATATACTACAAAGTACAGAGGATTGAACCCGACATTAAGACTTGCGATCGGTAGCGTGAGGGAAGTCGTTCTGGTCGCACTCGCGATTCGCGAACCGCTGTCTCTCGCTGTCAGCGTCCCGCACCCCCCGCGCCGCCTCGACGGCACGGTGATTCATGCCTGCTTAGGCGCAACTTTGTCTTCACCATATACTCCCCGCGTTGAAGAGACATCTTCAAGGATTGATGTCGGCAAGGGGCATATAGTGTTGAAGGCTCGCCTGAGGACTCCCTTCCTTGTTCGGATGTCAGCGACCCTGGCTACTCCATCCCGTCCAGGCAGCACACGAAGAACGCGCCCAAGTAGCCACATGACAGGTGGACAGGACTTGTCCTTTATGACAACGAGTGTCCCTTCCTTAAGTGTGTCATGTGACCGCATCCATTTTGTCTTCTGCTGAAGTAAAGTAATGTATTCGTTAGCAAATCTGTTCCAAAAATGTTGTTTCAACAGTTGGATTCTGTTGAATCTTGTGAGAGATGAAATTCTGTTGGTGCTGATTTGAGACTCTGGTGCGAAAATGAGAGATCGTCCAATAAGGAGATGGGCTGGAGTCAAGGGATAAAGATCTGAAGGATCATCAGATATAGGAGTAAGAGGACGGGAGTTCAATATTGCTTCTATCTGTATTAATAAGGTATTCATTTCTTCGTAGTCTAGAAATGTTAGGTTTAATACGCGTTTTAAGTGATGTTTTACAGATTTAACAGCTGATTCCCATAAGCCGCCAAAATGAGGAGTGTAAGTGGGAATAAAAGTAAAATTGATACCTTGCTCAATCATGTCTGCCGGTGAAAGGTGTTTGAGGAGTCTTGATAACTCATGATATGTACCTACAAATGTGGTTCCGTTATCGGAATAGATGTTTCGCGGTTTGCCTCTACGAGATATGAATCTATTAAGAGCTGCTATAAAGGCTTCCTTCGTCAGATCCGAAACAAGCTCGAGATGCAAGGCCTTTGTTGCTAAGCAAACAAACACACAAATATAAGATTTTATATGCTTACATCCCCTTCCCTTGTGATTGGCTATCATCACTGGCCCAGCGTAGTCTACACCAGTATCGAGAAAGGGAAATTCTAGATGAGCCCGCTGTTTAGGTAGATTACCCATAATAGGTTGAATAGTTTTACCTGCAAGCCTTATACATTTGACACAGGAGCGGACGGTGTGTTTCGCTAGATTTGTGCCTCCTAAAACCCAATAATGGTGTCTCGCTGTGGCTAGCAATAATTGAGGACCTGAATGTAAATACTTAATGTGTAGCATTACAAAAAGAGAGCGGCATAAAGGATGTTTAGCACTCAATAAGATAGGATGTTTGACGTTGTAGTCATAATTAGTATTAAAAAGCCTACCACCAACTCTAATAATTTTATTTTTATCTATGAAGGGTGATAGAGGTAAAAGTCTGTTTTTATGAGGTAATTTTTGATTAGTGATGAGCAAATGATATTCATCTTGAAAGGATTCCCGCTGAGCAATCCTTAACAGAAAATTAGTAGAATGATTAAGTTCACCGAGTGTTAGGTTGCCGCTTATCCGCTTAGATTTATTGCGACAGTTATTTATAAATCTGAATATAAATGAAGTAACACGCTGTAATTTTGAAAATGAGGAAAATTTTGTAATCATATCTGAGAATATATTGTTTTCTTTTTTTGTATGAAAACACTTAACCATTTCTGGCAAGTTAGGATGTATTTCCTGCTTAGGTTGGACTGTCCAATTTACTTGATCTAATTGAAGGAAAGAAGGCCCTGACCACCACAATGAAGATTTAGCTAACATATTCGCTCTTAAACCTCGTGAAGCGAGATCTGCGGGATTGTCTTTAGTAGGAACATAGCGCCATTCGTGATTAGAGAAACTTTCCTGTATCTCGGAAACACGATGACGTACAAATGGCCTTAGTTGACTTGGAGAAGTTCTGAGCCAACTCAAAACGATTGTGGAATCGGACCACAATATACAGTTATCAATTTTAAGTGTTAAAGATTCTAAGACCTTGATACCAAGTCTCACTCCCAGTAGTACACTGCAAAGCTCTAATCGAGGAATACTAACCGTTTTCAATGGGGCTACTTTACTTTTGGAAGTAAGAAGACGGGTAGTGACTGTACCATCGACATCAACGCACCTAATATATGCACACGCACCATAAGCTTTCTCCGACGCGTCTGCAAATATATGTAATTGTATATTAATCGGTGCTTGAGAGGTAATACACCTTGGTATATTAAGACTATTTAATGTTGGTAGTGATGAAGCGAAATCAAACCATGCCTTTTTAATATGAGCTGGAACTGGCTCATCCCAATTACACTTCTTTACCCATAATTGCTGCATTAATATCTTTGCTTCCACAATACTAGGCGTAACTAGGCCGAGGGGATCAAATATCTGGGCAATTGTCGATAAAATAGAACGTTTACTGACAACGTCTTTTAATTGTATGGAAATTGGAAATATGAAGGTATCTGTAGAGCACATCCAATTTAAACCTAAAGTTTTAGAAAGATTATCACTACTAAGATCTACAGAACCAGATAGATTACACTCACCAGAAACCGCTAGTAAAACGTTTTTATTGTTAGAATGCCATTTACGCAAATTCAACTGAGCTGATTTCAAAGCATTACTTACGCCCTGACAAAGTGCAATTGTTTCTTCTACAGTTTTATGACCAGATAAAAAATCATCAACGTAAAAATCATGACAAATTGCACGCTTTATATCTGGGGTTGTAGATTCCTGACCTAACTGATACAAACAACGTGTAGCTAGATAAGGTGCTGAAGATGTACCATAAGTGACTGTGTTTAGTTGGTAACTCTTTATAGGGTGAGAGGGGTCGAACCTCCACAAGATTTGTTGAAGTGCACGATCTTCATTGAAGACTTCTGTTTGGCGAAACATCTTTTCTATGTCCGCGGTCACAACGTATGTATGTTGTCTAAACCTTAGCAAGATTGACAATAGATCTTCTTGTAATGTTGGCCCTACTCTTAAAATGTCATTTAAAGATTTACCAGATGATGTAGCTGCCGAGGCATCAAAGACGACGCGTAGCTTAGTAGTCGTGCTAGATTCCCTTAAAACGCCATGATGAGGTAAATAACAAGAATTGTTTGCATGTACTTTAGTTTCTGTCATGTGACCAAGAGTAAGGTACTCTTTCATGAATTCAACATATAATTGCTTCATGATAGGATCTCGATTTAATCTACGCTCTAAGGATAAAAACCTGCGTTCAGCCACACGGTAGGAATCTCCTAAGACCGCGGGTGATTCTTTAAGTGGTAGCGAAACAGTAAATCGACCATCTGATTTACGCCTTGTTGTTTTAATAAAATGTTCCTCACATGCTCGTTCTTCAGGGGAAAGATTATGCTTGGAAGAAATAGAGTCTAACTCCCAAAAACGAGTGAGATCAAATTCTAAATTGTTACTTAACATGCATATCGTATTATGTGTATTGTTTAAATTATTTTCTATAATAGAACCTGAAACAAGCCATCCCAGCTTTGTCTCAAATAGGGTGGGTTTATTTTTCCCTAGATTAATACGATTACTTGAAATTACATTCCAAAATATTTCTGCTCCTACTAAAATATCTATAGTAGATGGAATATGGAATGACGGATCAGCTAAGCAAACACCTGATGGTAATTGTATGTTCTGTATGTTAACATATGTAGAGGGAATAAGTGTAGTGATGTTCGGTAAAATTATGCAATCAATGCCTATCCTATAGTCACTTACGTAAGACTCCATTGTAAGAGAGCAAGACTGTTTACTACTGAGAGGTTGATTGTTGATACCAGACACCATAGAATTTGTTAAAATTGTATTAAGTTTTAGCTTACCACAGAAGTCCTGTGTTATGAAATTGTTAGTACTTCCATTATCAAGCAAGATTCTGGCAGCATGCGGCTGTCCATTAACATCGAGAACCTTAACCAAGGCTGTGGAAAGCAAAACAATTGAATTTTTATGTGCATTAGTATGAAGTTCGTTAGCTGAAAGGGCTACATTCTGCGTGAGAGACTGATCAGAATGCAACAAAGTATTGTGCTTTTTGGTGCAATATTTACAATGTGTCAATTTGCATTTATTATCAGAATGACCAAAACGCAAGCAATTTAAGCAAACCTTGAATGCTTTGGCCTTTTGAAGCCTTATATCAACAGGTAACGTTCTGAACGCTTCACAATTGAATAAGGTATGATCTTTATTACATAAGGGACATGAATATGTTTTTTTACTTGATGACAACGGTTGGAAACCCTTTGGTTTATTAAGATTTACATTTAAATCTGCTTTAGATTTCTCCGCCTTCGAAATATCTAGCGTCTCTAAAAGATCAGCTTTATTAGAAATGAATTTAATAAAATTATTTAAAGTAGGGGAAACCTGTAAGTTGTTCCTATGGAATTCCCATTCCCTGTTTGTGATATTATCCAATTTACTAGACATCATGTAAATTATTAATGTATCCCAGAATTGTACTGGTTGACCTAAATTAGCTAGTGCTCTTAAATTTTTATTTATTGTGTCTATTAAATTGCGTAAACATACACTAGACTCTTTTAGAATGGGTTCTATTTTAAACAAAGAATTCAAATGGTGATTTTCTAGAAGACGCTTATTATCATATCGCTCGCATAGAATTTTCCAAGCGGACTCATAATTATCTGCGCAAAAATCTAGACCAGATATAGCTGAAGCTGCATTGCCTTTAAGAGATGCTCGCAAATAGTGAAATTTATTAATATTATCGATACTGGTGTCTGAATGAATTAAAGAAATAAATGTATCCCTAAAGCCAAGCCAATGATGATAGTCACCATTAAAATGTGGTAAGTCTATTTTAGGTAGTTCAACAACCTTACGTTTGTGTGATTGTGACCCCGCATCGTCGCTTACCGCACCCATGGTGTCATGCGAAGGAAGCGATAGCTTGCTATGACTTTGGATCAAGGCACGACCGGCAGACACGAGAGAGTAGTATTGTAACTCGAAGGCCTCGCGCTCCTTATATTCGTCCTCCGGGATATCTGACAACTCCTCCAATTCACTCTGAAAACCGTCAAATTCATCGTATAAATTTTCAATTTTATCTAAGCGCATCTGAAGCTCGATTTGATTTTGCAATTCATTAATTTCTTTACTATTTTTAAGCGATTTTAAATAGCTACTAAAGCTAGTGAGCTTCCCTTTAATTGCAGCTCGTTTTTTAATTAACTGTTTAATTTGTTTTTCACTCATTGTTTATTTTATTTTTTATTTAATCGTATTTAATAATATTATACTAAAGCAAAAAGCACGCAACGTTTGTGTTTAATTAAACTTTCAATTGAGTTATATTCGATCAAAATCAAATAAAATAATGTAATAATATATTAATTTAGATAAAAAATGATAACAGTAACTTCGAAAGTAAAAATATTAATATAAACTTCGAAACTTAATATTAACACGTAATATTTACTTTTATTTTCGTTATACCGTCATATGAAAAAATGACAAGTTCTCTCACGCTACCGATCGCAAATTAACAAATTTATAATGTTATTTGCATTTAAGTACTTGTTATGTATAAAGAAATGAGATATAGAAGCTATTATTTAACGATTTATCACTTGAAAAATTTTGATCGATTTTATCGATATCAAAGTGAAAATAACGAAAAATATATTATATTAAAATTATATATTTTATATAAACTATTAAAATATTGTTTTAATGTGGATGTAGCACTATTGTATAGTTTTTCTAAAGAATAAATGTAAAATGTAAGAATACGAAGAAATGAGTTAAATGTATATAAAATTTTATGAATAAATATGAATAAACATGAATATTAAGAAGGATTAGGTATGATAATTATGATTAGGATAAATAGGAAATAGAACGATCTCACGTATCCTTTTATGCGATGATCGAAGCTTCTGGAAGATTACGGGCGTCTTAAGGCGTGTACGCAGTTTTATGTAGTTCTTTCGTCGTTGAAGTGTTGAATTATATGCCCGGGAATGTCAGCTGTGCTCGACGACTCAGCATTGTTCACTCCGGCGAAGAATAATTTCAACTTGAAGTCGGCGAAGAATTGCGTGCACGTGGTGACTTTTATGACCTCTGACGTGAAGTAGGTATTTCTTCTTGGCTGATTCTTTTCTTCTCCTTCTTGGAGGCTCGATGGACCATATGGTGAAGTAGTGTAGTTATAGGATAAATTAAATATAGAACTTTACTAAACTGGTTTAATATACTACAAAGTACAGAGGATTGAACCCGACATTAAGACTTGCGATCGGTAGCGTGAGGGAAGTCGTTCTGGTCGCACTCGCGATTCGCGAACCGCTGTCTCTCGCTGTCAGCGTCCCGCACCCCCCGCGCCGCCTCGACGGCACGGTGATTCATGCCTGCTTAGGCGCAACTTTGTCTTCACCAAATGATAAATTTCACGCTTTTAAGATATGATTTATAGTATAAAAACCAGGGATTCAAACTATCTCCATTCCAAATTTCATGAAAATCGATCGAGCGGATTAAACGTGAAAAGGTAACAGACAGACAAATAGATAGAGCATAGAAAATATAAGGCACAATATTTAATATAACAATTTCAAAGTTGCTTGGTGCCCTAGCCCTACCTGACTACACGGGTGTCCTTAGTCCTTTTTAACGTCCCACTGCTGGGCACAGGCCTCCCGCAGTATGATCAGGCCATAGTCCATCGCGCTGGCCCAGTGCGTGTTGGCGGACTTCACATGTCTTACGAAAACTTGCTAAGCTTTCTCAGACATGCAGGTTTCCTCACGATGTTTTCCTTCACCGTAAGACAAGTGGTGATCATGTTAGAAAATGATTCACACATGAAATATCAGAGGTGTGAGACACGGATTTGTACCCGCATCACTCCGTTATCCAAGTGAGCGCGTTATCATTTGGGCACCACTGCCTAACTGCCTACTACACGGGTGTAAATGGCTTTAAGTTATTTCTACAATATATCTATTTTAAGAAAAAAAAACATATTTACTAAGATCTTATTGAAACTCTACATTTGAAAAAATAATAAAAAAAATTAGCACGAACTAACAGACATGAAAAATACCCAAAAATGCCATCCATTTTTGAACTCTATTACCTCTGAAATACGATCAACTAAATTTAAACAACAATTCTAATTGAACATGCAAGTAAAATCAACGCTCGCTATATATTACATTATCTATTTTTATGATACCGCCTTTATGGAAGTTATTTGCAACATTATACATTTACTTTAATCACTGAATTTTAATTCTTATGGTAAAAACATAAGATCTACAATATCTGCTTTCTTTAAAGTGGTTCCATTGATTAGCGAGCTTTAGTCTCAAGCTTTTAGAATTGTTTCGACATTAAAAGCTCTCTGTAAAGTATCTTCTATAATGAAAATTCAATTTTATTCATGACTGGAATAAAATATCATTGCCTTTAAAATATCTGCGTTAACTCCAAATTACTTAATGATATTATTAATTTTATGTTAGTATCAAATCAAATAATTAGGTTTTGGTTTAATAGAGCTTATTACACACATCACCATCTAGTTCTGGTAAGCTACGAAGCTTGGGTTACGGATACCAGATAGTTGATACACTACACATATATAACTTTAAATACATATATATTATAAAAATAAACACCTATGACTGGAGTTCAATCATTCGTGCTCAACAAATGAATGCCGCCAACGGGACTCGAACCCGCCGACCGCTGACGCAGAAAGTGAAATCACCACAAACTGAGCCATACGTGTCGTTACTCGTACTTATGCGATTTTTCATAAAAGTATCTGTGTATATTAGTGTTACAGTAATAGTTAATTGAAATTTAAGTTGTACATGACTGGTTATAGTTAACCGTCTGAAAATAAACAAAATAATTCGAAATATCGTTATTACATTCAAAACTTGTTACCGATCAACCCTTTTAATCCCTGCGGAAATCATTTAAAACTTTATATATCTGTATTTTAGAAACATAAAATCAAAAGGAAATTCAACCTTCAAACGTTTTCAATAATAGAAATATCAAATATAAGCTTACAAACTCGAAACTCAATTTGCCTTCTTTGAACAAACCATAGGTTACCACGAGAGTTTAAATTTAAATAGTTTTCCATACCCTTATTTTAATAACATATCTATATTATAAAATTCTGATTTGACTGCCTCGATGGTGTAGTGGCCAGCATGTCACACATCGAGAGGTCCTGGGTTCGAGTTCCGGGTCGGGCCAAGTTTAGTTATTGAGTCCTTCTGTGTATTAAGTCTTAGTAACAACCCGAAGTTGGGAAGTTGGTGGTGTGTCACCCCCGTGCCTTGGAAAGCACGTAAAGCCGTCGGTCCTGTGCCTTAATTCTCACTGGTCACCGGAGTATGAGAGTGATAGGAACAGAGAGCGCACTTGTGTCTGCGCGTACACTTGTTCACTATAATATCTCCTGAGCAATTGTCTAGTCTCAATGAGACTGTCCGCCATGGCAGGACTTGGTCGGAGAACATTATTATTATTATAACATTCTGAGTCAAATATGAGCATAAAAATATCTTGAAGAATTTTATTAAGTAGTAGTAGTAGATACAGAGGCTGGATCTATAGTATTTAGAATTTTTCGTATCTGTGACTGCATCACAAGAAAACCACTGGACAAATTTTGATGAAATTTAATATGATGATAGCTGGTTATCAGCATCAAGATATAGGATATATTTTACTGCGGGAAAATATATCATTTCCAAAAACTCCATACTAATTGTATGGATCAGATCATAATGTATCTAGAGCTGAACCTGAGCCTAGCAAGGGTTAGTCGCTAGTTACGAGTATCTAATAAGACCCAAGTCTTTATGATATTGCTAAACCTAAACCAATATTGAAGTAAAACCTCGAAGTGTCCCTCAGGGCTGTTTTCTAGGTCCATGGACTATTCACGATTTCAGGTATACGCCTTAAAGCAATCATATCATCTTGACCAGTAATCACTGTGTTATTTTGTTTACAGTGCACTAGCCGTAGGGGTTCGTACCGACGAAATTATCTCTTCAGATTCTCAGCTCGCTTTATTTTGTTGCCACTTATGTTTAAAATATTGTAGCAATGGCGGTGTCCGAGCTTTATCTTGTAGGTAAAACAAATTTTCTTTTTATTTATTATCGTTTTAAATTTATTGCATCAAGCGAGCCCTGGACATAATAAATCCAAAATGATAATAAATATAAAAGGTAATCTACCTATAAAAGGAAGGAAGAAATGATCTATTTGCGTAAATATTATGTAGTTTTTTTTTTCAGGGTTTTGCGATTTTTACGACTGTTATAAGTAAATTAATTGGTTATATTAATAATCATAACAATAATTATATTGGGACATAACACACATCACCAATATAGTTCCATGGTAAGGTATACCTTCCCCAATTTTATTCGATTTTTTTGTTAAGTGGCTTCTAGTAGTCGGCATTGGACTAGAGAAGAAACCTTATAAATAGAATGGCAAGTAATATTTTAGACTAAAAATATATTATTTACTGAAAAAGAAAAAGCCTAGGTACTTATGAATACGAGTATTATTTATGTCAAATCATAAATTAATGAAATAGTTTCAATCAATTTACAGATTATCAATTATAAACGAACTAACAAACGAACGAATCTTATTTCTTAATAAAATTGCTGTACATTATTTATTAAGTTAAGTTGATAAATTAATTTGATGAAAACTGGAATAATACTTCCATTTGAATGCTTAAAGACTGCCACTGTGCCTGACGGTTGCTATTATTTCTTATTATATTTCATTGTTTTACCCGGTTATTACGTAACCCTAATCACTGTAGTCCATCTTGTTATGACAGTACAATCTCGATTTATCGCTCGCGGCCAAATTCTATCTTGCTACATGAGGTTTTATGTTCTCTTTCAAAATATGTATATACGTATTGCCAATTATTATTTTGATATTTGTCTGTTTGTTATAAAAGAAAAGTTATTAGTAATTTTAAAGGAATTCAAATTTAAGTAACGCGCTCGCTTGGATAACCGAGTGATGCGGGTTCAAATCCGGGTCTCGCACCTCAGATATTTTCATGTGCGAATCATTTTCTATCATGATTGTCACTTGTCTTACAATGATGAAGATTGTAATTTATTGGTCTATTGGGACCACTGAACAAATAGTGTACAAGTGAAAAGGCTTATGATATACAGACTGAAAGTAAAAAATGTATCTAATAATAAAAATGCTAACTTTAGCATTTTCCAATAATAATAGCTGTAAAAAAGATTAATCTAATTATTATATATGAATAATAAAGAAAGAAACAAAAACATCTACTATCTTACCCTAAAATACTACAGTGAAAGGTACATATAATTACAACAAACTTTTACAGCCGAATTACGGCGAGTTGAGTTTGTTAAATAAAAGACATTCCACTAATTCAACATTTTAATGAGATAAGTTAAAATAGCAACGATTTGATGAACGCTCACTTAACTGTTAAGTTCTTTGTGTACTTTGGTTCATATATTTTTCTTTGTTTCAGGTAACTTCGTGTGGAGTTTAAAGTTATCTACGTTTTGTTAACATCTTTAAAAATCTAGGTACGTTATTGAATTATTATTATAAATATAAAAGTGTTTACTTTGAAAATACTGGACGAAACTTGATGAAGTTACAGTATACAGATAGATTCAATTAAATAGAACCTTGGACTTGTAGTCAAGGGACGCTGCTTAACAAAGAAAGAATAAGTAAACTACTAATACTCGAACCTGCGACCGCTGGTACAGCAAGTAGTGTTACTACTGAGCCAAAAGTGTCACTTTTATATATTTAACGTTAAAATCATAACCAAGTTTTATTTCAATTTGTCTAAACGCAAACCAGGACTCCGCTAGGACTCAGGCTAAACTTAGCAATGCAGTAAATGAAAACCTGCTTTTTAACATAACAAAAACAAATAAAACTTTCTGTACATAGTATTTTACTGATAGATATTTATTTATTCGAGACCCCTCATAACAATCCATCTCAGATTACACAGTCCTACAGAAGAAATAATTTACATTGACGTATTGCAACTATAGAAACTAGAAGTTAAAGAAAGATACTAGCAGTTAAGGCATAGTTCACATGTTGCTTTAAAAATAAAAAAAATAATGCGTGTAACTTTTGCGTGGGAAGTGAAGCCTCTTTGGCGCTGTAGCAAATATATTAAATTAATTTTCCAAAATAAAAAGTTTCAATATACGCAAAGTTATTCAAAGCTATACAAATAATATTTTTTTATGATTATGATAATTATATTTGACTGACCTTATAAAAAAAGAAGGTTTTGAATTAGAGCTTTGCTATCTCCTTATGAGCAATTAGCTTATTGTTTAACACTCTTGTGCGAATGAGACCTTACATATGGCACGTATTAGTCAACGCTTGAAGCGTATCCTAAGAACAAATAGTACAATAAAAGTAGCATGTAATTGCATTCAGCACAAAGTTGAATAGAACATAAACATTCTAAGCAGATTATTTATATAGGAGTAAAGGTGTATCATTTTTGTATAAAATTAATTAAATGTATAAGGTCCGATTTCACCAAAGTAGAATAAATTTTATTCCTAGGATAAAGCTGTTATTTACTCTCAGATAACCATACTTTCATTTCACCAACCACTTATCCTAAGCATAACAAAGTTATACGAGAGTAACTTTTATACCACCAATTTTGAAGGAATAACCGTCTTATTCCTCAGATAAAATCAAAATGGTGGCATAATTATGTCACCTGAGCGCTTCGAGTACATTATTACTGAGCGACCATTACATAAATAAATAAATATAAATAAGCATATAAGTTAGCACTTCGTTTCCTTTAAGATATTTTTTTTAACACAGTAAACACAACACAAAGCATATAAATGAAATTTAAACACCAGGCAGCGTGACTTTACAGATAGTTTGTTTGAAAAATAGCACTGACACATTGACACAAGTTCAAAGTGACGACTAAATTAGAATTGTCCTGTTATGCTATACTGTACTGAGACCATGACAAGCCTATTTAATTTGTCTGCATTCACTTATCTAAGAATAGTAATACTAGGAGTAACTTTTTGTCCTTACAAAGTGGTGAAACGTACTATAAGTTATTCCGAGAATAAATGCAGCGAATAATTTTATACCTGGCATAGCTATTCTTCGATAACGACACCATTGGTGAAATCGGACCTAAGTGTAAGTGTAAAAGTGTAAGGGTAAAGTGCTTTTACGTAACCTGAAAAACAAGTTATATGAGTACACAATAAAGTTTCATAAAAACATTAATAAGTAAAGAAAGTTAAAATAATATTTGAAATGTTTTCCGCTCTAATTGAAATTAGACAAACAAAAGTTTTTGACTTATATTTTAATAAAATTAATTCCTTTTATACCAATATAGAACTGTTACCAATTTATAAATGTTTATAGCTTAACCTTAAATACCTACAGACTATTCTCAGATATAAGGAATAAAATTGGTACAGTTTGATTTAGGCGCTTCACTTTTCTTGTTTTGTACGCTTTATCTTTATGATCCCGTTATAATATACATATAATTAATTATATATAATAGGGAGTGCTTAATTTGTGTTCATTTCTTTTTCTCTCAATTTCTCTCTCTCTCTCTCTCTCTCTCTCTCTCTATGTCATGTCTCTCTCAAGTTAAATAATATACAAGAAAACCGCGACAAAATTGAAAAAAGACTTTCTTTCAAATTCATTCGACAACTTTAATTACAGCTGTTGTTAGGGGTATTTTTTCTTATAAATACAATATATGTCGTTAGTATGAATACTAGAGCAAATACCGAAATTTGAAAAAAAATATTTAATTTCAACTCAAATATCTTTAAAACTATATTTAAAATATACCTTTTTATTTTTTTTAATATCACCTACATGTAACAAAATAATATATAATGTAACGCCATCTGTTAAGTCATCCTCTTCTCGCAACCAACCATTCAGCGATCAACCTATTCATGGCGTCTAGTTAAGACGTCCATGTCACTTCCAATACACTCTATGTCTTAAGATATTATTCAACGCTCGAAGCATTCTCATTTCCATCCATCAGGTGCAATCTTCAATCAGCACGGCGTACATTATAGAACACCCACGTTTTGCGACGTGTCTTCTTTTATTCTTTACTGATAGTTACCTACACTTGCTATTTGTAATGCTTATTTTAAAACTAGTTCTTAACTATGACTTTGCTTACGTGCTGGATGAAACATTGCATTCTAAATATTTTCATACAGCTGTACACTGTACATGATTTGATTTACTGTCTCTTACTCTTTATTTCCCTTTAATGTAACAAACAAACTTTCAAACAAACACACAAAAACAAAAAATCTTTTTTATTATTAGTATAGGTCATGAGGACATTATTATGATTATTACGTTGTGTCATATCATTAATAAAAATTGATGAAAATGTTTGAGACCTTATTAAGTGGAATTCATCACTTTGTACGAAATAGTAATAAAGGAACTTAAATTAAATATTTATATAGACGAAGATCGAAAAAAAAGTGAATATCAAAAATAGTAGTTTGCTTATTTATTAATAAAAATATGAACTAGCAACTTTGTTTTTAACCCTAATTCTATTTCTAAAATAAGAATAGCCTAAGTTCCACCTTTTAATTTAATATCAGCTATCTGCTACTGAAAATACAGTCGAAATCGGTACAACCTTTTCAGAGATTAGAGATTATTCACTTCATTTCATTATAATCTCTTCTTGAGCAAGTTAAAATAAATGATAAATACCTGAGTATTTTAAAAGAAAACCACTAATATATTATAGACTTAATACTAACTGGATGAAGTAAGTATATAACAAAGTGTTCCAGAACATCCCAATTAACTTGCATTAAGCACAATAACATGCATGATAGATTGCTAAGTGCCTGTGCCTATTATTAGGGTGGGCCTACACTGATATGTTTTTTTAATTAATACAATATGCATCAAATCTCAGATTATACTAAGTATTACTAAGTATTATGAGTTCCATTTTATATTAAATAGTCCCTGTTATCAATCTGTTCAAGTGGTAGTGCCATGCTTGTTACCTTCGGTTAGCAGCCGAATGGGCCGGCACGCCCCGTTTAGTACCACTCTCTCACAGAAGACCGGCGTGAAGTGGCAGCTATGCTGCCGCGTTTCGTCCGGTGAGTGAGAGTCCGGGAGGCCCACTCCCCATCCCTCCTCCCGTTCTTCTCCCTCCTCCCTTCCTCCCTTTCCTAAAAGGCCGGCAACGCATCTGCAAGCCCTGTGGTGTTGCAGATGTCCATGGGCGGAGGTGATCACTTACCATCAGGTGAGCCTCCTGCCCGTTTGCCCCCTTTGTCCCATAAAAAAAAAATATATATCAATAGAAAAGCCTAATCTATAGTTTCCACAGTTTTTATCTCTCTTTCTTTTACATGAAAAGTATGGAACAGATTTTGATAAAATTTGATATGATGATAGCTACTGATTATCCAAGTCAATATAATATGAAACTACTCTACATTCCCGGCGTTTTGAATAGGTGATCATGGTCACGAGAGAAAGTGTAAAAATGGAATCGAAAATGTCAATTATTTAAACTAATATTATTTAATTGCGTAACTAAATATACTAATACAGTGTACTCCGAGCCTTAGTCTCAACTATAACATGACAGTTCTTGAATGGCACAATGCTAATAAATGGGAATATTTCTGCATCCAACTTCCCGGTTCCGCCAGAGTCCGCCGCACGACCGCGACGCCGCCGCTGTGTGCAGAGATGTTTGTGATAGCATTCAATTCATAGCCCTCTCATGAGGATATAAACCCCTGTTTATATATAATCCGATGTTGATACGCATACCGAAATGTAACGATAGCGAAATAATATTAATTTATTTCCAGTAGGTGCTTAATCTAACTAGATGCCAAGCTCGCCATTTTTTATTTCTCTGGAAAAGATAATAAAATTGCTATTTTTGTAGAAAAGACACTTATAGATAAACTTAAGAAGCAAAATCAGACTAAAATTAATGATTAATACAGTATTTTATGCACATTCATACACAACATGACTACAACAAATAAATAAAACTTATAATGCCATTTTATATTGGTTTCAAGCAGGACTCGAATCCATAACCAGCTACGTCAAGTCAAAGACTCCGACCATGTAGTCGTCGCGGTTTACTCAGATTTAGTTATACAAAAACGTTTCATTGACGACCGCGCAGAATACGTAGCGAAAAAAGTCCATTCATTCATACCGGTTTATTGAATTGGTGCTTTTTTGTGGTTTTTCTGTTATAAAAATAATACCTATATATTATAGGTATGAAGATAAAAGCCAATGAGCTCAAACATTTACTAGGTTTTTATCTCCACGATATGGCACGAGTACATTTAGGATAGTTGGATTTTTTATTTATTTTGTTTTGAGCTTTATCCATTATTATTTATGCGAGTGTTTGTCGATGTTTTCTAATAAATAGACTTTTGTTTGGCTAGCCTGTATAGCTACTTATCTGGTCCTGATTTTTAACTTCCCTGGCGGAGTCAGGTGTAGTTATTGGGTTTTTCTATCAGGGACAATCGAGCAAAGTGAGAATAACTCACTAGTAGATAATGTGCAACCCTTTTTGTTGTCCTCTTGCTAGATATGCCGTGACAGGGAATTGGTCACCCTGGCCATGCTCGGATTAGCGGATTTCACATATATTTTCAGATTGGTTCTTTTTAACAGCTGTCCAGCGGCGAGACTCGGGATTCGAATCCGCTGCACTTGGTTTCCCAAGTAAGCTCATTACCACTGGGTTATCACTACCTTTAACAAACACAAAGTTCTATTAATTTATTATAACAATAATGATATAAAGAACGCTTTGGATTTAAAATTAAATGAAGGTCAAGATGTAAAAAGTTAAGCTCTCAAGCAATTATTTAGCGCATCATAAATCTTTTGTCAGATTGTCAGGTTTATGTCTCTTTTAAAATATTTATTGATCTTAATAAAACTATGTCACCCACATACGTATTATTTATGGGTTAATATTGCAACAATCGGTGAATTGATTTCATGCATTTTCTACACATAGTGATGTCCTCCGTAATTTCCTATCGAATTTTTCTTCTTTAATTAATTTACTACTTCGTCGCAATGTTTTTCTTTGTAGGTATTGATATGGTAAATTGTTTTGTAGTTAGTAGAAAAAACGATTAAATTTAGGTCGCTAGCCTATCTAAACTTTTAAATAACTTTCTCAAATCATTGCAGAATATTATTCTGCCAGCTGCCAGGTTTGACAAAAGGCAAGGTTTGACCTTTTTCAATTTTGTAATAGTTACCTTAGATTTTCAAAAATATTTAAATTAAGTAGTAAGTGTTTTTAAAAATAGACATTTCAATTTTGTTCATTTAACAAAATACTCAATTATTGTACGCAATGCCTTCATATTCAAATTCAAATTCAAATTCAAAATATTTTATTCAGCATGAAATTATTACAATTTTTTACTGAACGTCATGAGTCTACCACCAGTTCGGAAGGAAGAAACCACTGACCTGAGAAGAACTGGCGAAAGAAACTCAGCGGGACTAATGTATATTTTTTTTTGTTTTTTTTTTTGTCTTAGTGTTTTTTCTTTTTTTTTTTTAATTAAATTGAAATTAACAATAATTCTATAGGTTGAAACAGCCTGGTGGCGATCACATCATTCCCAAGGCGTACTATCTTCTAAAAAATCGTTAATCGTATAATATCCTTTAGTACACAAACGTTCTTTCACAATTTTTTTAAATTTGGCAATAGAAGCTTGTTGAACGTTTTCTGGGATCCTGTTGTATAAGCGTATACATTGTCCATAAAAAGAATTACTGACTCGTCGTAAGCGAGTCACAGGCATTACAAGTTTATTTTTACTCCTAGTGTTAATACTATGCATGTCGCAGTTCTTGGGAAATTCGTGTATATTTTTATGAACATATATAACATTTTCGTACACGTACTGAGAAGCAACAGTCAATATTTTTATTTCTTTAAACTTATCTCTTAATAATACTCTAGGGCCTAAACTATAAATTGCACGAATAGCTCATTTCTGCAGGACAAAAATTGTATTAACGGTAGCTGCATTTCCCCATAATAAGATACCATATGACATATTAATACTATGAAAGTAACTAAAGTATACTATGCGAGCTGTATCTATGTCAGTAATAAGTCTAATTTTTTTAACCGCGAACGCTGCAGAGCTAAGCCTCTTCGCTAGCTCCTCAATATGGAGATTCCACTGCAATTTCGAATCTAAGATAATACCTAGGAATTTAGTTGACTGTACCGGTTTTAACATTTCTCCGCCTAATACTACACCATTATCAATAAGTTTAACATTAGGTGTTGTGAATTTTATTAATTTTGTTTTTTTGTTATTTAATAATAAATTATTCGAATCAAACCAATAGACAACCTTTGAGAGAGCATCGTTTACATCGTCGTATATATGTAAATTACGTTTTACCTTAAAAATAAGTGAAGTGTCATCAGCGAACAATACTATCTCATGTTTGTCCTGCACAAAAAATGGCAAATCATTTATGTAAACTAGGAAGAGAAATGGGCCAAGAATAGAGCCTTGTGGAACCCCCATATCTAACGGAGCCCCAGGGGATCTCTTACCATTTACATCAACCCTCTGTATTCTATTACTCAGATAGGAATTCAGGAGGTTGAGTGCCTTATTTCTAATCCCATAATGATGCAGTTTCCTGATCAACGTCACGTAACATAATTCACATAATTAACTTTATAATTTACCTTAAACAACATCATAATTTTTCATATATTTTAAGTTCAAATTATCAATATCAATCTGTATTCTAATCATATTTAAGTAAACAAACGCACACCCTTATAAAATTTGTATAGTAAAGCTTAAATAAGAAGAAAAATGGACAGCTCAAATTACGACCTGCGCCTGCGCAGACAAATGAGCTAATTTAGCGCTCCTTATAAATAAGTATCACACACAACGTAGGGATCATAAAAATATATTCGTGTACATTCGTATTCTATATTTATTGCATGGTAAATTACAATTATTATTGAAAAATATCTTCCGTTCTTTAAATATTTACTACACATGAGCAATTTTTAACATTGTAAGTATTTCAATAGCAATGTATTTTTTTTTATCTGGTCATAATAATATGCTTATTCACATATTTTTTCCATTATCGAAGTATTAATTAGTGACTGTGACGTGGGGACGTACGTCCTTGGGTCTAATAATAACCTCCGTTACACCTACTCGTTATCTATATTGATACTAAAATTCATACAAATCGGTACATCTATTTTAAGATAAGTAGTGAATACAAATTTTAATATTTTATTAGATCGTTTCAGTAATTTGATGTTGATGATATGATAAGAAATATTTAAATCATAAACATAATTTTAATAATATTATTTCAAAAATATAGCTTCAAAAATATGACTTTCTTTTGCGAAATCGGTAAAAAATATAAACACCGTCTTAAAAGTTTGTTTTATAGTTTGAAAGCTCGAATCCGTGACGGTATTTGAACGCTTAACTACTGAGTTTTGTTCATGCGAATCTTTTCTGCGATCCATTTGTAATCTACTAGAATTTATGTCGTTCGAAAAAGGATCTTATTTTAAAGGAACTAAAACTCAATTTGAAGTTAAATATAGTAGCCTGTGTTCAGAATCCGCATGGCTAATCGAAGGTACGGAACGAATAAAACAATGACCTGAGAATGGCCTTGACAGAGAAACGTGAAACGAAAGACTGAGATTATCGCTGGAGAGATTAAAAATTGTAGTGGTTTTCAAATTGAAATAATATGGCCTATAATTTGGCTGCATAAGTGAAATGGTTACAAAACTAACGTTTATAGGATAGCAGGTTCAAACTGTGTTGCTACACGAAAATTACCTAATAACTACGAACATTTGTGAGAGATTGATTGAATTCTGAAATAAAGATTACTGTACTCAAAAGATGTGAAATAATAAAATGCCTTTTATTCAATGTACCAATAACCAAGCATCAAATCATAAATGTCGATAAATGTAACAATCATTATTACCAATCGCCAATATGATTTCACATTCAGCTCTTTTTAACTTCCCGTCCTCAACGGTACGGACCTTAGTCAACGGGGATCAAGCCATAGTTCGCTGCGGCTAAGTGGGGACCGACTTCACATTATTTGAAATCTTCTTTGGTTCTATTTGAACGTAGGTTACCTCACAATGTTGTAATCATATTGGAAATGAATCACAGATGAAAATTTCAAGAGTGTGAACCCGGGATTTGAACCGGCTTCACTCAGTTTCCTAAGCGAGTGCGTTACCACTAGGCTACTGACATAAACTTCTACATTATCTTAATTGTTAACTATATATTCTTAAATTAAATATATCATTATAATAAATAACCATTTTGTTTTTGGGAGGATAATGGAATTGTTATGTTCTCCCGAACAATCACAATCGGTGGTGAACTACGTAAAAGTAGCATTAGCAAATCATGATTCAGTGTCCTTTTATGTCCCACCGTATCTAATTAATCACTTACCTTAATTTGGTAATGGGTCTTTTTAGTATTGTAATCTTTACTTATATTATGACGCCACGTTTGGCTCAGTTTGTAGTGATGCTACTTGTTCTGCCAGCGGTCGCGGGTTCTAGTCCCGTCGTTTGTACTCCAGTCATGGTGTTGGTTAATATTTACTAAAATCAACAACAATCAAACACAATAAATATACTAAATAAATCTTTATGAAACTTTTTAGTAAGATTGCTTATACATCGGAGTATATACATATGCTTAATTATTTAGGGTAATATGTATACATAATTAAAAGGCGCTTGTAAAGGCGCGGTTAACGTTTTTTGGGGGTGTTCTCTAGATGATAGCTATAACTTATACGTAAATTAATATTAAAAGTACGAGTACGAGTTTTGCTATATACTAATATTATTATATTGCTAGAGGGCTTTTTTTTTCATAGGGTAATATTAATATTATTAAAAAATGTAAGTTAAACACAACATTGATTATTTCTGTGCCGTATTAGGTATTCTTTATTATTAAATATATTACAATTTCTTTAGCATAAAGCAGAACAAATACTATTAGGTGTTATAAACTAATCTCAACCTCGCTTCGTTCGGGTTTGTCTGTAGATATGTTTTTTTTTGAGCAATACCTGAATTCTTTTTTGAAAATAGAAGTAGCCTCATTTACTCCTTATCTGCAGTGAAAGTCCTGTCAAAATCGACTGAAACGTTTCGGAGATCTGATTGATTCGGAGAACAGAGTCCAAATGTAAAATGTATGTATAATTTTTAGAATTTTCGTTTGTCTGTTTGTCTGTCTGGGAAATCACGAGATATGAAAGATAAAAAGAAATTTAGTATAACGATAGCTGGATCTCCGGGTCAACATATTATAGGAAACTTGTCATGAAGGAAAATGTCACACCTCTGAGAATCTATAATACTAACCGATTAAACGTAACTAGAGGTACATAATAGTATACGCGTACTATTATTGTAAATGTGAAATACTATGTCAGATACATTTTCAGTATCTAGCCCTTTTTTATAAATATACTTATAAATATATCGATATATCGATAAAATTTGGCGAGGACATAGATTACATCCTGAAGTCGGACCTAGCCTAGCCTCGACTGCTCCACTTACCACCGAGCGATACCGTGGGCATTAACTAGTAAGTACGAATAACAAAAACAAAAGACGATCGAAATCAAAATCCATCCCCAGCGTATCATACCTACATCGTTACATTAATGGACTGTTGCTTGTTGCCGGCAGCGTTATATCCTTAACTTGAAAGTATTCAAGTATAAAATGAAATACATGTTCCGCCCGCGGCGTCACTCGAGGGCGGATTTTGGAACATAATAAGAGATTTGAACGTATAAGTTAATTGTATACTTAAGAAATGCTACTTATTTTGTTTAATTTAAGCCGTTCAATACTATTTTTTTAAATATTTTTTTTAAATATATTGGGACATTATTACAACAGCGCCATCTAGTTCCGCAGTAAGCTACGTAACGTGCTTGTGTTGCGGATACCAGATAGTTGATATACTACACATATAAATTTTAAATACATACATATTATAAATATAAACACCCATGACTGGAGTACAAACATTCGTGATTAGCAAATGAATGCCCCCAGCGGGACTCGAACCCGCGACCGCTGGCGCAGAGAGTAGGGTCACTACCAACTGAGCCAAACGAGTCATCGTAAATTTTAAAGAATAGGTTATTTGTTGATCAATATCAATTTGAATATTTAATTACGTTGCTTTCCCGTTGGTAGCTTTCTCACATACATACATACAGACATTTAATTTAAATTCTATATTTTAATAGTGTTAACATGACGATTCAAAAGAGCTTGTAAAAGTCTATTTGAATAACGTATATTTTGATTATATTTGATTTGAAGATTATGTGGTCTGCTTCGGTAGAACAATTTGCTCTCCAAAGAACAGGTGTATACCAACATACAATTGACCACATGTTTGGCTCTCCTACACGCTGGTCGCGAATTCAAGTCCCGGTGGAGGCATGTATTTGATGTGAAGAGCACGAATATATTTTGTACTCCAGTCATGGGGGCTTATATTTATATATATTATGTATGAACTAAGTTATATATGTGTATTGTGTAGTGTATCAAGTATCTTGTTACCATTAACACTCGTAGCTTCCCTAGAACTACATAGTGCTGTGTTAGTATCCCATCAATTTTTTTAACTTTCTTATTCCAAATGGTACAGACTACAGAGTATTTACAACCAACCAACCAACAAATTTCTATACAATTGTATAACAGTATTTTGTACAATATTGAAACAAACATAAAATTCATTACATCGTTTACAGCAATTGTTTATGTTATTTAAAATGCAAGACATAAAATAGTGTTGAGAAACGAATTCATATAAATAATCCGCGCTTCGTGTCACCGATCCGAGAATTGTGACTTTAGTTTATTTATAATCGTGATATATCCTTCGAAGACATTCGAGAAGATTTACATTCGATTTGACTTCGAAACGGTAAAGGCTTGTTCATAATGATACTGGTAAATTATACCAAGGTAAAATATAATATAGAAGTTGCTCTTTAGGAACACGGCATAATGAAAATACCTAGTAGTAAATGGCACTTAAGGCAGTGGTAGCCTAGTAGTAACGCGCTTGCTTGGATAACCGAGTGAAGCGGGTTCACATACGGGTCTCGCAATTCTGATATTTTCATGGGTAATTCATTTCGAACATGATTACCACTTGTGTTACGATGAAGAAAACATCGTGCGGAAACCTACATGTCTGAGAAAATCTAGCTTTCTTCTCATAAATGTCATACTTGCGAGATTCGGCGTTTGATCCCGCTTCACCCAATTTCCGGAGCGAATTAGTTCCCACTGGACTACTACTGCCTCAAAAAGAATTCTGTTAATGAACAAATATTAAAAATAAAAATCTTTAAACAAAGATGTATGTTCATACTACAACGTTCAAATCACATAGCGACGAAGTCGATATCCGCAAGTGCGCCCTCTGACAGTGAATTCCATTTCCGGTTGGAAAAATTATATTATTTGTAATGTTTTCTTTCTTTATAATCTTACTGGTGGTGAATTTTTTGAAAGATTTGAAAGATGGAGAAGGTCAAAATAAATATAACGCCAATATTGTATTTTTTCATTTCGATTCTCTTGATTTTAAAAACATTTATTATCAAGGTAGGTTTAAAAAATTCTGAACTGCAGGTTTAGTAAAAATTGTAATCATTTATTCAAAAATATTACAATAATAGCACATATTTTTTTTATTTCTTCTGCATTAATCTCATAGATTAACATCTACTCCATTCAAATTACATTCACCGGACATGAACTGGCTACCCATATTAGCTTACCAAGTTAACTAAATAAAAAAATACTGTAAACGATCTTTATGTAGCCGCAAAACGTAACCGCACTTCATCAAGATTAGCATGTGAGTAATTTTCGGCCACGCTTAAGAGACGGTGATCAATTGCTTGCGAATCGATACTCTGTGGTTTGAATCAAAAGGTGTGGTTTATGGCAGTGGATGCTAAGTGTCATGTTCCGTAGTTATTTCTTTTTAAGCTTTTTTGTCGGATGTACATACATACGCTTCGTCTTTAATATTAATACACTTACCACTTTCTAGGTGTTGAGTTTAGCTACGTTCTATTGTAGTATTGCCAGTTAGAAAAATTATTCATAAATCTTTATTGGATGAACATACCAGGGTCGCAAGATCAGGGATTTGAACTTACTTCCCTTGGTTTTTCAAGTGAACGCGTTACGGGGCTACCACTGGTGTTGAGTAGTCATATTACTGAGAGTGGTTAAACTATTTTCTAATCAGTACTTTTAAATTTCAATTGGTAAAACTGGAAGAATTAATAGCAGATAAAAAATTTATAAAAAAATAATATGTAATTTATGTTAGTGTAGAATAACTTTCATCCTGTCTTATCGCTTACACTTTAAGAACCATCAAAGTTTTTACATAAATCGACTTCAGAAACGGTCTTTCAAAAAACGCCTTTCGGTTTAATAAGAATCTTTTTCAAAAGATCCTTTAACGTGTAGTAATCCATTCGGATTCCGACATTCACGGTTCATCGCCGTCTTGAGCCCTTTCAAAGGATCGCAGATTACCGTGATTGACTTAATCTGCTCTTATTTAAGCGTTAAATGTATTTGAAATGAAGTATTCTCTGGTATTATATTTAGTTCTTTTATATTCTTGTTACAGACATGAGACAGTGCTTACCCACAACCCACAATATAGTAAATTCAACATAGTATTAAGTGATGATCTATGAGACTTCAAAACCTCTCTCCCGTGATCATGATTGCTGTAAACCTTTCGAAACGTCGGGAACCAAAACTCAAAATAAATCCGCGAAAAAATCCTAAAAGATAATTTTATTTAAATGTTAAATATTCGCGTTAACTTAGAAAGTAAACCTTTATAAAAAAATAAATAAATAAATATATTGGGACATTATTACAACAGCGCCATTTAGTACCGCAGTAAGCTACGTAACGTGCTTGTGTTGCGGATACCAGTTAGTTGATATACTACATATATAAATTTTAAATACATACATATTATAAATATAAACACCCATGACTGGAGTACAAACATTCGTGATTAGCGAATGAATGCCCCCAGCGGGACTCGAACCCGCGACCGCTGGCGCAGAAAGTAGGGTCACTACGAACTGAGCCAAACGAGTCGTCTAAATAATAATTATAAATTATAAAAAAAATGACAATATTTTTTATTACAGTGTTGGCTTTTGTAAATGAACTCCTCTAGTTGAGCTTTTATATAAGCTCTATTTAATATTAAGCTCGTAATGGGTTTGTTATAATTGCTGATGAAAAGCATCTCTAATCTATACATTAGATTCAATACCTATTATCGTGTAATACCTACTTATCTTGATCTTTTGAACTTCTAAAGTAACTTGTGTACTATAGTTTTTATAACTATAAACTATAGTACACATTTTTCGACGACTCGTGGCGCAGTTTGTAGTAGTACTTGCTGCGCCAGGGGTCGCGGGTTCGAGTCCCGCTGGGGGCATTCATTTCTTGAGCACGAATGTTTGTACTCCAGTCATGGGTGTTAATATTTATTATATGTATGTATTTAAAATTATATATGTGTAATATATCAACCGTGTGGTATCCATAACACATGGCTTGTATCTTACCATGGAACTGGATAGTGCTGTGTGTAAATGTCCCAACATATATTTTAAATCTCTGATGCAACGTATAATTGGAGGCAAAACCACGAAGAAAACTTAGTATCGTTCTAAATAAGTATTTTCAGTACACGTCAAAATCATTTCATTCTATTTCAACCCACCTGTCATGGAAATGATAACTCATTCGCTTCATTACCAGGTTTGGGGAAGTAATTTATGTGGCGGTCGTTTCGACCCCATAGAGGGTTCGCATTAGCTTTACAAATGGACTCATGAAATTTCTCATATTTGTGACTGTTATGTTGAACTAGGCAGGCCCCCTTATCAACTTGCAGTGAAAATAATTTTAGTCAGAACTATGTAAAACTAAATTATTAATGTGAAATTAATTTCTAAGTTGTAAAAGGGGGTTATTTTTTTTGATAAATAAAATAAAATAACATTAGTCACGCTGAGTTTCTTTTCTCAGGTTTACTCAGAGTCTACTTTCCGAACGTGTCTCATTGACTCATGAAGTTCAGTTAAAGATAGTGGAAATTAAAGGGTCATAATATGAATTTGAACATCTTCTTTCACATACTATTTACAATAAAGTTCATATTATGAGATTTTTGAGTTTATATAAAATCCTACAACGTTTTTTAACGCCCGTTTTCTTATTCCACATTTTCCAATGAAAATTTTATGAAAAAAAGCATTTCACGTTTGGATCAGTTGGTAGTGACCCTACTTTCTGCGCCAGCCGTCGCGGGTTCGAGTCCCGCTGGGTCATTCATTTGTTGAGCACGAATGTTTGTACTCTAGTCATGGGTGTTAATATTTATAATATGTATGTATTTAAAAATTTATATGTGTAGTAAATCAACTATTTGGTTTTATTTCATAATTATAACATACATTATTATCTAGTTAAAAAAACCTGTTATCAAGTTACATACTTAAGCTTTCCAGTCATTTTAAGTAAAAACATGTATAAATATAACCTCCTACTTTAAATCTAAATATATTTAAATGGAAAACTTAATTATGCTTCTGAATAATCTTTCATGGAAAAACCGCGTATTGCTGTTCAGCAGGTCGTACGTTTACGATTTGAACTCAATTAAACGTTTACGAGTGTCTATTTCAGGCGACCACACGCACGCATTAAGCTTGACTTTGTTAATAGTGTTTTCAGGAATTTTTTCACAAACGACCAAATGGTGTGGTAGTATGTAGTTACCTTTTTAATGTTGGCAAATGTATTTACGTACCACCTGCATAATATCACCAGTATATGTGTTATGTGGAACACACAGGCTTGAAAATCTAGCATTGACAAAATTATTGGGTTTTGGACACCTTTACAGTCATCATGGAGTGTCGTAATCATGTGCTTGCTTTCATCCACCCAGGTTTCGGTGAAGGACCAGGAGTAATCCGCATGGTATACCATTCACTGAAGTCCCTCCCAAGTATATTTCTTAGCTTCACGATCGACTAGTTTTTGAAACCATACTAAGCTCCAATTTCCAAGAAGACCAGTTGGAGGTTCTTGGAGTTCCTGCACATAGCAGGACCGATGCCTTAACGTGCTCTCCAACCAACTGCAGACTTTTACTGAGATTTCCTAACCTAAACTTGATCATAACCGTGCCTCGAATCCAGGACTTCTAGTTGTGCACCGTTCATAGTTCTTATTATGCCACGAAGGTAGTTACTACTGCCATCGAGGTATCGCACGTACTAGCACAATTTATCCGTAAACAAGACAATAAAACCACTCACAAAAATACTTCTTTAATGGCAATTAACAAATCGTTAAGTTTAATTAATAGGGAAACTACGAATCAAGTTTTTTTTCACAAATCCTCAATAACAGAAATAGTAACTAGCAACTTTCATAACAAAATTATAATAAGTAAATCAAATTAGAATATGTTAACACGCTTACACTACACCAGCCGAGATACCAGACGAGTATTCTCGTAACAACCCTCGCTTGACAAATTTTATTAGCGCTCAGAGCGTCTTAAAAACGAGGTATAAAGTACATACCTACTTAGGGGATAAACGGGAAGTTTGACATATTAGACCGTACTTTGTAAGTTAAGTTACCCTTCTTATATTTTAAGAAAAATATAAAGAAAAAATATATTCTATTGAAATTAAAATAAAATGTAACTGAGTTTAAGAATGATTTAGATTTCATTTTTTTATTTATAATTTTTTTTTATAAATATGTTGGGACATTATTACAACAGCGCCATCTAGTTCCACAGTAAGCTACGTAACGTGCTTGTGTTGCGGATACCAGATAGTTGATATACTACACATATAAATTTTAAATACATACATATTATAAATATCAACACCCATGACTGGAGTACAAACATTCGTGATTAGCAAATGAATGCCCCCAGCGGGACTCGAACCCGCGACCGCTGGCGCAGAAAGTAGGGTCACTACCAACTGAGCCAAACGAGTGCTTAATATATATGTTATGAACGAATTATAATACATGTTATATTGTTGAGATTCCCCAAACTCATCATTAACTTTAAGAGCTGTTTTAAACTAAAATGATATTAAACTACAAAACGGATGGACATGGAACTTATTACATATGATGCAGCTGCTTCGGTGAAGGTTTTAGTACAATTAAAATGTAAGAACTTGGTTTCCGGCCTTTAGAACGCAAGCGGAGCCGGGTGAACAGGTAGTAGTAATTTTACAAATCACATGCGACTTACCGATTATAGATACACCAACATTTACATAAAAACGCATTGAGGACAAACACACGAACATTCATTTTTATGTATTTAAAAGAATGATACGATAAAAATAAGTTTAATATGAATCACGATAAAGTGATTGAAAAGTGAAACGAAGTCCTAAGCCGTGTCTATCTATCTGTTCGCGATAAATTCAAAAACTACTGCACCGATTTTCATGCTGTTTTCACCAATAGATTGAATGGTTTTCGAGGATGGTTTTAGTATATAATTAGGGGAACCCGCGGCTTCGCTCACGCTAAATCTAGGGACGAACTCAAACGAACCGAGGGTGAATCACTAGTCATTGTTAAAAATATTATACGAGTACTAGCAAACTTAACAAAAAATTGACAAAATTCATCGCTTCGCCGTACCTGTACTCTGTAGCACCAGTGTATGAGATCGGCAGGTACAATTAACTCCCACGCCCGCGGCGCCGGTGTTTACGCTGATTATAAAAGTATAAAGCCATACTCATTTATATTATGTACGAAGGTTATTATAATACCGTAATTTGCTGAAGCATTTCTAAATACACTAGCGACTCACCTCGCTCTGCTCGGCTTTGTTCCTAGATGCAATTTAACGATAAATACAGATTTTTGAGATATTAGATATTTTCCCGCTGTAAAAAGTATCCTTTATTATGTTAACCCTCATACTGAGTTGCATTAAAATTTCTCCAGTGGTTTTCTCGTGATGCGGTTACAGACAGACAGAAAGACAAAAATTCTTAAAACTATAGATTCGGCTTCTGTATTACTAATAATGTTGACTAATTCATTCGACTCAGAATTTTATTTTACTTATATTTGTTTTACTTAAATACATCCAACGAACGAGCATATCCTTAGTGTATCTTTAAATAACATTTACAACTACCCCCTTTAAATAAAATAAATATTATTACAAACTTTGAACGTCTTTTTATATCTATCATATCATCAAAAGCTTAAAAAATAAGTTTCAAGCTTCTAGGTTACTAGCGTAATTACCATACACACTTTCATCCCCTATTTCAATTTTCAACACTTTACAGCCCTTCTTTCGCCTTGTAAAGTAGCCTATGTCCTTTCTCATGCTCTAGACTATCTGTATATTCATTAAAATCAGTTCAGCAGTTTTGGCGTGAAAGCGTGACAGACAGGCAGGGTTACTTTCGCATTTATAATTTAAGTAAGGATATATCAATCTATTTGCAGGTGCTTCAATCTCTCTATAATTTTCATTTAGTTTTCACAAGACATAGGTATAGTTCTAATCAAGAACGCCAACATACAAGATCCTAGAATACCACACAAGCTCTTCCATTAGGTGGGAAGCAATCAGTCAAGTCCGCGTCTATCTCGACAGGTGTAGGCGAGCTCGTTATGTGACACTTTCGTTACTATACTTGGTAAAGTGAAATGTCTTGATATGTCTTGATATATCTAATATATAAAAATCTCGTGTCATAGGGTTTGTTATCGAACTCCCCCGAAATGGATTGACCGATTTTTATGATTTTTTTGTGAGAAAAGGTCGTAGGCTAATTTTTATTCCCCGTGGTGATAAGGGTGGCCCTCTCCAGATTTTTTATTCTTAGGCCAAATTTTTATTTTTTAATCATTCGGCCTCAAAAAATACTTGTAATCCTAAATTTTCATCTTTCTACCATTAATCACTATTTTTTTAATAGTGATAAGAACGCGTGCGGAGCCGCGTGCAAATGCATATTTGTAAAGTAATGATAAAAATATTATAAATACGAAAGTTTTAACGGATTTGATTTTGTATTTCTACAATCACACCAAAACGGCTTAACGGATCTTGATGAAATTTGGCAAACAGGTAGATTATAGTCTAGAATAGCACCTAGGTTACTTTTTATTATGGAAATGTACGGTTGCTGTGGGATAGACTTGTTTTTGCTTTTCTCTAGGGACGAAAAGAAGCGAGAGTGAGTTGTTACTTGTTAGTATTTCTATACATATAATAAAATTCTAACTTAGTCGAATCTGTACATTGAATATTTTTTGGAAATTCTTATTGGAATAGTAATTATTATCGATGCTGTCGCGTTTCGTTCGGTAAGTGAGAGTCCGGGAGGCCCACTCCCCATCTCTCCTCCCGTTCTTCTCCCTCTCTTTCCTAAAAGACCGGCAACGTATCTGCAAAACTGCAAGACATGCAATCTTCCAGATGTCCATGGGCGGAGGTGATCACTTCCCATCAGGTGAGCCCGTTTCCCCCTTTGTCACATAAAAAAAAAGGAATCTATAGTCGTTAGAATTGTCTGTCTGTCTGTGACGTCATCACCAGAAAACCAACGGACAGATTTTTATGTTTGGTATGATAGCTGGTTATCCGGGTGTAGGATAATTTTTACTCCTGGGAAATATATCATTTCTGAGAAATCTGAATTAACCGCTAAAACTGGCTGTAAAACATCACACGGTATGTGAAATCTAAGAGTTTAGTTTCTTTAAAACGAGAGCGGAGCCGCGGGAAATGCTAGCGTATAATAAAAATAATGAATTTATTTGGTGTAAAATAGTTTTTATGCTTGATGAAAAATAGTAAGAAATAACTTTATAGCTCTAACAGTATTTTGATCTTCTTAAAAGATTAGTGAGTAGAAGAGAGAGAAAAAGTTTCAATTAATTATCTCTTTTCCTCACAAGGCTTTTTATGTTTAATCATCGAAATAACAGCTCATAAACCAAGTAAGCTAAGGCATATCCATATCATATTTATATTTATTTGCATTTCAGAAGCTTATTGGATAAATATCCCGCTTTGATTTCAGGATTAATTACACGACGTATATTTTATACGTAGGATATACATAGGAAACATGAGAAAATAATAATTATAATAACTTTGTTGCAATTATAGCTGTCGTAATAATTTTGATATGTGTATATTTTGCGAATTTTAGATGATTGTACACTAATACATATAATATATGTATATAAAATGTAATCACCGTTTATCTATACATAATATACGAGTAGGTACTTGCAATAATAGTGAGACTTTATATTAACATTATTATTTGTTCGTACTTCATCTAGTATTGTGCGGTAAAAACCGGTAAACTACTTCAGCAATTAAAAAAGAATGTCATCTACAATTAACATTTTTTTGTCGAATTTATATGTCCACTCTTGAGCTCTTACTCCATTTGTATAAAAACAAACTATATCTAAATAATATTTTTAATATCTTAAAATAACTAAAACTATACACAAACAGCCTTTTGTACAAAAAATCTTCATTTGATTTAAATACTTTAATGACTTTCTAATAGTTTCTGATCTATTTTTAATTTGGTTCGCATAATTTACTTCACCATTGCCAGTAATGGAAAAAATACGACGAAAATGGCTGGTAGAAATAAGATGCTCTTAATCTTCTTCTTAGCTGCGGTATAAATAAGATCTCTTTAAATCAATCCATAAATCAAACGTTTGCTAAATTATAAATAGATTAAAACCAAAAAATTAAGACACTTTCAATTCGAAACTTACACTGCAAACAAACACTCAATTTTCAAGATAAATTTTACTTATAAGGTCTTACAACATCTGTTAACTCTAAGAAAGACCGTTGTATACCAACAAAGAGATTATCTTTAGGGCGTCGTATTGGCATGATATCTGCATTTACCATACATTGTAGGGGTGGTTACGAAATGATAAGGGTACTTTATGAAAACTTGGGGTGATATTTCATTCTTAGAAAATTCGAATTTCATTTTAGTGTTGCCTATCTGCAACTTCAGCTTTGGAATAGTCTTAATAGAATTTTTGTCGAATAATATTGTTGAATCTTAATATCCCAGTTCGAACGTTTCCATGAATATTACTTTTTATTGTAATAGTATAAAGAATTTATTAGAAAAAAATATTATGATTAATTGAATTCAGAACTTAGATATCGAGTTAGGAGGAAGAAAATATTCTAAAATATTTAAAAATACTTTTTTAGATTTACGCGAATATTAGACATTTTAAATAAAACTATCTTTTTGGATTTTGTCGCAGATTTATTTAGATTTTTGGTTCCCGACGTTTTACAGCAATCATGGTCACAGGTTATTATAAAGCTGTTACAGATAGTCTACGTACAAAATTTGCAAAATGAACTCGAAAATACCAAAATAGCGTCAAAGTAGCTTACAATAATCTGTTAATTTTAAGCTATTAATAAGTTTTATATTACAGGTTTATTTAAAAAAAATACTTAATTTCATATTCTTAGTCTATTGATCTACAGAACAATAGTAATAGATTAGATATTAAGAAACCAAAAGCGTAAACGAGTATCTCCCACACTTGTCACACTTATCTCGTTACGTTACGTTGCATACCACAAAAACGCATACGGACAATCAATCTTGATACACAACATTTTATTACTATATGTTGTCTCTTTCTATCATTAAAACATTGTGTATACCTTTCATGCTACGGCTACAGTAATAATTCTGACACTTTCACCGTTGACCCGTGGGTCATTCGTTATAATGTCGAGATATCTTTATTTTATTGAAATTTCAATGTGAGTTCCGATTTTGAGTATTGTTTTGTAATTTTTCTAGGACTGATACTTAAAATATAGCAGTAGATAAGGTTTTCTAATAACATTTTTTGTTCAGCAAAACACAAAAGCAGTTAAGTTAGAAGCTAAAAAAAGTAGAAGAAGAAAAGAATGATGAGGAAAAAGAAAAATGATGAAAATTATCTCAATGTCTAATGCTAAAGCAAAAGAAATTGTGATGATGTAATATTATAGGAGACTGTGTCTTACAAAATTGTTTAATAATGTAAGAGACTAATATCTAGTAATAATAGTATACTAATACCTCACCAAACTCTCTATATTGTAATGTACCTAAAGCCCAAGTAAATACTTATGCTAATACTCTCTATATATAAACAATCTATCGCCAGTATTTTTTTAAATGCAATAAAGAATATGAATATTTTTAAAGTCCCACTACTGGGCATATCTTCAATAAGAAGGCCATAGTCCACCAGGACGGCCAAGTACGAGTCGGCGGACTTCACGTGATTTGAAAAACTTGCAAGGTTCTCTCAGACATGCAGGTTTCCTCACGATGAAGCAGAATCCTTCACCGTAAGACAAGTGGTAATCTTATTAGAAATGATTCGCACATGAAAATATCAGAGGTGCGAAACACGATATTTAAACCCGCTTTACTCCGTTTCCCAAACGAGCACGATACCACTGGGCTACCACCGCCTAAATATATATAAAAACGTATGATTACCATATTTGAGAATTGATTAACCGTCAATACTTTCGGATATTACTCAATTAGTTCGCCTATTGTCGCGGAACCAACGCGGCCGCTGTTAATTGTTGTAGGATGGCGTGAACGGCAAACGAACGTTTCACAGTTATTTGCCATAAAAAGATAACTTTTGTACATTTTCCGTTACAATCTCACTTATTTCATATTTTATTTTCATTCGTATTTATTTCAGTTTCAATTCGGCTATTTCTATGTTAGTTTTGTATATTTTAAATTAATTGTTATGCTCTTTGCGTTGTAACTGAATATTTTTACTGTTTTTTAAGTCACATTCTGTTAGCTAAATCTTAAACTACTTATTTATAATACTTGATACATCTTCATTACATTTTTAATAAGATAAACTAAATTCAACATCAACATCGAGAGAAATATGACTGTTATAAATATGAAATAGAAATATTATGTAAGAGACATACAAATAATCTTTTTTAATCAATAACTATTCAATTTGTCCATATAAGTCTCACGCTGCACTTAAAAATCCCATAAACAAGTAGCAACAGCAAGACCTGAGTCTAGACGCTTTCGTAATAAGTGGAATACGTTAACTGGACCAGGAATTTTTTTTTATTTTTATTTATTGATATAAAATATAGATAGCCTCCTAACTTCGCTCTTATTCTAGATCTACTTCCTTATTTTCATTGATAATACTCACTTGTATAAAAGCAATGGGTCAAAATCAGCGATCGCGGGTTCGATTTCCACTGGGGTCATTCCCTTGTTGATCATGAATGTTTGTACTCCAGTCATGGGTGTTTATATTTATAATATGTATGTCTTTAAAGTTATGTTCGTGGAGTGCATCATCTATCTGGTATCCGTAACACAAGCCGCGTAGCTTACCACGGTACTAGATGGCGCTGTGTATAATAATGTGCCAATAATAGCTAAAAAGTATAAACAGCTGATAACTAAAAATATAAAGCTTAAAGAAAGGAAAACAAATTAGTGACCTGTCGTCTGGCATCCCTGTGTCTATTTTAGATGCGTTTACGAGCTCGTAAAATGTTCACCTGCGCGTGCGCATACCTTCCACTCGACAAGTGTTAAAATTTATTGTTTAAGATTATCTTTTATAGCTTTATGTAGAGTTAGTGAAATAATGGAAATGTTTTTGATTTTATTAAAGAATAAATTGCAATAAATATTTATACTTTAATACATAATATGTAGATATTTTTACATGTCATTAAACTCAAAAAAAAATAGTCCAACCTCCATATCTTTGTCAGGAATTCATTTTAAGATTGAACATTTTAAGAATACCAATAATATTTTCACTGCAAAAATATTGTGAAAAATATCACTATATATATTGATAAACTATTTGTTTTATTAAAAATAATATCAGAACATTTTTTTAATTATTTCGAACTTACACTGGCAGAAGTGGAAGTCAAGAAGAAGATAACTATTAAATAAATAAAATATTTTATTATTATTTTAATAAGACTTTTGCGCACAACAGTCTCGAAACGATCAAATACCTTACATGATAGTCTATTACTTCCTACCTCCAAATAGCCCAAGATCGGGTTACACGTTGTCACGACGACTGAAATGTACATTTAGTCATTAATATTCAATTACACTGCTTTTTCTTCTCAAGCATAAACTTTTATATGAAATTGCAAAACCAGCCTAAGTTTAAAAAAGGACTCTTTAAACTTAAGGTTTTATGCTATTACATCTTTATCTCTATACTAATAAATGGCGAGACTATTTTGCTCTAACTGCAAAAACTACCAAACGGATAGTTATGGAACTTATTTCACAAGATGCAGCGTGTTTCGGTTTTATTATATGTAAAATATAAGAACTCGGTTTCCGGTTATTCACATAACGCAATCGGTGACAAAAAAATTAAAAACTTTAAACCGATAATATAATAATGACTATTTCAATAACATTTCAAAAAGGAGGAGATTCTCAATTCGTTTGATTTTTTTTACTGTGTAAGAACCTTCTACAAACTATTAGAAACTTAAAAAAGACGAATGAAATCGGTGAAGTCGTTCTCAAGTTATGGTGTGACCAAAGAAAACTGACATTCACTTTTATATACCACCACATTTTTGGATTTTTTAGTAATAGATATATCTATAGACCAGGAGTTTGATTTTATTAGTAGTACTCCTTGCTTTGGATTTATTTCGTCTTAATTTATTTTGTATTTATAGTTATCTTAATCTTATTTTGGAACCATCTTTAACTAATTCCTTAGATCAATCATTCATCGAGCTGGGAATTTCAATCGACTGGGGGACTGTTTGCTTTACCTAACGAAGCGTGTCATTCTGTATACGCCCTTAACTGTAAATGTGAGGGTCATGAAGACTAGTCCCAATATAATCCAATTACTATTTGGTGCAGACCGATTTCTTCGTTCAGAATTTGGTTGATTTTCACAAATGACATGCTTTGAATATTAAGGAATTTATGATAAAACATGTTTCTGGCCAGTGTTTGGACTGTTAAATAAGTTGGCGCCGATAAAAGGTAGCTTATATCCATCTCCAAATTACACGAATAATTCTAGTAATGCATAAATGTGTAAACCGCTTTGAAACGATGAGCAAAGCTATACTCTATTAGAGGAGTTTGTATGTTTGTTTGTAATGAATAAACAAAAAATCTACTAAGCCGATTTAGATTAAATTTTATATGAATAAAGCTTGAGGCCCTGGGACATAGGACAGTTTTCATCCCGAAAATAATTCCTTAAGAGGAAACGGGATGAAATTTAATATTCATATATTTTTACGTAGTTTCTATTTGACATTCGTGCTCTTCATACAAATGAATGCCCCTAGCGGGACTTGAACCCGCGTCCGATGGTACAGCAAGTAGAGTCACTAGAAATTAATCCAAACGTATCTAATCAAAATAATAAAGACTTTTGTAATAGAATGGCTATTCTGTCTGTTAAATGGAAAGATAATTATAAAACAAAATGTTATGAAGGAATTTACAATCCTCTTAAAATTTCTATTTGCTAATAAAACGTTTCATGAAAAATATTTTTGAGGTAAAATTAAGAAAAAAGTAACAGACAATTTAGCGTTATGGAAGCTTTGTGTAAAAACGTAAATGAAAGTAATGTTTAGCCGCAAGCGTAATATTGGATGTGAGTAAAATGGTATTTGCTCTCTTTATTGTCTGTGGTCTAAGATGACAGTGAAAGGCGTTTTGGAATGAAGTTCATCATGCGATATTAAAAAGAAATTTTATATATATTCCTAATACTTTATTTAGAAAGTTTATTCTCTAGAAATATTTTAGGGACTATATACTTTTGTAGCATTGGAAAATTGGATTTTGAATTATTCCTGAAATTACAAACCCTCAAAAAACGTAAAGAAATGCTAAAGTTAAGTTTTTGTACAAAAAATATTTTTACATCAAAATTCCGAGAAAAATACGTATTTACATAAATATTCAAAAATATTTGGTTATTTTTCAATCAAGATTCCATCATATTGAAATCAAAGTTATATCAAAACATGAATACAAATGTATGTGTTACTAAGTACTTGTGTATACATTACTTTATTTATATAAATATAGGTACTCTATAAAACTTTGTATTGCACCTCTCCCCTATATATCCTTTTATTCTTTCTCTCTGCCCAAAGGTTGCCTGGAAGAGATCGCTCTCTTAGCGATAAGGCCGCCTTTTGTACTATTTCTACTTAAATTAGAAATGTTTAAAGTGAATATGTGGTGTGCAATAAAGAATATTTGATTTGATTTGATTTTCAATAGATACAATTTCGTTAATAGATTGGAACCCGCTACCAACTCAAGCCTTGTACTAACCATATATTTAATCACTGTTTCGGAGCGTTCTTTGAAGTTAACGTTGCATATTAAATTCAGCGAGATCAAAGCGTGCAATTATTTAATTCTCTAAACGGTAATACCGCGGTATGACAGAGCTCTCGTTTGTTTTCCATTAATTGAATTAACTGCTCGTGACAGTCGCTTTGATTATTATTCGACGATTTATCTTACATAATAATTAAGTGTTATATTCAGAATGTATTCGTCAAGATTTATTAGTGTCTTTTTTTTTAAATTAATGTTGTTAATGTTTTCTAGAACTTTTTTGAAATAATTAACCTATAGGTGTAGATCTTAGTCATCTATCTTCCCCATTTTGGTCATCACACACCCGTCTTACCCGATAAGATATGATGACAGCTGGTTATTTGGGGCAACACATAGGACTTTTTACCAAGGTAAAATATCCAATTTCTAAGAAATGAAGGATTGGACTGGGTAGGACTGAGGGATGACATCGACCGGGGCGAGGGTAGTCGCTAGTAATATATAAGTATAATCTGTGTGTAAACCAGTATTTTTGTACGTTCCTTAGACTAAAGCGGCTACGCAAATTTGAATGAAATTTAAAATACGGACAGACGTAGTACCTAAGCTATGTTTGGGCAACTAGAGGCACCAAAAGACAATTTGAATAAAGCGAGAACTATAAGTCTATAGATAAAAAATATTTTGCTTTTTCAAAAAGTAAACGTAGTGATACTTAACGAGTTTCTTTCTTCAATCCAATCAGCGCTTTATAGTGCTTGAATGTAAAACAGTAAATCTTTCATTCGAATCCCTTTAAGTAATAAAATACTACATTTAAATTATTCCAAGCTCTCTTGAAGTTAAAATCTTAGTCGTTGTTACGAAATGGAAACTTTTAATTGACTGAATCTTACGACTATTTTTCAAGCTCGATTTCGCTTATTAAATTCTTCTGCGTACTTTGAAGTAGTTACTGCCTAGATCGTAACTACTGTAACTTGACCCACGTTTTGTAAAAGAAAGAAAAGTAGAGTTCAAGTTATTTTTCTACAAAATCCAGTTGTAATAGCCATTGTAAATGGAGAAACATATATAAATACAATATACCGATGAATATATTTAAAAAAGATTTACTGTGTCAATTTTCTTTTTGATAACGCCAAAGCTCCTCAAAAGCTACTAAATAAAATTGCATTCCCTATTTTCATATACTGGTAGATCGTGTATTTTTACACACAAGAACTTTAAAAATTGTGTTTTCGTTTAAGTATCGTAATTTGTGCATTTAGTCAAAGCTGTAATTTTAACATTACAAATTTGAAGTGACTGAAAAAAAATTTTTAACTATCTTTATAAGGGTAAAATTGAATGTCTTTTATTTATATTCTCTGTTCTTTTGATTTAATACATAGCAGAATATTTTCCTGTCCTAAAACATCCGCAAGGAAATTGTGTTACACGGTAATTTGCCTCACAATCTAATTTCACTCGAAACATGTTTATTCCGGTTTTCATTATTTTTATAAAATATATAAAAATATAAAGACGAAGAAGAAAAAAAGTCTTTTTAATTTACTAAACCAAATGGAAAAAAACTTTAACTTAAACTTAAAAATATAAAGTACTAGCGACTCTCCCTAAATTCACATCGAGTTCATCCGAGTGAACTACAAAAACAATATCTTTATAAATTATAGCCTATCTGTTATTGTAATGTATGTTTCATTAATATTGTAAATTTTCATCGAAATCGATTCAGCAGTTTTTGCGTGAAAGAGTAACAAACCTTCATGGATTGAGGATTACTCGTCTTACGGTGAAAATTTCTCTACATAGTATTAGTCTAAGATCCCACTTTAAATGAATGTTGAGATAGTATGCAATGTATTAGCGATGCGATGGGCCTTGCCTATAAAATTAGCCGCAATGACCTGTAATTAATTTTCGTATAATTCATTTTCTATAAAAAAGGCAACTACATGTTTTTCTTTAATCAAATTTACGTCATTTTTAAGGATGACGTTAGGGTTGCCAGGCATATTATTGTTCTCTATTTGCAGTCAATTGTTTTTATTTTTGAATCCAAAATAACGTTTCGGCTAACTGAGAGGTAGTAACCAATTTTTTTTTCAATTCTTTACATCATTTCCTTTAAATATATAATAAATGCTTGTTATAGCAGAAAAAAATAAGAAAATATGCCATTTCTGAGAAATCCATATTGATCGTTAAAAGTTATTAGGGACGAAACCAAGAGAATTGAGTTTTAGTTGTTTTGAAATAAAGAAAACAATATTTAACCACTAGTTAAATCTATTTGCCATTAATTTAAGCAAAATAATTTGGACGCTATTTATGTTTCCGATTCAGTTCGATGAAATGGAAATGTGAATTACGATCAGTGGAAATAAATGAGTGGATGCACATCAATTATACAAAATTAATTATTTATGCAGTTTACATAATGAGTTGTATGTAAATACTAATGTTGATGTATTTTTGTTGATATTTTCATTGCTTTTAATTTAAATAAGTCTTTATAAAGTTATATAATATATATTAAAATAACAATAGATTCGATTGCGATATCCTCAAATGAAGTTGAAAAGCCCAACAACTTCAAAATGCTACATTTTCAAAAGTTTTATAGATATCTCCAAAAATAAACAATTTTAATCATATAAAATTTACCTAAATCTCTAACACTAGCAAAAATGTATACTTATATAAATAATATGATGGGACATTATTACACACAACGCCATCTAACTCTCCACAAATATAACTTTAAATACATACATATTATTATAACTATGAGCACCCATGACTGGAGTCAACTCAACAAATGAATGCCCTCAGCGAGACTCGAACCCGCGACCACAGCACACAGCAAGTAGGTTCACCACAAGCTAAGCCCAACGTGCTGTCAAAGAATTTAGATTCATATACAGAACCCTAAAAATCACGAAAATATACCAAATATAACGAGATTCCCAGACAAATAACCGGAGTAAAGTCGATTGTATACAAACGAACGCACCGTTTCCTCTCATGCAATATTTATACTTTGATAATCGAGCGGTGCACGCTTGTAAGGGGAGTCAATGCATTTCGCAGAAAATTGCGATCGGACATGATGTACCGACTGCAGCGTTTTCTATTGGGAATATAGAGGAATGGAGTGAACTTTGTCCTACCAATAAAGTAGGGGTCATATCGCAAGGAAAAACATTGTAGCACAGTATTGTGATGATTTAACTTAATTTAAGGTTAATTTTCTTGTATATTGTAAACTTACTGAGCAACAATGTTGTTCTTTGAAGTGGCGATGTAGAAATGAGTGAGATAAACAGATTCTTTATTTACAATGTTTATATGAAAAAAGATAAAATAAAATTTAACTTACTATAGTTTTTCTATCACTCACTGATGCTACCCAGCTTTAAAGCGTATAAGCGCATAAGCGCAAAAGTTGGTTCCCTTTTGAGGCAGAGATGAATTATTGTCAATTTACCAACTCCGGAGCTGATGTTGAGTATTGATCTTATCTTATCTTACCGTGAACCCTATAGCTACCCGACCTGGGTCTCAAACCCAGGACTTTCGAATCTACGGCGTATATAGTCTATAGACTAACGACGTTGTCAAATACTTTTATATATAATATTCTAAGCTTCCACGCTTCTCTCAGTAAAATGCACTGACCCAGCGGCATTTGCTAGCCGTGTATTCCATGTTTTATTCAAACCGCTCCTCTATTCCACGGGGAATCTTTCGCTATGGATTGCAATTGATACAAAAACCTCGGCTTTGCCTTATTTTCTTAATTTTTATCTTATATAGCGCCGTAATAGAATGACAGCATCGCTTTAAAAGGTATACCGATTCAAATTCTACGTTTTTATACAATTTGTCGAATGATTTGCTTCAAGCAAGAAGACTTATGAGGGTTTTATTACTGACTTTTTTGCTTTACATTTTATTTAATTGTGTAAGTATTTACTATAATAATAATAAATAATAATAATAATAATATTTTTTTATTGAAATTTTAGTACATATGTAACAAAAGCATATATAAACGATGATAATTACAGAAGTTAAAAAATTGTGTCGTAATTACCAACCTACTATATACTACTATGGATTCAACACACTTTTTCCGGGAATCGAATTCATGAACTCAGACTTAGTACGAGTATGTGTATTTTTATGACGATTACTCGTTCACTCTGTGATTTGGATGGTGGACAGATTTGGATGGTGTAGTATACATACGGTTTAGCCCTGATACCTTCCTGATGATGCCTGATGGAATGCACTAGAGAATATCGAATCGATTAGCCGGTTCAATAGCGTAACAAAAATACATACACATACAAACTTTCGCAATTATAATAGTGTTCCGAAACCCCAGACACAAATTGTATCTACATATAAATTATATATAACTGTACGCCTCAAATCTCCCCTAAAGCATCCGAAACCAATATTTCACGCGTCTTACCCTGGATTATGGGATCTCCATCCCACTTTCACTGGCAGACAGATCGATTGTAAAACAAAACACTTTGTTAATCACAGCTTTGGCTCGCAAAAGCGCGTTTGATTGCAATAGTTAAGCACAACTTGGCAGATGTCCAAGTTGAAGTGTAACTTGGGTAACTTTAATCGTTACGGAAATTAACTAAATAGTAAAGATTGACATTATCTTTATTTAGCATCTTGTTAACTATTAAATGTATACAAATGTAATTTTTGTAATTAACTTTCATTTAAACTGAATTCTGCGCTTTTGAATATTTTCGGTTATTTAGTACATCTATAACACAAATAAATAACATTAAAATATCTGTATATAACATCAAATAATCAAAACATCATATAATCTTTGACTAAATACATTATTGTATACCTTCGTAATAACAGTGGTAGCCCAGTGGTAACACGCTTGCTTGGATATTCGAGATTAACGATGCTTAACGATTTGTCAATTAAGAACTTTGCTACAAATCCTAACTCTTTTGAAAGTCTAAAAAAATTAGAATCTACATTTATATATAAAATGAAATAACAATCCTAAATATTCCTATATACTTACAATTAAATGGAGAAAGCATTCAAGGATCGTCAAAGATCGATAGACTCAAAGCAAACTGTAATTTGCGATCGTGTCTGGCGTCTGTCCAAACTAAGATGTACGAGGCCTAGTTAGCCGGTGTTAGACGTTGCAGGATTAGTTTGATTTATAAATTGGTAGCAAAAGGATATCTGGAACCTAGTGGCCTTAGTTAGGAAGATTAGCCAAAACAAACAGTCTGACAGAATGTATCGTGCGAAATTAAATTGTTTTATTATTTTATCATTTTAAGCCCTTTTAATGATACTAGAAAAATCTATTACAACACTCTTAAAAACATTAAGTCTTAATTTATAAAAAAATGGACTTATAATCCATACGATATTTTAAACTAGCGACTCACTCCCGCATCGCTCGTCGGGTTCTTTCCTAGATTAGTGTCAATTTTTCTTTTCTGCGCAACATAATTCTTTTTAATTTAAATGTAGACATTAAAAACATTAAAAAATAATATCTCTCTGTCACCTTTAATTTTCATTTCCTGGTTAAAATATCCTTGTGTAATTTTGTGCGAGCGTTCCAGGTGAGCTCGTTCGTCAATCAGTGTCGATGTCAATACCGGGATGAGTGATTACGCGCGGAGGGTTTTAATTTAACCGTGCGGTAATGAGAAAATAGCTGATAGTTTGCTTTTTATGGGATTTTGCTTAACCTATTTATTCATAGGTCAAAAAACCATAAAAAGGAGATATCTATAAAATGAAAATTTATGTTTAATATACAATCGATGGGTACTTTATGTACTACTCTACTGTTTTTGTCTTCTTAATATTCTGGCTTTCTTTATTCTGTGGTTATTTTATACTCTGGTTTCCTTAAATACGCTTTTATTATATTGAAGACACGTTGTTTGACGACACGTTTGGCTCAGTCGGTAGAGACCCTACTTACTGCGCCAGCGGTCGCGGGTTCGAGTCCCGTCAGGGGCATCCATTTGTTGAGCACGAATGTTTGTACACCAGTCGTGGGTGTTTATATTTATAATATGTATGTATTTAAAATTTATATGTCTAGTATATCAACTATCTGGTATCCGTAACACAAGCTTAACTTACCACGAAACTAGATGGTGTTGTGTGTAATAATGTCCCAACGTTTGGCTCAGTTTGCAATAGCCCTAATTGGTGTGCCGTTGGTCGCAGGTTTGAGTTCGAGAGAGAGAGACTGCTAGGGGTTTTATGTAATGAGCACGAATGTTTGTACTCCGGTGTATGTATTTATAATATGATTGTCTATAAAATTATATATTATATAATATATTAAAATTAATTATACACAAGCCTCGTAGCTTACCATGGAAATGAAACACATACATACGTGTCAAATCATAACCCCTATAATAATAAGCTTAGGCAAAATGAACTAAACTTAGCTGGTTAAGTGTTGCTATATTTTGCTACAATAGTTTTAAATATCATCCTTTTCATACAGAAAAATACATTTTGTCTCTCTCCGCAATCCCATAACCATATATAGAGTACTTACAGTATATTCTCCATTACACATTTTGTGCCAACATGTTGCGTATTGAAATTAATTAGTTCGACGTTACCTTCAGTAGCATCGGTACATGTATGGAATTTAATTAATATACTCGTTATTAAGTGCCAATTGCCACCCCTTCTCAATTAATCTGTGAAGCATCCTAAAATTACATCAGGCGTATATCAGTTACATCGCTATTCCTGTGACTTCGATCGTAAGTATTAAAAGAAACTTTTAAAATTTAACGTTACAAAGAAATTCTAAAATGTAACGTTATAAAGAAACGTTTATTAGAAAGTTTGTTTTTTTGTCATACAGTACAGTCACGAGCACTTGGTGTCATTCTTGTACAAAGCTAGCTATTATAGCAAAGGTTAAGATATAGGTACTTAGCTGATGAATTAATATTTTTTTTAAATAATCAGCGCCATCTGTTATCATTTTTTTCACTAGGAATAGCTGATATGATATATGCTGGGCGATAAAGCGTAACAAAAATATGAGCACACACTCTTCGCATTTTATGTATCGTCTTCATTCCCTTTTTATCCCTGCTGGGCACGGGCCTCCCTCAGTACGAGGGGGATATGTATATATTATTATTATTACAATCCAGAATTTTTAACATACTTCTACTGGAGACTGGGACTTGCGTCTTTCGAAAACTAGTTAACTTGTCACAAACACGTTTCTTCGCCATCTTTTTCTTTTATTAATAAGAATTTATATTTTTTAAAAGAAAGCTGCACATGGAAATGAGAAGGCAGTCCAAGGTCTGAACTGAATGTAAGGTTTTAATCGGATATCAGTGCTTTATATGAGCTTTTACTATAAAGACTGGTTCTTATGCCAAATATTTGTCTTCAATATACAATATTGCCCTGGAAAAGCTGGTGTGTAGTATGCACGTACAAATAGGCTCTCATTTACAAAGTACAGATACACGTAGATGAATTTAATTATTGAGCTCGTTATCTTGAGTGGCAATTTCAGCCCCTGGTTTTAACACGGCGTCTGGCAAGCTTCGATTACTGCCAGACGTGCGATAAGTTAATAATGAAATATCGCCTAAGGAAACGTGATTGTGTAAGTGGGAGTCGAACCCGCACCACTCTAAGTTTAGCCTTAGGCTTTCATCTACGTGCTGAGCATATGCGACACCTAAAAAGGTACTAGGTATATCATATCTTAAACACAATTTTGTACACTTTTGTATCCAGCATCCTAAGAACTAGGCGTAATTCATTATTTTTAAATAGTTTTATGTCGTTTATACATCTATAAAAGCTTTAACTATCATTTTGAATAGTCGGTAAAAGGAAATCTACAAGAAAAACGAAAAATTTAAGCAAAATAACAATCTTAACATGAAGCATGCTCATATACAAAGTAAGTTTAACAAAAATAAATCAATAGATCACATAGACGTAGTCTCTTGGGTCACGTCCATACGTGCCGGCCGCCCTCCGCCCGTACTTACATACAATGCGACGGACGCGCGTGACCATGAATGTGAAGAAAGTTCCGATGAAAGGACTTCCGAATAGGTTTTTATATACTTCTTATGTAACAGTATTGTTTTGTTTCAGGGTGTATTGGTAAATTTTTGATTGAAATTTAATTTTTGTTAGTAAATTCAAACTTTATTTTAATACAAGTAGCTTACTCTCGCTTCGCTCGGATTTTTCATTAGTAACGTATCGCGGTTAATATAGATTTCTTGGAAATGATTTTTTCCAAGGTAAAAAGTATCCATTTATCATTATACAAAATTTCATCAAAATCTGCTTAGTGGTTTTCTCGTGATGCAGGCACAGACAGACAGATAGACAAACATTTAAAAAAATTTAGATTTAGATTTGGCCTCTATAATGACTATTTTAATTAGATTTTCCAAACAAATGCTTAAATAACAGATTCTACGAATTTTACCAAACCTATGCACAATGTATAAATGTACAGGTTAATTATTAAACGTTATTAGATTTCAAAAAATTTAACATTTTTCTCAAACTCGATGGAAACGAGGGAACGATCGTAAAATATTCAAACTAAATATCTTAGCAGCATTATTGAAAACCATTTCGTTGTTTCAATTTGTTCTCTCTACTTAAATAAGATAGTGATTATAAGATTCTATTAATATTTTCCCTGAACCTGGCAGAAGTTATTTTATGTCATTATTCACCAGCAAGGGTGCCGTCAAGTTGTTTTGTAAAACGATAATTTTTCTAAAGGCAGGCTAAATTGATGACGCCTTCAAGTGCACGCTGCAGCATGATTTATAGCCTGCCAAGAATTTAGATGTAGTATAAGTTATGACGAAATTATATACAAACACACAAACATTTTAATTATTAAATATTGTAACATTAATTATTTTCTACTACTTCTAATATCTGTAACTATTCCGCGCTTTTAAGAATTTATTAATGGGCACGTGACTTCCTCCCAATCAGGCCAGAGTCCACTTCGCTGGCTAAATACAGATTGGCGACTTCATATCTTTCGAAAACTAGTTAGGTTGTCTTAGACATTAGGTTTCCTCAGAATGTTTTCCCTTCCCTAGCGTAAGAAATGGTAATCATGATGTAATAGATTCGCACATGTAAATATCAGGATTTGAATATGCTTCATTCGGTTTCTCAAGCGAGTGCGTTACCACTGGGCTACCACTGCTTAATTACATAACTTTTTCATTAACATTTTCCCTGCAATTTGTCCCATAAATTATCAGGGAAGCCAAATAGGAATGCTAGAGCATGTATTAAATTATTATTTCCTTTATTCTAATTATACAACCGCTATAAGAAACACTGTAACTGTAATTGTTTCATAACAATACATAACATCCGTCGTGAAATGTGAACCAGATCACTACAAAGGATCGCCATCTGTTCCTCGCCGATGACAGTTTTATGTGCACCGTGAGTTATGAAGGGATTGTGGATACGGCATCCTTACTCACTGGACAAAACTGAACTCTACACCGTGACTGAGCACATAAAAGCGGTTTTAAGTATATCCCTTTTTTGAAGTTGGTCAATATACATAGTATTAAAAAGTTGAAAGATTTATATTTTTTTGTGTTTTTAAGTGTTTTTGCTATGTTCGTTATTAATCACTAGGTACGTGTCGTATATATTTACTTCGCACAACCCGGTATATATTTGCTGATTTAATTACCATTGCACGCACAATGGCAACGGTTATAACAAATCAAGCTTCTAGCTTTAAGAATGACGTAATTTCCATACAAACTTTCATTCCCTATTTCAGCCTTTACAGCCCTTTTTCGTCTTAAAAAGCCTATGTCCGTCTCCTGGCTCTAAGCTTTCTCCCCACCAATTTTCAGCCAAATCGGTACAGCCGTTGTTGAGTTATAAATAGTGTAACTAACACGACTTTCTTTTATATATATAGATTATCTGATTAAAATGTATCGTCAAACTTACTGTAACTTTGATAGTTTTAAAAAAGTACCACAACGACTTAACTATTTAGTATTACAGATCTTAAGAACTAAATGAAATACGACCAATAAAATATACTCTTTCACTAATAAATTATAGAAGAGTTTTTTCGTGCAATTTTATTTTAACTATTATTTTTTTTGTATTAAATACTATCGCTACATGCTATATATAACAAAGGCGTGTGTCTGTCTGAGCGCTAAGCGCAAAAACTACCCAACGGATTTTCATAAAAGGAAAAATTTTGGTACATAAGTAATTATGTTTTTGTATATTATATCAACTGAAATATGAGGATGATTTTTAAAAACGTCGCCAAAAATAATAACAAATGGGAGTTTTACGAGCACTTACCGCGTAAGCTGACGCAGTTACGTAAATGAAAACAATGTATTTCGAAATTATTCCGAAATGGTTTATTTAACAGTAGTAACGTTATATGTAGGTGCCTAAAGACCCAAGCGAAGCATGTGCAAGTGTCTTATATATTTTCAGTTCGTATATTTCGTATTATTAATCGCGCTATACTAAATAACATCAAAGTCAGTTTACACAAAATTGTACAAAATATTTTAAGATTATTTTTTCAAAAGAAAACGTTAAAAAGTGCCTATTTATGACGTTAGAATTATTATTTAACTATTTATATGAGTTTTCGTTTCACTATGAAATATCTCAAATATTTCTTTCTAACTTCTAACAGATCATATGATGACAGTTTTATATGCGCACGCGCATTCAACTTGAGTTATGGTTGTAATGTGTATGGTTTATTCTCATAAACTGGGCTGCACAATAGTTTAGACTTTGAAAATTCTACAGTGCTCAAATTCAGAAACTTTTAACACAAAATATTATGTAACGTATATCGAAAAACGGGACTTAACGCGTGTAACTTCTTAGGTCACCAAAATGTATGTATACACATACCTTATTCCCGATGTTTCGGCTCAGTTGCACTAGCCGTGGTCACGGGCAGACTCTCGACATACGTTATATAGTTATGGAACGCGATAGTTTAAAAAAAATATTATGCTTTCTATTAACATGTACAATATAACTACTATTATAAATTCAAATGTAACTGCAAATAACACCAGAATCTGGATCGGAACATATCTGGATTACGGTTCCTATGAAACAAAATATTAGTTTTTCATAAAGCAACGAAGAAGGCAGGAATATCTACGAACCTACGTACAAACCGAAACAAAGCTGGAGTGACCCGCTTGTTTAAAATATTTTTATATTACACTAGCAAATCGCGCGGCTCCGCCCGCGCCTGTGGGATGAAAATTTAGGGTTATAAGTATTTTTTAATGCCAAATCAAAAAAAAATTAAAAACATTTGGTCTAAAAATAAAAAATAAACAATCTGGAGAGGGCTATCCTTATCATCTAAGGAAATAAAAAAAAAGCCTACGACCTATTCTCAAACCTACCACATATACACAAAAAATGTCAAAAATCGGTTAAGCCGTTTCGGAGGAGTTCGATAACAAATACTGTGACACGAGATTTTTATTATATACTACTACTCTTTTATCCCTAGATTTAGCGCGAGCTAAGTCGCGAGTGCCGACTAGTATAGTGTATTATACATATAAACCTTCTGCATGTATCACTCTATCTATTAAGAAACCGCATCAAAATCCGTTGCGTAGTTTTAAAGATCTAAGCATACATAGGGACAGACAGACAGCGGGAAGTGATTTTGTTTTATACTATGTAGTGATTACATTGCAAGAAAATGATAATATACACATACCTCAAAAATTAAAAGTTGTCGAACCCTAACCTCAGAAACAATAACTAAGCAAAATTCTACTATTCCAGTCAATAGGAAAGCTCAAAAAGCTCATCTATATGACGATCGCATCTGATGTAATTTCCGGTTAAAATTGTTAACTCTTGCTCAATTACCGCTCTAACACTTACTAGTACATGTCACATGTGATTAAGACCTGTTTGTTCAGATGGAATGAAGCTTTTATCATGAACCGATGTCATTTTAATTTATTACGATAAGAAATATTTATTGATCGAAAAGATATTAACAATATTATGGAACTTCGTTTCTATATATCGTAGTGGATTGACTATTTGGTAAGTAGAAATGGCCGTCAATGGTTTATTCAATATTTATGTTTTATAACAAGAATAATTTATTATAAGATTCTATAAACTAATAGGCAGTGGTAGCCCAGCGGTAACGCGTCGCTTGTATAACCGAGTGATGCGGGTTCAAATCTGGGTCTCGCACCTCTGATATTTTCACGTGCGAATCATTTCTATCATGATTACCACTTGTCTTACGGTGAAGGAAAACATCGTGAGGAAACCTGCATGTCTGAGAGAACCTAGCAAGTTTTCGAAAGACATGTGAAGTCCGCCAACACGCACTAGGCCAGCGCGGTGGACTATGGCCTGATTCCCCTCGTACTGAGGGAGGCCCGTGCTCAGCAGTGGGCCGTTAAAAAGGGCTGATGATGATGATGATGATGATAAACTAATTAAATAAATAAATTCATAAATATCTTGGACAGATGGAACTAGATGGTGCTGTGTATGAATACAGCACCATCTAGTTCCATTGTAGGCCACGAGGCTTGTGTTATGGCTACCAGATAATTAATGACACAGTACACTTATTTATATTTAAATTCAACCATATTATAAATATAAACACACTTAACAGGAGAACAAACAATTGTGCTTATCACACAAAAATGAATGATCCAGCGAGACTGGAACCCGCGACCGCTGGCACGTCGAGTATATCCACTAGAAAATGGCCAAACTTGTCGTCAATATAATCGGAAAAATATGATACAAACCAAGATCTTAACTCCAAACATATTTCAAAGCTTACAAGGTCTAGTTTGCGACATTTCTCTAAGTTAATAACAATAAAGTATTAAAAAACATGCATGATATCAAAATATGCTAAAAAACGATAATACTAATAATTATACAGAAACTAGATCAACCCAAAGCTTTTCTTCATACAACGCGATTCGTATAAAATCAATAATTACCAAACTAATAAAAGCTAAAGTAAAAGCCAACATTCTTATCACGAGATGGCACTTCAAGTTCCGTAGCCTGAATAAATTAGCAATAGGTTAATTTTAAAGGCCTTTATCCAATGTCGAGGAACTAACGTGAACTAAAATCAGCAATATGAAAACCCTTAGAGTAGTTTTCTCACAGACTTACGTTAAGTTTACATTTTTGAAAAATATTAAAAAAATATCGCTGGTCTTAAGTTAAAATGAATTAAAATTTTTTAATAAAATAAAAGTACCTTAAGTTACAACTTTTCGTTAGATATCTGCCAGTGAAAGTCCCGTCAATATCGGTCCAGTCATTTCAGAGATTAGCCTGAGTAAACAGACAGACAGGCAGACAAAAATTTTACAAATTGATTTATTCATGTATGTATCTACTGTATATACTTTGATATGCATTTAGTTTTTTTTTAAGTGGTAGTGCCATGCTTGTTACCTTCGGGTAGCAGCCGAATGGGCCGGCACGCCCCGTATAGTACCACTCTCTCACAGAAGACCGGCGTGAAGTGACAGCTATGCGGTCGCGTTTCGTTCGGTGAGTGAGAGCCCGGGAGGCCCACTCTCCTTCCCTCATCCCGTCCTTCTCCCTCCTCCCTCCCTCCCTTTCCTAAAAGGCCGGCAACGCATCTGTAAGCCCTGTGGTGTTGCAGATGTCCATGGGCGGAGGTGATCACTTACCATCAGGTGAGCCTCCTGCCCGTGTGCCCCCTTTGTCCCATAAAAAAAAAAAAAAAAAGTGAAAAGCTGTTAATTTTAAATCAAAGAAACTTCAATTTTATTTATATCAAGAGATGTACTGATAACAGTATATTTTGATATGATATTGTAATTTTACAACTATTTGTTGAATAACAATGAGTTCTTAACGATAAAGTTCGACTTAAAAAGTTTTAAAGTAATAATTCCGTTCTTAAAAACGAAAATTTTTATATGACTTATTTGGAACCAACTTTAAATATTGCATGTTTTCTAAAAAAAGTAAAAGGTTGAGAAACATTCATACAAAATAACATACTCTCATTACAAAACGTTGTGACGTTATAAAAATAATATATTAAGTATGGCTATACAAACACCAATTTCAATTAAATCCCTACGATATCACTTACAATATACGAAAGACAACATCCTAAACATACTTCTTGTTCTTAAATCTGCCAAAGTTCAATGTAGAAATCTAGTGAGCGAAAAGATTTGCCGATGGATGAACAGCTTAAAGCAAACAAATGCAGCGGAGTAATGAGCGTAATGTGAAAGTCGGGTTTCTAATGTCATTCATTGGCACTACTTTATAGCTTTCGATAACTTTGCATCCATACATGGAAGCTGTAGAATAGCGCCTGAGCTTTTGGCACGGGAAAATTTGTTGATATACTAACCTTTTTTCGGTTTATTTAGAATTTTTCGAATGCCTCACATAAAATGACGACACCCGTCTCTCTTATCACCATAATTGATGTAAAGCATTCGAAATTTCACGTTGGAGACCTTTAGAGGGTATTTATTTATTTATTTAAGATAACAAACAGTGTACATATATCAGTTTTAAAAAAAAATACAGTAAGAGTAATTACTCGTATTATATTAAATATTAGCACAAATTTATAAACGTAGTGGGATAATAGAATTAATCTGGAGGTTTCTCATTATAATATTATTGTACACACAATGTAGTTTACGGATACTTAGTTTTGTTCAAATAAAGCTTTTGGGTTCTGTACAGTTTAATGAAATAAAATTTGAATTCGAAATTCTAACTCAATAGCTGAAACAATTTGTGAATGGAAAATTATTTACCATCACCGTGAAGGCCCTGAAGTTTAGATTAACGAACAATATATTATAATTATTTTATTTTATAGTATCTTGATTACGTTCCAATATTTTATTTTAATTTTAAAAGCTTTCAGTTAAAGTAATAATAATAATAATACTATAAATGAAATAATAATAATAATACTATAAAAATAATAATACTATAAATGAAATAATAATAATAATAATACTATAAATGAATAATAATACTCTTTATTGTACACACACACACACAATCAGAAAGAGAAAAAAAAATACAAATATTTAAAGGATTATGTACATGAGGCGGCCTTATCGCTAAAACAGCGATCTCTTCCAGGCAACCTTAAGGTGTTGGAAATGACAAACTGTTATAATATATGATAAATAAATATATAGATAGTATAAATAATATATCATGTAATATATAATAAAATAAATAAATGATGATAGATGGCAAGAAGATTAAGATCTAGAACGAGAGTAAATAAATACACTGCAATTAATGAAGTAAAATTAAAAATATAAGTTCTAAATTTCACCCACAAAGTTTTTTTAGCTTTTTCTGTAAACCCCTAAACATTATGCCTAAAGCTTTAGAAGCTTTAGAACAACAGCTTTCGTAGAATCAAAGGTGATAGAACAGACTTTTAAAATTTCGATTCCTTATAAAGTTGATTAAATTATTATTCCATTTCCAAGATAAAATATTCGCGTGACTACCAATCCACCGTGTGTAGTAGTAATAAGAGAAGCTAAGGCGATATTAATTGCGTCCATTTGCAGCGGACGTGTGCAACAGTTGGCTAATGTGGTCATATGTTACCGTGCAACAGCGGTACTAGCCACAAGATCATTTGTCCATATAAGCTTCATTGTGGCTAAAGAGATATATAGCTTGGTATACATTTCTCTTGCATTTCAGTACTTTTTTGTAGTCAACTAACTTTTTTTCCTATTTTCTTTCGCCGGATTTTTTACTAATTCTCTAATAATAATATAATTATTTTAAGTGTCTTCTGAAAAACTATATTTTTTTTGCAAATAATTTTTTTTTAATTAATTACATATTATTTTTATACCTACATGTAATGTCATATAGCGCCATCTCGGTTATATTTATCGCTTATCAACCTACGAGTAATAACGAGCGTCTACGCTACAAAGCTTGATCGGTTAGGTACTTGGTTTATAATTAAGATTATAATTATTTTCAATTTTAATTATGCTATTCCAATTTCTTTTGACGACACGTTAGGTTTAGTTTGTAGAGACAGAACTTACAACAGCTTTATTTGTGCTATAAGCACTCATGTTTGTAACCCACTCATAGTGGTTATGGTATTTATATTTATAGTATGGAGAATCTACTATGGTTATGGTATCCTAACGTAATCCTTGGGCTTACTATGAAACTAGATGGTGCTGTTTATTAATATTCCAACATTTTTCATTCAATTTTAAATATTATAATATTATGTTATGATACTCTAGTAGTTATGTACTACTAATGAAGCTTTTGTTTACAGAATGCAACTGCAACGGCCACGCAAGACGATGCCGTTTCAACATGGAACTCTACAAGCTATCGGGACGAGCGAGTGGGGGAGTGTGTCTCAAATGCCGGCACTTCACCGCGGGCCGTCACTGCCACTATTGCCGCGAGGGGTACTATAGGGACCCTACCAAGCCGATCACGCATAAGAAAGCTTGCAAACGTAAGTCAATCAATTACCGATTTCATCTATGAAGTATTCGATTATAGTGTATTGTTTTTACCCGACTACGAAAAAGCCAAAAGAGTGTTATGTGTTGAACTATCATAACTGTAACATTGAAACAAAGAAATATATATACTCGTAGATCAATAACACGAAAATAAGGCAAAAGATTTTTAAATTCGTTACATTTTTAGCAATTTTCACTGATACTACTTTTATTTTTATATTACTGAGATTTTTAGAATTTCACCTCTAAGCTACTCAAGCCTAAAGCTCATTATTACATAAACTAAAATTAATAAAATATTTTTCCTGGGCTGTATCAGTGTTTGAATTTTTCAATTAAAAGAATTTATTTTTCGATAAAAAGAGAGATAAGATGGAATAAAATATCATCGCTAACGCCCAAATGTCAAATAACAAAGTCTAGTTTAATAAGCTTTAAAATTATCTTATCCCAAGCTTTTACGACTTACTCACGTATAAACTCACGTTATCCGCCCTTTTTATGAAAACTATAAACTTTATTGAAATACACGGCGCAAATAGACCTGTTAGCCATTTTGTTGTAACATGTTAAAGAAGTCGTTGACCAGGAACTACTAAACTCGATATCGAGTATCTTAGATAATTATTTTTTAATTGCTAATTTATTTACTTGTGCTTATTGTTTAATGTGAAAGGTCTCCTTTATTAAAGATACTACATAGTGGATAACCTTTTTCTTCTTTCTCTTCTTTTTCCTTCCATGTAATATTATTATAAATAAGGCAGTGGTAACCCAGTGGTTCGCGTTCGCTTAAGTAACAGAGTGAAGTGGGTTCAAATCCGGCCCTCGCACCTCTATATTTTCATGTGCAAATCATTTCTAACATGATTACCACTTGTCTTAGGGTGACGGAAAACATCGTGAGGAAATCTGCATGACTGAGAGAACCTAGGAAGTTTTCGAAAGACATGTGAAGTCCGCCAACCCGCACTTGGCCAGCGTAGCAGCTATGGCCTGATCCCCTCGTACTGAAGGGAGCCCCGTGCCTAAGGGCTAAATTCGTATGAATTTAATTTGAAAGCACATGTTATAAAGAAACATTAACAAACGTATTTGAAGAACTATAGTAACGACTCAGGTTAAAATAAATGGGAAATCGTAAAAGCCCAGCTTATTTGGTAAACATAAACAGTATACGTTTGTTGAAACTCGCCCGGACAAATATATTGTTTTACTGGAGACTTATTTAGTTGTGTCTAAGAAAAGCTTAGTTACAAGCTTTGATAAAAAAGTTTATTGCTTTGAGCTTAAAGTAACATTATCAGTACGACTTCCGTACAAGAATAAGCCTATGTCATACTGTCTTATTTTTCTAATTTGTTTAAATTCATTAAATAATTCATTGTTCTTATTTAGGAAATCTCTACACGAATTTCTTAATATAGATATTTTTACGTATTTATACAGCATTTAAACTTGGACATATTTTTAGATAATAGCTAATCTCTGAAAAAATGTTAGGAAGAATCCGAATAGGCCGAGAGTGAGTCTGTAGTTTAAAAAAGTTGTAATAAAAATAAAATAAGTAGTCTAATTGCAATAAAATAACTTACTTTATTAATATTTTTTAAGTATGATAAAAAAATATCATGGCATATTAGTTAAATAACCTAAACATTTTACATCATAGGTATGTAAGACTAGAAGTAAATACTAGGTTAGACCAAATTATTCAAATTATAGAACATTACACAGTATAAAAAAGTTCGTGTACAAAATTGAGTATAACATTCAGAAAACAAAAACTATTCACAAAATCTTAACAGTATCACAAAACAATAGTGCGCATAAAACCCTATGCCGTGTCAGCGACCTACAGCACCATAAAACCTTGGCATTCCTCGGGGAGTCGTAAGGGCTCGCGATTCAACCGATTTCCGGGGCATTTTTATGGGATAACTATTTGGTCGAATTGCGGCATCTCGGTTTTACTGCGTCAGGAACTTTGCAAGTTACGACGAAACGAATGGGGTATCGCAATTTTCCTTTTTTTATATTGTTCGGTGACTTTTGGACTTTGGTGTTGTAAATAAGTTCGCTAGTTCGGTTACAGATGTGCTTTGTTAAGAAGTTCCAAAAAGAAGTCAAAGTATTATTTCTAATTTTAAATTATGTTATTCCGCCCTTATGAATGTATGTATGAATAATGAATGTATGTATGAATTAATGAATGAATGTAAGAATTTTAAAAAAATATTATTGGGTGAAGTTGTCGTATGTATAGACAAAATAAAAACAGCAATAACTAATGCCATCTCTTTTTGATATCAGTCAAAAATTACGATATTATAGAAGTAAAGTAATTACTTTTTCATATCTATAAGTAGAGATGCAATATAATTTTTCACTAACTTTTTGACTAATAATTATCCCAGAAACTACTTAATGTAATAGTTATAGAGATACATTTTTGTTTTTCTAAAATTATTTCAGAAATTTATAGCTTACTAGCAACTCATGCTTGCTATTTTAATTTAAATAAAATTCGCAATCCAAGACGAGGGCGAATGCTAGTATGCCAATTTCCATAGTTCTAGAAGTTACACTACACTACATTAAATTTGAAAGTGCAACTACACTGAGCCAAATGCAAGACTGAATCATTCTAATGAAGCAAAATTCAACTGGCCTCCTTTTCACGTCACGTGAGTGCGCGTAGAAAATGTATCATGCTTATGAAGCTTGATAACGGTTCAAAGGCTTCCTTTCTTGTTAATTAAAAAAGCTCGAAGCCAACTGTGGCTTGATGATTGTGGCCTTTTCCGTACATACTGACATGTTCTAATCTATACGTATAGTAAAATACAAACTCACTCGAATCTGTACATTAAAAAATTGAAAATCTTATAGAAGTATTATCAATACAGACGACGAATATATAGTTTTTAGAAGTTGCCATATTGTTATTTACAGCAATTCTCAAGTTTGCTTTTATGTTGTTAAGTTACTGTAAGTACTTTTTAAATATAAAAAAAAAGAATGCTCGAGGGATTCCCCTTGTAGCATTCTATTTTTATGTGTATAGATATTTAAAATTAGGTTATGTATTGGGGTGGAAGAAGTAGGATGAAATATATTTTTTGGTCATTATTATAATTAATATCCATCCAATATTACCACGCTTTAATTAATATCCTACTACTACTTTTTACCAAACAAGAAACCGCCAGATGTCTTGCCACAGAGTTTTACTGTAAAACTTTATCTTCACACAATCTTTCACCGTAATTAGTAATCAAACAGTTCTTAAAAGTCAAATAATTCGTAAGCCTAACAAAGTATTATAATATATATTACAGAAAGTTAATTAAAAGTGAAGCTAAAACAAGCAAAATTAAATTTAAACATTACTTAGGTTAAACGTAATAAATGTTAAATATTAATTTATTTTCAACAGCCTGCGACTGCCACCCAGTGGGGGCGAGCGGCAAGACGTGCAACCAGACGAGTGGACAGTGCCCCTGCAAGGACGGCGTGACGGGTACTACCTGCAACCGCTGCGCTAAAGGCTACCAACAGTCTAGAAGCCATATTGCACCTTGCATACGTGAGTATACTCAACTGCCTCGTGTAGAGGCTAGCAAGTAAGGCCACTCATCTAGAGGTACGAGTCCCGGGTTGGGCCAAAACTTATTTAGTCTTTTTGTTTAGTAAGCCTCAGTAACAGTTCAGAGTTGGTAAGTTGGTGGTTCACCCCAGTGCCTCGGAGAGCACGTAAAGCCGTAGGTCCTGCGCCTTAACTCTCACTGGTCGTGTTGAGTAGTCGTCCCACCGGCGTATGAATAACAGGAACAGAGAGTGCACTTGTGTCAGTATGAACACTCGTGCACTACGAGTATAATATCACCTGCAGAGCAGATTTCTAATCTCAATGAGATTGGCCGCCGTGGCCAGTATCACTCGAAAAATGTTAGTACACTTACGAGTACATCGCAGGAGCAAAGCTTTACATATTACCATGCACTAACAGATATTTTTCATTTCCAAGTAGATTTCAAGACATGTAGTAAATGCTGTAATAATTTGCTGCTGAATAAAAATAAAATTTAATAATTCCTGTTTAAACGTGACATGTTCGACCCAATACTGTCTTAAGGTTTGGTCAACGTTCCACGCGTACGTCAACTAGTCGATAAACTGTCAAGCTTCATCATGTATCAGTGTACCCTTTCACTTAACAGTTATAAGAAATTTTTACCTGAAAAAAACACTTCAATACTCATGCAACCTGAGACAAAAAGAACCCTTGAATTTGAATTGAAATACTTCAATGTCCTGTCAATATATCGTCGAAATTAATATCTCAAATTAAAGCCGTAAAAAACGCACTTCTAAGTCTTACTTTGAAGCAATGTCTTCTTATATAAATAAACGTATAAATGCACAAGTCATAAAAAAATGCTTTTTATTTACATCACAAAAAAAGCAACTATAAACTTACTTCAATGTAAAATACCACGGAACCCTCGCCGTGAGAATGAAAATCACTATTGTCTAATTTTTCATAAAATCTAATAAATAATTATTTAATAATATGTAATAGTTACCTAAATATGTCTCCCTTAGTCAAAATTATACTTTTATACCCTTTGCTGTAGAAACCCTTGGCCCATGGAGTCAAAGTGCTAAACACTTTTTAAAAGACACAACACCTCGTCTTATCGCCTCCACTGGTGACAGGAGAGCTGGCTCATTTTTCACCCAAAGAATCGGTATTGCCATTCAGCAGGGGAATGCGGCTAGCATTCTTGCCTCTATTTCACGCGGACACGACTTGTACAGTAATAATTAAGTGTACATTGGCTTTGTATATATTGTTAAGTTTTCTTGTAATTCTATTTATTATAACTTCTATTTATTATAACTTTTAATTTTATTTATTATAACTTCATATAATATACTATTTTATAATACGTAAGACAGCCTCTTAAAATCCACAATGAATTCTTCTAGGTATCCCGCGCGTAGTGACAGCAGTACAGGCGATGGAGGCAGTGGACGCGGAGCCCGGCCGCGGTAAGTAGTAAGTGGACCTTCATGCACTCTCGCCCCATAACACCGCATGCAGACACTATTCACGGTATAACATTATAAAATATACAAACAAACATAATATGTACATTCTTATATTTTTTATTAATTAAGTGTATAAAAGGAACTTTATATCAATCAAAAAAAATACTTTTAAAACCTCTCTTGTATATCAATGTATTTTTTTACTTTGTAAGAGGCAGTAGGTTTGATGCTCGATTGAAATAATTATTAATTGTACATGGTATACTGATATATGCCCTAAGTACGTAATAAGTTCATAATATACAAATAGGCGTTCAAACAAAGCACAGCAGAATTAATGTCTAGATTTTAACAATACGAGTAAAAGTTTTAACATATTTTTGTTAGCTTTGAAATGTCGAAGCCAACGATAGACGAGTTACTATCGAATTGATCGAATCTATCAAACGACCAATGATAAATTTCACTCAAAACGACGATCCATTATAAACAGCGAACCGGTTACTCGTGTAACGTGTGTTACGGTATTTTTAAAATATTACGCAACTACAATAGTTGGATACTTATATTTCTTGCCCATGTTAAAAGAATGAGAAATTTTGTAGGTGTATTGGAAATATGTTATATTAATTTTGGTCGAATGTGGGAGAAAATAAAATTACTAATTATTTTAATTTATTTATTTTACTAACAGGACACTACTCGTTACACCTTTAACCGGCTTAATTAAAAAAGTTGCCACACCAAGAGACTATATAATTTTAATATAATTGTTGCCATAAACAAAACACCCCCTCAACAATTATATTGTTTTAGTTTTTACATGATATTTATTACGTTTTAAAGCACCCCTTAATGTTAAATTATGTTAAATTAATGTTAAATTATATCTAGGATATTAAGACAAAAACTTTTCTCTAAATTTGACAAACAACTGTTTACCTAGAGGTTTTGTAAACACATCTGCAATATTATTATTTGTGCTAATATACTTCAAAGTAACAGAACCTTTTGAAACATTTTCTAGTATATATTGATATTTTATATCTATGTGTTTTAGTCTATTGTTATTACCATTATTCAATGCTATATTAATTACACCTAAGTTGTCTTCAAAAATTTCAAACAGTATGTTACTATAACCAAAATCACATAAAAGTTGTTTAATAAACATTCCTTCAACAATTACAGTACTTAATGCTATATACTCAGCTTCACAGGAAGATAATGAAACAGAGAGCTGCTTCTTTGTTGCCCATGACACGGGACAGTTAAATACAAAAAACATTAAACCTGTAGTGGACTTTCTGTCCTTTTTATCGCCAGCCCAATCTGAATCACTATAGCCCTGTAGTTTTACAGTTTCATTATTATTACATTTATAAACCAATGACAGATCTAAAGTGCTATTCAAATAGCGTAAAACACGTTTTAAACATTTAAACAACATTGTAGAAGCACAATGTACGTATCTACTCAAAAAACTCACTGATACAGATATATCTGGTCTAGTACATGTTACATATAATAAGCTACCAGTTAAACTTCTACATATTTTTTCTATTTGCTCATTTTCAGGTTTGTCATTCTCTAACAATTGCATATTAAAATTGTAATCCATAGGTGTATTTACTGCTTTGGAATTTGACATTTGATATTTATCTAATAAACTTTGTATATACTTCTTTTGATTTATTTTTGTTACACCATTTGTTAAGTCTTGATTTATATTTATACCTAAGTAATTAGTTGCAAGACCTAAATCTTTCATTTCAAAGTTATTACATAATGCAGTTTTAAACTCGTTACATATTATATTATCACTTGCAAAATACAACAAATCGTCAACAAATAACATGACATACAAATAATTATTTTCTTGTGTTTTGACATACAAACATGGATCATTTTTAGATCTTTTAAAATTTTCTTCTAACATAAAATCGTTAAACTTACTGTTCCAATATTTAGGGGATTTTTTTAAACCATATATAGATTTCTTTAATTTCACAATATTATTATTAGGTAAGCTCATATAAATAGTCTCTAGTAACTCTCCATAAAGAAATGCTCCAGTCACATCCATCTGGTAGACTGGTCTCTGTTTTTGTACAGCCACTGCCATCATGATTAATTTTATGTCCATCAGGTATTGAGTTCACTTCTTCCCATGTATTGTTTTTTTCTAATGTTTTCAGTTCCTTTTTTATTGCCTCTTCCCACATACATTTATCAGGTCTCTTCATAGCATCTTCATAGGTATTTGGCTCATCACAAAAATAACTCAGGTAAGTACTATCATCTACTTCATAGTCATCTAGCCATTTAGGTTTTTTTATTTCTCTTCTAGGTCTTGACTTTTCTACTTTATTCGGTTCTTGGATTGGTTCTTCTTGATATTCTTCTTGACTTACATTTGGAGCTTCTTCACTTACATGTGGAACTTCTTCTTCTATTATAGTTTCTTCATGGAAAGAGTTTAGTGAGCTGTGGTCATCTGCACTTTCAATAGAGTCAAACCTTTCATCTTGTTCTTCTTGTTCATTTCTTACTGTTTGTTCTTCTATTGTTATGCATTTATCTAATTCAGGCAAATATTTTATGTTTTGTATATCTTTTTTCTTTATTTCTATAGGTTCCTTTATAAATATGACGTCTCTTTTTATCTCCACATTGTTCTTGTGCGGTAAGTAGATTCTATATCCTTTTAGGCAGGGAACACAAGTTTTTTCTTCACCTTTTTCTATATTTATATTATTATTTGACAATATATTTGTTACTTGTTCAATATTCTGGTGGCCAAGTTTTGTATGCCATTCTTTTAGGTTTGTATGCACTTTACCCACCATAGCAGCTTCATCATTATATTTAAATTGCATAACATACATTTTTCCTTGCCGCTTGGCAATTGCATGTACACTGTTGTTTTTAATAAACTGACATTCATTTGCAGTTGAGACTAGTTTGTAGTTATTATCTAGAGCTGCACTCATTGAAAATAAGTTCACTTTTAAGTCTGGCACAAACAACACCTTTTTTAATAAAGTTTTTACCCAACTTTCACCATCATATGCACTAAGTTCAATTTGACCATAACCTAATGCTTTTATAACTGTTCCGTCACCAATTAGAACGTCTTTTGGCACTAATAATTCTTTATAACCTATTAAATAGTCTTTTGACAAACACATGTGTTCCGATGCACCACTATCTAAGAACCAGTCACTATTCGGACCTTTTGAGGTTAATGCACAAATACTTAATGATGTTATAAATGCATTTTGTTTCTCAGTTACTGTGTTAGTCACTTTTTTGTCATTTCGATACCAACACTTTTCAAAGCTGTGTCCAACTTTTTTACACTGTTTGCAGTATGGCACAGTATTCGACCTACATTCATGTTTGTAATGTCCAAGCTTTTTACATTTAAAACATTTTCTATCTTTGACACTGGCTTTTAATGCTACCTGTTCCCTAACTGAATTTTGATTAAACATTTTGTTTCTTTGTTCTTCAATTAATAATCTCGACGTCAAATTATTCAAAGTTTGTTTTTCTGTTGGCACAGAGTCCCATGCAGATATAAAGTGTCTATAGTTTTCATCAAGAGAACTTAAAATCTTAGTCACAACCATGTTTTCCGGGATATCACCTTTAGCTTGTTTAATTCGTGACACGATGTCCTCTATTTTACCAATATATGTTGAAACATTTTCTTCACTATTTAATTTCATTTCGAAAAATTGTTGCTGCAGTATATGCAGTGAGACATCACTTTTTTGTTCGAAAACGCTACATAATCTTTCCCATATTTCGTGTGCAGTTTCGCAATTTTGAACTTGAAGAATAACATTGTTAGTTAGCTTAGTAACAATAGCTCCTTGTGCTCTGGCGTCTTGCCTTTGCCACTCGATAAGTAGCTTTGGATCCGATACTGGACACGGGAAGGATCCGTCGACAACACCAAATATGTTTAATGCCTTGAGTATTATTTTCATTTGGAATTTCCAGGTATGCCAATTACTTGTACCTTCCAACCTCAGACTTCCGTACAGCAAATTTCTTCTGCTGACGCCATTTTTGACGCTACGCCGCGTGGCGCGTGTTAGCACTGCTTTACCGCAGTTTTTTATTTTAATTTTGCTGCTTTACCACAGCTATTTTCTCCTCACCAAGGTTTGAGTACTGGGCCCATAACCTTTTGGTCGAATGTGGGAGAAAATAAAATTACTAATTATTTTAATTTATTTATTTTACTAACAGGACACTACTCGTTACACCTTTAACCGGCTTAATTAAAAAAGTTGCCACACCAAGAGACTATATAATTTTAATATAATTGTTGCCATAATCAAAAATTAAATAGAGCATCTTTTGAATTTATCGTCGGATCTTTTCAGCAGAGCTTCTTTCTAAGCCGGTTGCATCTTCCTCATGGACTATGGCTAGGTTGATGCTCTATTGTAGTACTTGTAAAAATCTTATTGAATTAAGTTTAATTTTCTTTTATTTACTAGCGAGTCACCCTCACTTCGCTCAGGTTCGTCCCATGATGAAGCCGCTGGTTCCGCTAGTTAAAATAAATAAAATTTCACAAATAAAAGTAGCAAGTAACTCTTATCTTATAACTTTAGCTATCTGCGATCGAATGTCCCTTCAAAATCGGTCCAGCCATTTCCGAGACTAACTGGAATAAACAGACAGACCGACAGACAAAAATTTTAATTTTTTATGGATTTTTAGTTGTTAGTTCCGTATATACTTTCATATGCGTTTAGTGAAAAGCTGTTAATTTAAAATAAAAAACAGACATTTCAATTTTATTTATATGTATAGATTGAACTTGTCTTTATGATTAAAATGTTTTACAAATCATAGTAAATATAACTAAAGTCAGAAAAACTAGGTGTAGAATAGTTTTTTTTTTACAATTTTAAGCAATCGCTAGCGACTATCGAACGGCTCTAATGGTACGCTTCCATATCAAAACACGTGTTATTCAATATTGATCGATATATCCGGTACATCGTTAGTTCGGTACATCAATTAAATGCTCTCTCTAGGCAATTCGATAGTAACAGTATGTGAGAAGCAAAGAGAAATATTGCAGATAGGTTGGATCTACTACAGAAACCTACGTATGCAAAAATATTTATTATTTAATTATTTGTATTTAGGAAGGCCACTGTGGGACATTAAAAATTTATTAAATAGAAACTTTAAGATTAAAATTATAAAGTAAAGAATAATACACTTTCGTTTTTTACAGTATTTAAGGTAGCCCTATTTAAGAATCGTGCCTACGACCTTCGATGCTGTAGAAAATACGAGTATCTAACATCAACATTGTTCAAACTTCATCCTATACATCGTCGAACTTCTTTTTTTACTTATTACTTTAACTTTCATATTAATCTAACATTAAAACAATAAATAAATCATTTTTACTAGTAACTAACTGAATACTCCTGGTTCTAACAATAATTATTTGAAAATAATGTTTATGCCGTGACTAAGTGTCTTGGAGTGAATGTATACAATAAAATTGAAAAACACCCTTAAAGAAAAATTTATATAATTACTTGCATTTCTTAGAAAATTTTCAGTATTTTTGTCACTTCAAGAGAATTTTAGATGTAGTATCTAGAAAAACTAGAACTAGAACTATTTTTAGACATAAAAAATTTGTAACTAAGTACATTCACTCCATTTATATTGATTTGCACCTTAATTTTTTAAGTCTATGGTCTAACTTTATATCTAAGTTTGATTCCAGGCTTGCTTTATTATTCATCGTCAAACTCATAACCCCCTTTTATTTTCTGTTAGTCAAGTCGATCTGTTATATCAAGTGCGAGAAAGGTAACAACTTGTAGTATTAATTCGATGTTGTAGTTGATGTTGTAAGTCTTAGTGAATGATGAATTTTATTAAAACTTAGTATATAAATGTTTATTTGATGTTAATTAGTTGGAATATCTTAAGACATAATAAAACAGGCTGTAACTGCTTATTTTAGAGGGCGTGTGAATATTTCGGTCTAAAATGCAGTATTTTGGGAAAATAAATGTTAGAATTTTAAAGAGTAAAGTAATTAAGACATTTTCAGTAACTTTTAATTTACAATTTTCAGATAAAAAAATATTTTTAAAAAAATAAGAATACGATGATTGAAATGGCGACCTGCATTAAAATATAAATCGAAATAAATATTAATTCTAAATATTACAATCCAAGTAGTTCATTGATGTCAAAAAAATCTTTAATAATATTTTAAACAGACTTTCACATAAAATGATCGAAGCATTCACACACACCTTTATGACACTTAGCGATCAGATGTCAACCCTTGCGCTGCGTGAGACAGTGACGATAATGTCCAATGACCTCATTTAATTTTTTTTTACGAAGTCAGCTGTGCCCAACCGGCACTCCTGGAAGCAGTTAAAAGAAATAATTGAATTGATTTTTTTTTAATCTTATAAAGAAATATTAGTGAAAGTATATTTTGATGTAAGATTTTTTTTTTTCATTACCATTGCTTAAAAGTGCTTAAAGTTAAAAAAAATGATTACTTTAGATACACTTACATCTTTGTTTACTCAATTGTTAAATGCTAATATACTCAGGCTAACAAAACTTAAAAATGTAGATAAAAGCCAAAATCACTTCAATTACAAAATATTAAAGTCAATTTTACAATCTCTATAAAGCGTGGAGCAAAATGTCCCATGTCCAACGCAAGGGTTATAATCGCTAAGCAAATGCACATTAGCAAGCTAAGTAGGAAGTGTTAATAGTTTAATGTTCTTCGGGTGTAATCTGACTTGGAATGTGTGTGACAGCGGAGCAGTGCGGACGGTGCCGCGCCGGCGCGCGAACTCTCAATCTCAACAAGTTCTGCAGCCGAGACTACGGTTAGCTACCACCTTTTATATTAATATCAGTCTTATTATTTTCATTATTTACATACATAATATGACGACACGTTTGGCACAGTTTGTACCCTTCTAGCTGTGCCAGCGGTCGCGGGTTTAATTCCCGGTGGGGGTATTCTCTTGTGTTATAAGCACAAATGTTTTAACTTCGGACATGGGTGATTTTAATTATATGTATGTATTTAAAGTTATACCTACATTTGTAGTGTCTCTATATAACACAAACTTACAGTGGAACTAGATAATATCTACAATTTATAAAAGACCACTTAAAGATCTTACTGACTTCAACTAATTATTATTTTTCTATTCACCTACATAAAAAATAGGCGTTATTGAATTCACTTTATCTACCTCATATTATGACAAGTGACTTTTTCTCATAGTTATTCTCAATGAGATGACAAAATCGATCGGGAGGATTCATTATTATTTTTATAGTTATTAACTTAAGTTAATTTACTACGAGCAGTCATAATGGGTCGAGTGGTCGGGCGCGAGGCGGGCGGCGCGGACGGGTGGGTGCGGCTGGCGCTGGCCGTGCAGGCGGTGTACAAGCGCGCCCCGCGGAGCCGCCTGCGTCGCGGCGCGGTGGCTCTGTACGTGCGCGCCGCGGACCTCGCCTGCAAGTGTCCCAAGATCAAGATTAATAAGTGAGTTCTACTAGTTCACATTTACACGAGTTGATTTTAGTAATAGTACGAGTAGTTCTAGAGCCCACGCGCAAAAACTGTATTTTGTTAAGTTTGCCCATCACGCTAAATAATCTCATCACATTTTCACCTTTTAAATGTCAAAAGTATCAATGAAATCTGACCTCATAAGCTGTAATTATGCAGATCAAGAGGACCTGGGTGCATAAATACAAACTAACTCCACGCACCTCGTATACCTTAATAACTTCCTATGATTGACCTATAAAAGCATGCTTTAAAGTTACAAAGCCCATATACAATTTTATATATGTATTTAGAAATCTAAATATTTACAGAATAGAAAACAGTAATAAATAACGTAAATATAAATAAGCAATAAAAAATATTTATTAAAAAAGTAATTGCAAAAGTACTACACTTACTAAGTATTATTGAATACATTTCACAGCACTGTTAGATACTCGTAATAGTTTTACGAGTATGGTAATATTTGTTGTATAAAAATCTTATTTACAAAACGAGAAATACAAAAGAGAAAGAAAAAGGCTTAAGTAGAAGTAACAACACTCGCGAGTCCTTTAAGAAGTGTAACCTAGCGATTTTAAGAGCTTATGAGGCTTAAGCTTTAAAGTTTAATTGACATTCACCACATACTGCTAGCAAGTTGTATGTAAGAAAAACTGCAAAAATTATCGTAGAAAAGGATTTTCCATCGAGAAAGAATGTTTTTGCTCTACGTTTACGTTTAAGATTTCATTTAATAATAAAAAATGTTAGAGCACGAGCTTATAAATTTACAAATTTTTATATAAAAAATAGTTCAAACTTTAACAAAAAAATTAACTAATTTTCAATTGTTTATCCTACAGGTCCTATTTAATCCTAGGAGTGGAAAAAGAGGGTGCATCGTCTGGTTTGCCGGGACTGACGGTGGGGGATCGAACATTGCTACTCGAATGGCGGGATGACTGGCACAGACGCATCCGTCGCCTCCAACGGCGCGCCATCAACTGCCACTAACAGTATAAAACGACTTGAAAAAACACGCAAAGGACACACGAGATACAGCCTAATGAAAACCTAACCGTGAAGGCCTATTCAAAGAAGTTCGTAAGGTATTCCGTCTATGTTCCGTGCATAATAAAAGGATACTGCCATTAATGATTTTAATAGATTGACCTAGTCGCGTTTAAGAATATAACCCGTTACTAATTCGAATCTGTATACTTCCTTTCGCGTATGAAATATTAATACAATTAAATAATTATAGTTGTTTTTAACAGGTTATTGTGACTTAATTTTCTTCCTTCCTAGGATTTCGTTATTATCACGTACTGTTGACAACAAAGTTTGTATGCTAAAATACGTCGTTTCATATTTATTTAAAATTTTGTTGTTAACTGTACAAATTGATTTATAAGATTATTTATTTAATTATCTAGATTCTAGGACTAACTAAAGTTCGTTCCATTTTATGCATTTTTGTATAATTGTTATTTTATAATAAAAATGCGTATGTTGAAATTGTTTTTAAGTACTGGCAACACTTTATGTCATATGTCAAAAATGGCGCGTACTTTTCAATACTGACGCTCTCTTTTGATACATGATATTTTATTGTACAATATAGATTTAGGTAATTTTTGAGATGATTCATCTAAACAAAGTATAGTCATAATATTTTAACGTACCTCATTTATTAAGAAAACTTATAGGTAAGAGTTACAGTCTAATAATTATTAATTTATGAAATGATTAATATCTAATCTGTCATTTTCGCATTCATTAATAACGACATTTCTTGCCAAAGCGAAAGTTTCGAAGTTTTCTACCGAGTACTCTACTTGGGTTTAGAGGTAGTTTTTTTACGTAACATTTTATCATCGCCTCAGTAAAGGTATGTACAGTATTATTAGCTTTACTAAAATTAAATTATAAAATTAAGGCTATCTATTACAAAATGTACTTTTGGCACCATTGTGTTTAAGTTAACTTCATTTTATACATATTATATACCGTGAGATAAGTATCAGATCAGTACATCAGATACTTTTTTTTTAATAATTTTAAGACTTGTTCTAAATTCAACTGAAATAAAACAAACTATAGAATTTTTGTATCGATCAGTCAGTTTTATACGAAAAACCGTTAACTGTCAAATAAATCTCGAAATATAGGCCTAAATCACTTTATTAAAAAAATTGACACACGCGAACAAAGCCTCTACCAATAACCAACACAATAAAATATTAATAATAGAATTTCTATTCCATTACACGTAAATACGTATCGTATTTGTACTACACGGCATAATACCATATAGTTTGTTTGACCGACGGCGATTTACCAACAATGGTTGATTGTGAATCGTGGGATGATTTGTTCTATTGTGCCTAACTGTACCTGACCGTAAGACGGTAATGACGGCTCAATTGTATGTGATTACATGAGTGTACTTGAACACGATATTGTTTCCTTTCGATAAATTGTAGAAAATAACTTGCGAAACTATTTTGAGTGAATTGTAAAAGCAAATTGATTGTAATAAAAATATTTGATCTGATACATAAAGCGCTTAATGCGTTCTATAAGCTTTAAAAAAGCTTTAAGTCAATTGCAGTCGTTATATCGCTTTTGCTTGACTCCCTTATGTCAGGTAAAACTTGAATTACTATGTAGTAAAATAAAAAAATCTGCATCTATATACATATTTCTGTAAATTATTATCATTCATAAAAAGACATACAAAAAATTTACTGCTAGTAGAGGTGTACGCAAACGGACGCGGTTCCGTTATAATAATTCTCGCAATGCAATATCAATCTGCATACAGTTTTTTTAAAACTACTCTTTCCCTACAGTTCCACCTGCGTAAATAAATAACGAAAAAATACTCTCTATACTCAAATAGTGATGTGCCCCGATTTTCACGATGATCGGTCGACACTTGAAGGGCGCAAAAAATAATAATGCATAGAAGCTCTATCTAGAGAGAAGTAACTTCATAAATATCAAAAATAAATATCAGAACAATTGCTTAACTTTACAAGTACCTTTACTTAACCTTGTATGTGTGTAACTTTACTTAACCTATATAATAAACAAGAAGTTATTCTAATTGGAGCCAAAAGTACATTTTATAATAAAACATTAAAAATAATCTTTTAGATAACGTATTTAAAACGACTTAGATATCGCTTGATTGTATTGCAGATTGTAAAAAGTGTATTTAGTTTGTAGGACAATATTAACCTGTTCTAGTAATGCATATCCTTAGATTTCGTAATAGAGTTGCGCATCTGTGTGTACGTAAACACTTCAAAACGTATGGATTTGTTTCCCATACAGAGGCGTGCAAAGAATATATAATATAGATAAATAAGTGTATAGATATAGAACGTTTGTATGTAACGACGTTGCTTAGATACCGACACCATGCTTTAATGTACATGGCTAACAAATTGTTTTGATAAGTTCAATAGAAAATTAAGTTTATGTTTGAAAACGCCATGAAGTCATAGTTGAAGTGAAGTTGATTAAGGTCCTAACTCTATGTCAAAGCATGGGGGTGGAATTTTTCGAAATGAATCTTGAAATACCCCTTTAATTGGCCTACTATTTTCTTATACTATAAGAATGTATAATAAGCACTTCACTTTCACTGTGACTTCATGGAAGGTAAAATAATATGTATTTTGTTACATAATTCAATTTAAATATTTGCCACGTCTTTCTGTTACTTTTAATAAAATACAGTGGTTTGCTTTAACCAGTCTGACATTTCTCATATTAAGGTTAGAAATTTGATATAAGCTCCAGACGATTTATGTCAAACTTCAATCGTTAGTTTTTTGACAGATAGATTGGTTAAATATAATCAAAAAGTAACTGTTACTGGCTCTATAATATGTATTATTGTATGCTAAGCGACGTTATGTAATTATTGTTCTCCCTTTTCACTTAATTCAATAAACGATAGTCGTATTTTAATTTGAAATTAAAATTAAAGATATTCTCAAAATTAAAAAAAATATCGATAATTTTTCATTTTAACGCACAATTGAAGCAACTTTCAGTCAAACAATTTCTACTATTAGGCAGTTTTTTAGGCTATATTTAAATAAGGATTGTCAATTGATAAGGCATGTGAGGCACGAACGTTTCTTGGAATCAGAGACAAGTTTTTTTTTTCAAAGAAACCAATTGTCTATGGTTTCAAATACCGTTCTGAATGTATTTGCGACTTGTGTTTTTATGGTACCCTGCTCCTGTGATGTAATAAATGTTATTGGTTATATTTATTTAAAATAAAAGTACATTAATATACGGAAAAGTTTGTATTATTTATAAAATAAACCCTAATAATTTTAGGTACTTTAACTACTAAAGACCAAAAACTAAGTTCTTATAATTTACATATACTAAAACCTTCACCGAAACGCTGCATTTTATGAAATAAGTTCTATTTTTATCTGTTGTGTAGTTTTTGCAGTTCGAACAAAAACGTCTCGCCATTTATTGTTATAGAGATTTATTTATTTTACTAACTAATGTTACTCTATTACTGTATAAGTTCTTTTCTTTTGTTCTCTCATAAGAATGCAGTGTTGCTTTTAATGAGGGCATCATTTAGTCTAGATTTTTCAGTCTTGTTTGTTGTATATCGCCTACCTATGTAATAAATAAATTAACAGCTTTTGTCTACATAGTCATTTGCGTGTTACTACACCACATGCAAAATATTAAGTGTAATAACGCTTTTCCAAAACGTCAAAATCCTTCATGGAATTAGACTTCATATTTTTCCAACGAAGTGAGCATACAAAGATACATTTAAAATATTTTACAATCATCCCAAAATTAACCAAATAACAATTTTCTAAGTAAAACTGAATGTATAAAACGAGCCTTATATTCCTAGTTTCGTTATATTCGATACCTGTAACCATTTAACACGTACAAGCGAGCCCTTGTAAGACAATAAAACACTGTCGGCGGCTAACTCTATGATTTCCCAAAGGAATCTCCCCTAGGTATCCACTTAATATATTTGACGGGCACTTCTTTTAAATTATTGACAGATAGAAATGGGGGATAACTTTGAAACAAAATATATTTTTTATACTGTATTAATTAAAATTGGGACGGAAGTAGTGATAAAAATATTGACTTTTTATTTATATTTTTCTTTGGGTTATGTCATTAATTTTACAACCAGTTCAAAATGAATACATTTCAGTCAATTGAAATGAACTTGACGAAGAATGCATTTAGAATGGTAAATAAAAAAGGTGCTTTATGAAAGAAGGTATTTATTATACTCATCAATGTACTACTTCAACATACTCGTACTTCTTAATTAGAATTTGTAATAGAATAATAGAAGAATAATAGAATAAAACTTTAAAAAAGATGATGTTTAAATAACTGTGCTTCGACTACGAAAAATTACTAACATATTACAAAACAAAGTCCTCCGCCATGTCTGTCTGTCTGTTCACGTAAACTCAAAAACTACTACACTCATTTTCATGCTGTTCTCACCAATGGATAGAGTGGTTCTCGAGGAAGGTTTTAGAATATAATTTGGTAAGTTTTTATATACATTTACTAGCGGAACAATAAGTAAAAGAAAGGTTCAACTTAACAACGATATTAAGAATACCCGGAAAATAAAGTAATTGATTGAACACCTCATTTAGTTAAAATCTATAAAAATAATAATAATGATACAAATATTATACAAAATGATATACACAAATTGTATAAAGCCCAGTATTGTTAAAGCCAAAATAATGAAGATATTGTCTTCATTTTTACTTTTTAGAAAAACTATTCAAGTTCTATTTAAATTATAACATATTGTTAGAAGAAAAGGAAACTTTTACTAAAAATATGACATTTCCGCATAATTATTACAAAACTTGGTTAAGTAGAAGCTCAACAGTACGTAACAAGCGAAAACCACATTCCAGGATCCAAATCTAACCGCGCACTTCTAGACGCGCTAGATCAGCGATAAAATAAGGTAGCATACATACAAACAAAGTAACACTAAAACACTATATTGCCATGTATCTAAAATAAATATTAAGAAATATTAATATCACATCTAAACAAAAATAATGTCCTAACATATTTATTTATTTGCTAGCGACTCGCTCGCTAGTAAAGACCTCGCTTCGTTTGGGCTCGTCCCTAGATTTAGCACAAGCGAAGCCGCGTGTTCCGCTAGTAAATGTTTACAAAACCTTGACAAATTATATACAAAAACCTTCGTAGAGAACCTCTCTATCGATTGGTAAAAACAGTATGAAAATCGGTGCAGTAGTTTTTGAGTTTATCGCGAACAGACAGACAGACGCGGCGGAGGACTTTGTTTTATAATATGTAGTGATATCTATCAACTTTAATAATCTCGATTTATTGTAAGGAGTCCGAATTATTATAATTTTGAAGTAAGCAATTTGGAATTGGCATATTCTTTAGCTCTGGATTTAATACAACTTTAACAATTACCATATTATGCTATACGAGTATGTAGGTGTAACCTACACAATCAAATGATATACATAAAATACAATACTATTATTATTATTATTCTATTATTTATCATGTAAATGTATCTTTGCGATGGATTGTAAAATTAAAAAAAAATAGAACGTGCACATTACCTCTATTTTTTGCAGCAACCTAACTGTTATGTGTATAACAAGCCTAAAATAAACCCGAAGTTCATTATAAACGTGAAACACAATGGCCTGTAATAAGTTTCTATTGAAATACAAGCTGTACGCACATTTAATAACGCATTGTTCAGTAACACTGGCATAAATACTACTTTGTGTGGTTCGATCTCACGTATGTAATATACATACACACATATGCCAATCAATTCTTTATCTGTCACTATGACATTAGTATGAAAATATTTGTATACAGACCTTTTTACCGTCCTACTGCTGGGCACGGGCCTCCCTTCAATACGAGGGGGTCCCTTCCATAGTCCACTACGCTGGCCAAGTGCGGTTACGCGGACTTCAAAGCTTGCTAGGTAACTTTCAGACATGCAGGTTTCCTCACGATATTTTCATTTACCGCAAGACAAGTGGTAATCATGATAGAAATGATTCGCACATGAAAATTTCTAAGGTGGGAGACCTGGAATTTGAACCCGTTTCTCCTCGGTTTCCCAAGCGATTGCGTTACTATGTAATAATTATAATGTAAGTACATACATAGAATAAGGTTTATTATAATCATAACTCATGTCAAGATATTATTCACTAAAAGTAAAAGCAAACTGTGAAACTTTCCACGCCGCAACAACTTAGCTAGTCATCATGACGCTATATTGTGGGTGACAAGTTAAACAAAATTACATACAAGCATGTGGTTAATAGATCATTTTGAGTTAATATTATTTTCAACCGACTTCCAAAAGGAGGAGGTTATCAATTCGTCTGTATGTTTTTTTTAACGTATAGTTTATATTTGGTTTCAAGCCCGCTAGAAAAAAAGCATCCTATTTTACTTCTAATACCTCCTAGAATATGTAAACAAAGTTTCATGATGATCGGTTGAGTAGTTTTCGCGTAAAACGTAACAAATAAACTTACATTCACATTTATAATAGTATAGATATGGTAAGGTACGAGGCTTGTGTTACGGATACCAGATTGTTGATACATTACACATAGGTATACTTACTTTAAATGCATTATAACACAAGCCTCGTACCTTACCACGGAACTAGATGGTGCTGTGGGTTAACGTTAATTTATTTACACCTTACAAGTAAAAGCAAACACTAAACTAGTACTGTAAAAAATATATTATTTTTAACAAAAAAACAAAAACCGACTTCCAACCTAAACAAATCTAAACCAAAAAGTAGAAAATAATACTTTTAAGAACTTAGTTAATTTTGAAGTCGGTGCCAGCCAGGACGGACAGATTTATCTTGCCTTTGCAATAGACTTTCGAACGGGATTATGATTATGATTACAAATTGATAGATTAATCAAATATGTAGGTATCAATTTAAGGTTAATTTTGCTTTGGCTGGCACCGACTTTTGGCGTTTAAGGTGTATATTTCATGATGTTTTTGCCGCTTAGATTTTCTTAATTTCATTTTAGATTATATCTCAAAACTCCATTAAATGTCACGGAAAATGTTACTCCTGAGATGTATTAAATGTAATTTTTAAGCGATTTCAAAGTTTGTACCTACTTGTTTCATTTTTAATGCCTTTTTTAGTACGCTGGTAAAGTGAGGATTGGCGAAATTCACAACTCATTCAAAATTAATTAGGTTCTCTCAGTATATTATTCATCACCAGTATTATTTACAATAAGACTATCTATTGTAAATAATATAATGCGAAACAATATTTGTATTATGATCCCATGCTTATAGATGATTTAGAAACTAAGCCAGATGTTGGCTCTTTGGGAGTTTATTTTCTGTACAATGAGACCGCTCTGATGAACTTTAATTTTATCTGTTCACCGATTCATTTATATCATCACCATCGTATTGGCTATCAATCCACATATCCCGGATCCTTGGCGTCCCAGAAAATATATAGGTGTGTCTCCTATATTTCTGCGTCGCATGTACAAATTATGGAGCGATCTTCAGCATGAGCATGGGAAGTGATTACCTCCGCCCATGGACATCTGCAACACTGTAGGGCTTGCAGATGCGTTGCCGGCCTTTCAGGAAAGGGAGAGAGGGAGAGGAATCGAGGAAGGAGTGAGGGGGGGAAAGTAGGAGGGTTGGGGAGTAGGCCTCCCGGACTCTCACTTATTTATTTTTTTTATGGGACAAAGGGGGCAAACGGGCAGGAGGCTCACCTGATGGTGAGAGAGTGGTACTGTACGGGGCGTGCCGGCCCATTCGGCTGCTACTCGAAGGTAACAAGCGTGGCACTACCACTTTAAAAATACATATAGAATCTACATCCTAAGTTATTGGGTCATCTATTACAGGAGTTTTGACATACATGTTCAATTTAAACTTCGAAAAATATATAATCATCAGCACTAATATAAATAAAATTGAAGTGTCTGTTTTTAATTTCAAATTAACAGCTTTTCACTAAATGCATATAAAAGTATATACGGTACGTAAATAAAAAAATCAGTTTTTAAAATTTTTGTCTGTTTGTCTGTTTGTCTGTCTGTTCCGGCTCGTCTCTGAAATGGCTGAACCGATTTTAACGGGGCTTACATTTTATTATCGTTAATAGATTATATATAGGCCTCCTATGTTGCAGGTATGAATATGGATGACGATAGCCATTTATCATTTATGGTAAATAACCGATTTACCATAAATGTAACTCATTTTCCCTTTCTACAATAAAAAATAGCTTTAGCCATTACTCAACAAAATTAAACATAAAACTAAGTGTACAACATAATCACGAATATTTACAATATCACCATGCCTACACTTCCTTCTGATAACAATGTTTATTTAAAAAACGCAAGCATTCTATTGTTTTCATATTAAACTAGTATAGGTTTTATAATAATTCCACTCTCAGTTCTAAGATTAGAATGTTTTCAAAACATAGTACTTATTGCCTTGGAATCTAAATGAGAATATTAATAATACCTACTTAGGATTTTCTTCCGGTTTTGTTACTAAAGTCTAGCTGAGTTGTAAAATTCAAAGTTTTTGACAAGCGATAAGCGTATTTATATAAAACAGACAATAAAAAATATGGATATTTTTTTATTTTACAACCATTTAATTATTTCTACACTACACAGGTATATTAATATAAGCCACTTATGTACTTTTGCAATGCCGCAACAGTAAGAAAGGCTGTTACAGGAAATTTCTAAACAGAATTTATTAGCTAAATTTGGTATGATCCGAGACTCGAACTCAGGACCTCCGGATGTCAGGTTGAACGTCCACCGCTGGCCACTAGACCACCAAGACTAGCAAGACTCGAGAGCGAGTCGTTGGTAAGCAAAATTGCAAGACTCTATGTGTGTATTTACCTTAATATAATTGTAAATAAGGGAAAATATTAACGATATCTCCATGCAAATAATCGATCTTTATTCTTTATTTTGCCTCACCACTGTTAAGTATAAACAAAGTATTATAGATCTTATAATTATTATTAAAACATTTATTTTTCTCTTTATAAATGAAATTTTGCTTAGATATAGGTATGGGTCTTCATTATTTTAAAGCACGTATTATTTACAGTGATATAGATTACGCGTATGCACTTAAATGAAAAATTTCAAACCTACCATAGAAAAACCTAATAAAATGTTCCTATAAATACAATGTAGAGCACATCACTTTTATATGATAAAGAATTTGCTTTTCGAACGCACTAATCTCTGAAAGTAGCAATATTTTTGCCCATTTAGAACGGCGATCCAGAATTTATAAAGAACTCAGAATTATTTTTACGTCCTTGCTTGAAAAAATCTAAATTTATTCGTAACACTTCACCAATTATTATTTGTGTTTTTCACACAGACACTGTGAGATACAATACTTTTTTAGAGTAACATGATTTTATTTGGCGTTTTGAAATATTATTATCTTTTCGGATCGTATCGTTATTTTATTTTATAATTTGGATATTTGGTTTTGAATAGTTTCATTTAAAATTCCTGATATATGAGTTATATTTTATTCCAAAAGCAAGAGGGATTGAAATACTACAAGTTTCAGTGTAGAATTTAAAAATAAAGTAACGCACACCTATATATGTATTTAAAAAGATTTTAAATTCTTAACACTGTCTCTATAATATGAAGTATAAACTACAAGTAAAAAAGTTTACAAAGCTTGAAATTTAGGATTTTGTTACAAATAACCCCATGCTAAGAAATCGTCCATTAGACCACGAAATCGCTTATCAACTTCTTCATCAAAAACGGTTGGTATTTCGGAAAGTGTCAGAACTCGCAAATCCAGACCAGTTTCTGGAGCAAATAGGAACACAGCACAAAATACTGTCACAAATAAACCAAAATCTAGCCACTCAGAGTAAATTTCATTAAAATATTTTCTAGGATACACATCTTCCACGTCTATATTAAAGTATTTTAGAAAATCAGTTAGTGTCTCAAAATATAATTCCTTTAGATGATTTAGATGTCGTCTTCTAAATTCTTGATCGGTACCAGAAAATATGAAGAACAGGAAATCTCGAATGGGACATCCGAAGTCAATAAGCTGATAGTCCACTAGCGCTACTTCTACAGGCTCACCATTCTGAAATAAAATGAAGATATTGTTTAGGTCTGTGAAGCAATAAAAATAATACATCAAACAATAAATATTCCGCCCGTTATTATACCTATACATATACAATTAATAGATAGATAGATAGATAAATACTTTATTGCACACACAGAAGAAGAGTACAGAAAATGAAGAGAGTAATACAAAAAGGCATGCAAAGGCGGTCTTATTGCTATAAGCAATCTCTTACAGACAACCTTTGGAGAAAGGATTAGTGGAAATGTACACGGGACGGTACAATTAAATAATTCAAGCGATTATGCATAGGAGAAGAACATATACTTATATAATATATTTGTATACATATACATAGATACATACATACGCATAGATACATAAATAAACTTAAAAACCTATTTACATACAATATAAATATATATACTATATATAACAAAGACTAAATAGAGAGATAGTAATTAGTTAGACGACGTTTGAAAATGCCTAGTGATTCTGAATGGCGAATATCACGGGGGAGCATGTTCCATAGTTTTGCAGCTTTACAGTAAAAGAGTTACCATAGTGATTAGTTGTGCTAGTTGGAAGTTTTAATCTGTTGTCGCTCTGAGACCTAAGCTGTAAGTCAGATACGTCCGAACCAAGAAACATAAAGCGTTCCTTTAAGTAAGAAGGAGTGGTTGGGTTATAGAGGATGGAGAAAAGGAGGGAAAGAATGTGCAAATTGCGCCTATATCTAATTGGAAGCCACTTTAATTTTGTACGGTACTCGGAGATGTGGTCGAATTTACGTAAGCCGAATATAAATCTAATGCACAAATTTTGCAAACGTTCAAGCTTGTTAAGCTGTTCCTCTGAAATGTCAGGGTAGCAGCAATCAGCATAATCTAAAATACTTACTTCCTCACGAACTAACACGTTATTTAATCTGTAATCTCCATGAGACAAAGTGCATTTAATAGAAGTTTGATCTTTATTATATTTTGGAAACTTTTCTATGAAAATTGGTAATGCCTTCTCAATTTTAGTTTTTGTTTCACCATCATAGAGATTGGCTATATATGTGAGTATATTCTTCATCATGATTTTCCAATCATCATCATAATTAAAATTATGCTTCAAAGGTTTTATTTTTCTTTCAAAATACTCAGGCATTTTCTGTTCAATCACAAAAGATAGACCATGGAATCTTGCCAATTCCTTAACACCTAATTCTGCATACTTTAATGGTATTACTTTCATTCTGTCATATGTTTGAAATCCATTTTTATTTAAATTTTCCAAAATAATCGTTGTATCATCGGTTCCTCCATAAGACTTGGGCATGATAAACCGTTGGTGCAGTGGTACTTTAGCCTCATCTTGAATAAACGTAAATAATTTTGATAATTTATTATACGCGAATTCTTCTCTTGCATAAGCTGTATTGATGCAGATAAATTTAAGATTTTCTAATACAATTTTTTGTTTCACGAACAAATTAGTTTCCTTTTCGCCCTCATCAGCAGTTTCTCCTTTGATACTAATTTCGTATAATTCAGCAAGAAAATTACCGCCGCCCGTATTTAAGTCCTTAACATCAACATTACATAGCGTATAGCCCTCACTTTGAATAATATTTTTTACTGATATTTGTAACGATGGTGACAGATCTTGGAAACCTTTCGCATTGTCAGGTTTGGTGCAAGAACAACAATTTACAGTTGATTGCATTTTAATGCAGCACAATGAACAAAACACAATTATAATTATAAGGTTATACTGATTTAATTGTCATATTCCATTCGCTTTTATACTAAATTAATTTAAGTAAAGGCATGTCTATAATAGCTTTAAAGTAATAAATACACATAAATGAAAGATGGTGATAATGAAGATGTAACGAGCTCGATCTCTCATTATTATGTATATACACAACTGTTTATTTTTTGTTGTCTAATTAAATACGACCTGTATTTATTTAGACAAAATTAATAAATTATTAAGTAACGTTGTTATAGTCTCGTAGATCAAAACCTTAGTCAAACTTTACATCAATCGAAATTTCCAAAAACCTTTAAAAAATAAATCACAGATATACAAAATTAATTAAAACTATTGGCACCATATAATGTATTTGTTACAGCGCTCCCACAAACATAAAGCGTTGAGCGAAGCAGAAAAAAGGAAACCTTATCATAGAATATAATATTGTATCGAGCCTTTTAATCACACCTTTATATTAAAGTGTAACTTACGCCTGCGCCACGGTGTTTTGTCAAATAAGATAATTGAAAAACAAATATTTATCAGACTTATGATATAATTTATTACATTATTCCCTTTCAATTTTACTATTCACTTAAGTAAATAAAATATAATGCACGATAGAATTTTATTATGACTATTGTTCTCCCTGAAATCAAAATTCGACCATAATCACTATTGAAAAGAGGATAATTTATACTAAGTTAAATGAAGGGCACAGAGGCAAAACAAGGAATGTCACAAAAAATGCAAAAAGTTGAAAAGTATGAGAGCATTAAGATTTTGCCACGTATTATTGACTGCAATGTAAATTAAAAAAATATATTTTTTGTGACATTCCTTGTTTTGCCCCTGTACCCTTCAAATGACACTAACGTTGTAACTAATGATATCGCCGCGTTCATATTAAATAAATAATTAGTAAAAAAACATTGAAGACAAAAAGTGCATGCGTACAAAGTACACATATCAGATGTGAAACTTGTTTGTTTATAAATTTAACTCACTGTTTGCACACTGTATAAATACTAATGATATTGTAATTTCACTTCAAAACCATTCGTCACGATTACCAGCATGAGCAGCCACGTCATAAGTTTGGCTGTATATTGTAATACTTTTACTACTATTGGGATGGCACTTAAAATAAAAGACTCACTTATCACTTTCGTTTATTCACAAACTTAAATGGTTCTAATCTTCAAAAAATAATAATAATTTACAATAATAAAAATATCACACCGGGACACAGGTCGTTCTCTCACCGTGGTCGTTACCTGTTCTGGATTGACAATTGACATCTTACAATTTATATAAATCAAAATGTCAATGCTGCCATCAACTGCATCGTATCGATATTAACCAAATTAATAAATAATCGTTACTTAACAAATTAGGGTAAACGACCCAAATGTTGGCATTCACCCAATTATTGGCACTTATGCATTTAAACTATAATAATAAGGTTCCTTTTGGCCCAAGATAATGTTAACAACAACAATATTTTAGTAGTAATATTGCATTATTAAATTGCCAACGCTGAATCTTTGATGCCGTTGTATTTCATTCAAAAGTAGCCGCTTAAAATTTCGCTGTGAATGAAAACCGATTTTGTTATTGTTTTCATAAGGTAAGTCAATTTGATTATACATTTCTAATTATGCTCGTTTAATTAGAGACCAAATGAGTGTACTTGCTTAATATTGTATGATGCTTAAAGCATAGTATGGTAACGATTTTAAGTGATAAAAAGTTATGTTTTCGCTATTAATCGGGGGTGCCAATTACTGGATGCCAAATAGCTCATAGTCCCATTCTTGGCACACTATGCCAATAATTAGTCGTTTTATAAATATTTTATTCCCGTTCTTTTTTATTTTTTTATCATTACCTTTTAACATTATTAACTTTACATTTCCTCTGAATGAATAACGATAAATTATTTGGTTATCCTATAATTGGCACAGTGCCAATGAGTCTAATACCCATTATGGACACTACGCCAATAATTGGGTCGATAATATGCCAATAAATGGTTTATTACATATATACGAATAAAGACGAAAATGAAGACCAAAAGTAAAGCGAAGCCTAAAGAAAAGAGAATGAAATATGATGATGAGAATTTAAAAAAGGCCTTAAATGCAGTCAAATTTGGAATGAGCAAGAAACAAGCTGCAAGAGAGTTTCAGGTACCCAGATCCAACACAGAAAAGAAAAAGGCAAAAGAGTTAAAAGAAGAAGGTGTTAAAAAAAGAAAATTAGAATGAGAAGAAAAAAATACTTACACAGACAAACAAAACACAAAACACAGCTGGTAAGGGCAAAGGGAAGAGAAAAAGAAGTAATGCACATGATGTAAAGAAAAACTTACTAAATATTCAAGAAGCGGAAAAAGATAATGTTTTTGAAAATGTCGAAAATGTAGTAGAGCTAGAATCAAATGAAGAAGAAAATGTGTACGAAACAGGATGATGATGTTGTGCCTTTTACTTTAAGAAGGGTAGTTAGAAAAGCGTTGCAGATTCAAACGATGATGAAATGTAAAAATCTGTTAGAGATGGATGAGCTGAGCTTTGAGAAAGAACCTATTTTTTAGCTGTTTTAAGAGAACTATTCCTTGTATAAAACCTACATACAAATTAAATTATAATTTACGAAAATACCGATAGTTATATTTAAAGACAAAGTAGAATTAGTAAACGAATTAGAAGTGCCAATAATTAGCATTAACTGTGTCAATGATTAGGATTATAGGTGCCAATAATTGGTTTTTCCAAAAAAAATACACAATCTTATTTTTTTATTTTATACGACAAAATAGATTTGTTTTAGCGTATGATCTTAAAAGTAGATTATATTGGAAATACTAGAACATAATAAACATCGACATAAATAGTTTAAAGACAATTCTACATTCATTTGATTAATAGCCATGTCTTAAAGTGCCAATATTTGGGTCACTTCCCCTATAACTATTGCTCTCATAATTCAAATTATATTAAAAATCGATATTTAATATTAAAAAACGTAAAAATTATGAAGACTATGCTAATGCACATATAAAACAAATTAATAAATAATGATTAATTATTAAATTATTTCTGCCGTATTAATCTATATTATATTAAAAATTAATATTTAGATTTTTAAAATGTACAAATTATGATGAGTATGCCAACAGACGGCCGTCCTGTCAACGGAATGTCCCCATTCCGGCTCGGCCATCCGAAAAGCCCAAGATTAAATCTAAAAAATAAAATAAAAAATAGTATAACACAATAATATAATACAACTCAACAAGAGAATTAATCTAAATAATAAGAACTACTAAAATTAGCTAACGATTCCTGCTTTCTCATCAATCATTTCTAGAACCGTGGTCTATAATTTTGATGCACATTCAGATGAGCGACACAGCTGAAATTTTACTGGGACACCTGTGAAAACCAAATAAAGATTAGAACTTTCAGTAGTTTAATATAAGTCTGTTAGTCTCACCCCATATGGGAATTTTAGTGATCACTGCATAAAGCAGCATATCTCACTTACTTATACCTATATTTTGTGATCACCGCATATGGCAGTATGTCTCACGTACTTATAATATATTTCGTCACTTCCTTATAGCATATCTCAATTATACTTTCATTATTCAAGTGCACGGTCTATTCCTATCACTCTCATACTCCGATGGGACGACTACTCGACACGACCAGTGAGAGCTTAAGCGCAGGACCGACGGCTTTACGTGCTCTCCGAGGCACGGGTGACAGACCGCCAACTTCCCGACTACGGGCTATTACTAAGACTTATTAAACAGAATCTCTGAAAAAGACTCAATAACTAAACTCGGCCCGACCCAGGACCTCTCAATGTGTGATCGTACATGCTAGCCACCACACCATTGTATAAAGCACTTCTAAATTACTCCTTTTAAATATTAATATTTTATTTAATAATTATACATAGGTATAAAAAATTAAATTTTGTGCAGTTTTGTTTCTTACGAAAAAAAGTGGAAACAGCGAAATAAGTAACAGAGTGCTTTATTAATACATAATCACACAATAAAATAAATAAGACTTATTCAAATCGGTTCAGCCGTTTTGAGTTTTAGCGAAAGTGACGAACAGCGATTAATTTTAATATATATTAATAAACAAAAGAAATTACAATACCAGTTATCTCCACCTCAGGATAAGTAATTCATCACAGTCCAGTCCATAAAGAGATTGGTGCGAGTGTAGAAGCGGTTAATACGTCATTAGCGCGAGTTGGATTATGCGGAGCTTTTCTAAACGGTTTCTCAGATTCTTCGCGTTAGGGCTAGCATTTTATTCTATTTTATTTAGATATAATTATTATATACTTAATAAAAACATTAGAATATGTTGTCTTTTACAAGTATGTGCACAAAACATGGACCTACAAAAAAATCTTTCATACAAGCAGACAAACGGACAAAAATTTTAATAACTATTGTTTATACACAATACGTTACAGTCGTTGTTTTTAAAAAATATTTCAAGTACAGATTTCACAAAGTTACTGTCTTACTAGGTATAGGTAGATAGTTTACATCCAATAATATTTTTTGTACTATTAACGCGAGCGAAGCCGCGGGTTCTGCCAGTATACTATAATAAGGTACTCGAAAATTTAAGGCGTTTCTTAGGAGAATTGAGTTAAATATTTACATGAATAATAAGCGCGACTGCCTAAAAAGTGAACGAATTGAAGAAGTCACATTGAATTATATTAAAGCTCCTAGTCGGCATGATTTTTTCCGACATTCTCAACAATCATCGTCATAATTTAGCCAATTTACACGAATCCTTAATGAATAAAATAAAAAAAATAAAATTATTCACCTAAACGTTCCTTAATCACTCAAAATATTGGTGAAAACTGCATGACATTTTCGTATTTGATAGTTTTTGAGTTAATTGTACATATAATAATGTTATAGTTATAAAACGTTATAGTCATAAAGAAAAAATATTTTTGCAGTGTTATAAGTTTTACGTGTCTGTTGTGTGTGTGTATGTGTGTGTGTGTCTGTCTGTCTGTCGCATCGTAGCGTCCGAAAGGATGAACTGATTTTGATTTTGTTTTTTTTTTGTTTGAAAATGAATTAGTCGGAAGTGTTCTTAGCTGTTTGATGAAAATCGGTCCAAGATGTCTGCCGCTACAAGAAGGCGGATTACATATTATTTCTCAACTTCCTCAATATAGGTATCAAACTAAAGGCCTGGACTAGTAGAATAATATTTTTGTAATTTTTTGTAGTGGGTTTTTAAATTTTCATTTTTAATATTATTTTTGTTTTGTTTTTAAACACACACACACACACACACAGTATAATCATTTCCTATCGATAGTCACAGGTAAAAACTAGTGTTGTATTTCCTCAGCCCTACACAATACACGCGGGACGTTATCGTTCCAACACTTGCCGTGATTTATATCAGCGATCGGAGGATTAGAAGGTTTACGCGGTTTTACAGCTCCTTAGGGATGCCTTTGATAATAGCCTTTCGAGCATTTTGTAATCTCTTTTATTGACAACTAGCTTTAGCCCACGACTTCGCTCGTTAGCACAATTTATATAAAGCACTAAAATTTAATGAATTTTCTTTTTAATGCTATCAAAGTATCAAGTTATTAGAATGTCTAAATGTAATGAAACTTTACAGTAGTAAAAATATTTTGATTCTTTTCATCACAATTTTTGTGCTATTTTTGTTGTGTGATATGTTTTGTTTAATATTTATAAATACGATACTCAAGTTAGAGTGTTTTTATATTGTTATATTGATATTAAATGTATCAATATTAGTACAAACTTATAGAGCTTACATCTTTCTTCTCTTGAGCTCTTCAGCGTCCGGCAATGCAACCGGTCGAGACACTAATTAATAAATAATAGTTTAAAAAAACTAAAAACACGCTTTTTATAGAAAACCAAACTATAAAATAGAAAATAAATTTTAATGAATTTAAATTAATTATTTGATTTTAAAAAAAGATCTTGATGAATTTGGTTATACGAGTCAACCTATAGGATACTTTTTTGCAGGAGAATATGTACATTTCTGAGAAATCTAAAATTACCTAAAGAAAGAACTCGAACAGACCGAAAATTGAAGCCAAAACTAGAAAATTTAATGAAAAAGTAAGATAATAAATTCAAGCCCATTTGATAAATCTCTGTAAGCTCTCAACACAATTCACCTCACTAAAGGAAAGCGCGCAGTCCGAAGACTCTCCTTTGTCACGGTAATGATTCTAGGCTAGAGATGTAAAAACAAAGAATATGACACTAAAATCTACTAAAGATTTTAAAATATTTAATAATTTTGATAATTAGATATTATTATATTTTTGTGTTAATGTAATTGTGATATCATAATATGTTAACACCATGAGAAAATCTGCATGTCTCAGAGAACAGGTAGCAAGTTCTCGACAGACATGTGCAGTCCGCCAACCTGCACTTGTTTAGCGCGTTGGACTATGGCGTGATCCCCCTCGTATAGAAGGGATATCTCACTGGTCGTGTCCAGTAGTCATCCCACCGGAGTATGAGAGTGATAGGAACAGAGAGTGCACTTGAGTCTGCGCGTACACTTGTGCACTATAAAATTTCCTGCGCAGTTGGCCTGTCAATGAGAACATTATTATTATGTTAAAGCCAACCTGTATTGCAGCATGATCATAAAATATTGTGTAAAAATTTAAAAGAATATGTCTAGGCATTATAGAGCTATCTATATATTAAGCTAGAAGCCTGAGCCGTACTAACTTAGACAGGTGAAAAACTTTTTCTCCCATTATTATGCAATTTTGTTAGAGCTAGGTTAAAAAATAAATATTTTTATTTTACAAAAATATATCCTCTTCCAATTAATAATTACGCCAAATAAATCGTTAGGAAATAGTGAAATCTCATCTAGTATGCATATATCTATGAATAGAAGCACAATGCTCTGATGTCGCCGCCTACCGTCGTAAATCTGCGCGCGCGCATTGTCCATTCAATGGTCTTAATATATCCCGCTTTGTTTTCATGATAATATACTCTGATTATTAAATATGATTTATGTTCATCTTATTCATGTATAACATGTTAACTTTGTTACTTTTCAAGTTTTCTATCTATAGTGAGTAGGTATCATTGAAAATCCATTTGCATGATCTATACATAGGTAATTAAACAGTAAGTTAGCTGTACATGAAATATTTTTCAAAAACAATGACCGTAACGTTGTTTCTTGAATATAGACCCCACAACAATAGTTATTAAAATTTTTGTCTGTTTATAGGTGTGCTTGTAACATAAAAAGTACTGGACTTATTTTAACCAAATTTTGCGATAACTTATTACACAGGTCAGCATTTAGGATACCTTTTATTACAGGAAAATATTTCATTTCCTCAGGAAAACAAAATAATCGATACCTTAATCTATTAAGCGATGAAATATATACTTACCTATTATGATATGATCAAATGATATTAATATGATCAAACTTTAACTGCCTCGATGGTGTAGTGGCTAGCATCTACGGTCACACACCTGGGAGGTGGGGAGATCCTGGCTTGGAGTCCCGGGTCAGGTCAAGTTTAGATATTGAGTCTTTCTGCTTAGTGAGCCTCAGTAGCAGCCCGGAGTTGAGAAGTTGGCGGCGTGTCTCCCCCGTGCCTCGGAGAGCACTTAAAGCCGTTGATCTTGCGCCTTAGTTCTCACTGGTTGTGTCACTGGTAGTCGTCCAACCAGAGTATGAGAGTGATAGAAATAGAGAGTGCACTTGTGTCTTTGTGCGCGTATACCTGGCACTATAATATCTCTCGCGTAGTTGTCTAGTCGCCGCATTTTGATCCGCATTGTAGTATAAGAAATTTTATCAAGCTGAACCGAGCCGAAAAAAGATTGATAGATGAAGTCTTCAAGAACTGCTTAGACGTAAAATTAATCTAATGTCATTCGTCATCTCGAACACCACACGAAAGCTCAAAGCCTTGTTCTTTTGTTTAAAATATAATAACTAAACTAGTGTTCTATTTTTCTTTTCTCGTGCCCAGAAGTACAGACTTTCTTTATGCCATAAGGTACCCATAGCGAACATTCTATTACACGGTCGCCTTAACATCGCATAATGACGCGTAGGAAATTATAATTACGTGCATAATTACACTAAGTAACGCAGTTTTGCAAGATGCCGGCTGCTGGACGGTTACCGTTACTTGACATTTTAAATGGAGATGTCTTAAATACTTGAAATAAATATTATAGATTTATCTTTTTTACAAAGGACCATCTGAGGCATTATTGTAGACATAGTAAAGTGTCACTGTTTGGTACACGCCTTCCATCAATACAATGGGGATCAGGCCATAGTTCTCTCATCATCACGCTGCCTAAGTACGATTTGACGGTCTTCACTTGTCTTTTGATTGATGCGTTCTCTCAGACATGCAAGTTCCTGCACGATGTTTTCTTAGATGGTAAGACAAGTGGTAATGATTCGAACGTAAAATATATCAGCGCTGCGAGCCCTGGGATTCGAACCCACTTCACTGGGTTTCCCAAACAAGCACGTTGCCGTAGATTTTATTTAGATAGACTTATATTGTACATAGACTACGAACAAATACTACTCTCATCTTATAGTCACAAAAAAATAATATATACACATAAATTATACATACATAATGTAGGATATTAGTTAATTTTAAAGTCTTACGTATAATCTTTACTTTACGCTAAATTAAAAATGATACTGACTCATGTTCTATTCATTGTTTTTTACCTATTGTTACTTTTCTTTACCCACTAATAAACTACTTGAAGATTTAAACCGACGATTTGTGGAAAATAAAATAGAATAACTAGAAAGCAAACAATAAATGAATCCACTTAAAGCAAATTCTATTTGGAATAACGATGATTTCTGCCCTTTACAATTAGTTTCTTCCCAACCGTTGAAAAGGTCAAAAGAATACGTTTCAATATCCCCAGGCCTGTAAACATGCACTTCGTACGGTCCCCAATATTGAGGCAATAAGCCCAAACTCTAACTTTTCTTATTTGTTTAAACCTACGCCGAATGTGCTTTGCGTTCCAATGTCTGAGACTTACAACACGACTATATTATAGTATATATTGTTCACGATTTTCCAATGGAAGACATTTTGATTCATTTCTATACTATGATTCATTTATATACTGTAAAATGAATAAATAGTAATGAAGAAGTAGGTCTTGTCACTTGTGAGTTTGTATGTAAAGAATGAACTCCGAAACTATTGATCTGATTTTGAAGATTCTAATATTTAATAATACAAAGTTGACTTATAGTATTGAATTTCATTGAAAGTAATGCTTATCATTCCTATCACTCAAATTAGGTGCCACATTTGTATATAATCTTCTCCTTCTTCTAATATATAAAAATCTCGTGTTATAATTTTTGCTATCGAACTGCTCCGAATCGGCTTGACCGATTTGTATGAAATTTTTGTATATATTTGGGAGGTGTGAGAATAGGTCGAAAGTTATTTTTTATTCCCCTAGGTGATAAGGATGGCCCTTTCGAGAGTTTTTGTGTTTTATTTTTGGACGAAGTTTTTATATTTTTTAATAGTGATTAGAACTAGCGGAGCCGCGGGAATTACTAGTTAAAGTTCTTAAGCCCGATCCCAAACTCCGCTTGCAATCTAATATCGTATCTTCGTAATATGCAATACATACAAAAAATTCATAAAAATTCTATTAACCGCTCTTTCCGGGACAATATATAGACCTGTATGTTTTCTTTTAAATATATATTAGATATAGATAATCGAGTTCCCTTTTCAGTAATAAAAGTCGGAGAAAATAAAAAGAAATATTTTCTCGCAATCATCGGACCGTTCCGACGGCCCCGGACGCCACAACCGAAATAACAAGGTGCACTTTTATACCCTTCGCGTTACCTTGAGGGTGAATTTTCTTTTGAAATATATGGACAAGAAGTCGTTACATACAAAAATTTTTACATCATATCTTTATTATAATATCACAAGTTTTTACACGCGGTTCTGCTTGAGTAATCGATGCCTCTTACATTAAAATAAAGTTCTGGTGTATTTTTGTAATGTCAAAATGAAAGCTCTTCACTAAAGGTATATTATTATTATATATATTTCAAAATTTCTGTCTGTCTGTCTATCTGTTTCGCCTAATCTTTGAAACGGATAGATAGACTTTATCGGGACGGGTATTTTTATTTTAAATAAAAGAATTAGGGTACCGCATCGATAAAAGTAAGAGATACCTTTAGACTAACCTGAGCGAAAGAGTCGCTAGTAAAAATTAATAGTCGTTACAATACTTCCTATTAGCAAAATACTGTTACGTACTACGGGTTCGGGATCGGAAATTATAAGCGTTCTTGCACTAAGGATGTTTTATTTCACTTTGAATACACGCACAGTCTATACACAACACAAGTCTCTGAACACTGTATTTCTCTTCTCAATACTCCTTCTCAATACTTCTTCACTAATACTTTAACTAACTCTTCGCTTTTCCACTATTTCGTATCGCTTCTTATCTTCACTCAACTTCGACTCGATGTCAACTGATCCTCGACACACTGCCGGCCTTTTTATATGCATAAATATTACAACATTCTAGTATCGAAAATTCAAAATGTTTCTAGTAATTTCGAATCCTTTCCCGAAAGTGTTTTGTCTCTCTCTAACACATTAGAATTTGTATAAACTGTTCCTGTCATCTATTTGACATAAGTTAAAATTTGACATTCGCCGTTCTAAGGCATGGTACAAGCGTGCTTTTATGACGAGTTCACACTATATTACGTGACACTACCCCCTCCTTAGTTATGCTCGTCTCGAGCATCGTTGTTGCCATGGTACTTAGCCAATCGGTCCACATGTACGATCTTAGCCGGGCTTCTTGATGTACGTTGGATTCGGAAAGTGACGTCGTTAATTTTCGTTACAACCTTATAAGGCCCCTCCCAACTGGGTTGTAGCTTTGGTGATTTACCCTTTCTTCTCACCAGGTTATGCAGCCATACCAAAGAGCCTTCCTCGAATTTCGTTCCTGTCGCCTTCCGGTCGTAACGCGTTTTCATGCGTTCACTTGCTTGTAGCCCTGCATCTCGTATCTGCTCGTGAACATCAATCATCTTCGATCTTAGATTACTGGCATATTCGGTGATACAACTGGGAGTATCTGGTGGGCAACCACTTAACAAATCCGCTGGTAACCGTAGTTCTCTTCCGAAATTGGCAAAGGCAGGTGTCATTGCAATGCTTTCGTGTAGGGCGGTCCGATAAGATAGAAGAAACAGTGATAAATACTCGTCCCAATCTTTTTGATGACTATCTACAACCTTGGCTAGATGTCGTTCTAAAGTCTGATTGAATCTCTCTACCATTCCATCGGACTGTGGGTGACAAGGCGTAGTCCTAGTTTTATGCACCCCCATGATTTTACACACTTCTTGAAACACCTGTGATTCGAAGTTTCTTCCTTGATCACTGTGCATTTCTAATGGAATGCCAAATCTGCAAAATACATCTTTTACCAATTTATTTGCAACAGTAACAGCTTCTTGATTTGGTATGGTAAATGCTTCGGGCCATTTTGTAAAATAGTCCATTACAACTAAAATATATCGGTTTCCAGAGTCAGTAATCGGAAATGGTCCTGCCACGTCTAATGCGATTCTCTCCCAAGGTGCCCCAACGTTGTATATTTTCAGTGCTCCTCGGCTTCTGGTTTGCGGGCCTTTGACGGAGGCACACTGTTCGCATTTCCGACACCAGTCTTCTACATCATCTCGACAGTGCAACCAGTAAAATCGTGCCCTGATCTTGGTTAACGTTCTTCTCACCCCTAGATGTCCACCAGAGGCACCATCATGGTAGGCTCGAAGTACCTCGGATACTTTTATTTTGGGTACAACTAGTTGGAGATGGCTATCATTTCCACGTGTCGTTTCCCATTTGCGGCACAATACTCCATTGTGTAACAACAAACTGTTCCATTGTGCCCACAAACTCTTCGTAGCGGTACTGTATTGTGCTATATCAGTCCACTTAGGTTTTGGCCTACCACTCCTTAACCATTCCAGAATGGGTCGTATATCTCGATCTTCTTCTTGTGCTCTCTTCATAGCATCATCGCTCCAACGTTCATCTATCGAATCTGTTCTAATGATTTTAATAGATTCTAGTTCCTTTGCTTCTTTTCTTTGACAATGCTTGCAGTCTTCTTCGCATGGTCTTCTAGATAGAGCATCGGCATTACTGTGTGTTTTACCCCTACGATGTTCTATTTCAAACTGAAACTCTTGCAGCTGCTCAATCCACCACGCGACTTGTCCTTCGGGGTCCTTGAATTCCAATAACCATTTCAGAGCAGCATGATCGGTTCTTACCAAAAATTTGCGTCCTAGCAAGTATTTCTTGAAATGCTGTAAGGTTTTTACTACAGCAAGCAGCTCTCTTCGAGTAACGCAATAATTCTTCTCCGGTTTAGAGAGTGACTTACTAAAATATGCGATAACCTCTTCTTGATCACCCTTCCGCTGAGACAATACACCTCCAATACCGATATTGCTGGCATCAGTATCGACAATAAACTCTCCCTTTGTGTCTGGATACCCAAGGATCGGTGTTTGGCAAAGATGTTTCTTCAGTTCTTGAAAGGCCGATTCGCAATTATAGTCCCATACGAAAGGTCTCTTCTCTTCGGTCAGTTTATGAAGTGGTTTGGCGATGTCAGAAAACCCTTTCACAAACCGTCGATAATAAGAGCACAATCCTAGGAATGCTCTCACTTGTGTCTTGTCCTTAGGGGTTGGCCAATCTTTCACAGCAGTGATTTTGTTGGGGTCCGTTTCTACTCCGTTTTCCGAAACAACGTGTCCAAGGTAATTCACTTCCCTTAGTTTATCGAATACTTTTTCTAGTTTCTGAAGATGGACTTCGAAATCACGTCCCACAATAATTATGTCGTCCAGATAAACAAGGCAGGCTTCTCCTAGTAATCCAGCAAGAACACGTTCCATCAATCTCTCGAATGTGGCTGGTGCATTGCATAACCCGAACGGCATAACCTTAAACTGCCACAACCCTTTTCCAGTTGAAAACGCAGTTTTCTCCTTATCCACGGGGTCCATATCCACTTGCCAGTAGCCACTCTTCAAATCGAGAGTCGAAAACCATTTCATACCGCTGAGAGTGTCTAGGGTGTCATCGATTCGAGGCAGGGGATAACTATCCTTTTTGGTTACATCGTTGAGCCTACGGTAATCGATGCAAAACCTTGTAGATCCATCCTTCTTCCTTACTAGTACCACTGGCGAACACCAAGGACTAGTGGAGTGTTCGATGATGTTATTCTTTCTCATGTCTTGGATCATGTCGTCAACTTCCTTTTCCTTAGCCCAAGGAATTCGTCTAGGTCGTTGTCGAATAGGCGCTACGTCCCCAGTATTAATTTTATGCTTAACTATTCCGGTTCTTCCTATATCGCCATCATGTTTGGAAAACAAATCTGAATACCGGTACAGTAAATTTCCAGCTTTCGCCTTCTGTGAACTTGTGAGATCTTCCTTACAATCTTCCAAAAGTTTCATCGCTTGCTCTTTATCCTTGTTCAACACCTTTTCTTTCGGTTGACATCTGCTTAACCAGGCTATCTCTTCACAAGTCCCCACAACTTCGCCTCTTCGAATGGTTTGAGTAGAATTACTGGTATTCAGAACCGGAACCATAGATGTCGAAGCTTTACCTACAACAACTCTTGCCGGGATCCATGAGCTCTCATCTTCCAACTTCTCTATAATAGCACATGACCATGGACGGCCTGACTTGTTCTGAGGTAAAGAGACAGGTACTAGAGTCTGCGATCTTGGTGGAAGAGTGGTGTCTTTCAAGCAGCAAACTTTTCCGTGAATTCCGCCACTTATCGGCACTTCTCTATTTCTGCATCGTAAAACTCCATGTTTCATGTCAATCGTACACTGGTGATTTTGAAGAAAGTCCAATCCAATAATGCAATCATCGACGATATCTGCAACTATTGCTTTATGCCAATAGATGTTGTCCCCAATTTTGATTGCAATTTTCCTTTCCCCCCAAACAGGTATGCGCTGGCCGGTGGCTGTCATAAGAGTGATGTGCCTTTTATCTTGTAAATTATTGTCCGCAATGTGTTTTAGTTTTCGGTTATTAATAACAGTTCGAGATGCTCCGGTATCCAGCGTCAGTTTACATACTACTCCATTAATTGCGCCATGTATTACTAAGGTGTTTCCATCCACTGTCTGTTTTACTTCTATTTGTGGGGTTGTAGATCCCCCGGCCAGCGCCCACCCCGCAGCCCTGGCTGGAATTAGTTTTCCTGTGGCTGGTCAGAAGTAGATACAGCCACATCCGACTGCCTCCGAACGTTCTTTATTTTAGGGCAGTTACTTCTGAGATGGCCCCGCTCGCCGCACTCGTAGCATCTTGGGTTAAAAAAACGTCTCCGGGTGGATAATCCCTCCGTAGTGACCACTTCCCTCACCTTCCAAGCTCTTGTGTCATGGCGCACAGCTTCAACCTCCAAAGCATGAGCGACAGCTTCCTTGAGACTGGTATGGTGTCTTAAACGTACAGTGGCACGTACCTCCGGGTCGCGAATCCCATCCACAAATGACTGTAGAAGAATAGCTTCTATGGTGGATGGCGAGGATTGATATGCCTTCCGTACGAGCCTCTCAATCTCCATGGACCACTGCTGCAGGGTTTCATTGGCTCGTTGTGTACGGTCTTTAATTTGAGCCCTGTACACGTGTTCCAGATGACTATCACCATACCGCGACTCTAAGGAGCTAAGTAGCTCGTTATATGTGATCTTCCTGCCAGGGTTGCTAGCACAAAGAGCCTCCAATACATTCAGAGCCTCCTCTCTAAGTGCGACGGTAAGGGCAGATCGGGCTTCGTCATCCGTCCATCCGCTTGTCTCCTTGATTGTCTCAAACTGGATCTTGAATGCGGCCCAAGAAGATTTGCCGTCGAAGTAAGGGACTTTGAAGCTCTTTGCTGGTGGTGAGCTAATGTCGACACTACGCGGTAATTTGTGAGTTTCCAAGTAGTCGACCCTCTTCTCTATTTTAGAAAGCTTTGAGTCATAGTCCTCTAAGGCCTCACCGAGTGTCGCCTTTATGCCCTCAACTTCCTTCTCAACGGCTTCCACCCTTTCCACATTTTGTTGGAGAGCAGCTATGACATCCTTGTGAATGCCCTCTTGCAGTGCGCGCAGCTGTTCTTCCTGGCGGCGGGTTTGCTCTTCTTGGAGTGCGCGCAGTTGTTCTTCCTGGCGGCGGGTTTGCTCTTCTTGGAGTGCGCGCAGCTGTTCTTCCTGGCGGCGGGTTTGCTCTTCTTGACGGCGCGTATTTTCTTCCTCGCGCCTAGCCTGCTCCTCTTGGAGTGCGCGCAGTTGTTCTTCTTGGCGGCGGGCTTGCTCTTCTTGGAGTGCGCGCATCTGTTCTTCTTGACGGCGGGCTTGCTCTTCTTGGAGTGTGCGCAGCTGTTCTTCTTGACGGCGGGCTTGCTCCTCCTGGCGGCGCGATTGTTCTTGCATCATGAACGCCATTTGTTGCAGAAGGGCGTTCATGTCTGGCGTGGTGCTTGGTTGAGCAGCCGACTCCCCAGTCGATGCACTAGGGCCAGAATCCTCCCTTTGCTGTTCTGCCATTGCGCGTGTAGTGACTCCTTCCTTCTCGTGCCTCGGTACTAACGGCATTTCCGATCCCACTTCTGACACCAATTGTTACGTACTACGGGTTCGGGATCGGAAATTATAAGCGTTCTTGCACTAAGGATGTTTTATTTCACTTTGAATACACGCACAGTCTATACACAACACAAGTCTCTGAACACTGTATTTCTCTTCTCAATACTCCTTCTCAATACTTCTTCACTAATACTTTAACTAACTCTTCGCTTTTCCACTATTTCGTATCGCTTCTTATCTTCACTCAACTTCGACTCGATGTCAACTGATCCTCGACACACTGCCGGCCTTTTTATATGCATAAATATTAGAACATTCTAGTATCGAAAATTCAAAATGTTTCTAGTAATTTCGAATCCTTTCCCGAAAGTGTTTTGTCTCTCTCTAACACATTAGAATTTGTAATAAACTGTTCCTGTCATCTATTTGACATAAGTTAAAATTTGACATTCGCCGTTCTAAGGCATGGTACAAGCGTGCTTTTATGACGAGTTCACACTATATTACGCGACAATACGTTTATGGGATCAATTCAACTTATTATGTCCCAAATACATTTTATTTATATCCTTGACTTACTTTCTTTTTAATTAGCTAAGTTGATAACAATAATTTTAACAAACATTGATCTTTACAGTAGTATTTATATGTAGTTATCCCAACAACTGACTAAAAAAATATTTTTTCAATTCTTGTTTTTTGTTCATTAAAATATTACAATTTTTAACTCGATGAATCTATACATGAATGGTAAAACTAATGTCAGTGAGTCATGAAACAAACAGACTACATATTTATATAGTAGTATAGATATAGATATAGAAGTATAGATAAATCCGCAACAAAATCCGAAAAGACAGTTTCATTTATAATGTCGAATATTCGCGTAAACCTTAGAAAGTATTATGCGATGAATCTACTCTTCTTCTTTGGAAAGAAGAAGAAGAAGACGATAGGACAAGAGATTTGTCAAAATAATTTCATTCTAAAGTACTTGATGTATTCCATCGCATATTTCAAAAAGATTTGGGCGGTAAGATACAAAATAAGCTCCCGTATCATCCCATCGCTCCCCAAAAATAGCACTCCGTCGCAATCACCGCAACTTTATCAAATAAATATGAACGCTGTTTATTAAAACACGGCAAGGGCTCAGTGAAATAGTCCCGAATGTTTTAGCAGATCTCTCCCGCAGTTACTGGCTTCTTTCTATTAATTCAGTCTGTTGAGCTTTTGATTCGCTTCAAAAGGTAATGTTTTGGAATGATGTTGGATTCTAAGATATGGAAAGTCGAGCTTTAAATATGACATGATTGCTTTTGAGTTGTATTTACTTGTGAAATACATTAAAATTAACTTTCTTTCTTAATGTTATATTTAGAAGATATATTTTTATCTTAATAGATTTATTTCTTGTATTTACTACTTAAATATATAGCTCTAAAAAGAAAACTGAAAAAAATGTTTCATCATCATCATCACCCCTTTTTTACGTCCCACTGCTGGGCACGGGCCTCCCTCAGTACGAGGGGGATCAGGCCATAGTCCACCGCGCTGGCCCAGTGCGTGTTGGCGGACTTCACATGTCTTACGAAAACTTGCTAGGTTTTCTCAGACATGCAGGTTTCCTCACGATGTTTTCCTTCACCGTAAGACAAGTGGTAATCATGATAGAAATGATTCGCACATGAAAATATCAGAGGTGCGAGACCCGGATTTGAACCCGCATCACTCGGTTATACAAGCTACGCTTTACCGCTGGGCTACCACTGCCTACAATTATTAAAAATGTTTATTTGTTTTAATATATTAGGTATGTTTGTCTGTGATCGCTTTACGGGAAAACCACTTTTTTAATTTGATGACATTTGGTTATCCGTCTCAATATGTACTTTATTGCGAAAATATCTCACTCTGAAACATCTAAACTAACCACAAAATCGTACCCAGGGAGGAACCCAAGGAGGGAGGGTGTCGCTAGTTTTAAATAAAACTGTATAAAACAAGTGTCATTTCGTTACGTGAGATAATAAAGGAAAGGTCCCTTATAGACACACTCGTTAACTGGACCTTTGACCCGCCTGGCAATTTCCTACCGCAATATCATTTGTTGCTGTGAAATGCTGAGTTTATAGTTGACTAGCGTTTCGACCTTACTTTGCTTGGATCAATATACAGTAGAAGCGATATTGTAAATGTAATTTGGTCGACTTCGTATTATTGTAAAATAAAATAGCAATAGTATATTCATCATAAGCCCTTTTTAACGTCCCACTGCTGGGCACGGGCCTCCCACAGTACGAGTACATATATTAGAAAACATTATTTTAAATTAAAATAGTCATTAACACTCTAGGCTCTTTTAAATTTGTAATGAATTAACTGAATAGGATAAGTTTTTAATATTTTCCTCTATTTTAATAAATATTACCTTCGTTTGATATTAGTGTAGATTTAGTATTAATATCCTTCTAACGAAATTCAGAAAGCCTTTAATAATAATTAATCATTATTATTATTATTTTTATGGGACAGAGGGGGCAAACGTTGCCGCGCGCGTCATGGCTTTTCACTTGATAAACGGCACACTCACACAAATACGCGCGTCAACGAGGCCCCTTAGCGGACGCTGCGGTGCTGTCAGTCGTGCGTGCCGCGTTGAGACGACTGGTTTCGTTAAAAGTTTATTACCGAGATGCCACGAACTTATTGCGTAGTATACGGCTGTTTGAACTCCGCTTCATCAAAACCGGAGATTTCGTTTTTTAAACTCCCTACTGATTTTGAAATGTAAGAATGATTTATTGTTTAAATCGATATCAAATAAAAATAGTCAACAATAATTATAAGTTAATAAAGTAATTAAAATAATTAATCTTTTTTTTAAATCGACACCTGAATTATGAAACTGTATTTTTTCCTATTTTTGCCAGTAAGAATCACGATCATAACCGGTTTTTATTTTATTACATAATATTTTTGAGATACAACTCTTAATATTAAACTGTTCTGCTTTACAAACTATCATCTTTTACTGATATTAACACCATGAAATTATACCCATTTATATTTTATTTGTAAACTACTTTTGTATTTCAACTCGATTCTTAGATCACTACAGAAAACAAAAAGTTTTAATAAATAAAAAATTTCAAAAACATTAAGAGCGACAACCCTAACACTCCAATGGAGCGTAGGTATTTATTTTAACAACTAGGCCTAGTTTCCATACTGGTTGATATTTTTACTGTGGCAAAGCTATGCAGTGCCACACCGCGCTTCGCCGAGCTTATATAAATTGCAAGATTTTAGCATCAATTTTAAAAGAAATTAAAGAAATTAAGCTGTCTCCACTGCCGCGTGTCCCTGTTTTCCAAAACTTTATTTAATGAAAGTTTTCATAAGAATGCGAATTTTTTATATAATAAAATTTAACAACACAGCATTTAAAACTTGTCGCAATAGACGCAAATATTTATCTGTTACCAACTTATAATATAAATATGTAAAAAATAAATATTAAATTAACATATGTTTCATTCCTAAAAAAAATTACCTGTTTTACTTTTTGTATGTACCAACCCTAGCGCTCCGCTCAGCTGTAGGTGTAAATTTCAAAAAGACGGCTGAGTTACGCTACTGTTCTATCTCTGTATTGTGATGGTGGTACTATACGGGGCTTGCCGGCCCATTCGGTTGCTACCCGAAAATTAATCATTAGTAAAATATTAAATATTAATGAACCTCCTGCTGTATAGTTTTTATTATTTTTATCTGTCTGTGATTAACTTTACAACAAAACCACTAGACTGATTTTGATAAGATTTGGTATAATGATGGCTGGTTATCTGAGTAAGCATATTAGATACTTGTACTACAGCAAAATATCTTTTAAGAGTAAAGATTTATCAAATCTATACCAATTCTAGATCCGTACCTAGAAAACCAAGTGAAGCGTGGGTGAATTACTAGTTAATTATATAAAGTTTTTGATAAAATTATAAAAAAGAATTATTTAAGTATCTTAAATCTATTTAAGAAGACTTTTATTGTGACTTAAAAGATCTATGCAGAGGAAATATTTATAAAAATAAATAAGAAAGAGACCAGGACGACTACTTGCGTTTTATTTAATACATAATAGAGGCAACAATGAAATAATTACAATAATTCCTTCGTTCAAGGAAATATTATACTGAAAATTTAAGTTGCAAGTCTGCAGAATCCTTCGCTGTAGCATTATAGTGTTAATAACTGAAGACCGCTTATCTTCTTGGCCTTATTACTTCCGTTAAGGCACGGCTCGTTAAACAAAAATATTGCTAAGCTATTTGTAACGCCACTGAGTAACTTATATGAAAAATATCTATTGTTACATTAGATAATTAAAAACATGTAAGTTTAAAACAAACGCTTAAATTAAAGAAAACGATGTTAGATATAGTACACTGCAAATAATACTCGTTTTTAAAAATGACACAATATCATATAATATACACTTAATTATGTAATTGTTGGCAAATATGTGTCAAGTTAGGAAACGTTTAACCATTTTTATGTAAAATGTTGCCAACACGAGACTATATGAATCGCGATAGCAAAAAGCCTAGCTTCTAACTCTTCTATTCTACAAGCCCTCTACCTTCACGATCTCTACACCTTAGTCGAAATATGAAAAATCAACTTTCGAAAATCCCAAGAGTTCCTTTGAAATACGTTTCTGGAATTTTTACTATCCTATTACTTGACAAGATGCGCAATTTAAAGATAACTATGCTTTTAGCAACTCATTTGTCATTTAGTTGAAAATCTACTGCTAATTTCGTTGAATTGAACCATATTCTTATGTATTCCGTCCTAATTATTATTCCGTTAATCAGCCTTTTAGACAGTGTGTGTAGATAAAAATAGTCCGGTGATAGGTAGAAATTCGAATGCACTTGTAAGAAAAATTACTGTGGCACATGGATAGACGGACTTTCTTACAGCTTCTTTGCTATATATTATAGAACGATATAATTAAAAAAATATGAATAATTGAATTTACAAACTTTACGGGGAAAGAGGTGCTAAATTTGTGTGTTTGTGTTTTTGATATCTTATGCAATACATTAGTTACGATCAATCGTTTTCTTTTCACATTAAAAATACCTCTGAAATGTTACTGAAACACTGTTAATAGTGTAATGGATAGGTAATTTAAAAATTTATAAAGTAAATATATATTTTTAATTTAAAATATAATATAATACTTTCTTACGCAAATATTCGACATTATAAATGAAACTATCTTTTCGGATTTTGTCGCGGATTTATTTTGATTTTTGTTGTGTTACAGACAAATACCTTAGTCTCCCCCGTGACCATGATTGCTGTAAAGCATTCGAAACGTTTGAAACCAAAAACAAAATAAATCCGTGTCAAAATCCAAAAAGGATAGTTTCATTTATAATATTAATATATAATAATTCAATAATGGGATGAGCGGAAAATAAGAGCCTTAACAAGTAATTAATAAATGCGACGTATCGCTCTCAGCCGCACGTGCCGCTTGATTGATCAGCACTAATGTGTTATAATAGTGTGTTCTACTAACGAGCTCGCTCACCTACGACCTGAGTCTTTTTTAATTGACACGACATAATTTATTTATGACTAACGACTTATCCATGCTTCGCTCGAGTGCGTCTGCAGGTATGTTTTAATTTTTAAGGGGGTATTTCTAAAAAAAAGACACTCCTACTAAATTACTTCTTACAATATCAGCTCTTCGCTAAACTTTTATTAGTTTCAACGATGAGTCGGAAAAAACAGACAGGCAGCCAGACAAAAAAAATATTTTAATTGAATTTTTCACTAAGAAAAGCTTAAAAAATACAATGTTACATACAAATTACAATCTTTTATAAAAATTTTATTATTTAGTATGTAATACTACTCCCGGTCACAGTAAATCCGTAGAAAACTTTATCGATATCCCTTCAGCCATATCCGAGTCAAAAAGTAACAAACATAGACAGTACACGCACATCCATAATTTATGTTAAATTATTTGTGATTGTATCACATTAAAATAATATGTTTTTATTTATTTAACTCATCAAAATTTTATGTTTGGTTTTGTGATGGTGTCTTTCTGACGCATTATCCGTTGCAATGGCTGCTTTATTGAATCTTCCTTATAGAGAACGGCTAAAAGCCATATAACGTCACATAGTATAATAATACGTAGAGATTTTGGTTTCCGGTATTCAGAACGCGGGCGGAGCCGCGGGATATGCTAGTGTTATATTATAAACGAAAAAGATAAACAAGATTTTTTTCCTAAATTCTCGTCGTTTAATGTAGTGACAAGTTATTCCGACATAGAAAGCTCATTATTTATTTCTTTTACCTTTTACCACTTACGTTTGAGATTTCACCCCATCCATCCCACTTAATTATTTATCGAGATAAATTGAGCGAGCAACGTACATCAATCGGTCGCTTTATGCCGTGTGAAGTACCAAATCTACAGTATATTAGGAAGAAAATACCAATTTCGTTCATATTTTTATAAGTTTTCCTCTACGATCAACATCGAATTGAATCGCGCAGTCGCGGGTTCGAGTCCCGCTGGGGGCATTCATTTGTTGAGCACGAATGTTTGTACTCCAGTCATGGGTGTTTATATTTATCATATCTATGTATTTAAAGTTATACATACATGTGTAGTGTATCTACTATCTAGTATCCATAACACAAGGCTCGTACCTTACCATGGAACTAGATGATGCAGTATGTAAATATTATTTTTTGGAAAAGGTTCTTACAAAAAAAATACGAAAACTACGCTGAAAAATGCAAAAACTAATGAACCTGAGCGCTACAACAGTGAGTCTAAATTATAAATACAACATGGACTTTTAAGTCTAAACATCGCGCTGTTAAAATCATTTATACAAAATAATATATAACATCATACATAATATGTATACTCTATGCCTATTATCTAAATCTATATACAAATAATAGTATTCTAACTTTGGGGAAACTGTACATAGACATTATTTTGGAAATTCTTATTGGAATAGTAATTATTATGGATACAGAGTCAGATCTATAGTTTTAAGAATTTTTGTCTGTCTGTCTGTCAGTATGTGACCGCATCACGAGAAAACCAATGGACAGATTTTAATGAAATTTGGTATGATGTTAGCCGGTTATGCGGTTGCTGAAAAATTTCTCATATCTGAGAAATCTCAAGTAACCGTTAGAAACCGGCCGTAAAACATCACACGGTATGTAATCTAAGAATTTGGTTTCCGGACCTTTAAACGCAGACGCAGCCTAAGGAAATGCTAGTATTAATATTAAGAGAAAAAAAATATGTTACTTGTAAATGATGAACTAAAAATCCACTGAACCAATTTAGATGCGGTATAAAGATAGCTTGAGACCCTAGAAAGGACATAGGATAGTTTTATACGGAAATCATCCCGAGGGTGGAAAGGGGGATATACGTTTGTGTTGTGAATCCACGCTTTCTTTCGCTGGTGAAGTATATATCTTTTTAACAATATGCGCTCCAAAAACCTACTGAACCTATTAACACTGTAATACTTAGTTAGGAAATAACATGGAAACTCCATTTCATGAGTTAATATTTAAAGAAATCCTAATTATCCTTATAATTCTCCGTCCGCATTACAGCAGTAAACATGCGCGATAAAATTCTAAGGGTCCTCCACGCGTCATTGTTCTCTGGCTTTTGTCACGTGCCCAGTCTACGCTGACTCCTCTTCACTCTAACCCTTTTTAGAACATTTATACAAGACTATGCGAGACTGACGATGTCGTTTATCTTTTCGAATTGCAAGTTCTAAACGAACTAAAGGTAAGGAAAAGTTTTCGGTAATTTAATCACAACTTGCGAAGTCATTACTTTAACCATTTTTAATATTGTATGTAAAATTATTATGTGCAATATTCTTAGTGTTATATATTATTCATCTCATTACCATTCGCTTTTTTGAAGTTTCAGGGTCACTGAATGAATGTCGAGAATCTCCATACGAAGAACGACTTAATAGTTCATTGAGTGACTCTGAGTGCGGCCGTTAATAATACATCTTTAATTTTTACGAAAATTAGTTTCCAATTCTATTCTGCAAGAATTTAATTAACTGTTAAAGTTAAAATTAAAGTTTAATGTGACTTTTGGTCTCAATAACATAAAATATTTTAATGTAACAAATGCTGGTCCTTGTACGTGTTTTTTTAAAACGATTCATCGCAAAGCTTTGACATAGCTTTCACATATAAAATATATCAAATATAAATCCCAAATCACTGTTTTAAAGCAAAATAGCTCATTGCCATTGCGCTAATAATTTCTGGTTAGTCGGGGTTTTTACATATTTTTAATGCGGTTTGCAAAATAAATAAAAAGAACCTTATCAAAAATCAAGAATTGCTATTATCCAACGCCTGTGGTTTCATTTCACGCTATTCTATATAACCTCTCAAAATAACCGCACTAATAAATGAAAAACTTTTATGCAATTCTACGCATTAAACTTCAGTAAATATAAAAGATGTAAACATCGTTCAGCTTTTTAAAAACGGAGCTATACATTATGTAGTAGATCTTATATTTTTGCAATAATGACATCTATCAAAAGCGTTTCTTTTTATTTTTTTTTTTCTTTATCACAATGGACTCTAAAATCTAGTACTTGAAGCTACCTTATAATTTATCTATGCACGTACGATAAGGGACAGTGGAGGCCTGTGAGACTGGTCGTGTACATACGAGCCTCTAGTGCACGTTTGTAGAGCTTTGGAGAATTTTCGAGATATTTCCGATAAATGGCAAGTCTTTAATATATTTTAATATGAGATTCCTCGACTATTAAATCTGTTACAGTTCCCGCTCAGTGACATTATTAACTTTATTGAATGAATTTAACTTTTGTTCGAAGGATATTTTTAACATTTTAATTAAATTAACTTAAGCTATATCAATATCTACTTTAATTTGTAATATATAAAAAATATTTTAAAATGCATTCTAAGAAGTACCTACGTGCTCTATTTTTAATGCACTTACAGACAAACAACATAAAATCTAGACTATTAGTTCTAGAACATGAAATTTCGCACCAAAGAACTTTTACAGACATATAGTTATATTATGGAGATTGACTCTGAAAAAGGAAGACATTCTTGAAGTTTAAATACCTAATTTATATTATTTTAAACTCGAAATTTAAACATAATATGCCTATATATTATTCTTGTCATAAATGGCCGGTGGAAAATCCCGGACTCACTATTTGTAAATAAAAAAAAATGATGTGATCACTTACATATATAATAATCTTCGTAAAATAGAAATAAAATACCTGAGATAAATTTTTATTTGTTTCTTAAATTAGACTAACCATTGTTTTTTTTTTTATTTAAACACTCTAATTCTTATAGTCATTGTCATTATGAGGGTTCCATCCCGAAGGGTGTCAACTTAACCCTATCACTAAACCTCTGCTGTCTGTCCATCTATCTATCAGCGAGCTCATGAATAGTAATTTAGGATTAAAATTTAAACATAGTTTGTGTTTCTATAACAAGAAATCATAAACAAAACCAAGACGACGAAATCCAAAATGGCCACCATGCACTCAACTCGTTTGGCTCAGTTGGTAATGACCCTACTTTCTGCGCTAGCGGTCGCGTGTTCGAGTCCCGCTGGAGGCATTCATTTGCTAATCCCGAATGTTTGTACTCCAGTCATGGGTGTTTATATTTATAATATGTATGTATTTAAAATTTATATGTGTAGTATATCAACTATCTGGTATCCGCAACACAAGCACGTTAAGTAGCTTACTGCTGAACTAGATGGCGCTGTTGTAATAATGTCCCAACATAAAAAAAAATAATAATTATTAAAAATATTAGTGCGTTATAAATTGAACGATGGTACTGAACCCTTAGTGTACCAGTCCAACTAGCACGTTGTTAGATTTTTTTAACTAATTATTCAAATAAAAATCAAGCCGTATTCAGCAGCTAGTGTAAACACGAAATAACAAATTACATTAACTAGAATAAAATTAAAAATGAATGAGCATTATTAATACCGTATAGTCAGTATGATCACTGTATCGCGTGCTGCCGGTCGTAAATAGTATTATATTAAAATATGAATACAAACGAGAGCTACAAATGCAGATGATTAGAATAATTTAGTTAAGTGGTGTCATGTTTGTTTATTTAGTTCGTGAAGTTAGAAAATGTGGCCGAATTTTATCAATTCCTTATGTATCATCTATCTACTAATGAAAGTTAAGCTAAAAGCAGGCAAGCTTAATTACCTACGTTTAAATAACTTTGAAGGGTTATTTCTGTGCGACGGTACATATGGCATACGAGTATGTTAGATAAAATGTTAAATTTTACCTAAGTGTAATCATTTCTTTACATAGATTATTATTAAAAGTAGGTATTAAATACACAATCCAATAACAAAATAAAAATAAAAAATCTGTGGCAAAACGTTTTTATTATCTGTAGCAGTCCTACAGGATCTACCCAGAAAATGAGCAAACTTTTCTATCTGTAGGAATATAGTAGGATATAATTATTTAATTAGTAAATATCTACAAAACTTAAGTTAATAAAACTAAATTTAATAACATTTTTGAAGAACAGATAAGAATCAGCTGTTGTTCAAAAAATGTATTAGCTTTAGTTCTTTATGATACTACACGGAGGGTATTGATTCGCTGCTCGCTGTTAAAGAGTGCATTAAAAGAGAAAGTGAAGCCGCGCTCATCAGCTAGTCTTTATAAATTAGAGATTATTATTTCTATACACTACTTATATACGATATAATAATGTGACTTTCCTTATTAAAGTCGCCACGTGACAGTAATGTTGCAGTAAAGGACACGCGCTACTCGAAAAATGAAGAAAACTGATATGTCCAGCGCATGAAGTTTGTATAAAGATTATTATTTTCTATGTAATAAGCAAGTTTTGCCAGGCTTTTACCAAGCTGAGTCATTTTAACTACATTTGCAAACTAAAAAGTAGAAACTGTTGTAAGCAAACAAAAGACATTTCAAAGTAGTCAAAATGCCGTCAGCGTTTCGTATTGAATTTTATTTAATACTAGTGTCTCGTCCCCACTCCGCTCGGGTTCGTCCCTAAGTACATACATTTTAACGGTTAGTATACATTATTTTGATATTTTCCAACAGTGAAAAGTATCCTGTATGTTAACTAAACAAACCATCTAGTATGTACTCGAACCTGGTGTAGTGGTTTTCTACTAATGCGGTCACAGAGAGACTGATTTAAGTTCTAAAAACTTTAGATTTGATACAGATTAAATAAGATTTTCCAAAAAATATGTAATGAACAAATTCGACAAGCAGTTTTATTATGTTTAAAGGCTATTTGTCTTCATTTCACATCACTTGTTATAGTGAGCTTAAAAGCTCATAAACATTTTATAACATTTACCGCGTTAAATCTATTCCCATTACAGTTCGAATCAGTATTCAGACCTTTTTATCGCTCTTAGCAGTGAGACTCCCTTCAATACGAGGGCTACAGTCCACGTATCTAGATTGTAGGCCCCTAATTTGTTGATTATCGTGATCAACTTGTGATATCATTTTGTTGGTTAATTCCCTGTATAAATAAAAATATTTTTGAGTTTATGTCTTTTTGAAGGCGATTTTTTTAATAACTTTTTCATTTATATTATTATCTTTGTCAGAAATATTTTTTTTAATTACGAATTTTGTTAACTATTACAATAAAAGTAGTAAATTAGCAACCTCTCTAATTTTAGTAACATTTAATAGAAAAAATACGAGGCCATTACTAATGTTGCCCACGTACTACAGACTGCTACGTCGACGCTACGTATGCTCTCTACACGATCTTACCATTAGTTTACGAACTCATTTCATTCCCATAATACGATAGTTATTATTCATTACTGAAATAATAAAAATATAATATTCTTTATTTCATTTTGTTAGCAAAAAAAGGAATAGGAATTAATAATTTTGGGCGCTACAATGCAACAGACCAACTGACAGATTTTATATTAATTCTTTAAACTTATAGCACCCTTAATTTTGCTTCAGGGGTTGAAACCCATTATTAAATTACTATTAATTTTGAAAATGAAAACAGGTATCATAGTACTTATAATGATTAATTTGCAACGAGCTGACCGAGCACCCTCGCAGCAGTACCTAGTTAAAATAATAGCATTTTGTTGTTCGTACGTTGTGTGGGGAACAAGAAAATGCGTCGATATCTATTTCTTATAGTGTAGAAACATTATTATATAGCTATTGAATGGTATGTATGGTATTTTATGATTATAATCACTTATTTATATTAGTACCTGTGGAATCGAATTTAGTTCAATTATCAAATCAAATCAAAATATACTTTATTCAAATAGACTACAAGCACTTTTGTATCGCCACTTTTTACATTATGAAAATATAAAATTTTAATTAAATTTCAGTATGTGAGCTGTGAGGAAGCTACCACTGTTCATCGTTTTTTTGAAAGTAATAACCATGATTTTTTATTTTGATTGATCTGAAAAAACCTATATAGATAAACTTACAAAGCTTTTTACTCTAGGAAAATATCTAATTTCTGAGTAGTAGTAACAAACCGGAAAGGAGAGAGGGAGGATTTTCAAATAGGTACCTATACCATAAAATAAAAAATAAGCTGCCAGTAACTCATTGTAGCCTTAGGGCAAATGGCGGGAAAATATTTTATATAATCTATAACCATAGATACAAAAAGGTCGAAAGGCCCGAAGCAGATGCGCTGAAAATTGTAAAGTTGTCTGGACACAGACAGTGGACTATGCCCAGGGGTAAAAGACAAAGGGTAACATTTTACAGGCCAAATGTTAACGTATTTTATTTTTTATTCAAAACTTTCGCATATTTTTAGTTAAATTCAATTTTGTTTTATTTAATTTAAACATTCATTTGGCAATTATAGAGACATTGTTTGCTCGTCGCCTTCGTCTAATGCATTTGAAAACCAACATATTACGGTACCAAGCTATCCAAAAACATAGTTTATTTGTACGAATTATTAATACATTTTAAAATTCAAGATTTCTCAATTTTATATTTAGTATACAATATTTAGTAAGTATAGATTTATTTCCGTTCTTTTTAAAATAATAGTAAATGTTTTGCCATTTTGATTTTTCGTTACTGCTAAGTAAGTAATAATAGGTATAATATAAAAGACACCAAAATAAGCTCCATTAAAATCCAATACTGCCGCTTAATACCGATGGGCAAAAGTTTCAGGTTAGTCCAATCTTCCGTTTTATGCAAATTTATACATACGGTTTAGTTATGAATATAGAACGTATATGAATAAATTTCATTTACAAAAATACTTTATATTCATAATCATAAAATTAAAATGCTGAAAGCGAATTTATTGTTTTTACAAACACAAAAAAAATTAAGGGGATATCCTAATATATATCAAAAAAGTACAGTTTAAATATAATCACAGATAATAAAAAAACAATCTTTCACCATTTTCATTAAACATGGCGTTCAATTTAAATCGACACCCGCGAAATTGGCGCGCGTGCCGCGAATACGCACTGCGCTACGTTTGAAAACGTTTTACATAAGAATCTAAATTCACAAGCCACTGGCTCGGATAATAGTAAGGATAATGTAACTAGGGATACCATTTTTTTATTTCTGAATTATTTTTCGTATAAGATCAATGATATTTTAACTATAGATATGTTATGAGCGCGCAATCGTGAAAACTCGAAAACATCCTAATTAGGACGTATTGTCTTTAGTCTGTGTCACCGCATGGCGACGAGTGGTACGCTGCTACAAAATTAAAAAAATGCCATCCTGTGTATTTAGGAAATGTACCAATTATGATACCAAAGTTAATAAAACACAAGGGATCTCATACCACATGTAAGAACGCAGTATACTTCGATTTATTAATATATTTCAATTATTTGCCTAATATTCTGATATGTCATCGGTCGCTAGACTAATGTTTGTTTACATTGACGCGCAATTGACAACATTAGCTGTCTCTTTTTTTCTTATTGATTTTATCGACTATCCCCTTTCTATCATTTTGACATGTACCTTGAATGAAAAGTGTGTATGTGTGCAGCGCGGAACACTTTTTTCGGTTGTTTAGTGAGCGTATAACATATCTATAGTTAAAATATCATTGTATAAGATAGACATTGTCATTAAATCTGTATCTAAATATTGAAGTTGACAAAGTGAAATAATCAAGAATATCTATTAGTAGTGCTTGAAAAAAACATAAAAATAAATATATTCTGGTTACATTGAAACATTTTTATTGCAAATCTTAGATACTCTATACTATTAGATACGTTTAATGAAAATAAAATGAATTATTTTATGAGAAAAAAATATTCAGTCATGATAGATACATTGATTCATGGTCAAGTTAAAAAATATGTACCGATACCTACATACAAACAATAATTTATCTTGTAGGTATATCTACTATATAAAAATAAGTCGGGTTTTCCTTCCTGACGCTGTAACTCCAGAACGCACGAACCGATTTCCACGCTTTTGCATTCGTTGAAAAGAAAGGTCACGGGCTTCGTGAGGTTTATAGCAAAGAAAATTCAGGAAAAATTTCAACAGAAAAGCGGGAAAATCTTTTAAACTATACTAAAGAGGTTACACCTGGGGACGAACCCGAGCGAAGCGAGGGTGAGTCGCTAGTACTATATACTTACAGAATAGTACTAATAAAAGTTTACTATAGTACTCGGGATACAAAATATTAATTTAATAAAGAATAAAATTAAATAATATATTAATGTAGGACTCTCTTGTTTCGTAAAAAAAACACGTTTCGGTATTATTGAATAAAAGAATTTATAACCTGGTAACCCTAAATCAAGTGAATATGCAGGATACTGTACACTTGATTTCAACGCCTTTACGAAGAGAACGAGCGGAAAATCGAATTACTCCTCAATGGGAAGTGGAGCAATCTGTCAAAAGATTTTGATCGCTCTTCACTCGACAGTTAGGTATATCTCGTGTCATTGACAATTTTCAATCGCAATCGAGTATATTAGATATTTCAGTATAATATTATGTATTATTTTAAACATATTTTTTTATATACATATAAAAAAATTCTAACTGAGGAGCATCTGTTCATGAAGTATTATTTAAACAATCTCCGTCTATCTGTTACCGCTTCGTGAGAAAACTTGACAAGTTTTGATGCAATTTTGTATTATGATAGCTGGTTACCCTAGACAATATACAGGATAGTTTCCATTGTGGGAAAATATCACATTTCTGTGAAACATACTAACTAATAAAACATCCCTAAGGACGAAAAGCTAACTTAACAGTTATATATTATTACCTATGCATTATATGTATAATAAACATTAACGAAATTGGTACCAACGTGTACTACTTTTTATAATCTATTACCGTATAAAAAACAGGAAAATGTTATTAGTACATGGCTCCTATAATACGCTTGCAAAACCGTGCAAAATCACTTTATATTTGTTAAGAACCTAAGTACGGACTAAACCTAGCGAAGCGAGAGTCGCTTGTGATAAATAAGCTAAATTATTTTCAAAAAACATAACACAACATTTTACGTGGTTACTTAAAATGTAGGTACATCGCTACGAGTAACGATATTTCAAGCTCAAAATAAAAAAAAAACCTATAGCCCATTTATCTTCGACGGATAGACTTTAAAAAGTTTCAGCAACAGATAAGTGTAAATAAGATTAATTTATAGCAGAATAAACTTAAATCCTCGCTTATTTCCGGCTCCTCGCGTTTACGAACAAGGACGAAAGACGAATCAAAAGGATTCATCCTTTTCGATAGGAACGAATTCCTCGATTTAGTTGTGTCCATTAAAATGTAAATATTTTAACTTATTCATTTATCATAATACTTTTGTTTGCAAAACAAGTATGATATATATTTTGACCCGAATAAAAAGCTATTTTAGTGGTTTTATCGTGCTGCGGTCACAGACAGACAGACAGACCAAAATTCTTTAAAACTGTAAATTTGACCTCCGCATCGATAATAAGTAAGTACCCTTGACTTTACGCTAGAATTAGCTAAACAGCAGGCAAGACGGTGCGTTTGAAATTTATTCTCGCGTCCATAATTTTTTTGCGATTACTCCTAAGGTATTTGTTTAAATTATATGGTGTAAAAGAGTTAAATAATGTGCATGAAATGTTAAAGCCTCTAACTTATTTAAAATTATAAGGATTAATATCGTATTTGAGTAAATAGCTTTCCAATTATCGCTTTATGTTTGCCCATTTTTTAAAGTATTAAAATGTATATAATAGTATGTTATCCTTAAGAGATAGATATGCCATCGCGGACTTTTTTGTAGACCTATATAAGATACACAATTCCACCATACATCATTTTGTTAATTATCTCAGATTGTTTAGACAGTGTTTTTGTTAAAAGCTCCCAGACGGCTTATTTTTCTCCGACACCTTCAACAGATATAATTATATTTTTAATTTTAGCCAATGTATATAAAAACTTGACAAATTATCTATTAAAAACTTTTTTTAGTTTAGATAGAATGCTATCTATTGGTGAAAACAGCATGAAAATCGGTGCAGTAGTTTCTGAGTTTACCACGAACAGGCAGACAGACAGACGCGGCATAGGACTTTCTTTAATAATATAAAGTGATGATGATAGTGATGATATGTAGATTAATTTAAATCTTAAAAAAAGCAGTAAGAATTCTCATTTGAAAGTCGCTTATTTAATGGCTCTCCAAGCATCAGTATCCGCTTTTCACGCCGCGGATATTCCTCTCTCTGCAATCCTGTCTTACACTCAATTCTACAGCAAGCACTTAGCTGCAGGTATATAAATTTCCTATTACAAATGGTTTTAACTGCCTTTATATGGGCAAAAATTATTTATCACTATTATGTTAAAATAATTACTCACTATTATCGACACCTACCTAAAAAAATCTGAGTCAAATCCCTAGATTAAATATTTTTTAAATATCTTATTGCGAGTGAGGGTTTTAAGTCACATACTTTCATTTTTCTGTAATTTATTACTTCACTAGCATTTTACGCGGCTATATTCTTAGATTTCACATATCACTTGATTTTTATAGTCGGTTTTTAACGGTTACTTGAGATTTCTCAAAAATTAGATATTTTCCAGCAGTAAAAAGTATCCCATATCCTGACACGGATGTCCAGCTATCCTCACACGAAATTTCAACTAAAATCTGTTCAGTGGTTTACTCGTGATGCGGTCAAAGACACACAGACAGACAGACAAAATTCTAAAAACTATAGATTCGCCCTCTGTATGGATAATAATGACTATATAAATAAGAATTTCCAAAAAAAGTGTGTGTACTTATGTACACGCGTTAGAAGTTATACTTCTTTGGCGTAACAAGATAAAAATCTTTCAAAAATTTTATCTTTCGCCTTATTCTACGTTTGTAGAAAAAAACTAAAATGTTGACTAAACTTCAGGGTTTCGTGACTAAACTTCGGTTTTTCGTGACGGTTTGCGCGCCTTAAAAATTTACTCTCATCATTTTTCCCTAACGCGCCAAAAGAACTTCAAAAATATTCAATGTACACATTCGAATAAGTTATCATTTTATATATGTACTCTATAGATGAATAGTTTGTTTTCAAATAAGGAAAGTGAATAGTAAAGGAGGAAAATATTAAAATTCTGCAACATCTTTTAATATTCTCACTTACAAAGAGAAATATAAAGAAGAAATTTACATTAGAAAGTGTAAAATCTGAAAACCAGACGCATAAATCTTTTGCGACGAGCTATTAGCTGGAGACTATCTCCCGATCGCAAATTAAATTCGTTTGCTTTCGTATCACGTAGCTGCGATGAGAGTTGCTTTACCCTAGCTAATAGTTGTTGTAATTTGGTCGAATTGTTCGAACGATGTGGTTGGTTGTAAAGACGTTTTTATACTCACCTATAAGGCTAAATATATATAGTTACATGGTAAATGTAGCATTGTCTATGGATTAAATCAGTATCTTCGATACATAATAAGAATTGTTTTGACTGTGAACTTTTTCTCGTTTAATTTCTGGATTAGTTACAGTCGGTTTCAATTGGGTATAACATTACGAGTCATTACTCAGTACTCACTACCCCCACGCTTTGTTAAGGTGCGTTCTACAATACGTGTAGCGTGCTACAGAAAAATTGATCTTTAAGATGAATATTTCTGTCATACTCCGTTTTCATAAAACCCTATAGCGTTACGCGGCGCGTGCCAGTAAAGCTACCAGTCGGCATTTTTCTCGACATCATCGACAATCGCTGTCACAAATTTCAGCCCTATTACACAAAACCTAAATGAATTGTTCACCTAAACCTTCCTCATGAACCACTTCGTCCATTGATGATAATCGTACGAAAATCCATTTGTTTTCTGATTTTATCTCGTTCAAACGAGACACACGCGCCGGAAGTACCTTGCTGTATAGTGATAATATCATACGAGGAAGATGTGCTACGTACGTGTAAAATTATTGTTCATTTCTTTTCTCTGTTATTATAATATTTAATTGACTTTATTTTCCAAATTTCACTTTATCATTTTACCTTAGCTAAATAGAAAGATTCATAATATGACCAAGAAACGATCCTGAACGAGAACTTCCGACCACATAGAACTTGCTCTAGCCAACCACTATGCCATTACACCACAAAGGCTGTCCAATTACGAAGTCACTTTAAAAATCCCAAGCGTTTAACAGACAGACACAAAAGGAAGCGCAGGTGGCGATTTCATTAGACGAGTGAATTCGCCAATTAGTTCAGTTGACTTCAACGATTCAGAAAAATGCTGTGATACTTTTGACTAGGGAAAACTATGTACTAATATGTAATAACTAAATATCAAATTAAATACACTTTCTATTTCTTTATGTACGATATGGCTCTCTCTCTCTCTCTCTTTCTCTCTCTCTCTCTCTCTCTCTCTCTCTCTCTCTCTCTCGATAAGCCGTTAGCGGTTGGACGATGCTTTTTCTAGCTTTTTCATGAATATAATTTATAATAAATCAATATTGTTATTTTCCACATAATACAATATTAAGTATCACCAAAATGCCTTTTCTCTATCAAATAAATATCCATACAGTACTTGATAAAGAACAACTTAAAATTTAGTAGATCACGTTCAAACAAACTCTTATTTTACTAAAACGAAAGAAATAAAGGCTATCGACTAAGTCTAAGCAATCAACATTACACCCCCACATTTATAGTCACAGAAAACTTTGAATATAAACCGGCCGATACAAATAAAACCGATAGCAGTTCGGCAACAAAGCCTTTATTTAACATTCATGATGCGTTTTCGGATGTCTTCCAATCAAAGTTTTCGACGTAAAATAACCTAAAAGTCGGCAAATTGGAGGAAGCTCAACGTCACGTAAAGGACCCGACACTCGTCTGAATGGATTACACCAATTTTTTTCATGTCTGTGAGATGTAATTCGTTTTATTCATATGCAAAATTTTCGCATAAAAGTTCGCTAACTTTATACATTTGTCATTTTAATACTTAATTCCACAGATCACATAATACTGTACTATAATTAATATTAACTTTAATTTAATTTATAAATTTAGTTACCAATTTTTTTTTAAATTAATTAACTGTATACTAAAATGTTTCAATTTAACTATAGTTATTCTTTATTGAACTACTCCAAAAATAAATCTATGTCAGAGTAACTTTTACTAGCTTAGACTACGGAAGAGAAGAAATGGCTTAGACAGATTTCCCGCCGGAGATGGTGGCTTCGGGTGTAACATTTATTACCTCGTCTGTCAAGCCACCTTATTAGGGAATGAAAAAAATTTCTCGTATGTGTCAAGCGACCTCCTAGAGGTCGATGGGTCCCGATGTGATTTGATGAATGATTTATACGATTAGAGTGTATTTATTTTCATCTAGCTTTCGTAATAAACAATATCATACCATTTTTTAATTTAGTATTTACTAAAAATGTCATAAATCCAATAACATTAATATTTGTAATCTGTGTCGACAACGTATTTAAATTTTGGCGGTATTAAAACTCGCTGATATAAAATAAATAAACTTGTGTAAAATTGTTATTACAAAGACTGGAATATCATGGAAGGGTAAGTAATGAACAGTTGTTACTTCTCAGCATGTGTATTGGATAAATATTTTATACAGAAATTGTTACATTTATCATCTTTAGCTTTGTCGCGCGCAGTCTTTATATTTGCACTTTTACTGAATAAAAAGTACACTAGTAATTGCATAATATCTATAATAGTATGTTATAAATGTATAACAACATAATTATGTACAACTGAATTAGAAAAAAAAACTAATAATTTTTAAGTAATTAACAATAATACAAAAATACGTAACCCAAGGTCAAGCCGCCGTATTTGTGGTTGTTGGATAATATGGATATGGCTTTTGTAATATTCCTTAAAATGTTTTTATTTTTTATTTCAAATTTTGCTTTTTTTAATATTTTAACTAATTTCCTAGAAGTTTTGCTTATATATTTTAGAATAGTATAAGATTTTATTTTATACACATAATTTCAGGTTATAAATTACTTAAAAATAAAAATAATAAGTTTATTTCCATCTTTTAAACTAGTATCATGTTGCATTTTATACTTGTTGCATCTGCAGTTAAGTTGCTTATAATATGCATGAACTGGCTTAATTTTTATTTTTTTAAACTAGTGCTGCAACAACACATCCTCGAACTCGTGGACTACGACGTGGTAGAGGAGAAGTCCGAGGTGATAGAAGTGCAACTTTACCGCTAGTAGGACGTTATCTTGAGGTTGCTCGCGGCCGCAGAATTCGTGGTAGTCGACGTGGGCGTGCCCATGGCCCTAATATTCGGCCTGGGCCACGTACTATAGACGAGTTAGCTTTTTTACTAATACTATATTTTAAGCTATTATTATTATTAAAAGAATATTTTTACAACATATTCAGATTAATTGTATTACAATGAAATGGTTTTAAATTTTAGACTTACGATATACGACATTACGGAAGGGCCGACTGGCCCATGTATCGAGATACCTTTACATCCTAAGCGAATGCGCATGTGGCGACCGTAAGTTATATACAAGTATGTAGGTAATAATCCTGTGGTTGTATTACTATCAATTATAACTTCTTCTAAATATCCATCTAGACCCAACTTGGCCGCAGCTGATACACCCTCACCGATTGGACCTTCTAGCTCCAATATACAAGTAGAAGTTGAATCAGATCTTGCAACAGCCTTATTGCAGGAATTTCAGGTGCCCTCGCCAGCAATGTAAGTCGCTTACGGACATTTGTGTTAACTTGTGTAAAAATGCATACTACAAGATATTGTTCTAGGTTCATAGAATACGATGAGTCTGCTCGAAGTCCGACTTTGCACAATGAAGACATCGTACATGGAATTAATTATGGTAACTTGGTTTTCATTTTAGTACAAGAAATAAGCTCTCGATCCTTCAAGATCCAGTAGATAAAATTGCTAACTTATAAATTTATCACAGGAAGCGAAGCAAGCTCTGGTGAGAGTGACGATGAGGATTTAGTGTATCAGTTTATTCCAAGAGTCTATAGAAGCACATTGAAAACACCAATTGACGTAGAACCCAATCTTACATGTAACATCTCTGTCCCCACAGATATCCCCATGGCCTCCGCCAGTCCTTCAGCTAGTTTTGGCCCTAGTACTCTGTATGACTTTCAGTGGCGAGAGTTCCCAAATCCTCCAATTTTACCTAATTCGAGGCGAGAAAGCTTTTCTGAGAAAAATGTTGGTCCAACGGTTCCCTATGTCGACCCATATGATATTTTCGTTGCTATATGGGATCGGCAATTTATGGAATACATTGCCACTGAAACAAATAGGTACGCTCAGCAGGTGACAGTCCAGATGTTACAAAATCACAATCTCCATCCTAATAGCCGTATCAACCGGTGGTGCGACACAACGGTAGATGAGCTATATGTTTATTTCGGCCTAGTCTTAGCAATGGGGATTGTGGTTAAATCCAGGTTGGAGGAATACTGGAGTGTCACCCCTAACGTATTTTTTACGCCTGGTTTTAGCGCACACATGACTATAAATAGATTCATACTATTAAATAAATGCTTACATTTTATCAATAATGAAAACATGTGTGCGCTAGAACTGGATGCTTCAGAGGCTAAACTTTTTAAGATACGGCCAATAATATCACATTTAAATAGCAAATTTCAAAGTATGTATAAAATGGGACAAAATATTTGTTTAGACGAGTCTCTTCTCAAATGGAAAGGTTGGTTAGAAATTAACCAATTGCTTCCAAACAAAGCTGCTACGGCGGGCATAAAAACATATGAACTTTGTGAATCTCAAACCGGCTATCTTTGGAGGTTTGAGGTTCACACTCATAAAAAATCTCCACCGCAGCAGTCACATGAAGATCCAATAAATGCCTTCACACCGGCCCTTGTTTTAAGGCTTACAAGTGGCCTTGAAAATAAGGGACACACGTTGTGGATGGACAATTTCTACAACTCACCATGTTTAGCTCGGCGTCTAAAAATATTGGGATTCGACTGTGCAGGAACCCTGCGGACAAATCGCAAGTTTGTTCCTAAGGCCTTGCACAGCCTGACTAAAAGAAAAATGCGCCCAGGCCAAATAGCTGGCCTCACCTCAGGAGACGTCGATGTCATGGTATGGAGAGATAATAATAGGGTTTCTATGATCTCTACATACCATGGCAACGTCTCTTCACAAATTGAAAACTCCACCAAACCTAACTTAATATTAGATTACAATATTATGATGGGTGGGGTGGATAAAAAGGACCAAATGTTGGCAATGTTCCCCATCGAGCGGACACGAACAAGAGTCTGGTATAAAAAGTTATTTAGAAGACTTCTAAATGTATCTGTATTAAATTCTTACATTATTCATAAGCACTCTTCTTCTTCTCATACTCATCGAAATTTCCGTATCAATTTAGTACTATCACTACTTTCCAAGCATTCTTCTGCCATTCCATTTCTGCCTGCAACCATACAAAACAAGCGTGTAGATATCAGCCACCGCTTGGTTCAATACCCGTTTTTAAGCCGCCAACGCAAGCGGCGAGTGTGCAGCGTTTGCAAGAAACGGGTGAGTACGTTCTGTATTGGGTGCAACAAATGTGTATGTATTGATACCTGTTTTTTAAGAATACATTCATAGGCTTTTAATTTATGAAATATGTATTTATGTATTTTTTATATTTATGTATATGTATTATATTTTTTATATTTATGTACATGTTGTCTGTAAATTTATATTTTACCCTACCTTTGTTCGTTTCATCCACCTGGGGAAGTTGGCAAAGTTCATCTTAAACGTGGTGTATTGAACATTATTTTCATTTTTTTCATTTAAAAAAAATCTAATTACCATTTTATTTCCATAATATAATTAACTGTTCAGAAGTGATAGTATTGGTCGTATCCATACTTTTATAGCTTTCCCTTGTCACAGAAATTTTTTTTCGTAATTGATTTCTGAAATTTTCTAGTGAGGCAATATGCTTTTATTGTATTTTTTCATTATTAGATATCACTAAATTGTATAATATGATTTATACATTTTTAGCTTTACAATTCAAAGTTTTAAATTACAGTTTTAGCACTTATTTTTAAGTGTTTAGTTTGTTATTTAATTTTCGTGCACTAAATATGTAGTTTTAAAACCTAACGCTACGTCATTAAAACATTGGTGTACTAAACTATTATATTGGTGCTTTTCCTAAATCTTTTAACATCTGATGTTATTGGAATTCGTGTATAAAGAAAACCTCATTTTTATCTAGCACTTAGGCCGCCATGATTGATACATATTTTTGTTTTGCTTGTGATATGAAAAAAAATGTAAAGTACTTCCTTTATGGTAAGTTAATTATTTTATATTAAATATTTTATATCTAATTAAATGAAATAAAAAAACTTATAAAATAATAGTTTTATTTTTTTATAATTCCATTTTTAAAGTAAACGCTGGAAAAATCTGTAAAAGTAATTTCAACTTATTATCTATAATAATTAAATAAAATAAAAACTTATAAAATATAAATATTAATTTAATTTCTTTGCTAATTGCTTTTTCAAAGTAAACGCTGGGAAAAATAATACAATATTTATAATAATAATAAAATAAGTAATACAATATTTAAAAAAAAAATCGCACGAGGCCATCCGAAAGAAGCTGACAGATGCGCCATTTTCGCGCGAAATGACAGTAACAGTTGAGGGGTTATAAACAGAATATAACTATTTATTTGTTTGTTTTATTCTATCCTTTTTCCAAATGCAACTTTTCCTACGATTAAGAGAACATTATTTATACATATTAAAAAACAAAGGCCTCCGCCGCGTCTGTATGTCTGTCTGTCTGTCTGTCTGTTCGCGAACTCAAACTCAAAAACTACTGCACCGATATTCATGCAGGTTTCACCAATGGATAGAATGGTTCTCCAGGAAGGTTTTAAAATATAATTTGTCAAGTTTTTGTATACATTGGCTAAAATATAATGATATCTGTTGGAGGTGTCGGATAAAAATAATTTGAGATATGACAAAATGATGTATGGTGGAATTGTGTATCTTAGATATATAAGTCTACAAAAAAGTCCGCAATGGCATATGTCTATCTCTTAAGGATAACATACTATATCGTAAAAAGTTAGGAAATAAAAAAAACTTTCAAAAAAACTAAGTGCGTTTAAAATTATCATGTTATGACCATTGCCATGGTGCTTGCAATGATAATTAAATCAGCAAATATATACCGGGCGGTGCGAAGTAAATCGCCCCTAGTATTAAATATTAAATAAGTATGCATTATAAAAAGTTCACAGTACATTTTTTTAAAAAACACAATTTAATGTTTTATTCATAATTCATTAAATTCCAATAACCGCTAATCGTTCAGTAATACCTAATATTAATAGACTGTGGTAGCCCAGTGGTTTCGCACTCGCCTGGGATTTTGAGTGAAGCGCATTCATATTCCGAGTCTCGCACCTTTACGAGCGAATTATTTCCATCATGATTACCATTTGTTTTACAGTGAAGGAAACATCGTGAGGGAACCTGCATGTTTGGGAGCACCCAGACAGTTTATGAGCCAACGTGGTGGAGTAGGTATAACCTAATTCCCCTTGTATCGTTGGGATCGATGGGCCAGCCCAGCTATGAGAAGTTAAAAAGACAGCAAGCAATAAAATAACTATTTAAATGTTATAATGCTAATTTACATTAAAAAATGTTTTAATATTAATCTATTCTAATTAAATCTAAAAGCAATTCAAAAGCATTATAAAGAAATGTTAAAAACTAAAGTTTAATTTGAATTTGATAAAAAAAATTACTTTGCTATGCCATCCTATAACAAAAAAAGCAGTCATCATTTAATCTGTCCATGTACCTACCTACCAAAGTTTTAAAGATAATCTGTGTGAAATTAAAAAATAACCAATTCAAATTCCGAATTCTTAGCGGTTTGACTTGGGGTGAATGCTTGAACGGAAACTTGGTCCATAACATGCAAATGGGAAAAGTTTCACCTAATTGCCTGCAACACTGTCGTCTCGTAGCTTCTACTTAATTAAATCCCTTTGAGGCGAAATAATATCTATCAATGATTCAATATTATATACTTGATTTAGCCGAAGATCGTATAACAACTGCAAATATTAGGTTTGCGTAAATAGAAACAAACTTTGAAATCTAATAAATAAGTATACATATAAATTCAATGCAAATATTGAATACGCAAATTCATTAATTTTTGGAAAATCTTATTGAAATAGTAATTATTGTCAATGCAAAGGAAAAACCACATAGTATCTTGTTATCCGGATCAACAAATAGGACACTTTTTAAATACATATAGGATACTTTTTAGTGCTGAAAAATATTTAATTTCCGAGAAATCTCATTTAATCGTGACAAAGCGGCTTTAAAACATCACACAGTATAATATGTGAAATCTATATATATTATTTATTTATTTTAATTCATATACATAAAAATCTATCTATGAATTAAGTTTCCGGTAGTCAAAACGCGGCTGGATACTGGAAATTGGAATGGTAAATTTTATTGCTAAAATTTATAAGTAATAGACCAGGGTAGAAGCCTTTAAAAATAATAAAGTGAAAAAAATAATAATAGTAGGATGAAACCCATTGGAAAAGGAGGAAAATATTATAAAAATACCATAGTAAATTTTCTCAGAAAGGCTGCTACAAAGTAACAGGTTTTCTTTTTGTAAAAGATAAAAATAAAATACCAAAAATTTGGTTTTTTGGACTTGTAGTTTTGCCGGAAATCGAGATGAACAGTTTTTTACCCTTAAAACAAGCAAAACCATCCCCCCTCCCCCCACCTTCCCCCCTCCCAACCTCAGATCGCCCGTAATTTATTTTTCCTATCATTTTTATAATATTATCCTCCTTTTCTAATGGGTTTCATCCTACTATTATTTTTTTGGTTTCTAAAATTATCGAGACTGGTCTATAATTGCTAATATGAACGTGTTTATTGTGACTTCCATTATAAAAATATATGTATTCAGACCTTTTTAACGTTCTACTGCTGGGCACGGGCTTACCTTCAACGTGAGGGGATCAAGCACATTACACATGTCCACAACGCTAGCCTAGTGCGAGTTGACGGACTTCACATGTCTTTCAAGAACTTGCTTTCCTCACAATATTTTTGTTCACCGTAAGGCAAGTGGTAATCATGTTAGAAATTATTCACATGAAAAAATATCAGAAAAGTGAGACGAGCGAGATTTGAATCCGCATCACTCGATTATCCAAGCGAGCGCGTTACCACTGAGCTTCCACTACCATTACCTGAATGAAAAAATCATCAGCAGCAATGATGAAAAGGACAAGTCAACATTCAATTAAACAAACATCTATACCATGTTATGTTATTCACAATAAAAAATATAAGAAACAAAATAAATAATTGTCAGACCTATTTTTAGTATTTCTTTCTAAAAATATTTTAAAATAATTTAGATTATGAGCGAGCTCATTTTATTGATTATATATTTTCATCTCGTATAATGGAACGTAATTGTCTTATACGTTCAGAAACAGAATTTGAAACTATTAATATATTATAAATCTTTTGACATAAACATAGCATGTAATCATTTATTATACAGGTAAAAAAATGACGTTTTTTAGAATTTTTATATAAAGTATTTTTCTAGAAATATTCTACAACATGACGTCAATGATGCAGCACTCTGCGAACGTGTGACGCAGTTTCAAGACGGTGAATGTCAGTCGTCAAAATCACTAACTGCGTGTGTCTATTGCGAACTTTTCTATCTTTACTCTAATTTTCAATAAAAATACGCGTTTTTGTGACGACCAGTGATGGCTGGGAAACTGAACAAATTCGAAACTCCCAGTTCGGCTAGCTCGGATAGGTAAATCGTGTGTGCTAACCTTAATTATTGTTTGTTTGCACAGCTGTCTCGTGTCAACAAATTTTTCGCTTGAGAAGGCTAGGTATAATCGTGAGCGTGGTCACGAGTGCAGCTACGACAAGTTTTTACGTGCAGTGGTTTTACTGAAACAATGCCGTACGTGCTTTAATTCATTCTTTGCTGCTTAGAGTCATAACCTATGCATATACACATTGTGGTTTATTTTTAGACTTTCATGTAGTACATTGGCATCTTACTTTACGTTATACGATCGCACCGCAATATAGACACGTGTTCGGATCCGGCTATCATCTTAATTGTTTCCTTATACATGAAAAACAAAATAAACCTGGAAATATGGACCGAAATTCTGTAATCTTCGCCCATGCGTAAGATATTTATATAATAGTTTTAATTTGTCGGCGTGACTAGTGAGTAGCTGTTTTGGTTTTTATGCCTGTATTTTATTTTATTTGCAAATATATGTTGTATATAAAATGTCAAAATGATTATTTTTAGAATGTATAAAATGAAGAAAGTCACATTGCCATTGAAAAAACTTGTAAACAAAAGATATAAACACAAACATGCGTAAGAATGTGATAAGATAAATAAATCATTGGTATTTCTTAGGCCTATCTACACACATACATGCAAAAAGATAATTTTAAAAATAAAGGTGAAATGACATTGAATAAGCTATCTAAATTAAATTGAATAAAAGAGGAGTAAAACTAGTTTACAGAATATTTAAGTGATTGAGTCCAAACCAGTATTTCTTTAAGCGATAACAAATACAACATATTGGTATTTTTTATTTATAATGGAAATTTTACAATTTAACTAATAAACATTCCCCAAAAATATCACACACTCATATATCCTCATTATTGAAACACATCAACAACTATTAAGATCTTTATGCAACATTGCTGGTAATATTCCATTATAATTAATAATCTCAATATACATATTTAAATCTTGTTCAAGGTAGAATATTAGCAAATTAGACCATTAAAACAAAATTAAAGTGATAAATATGACAACACATTTGGCTCAGTTGGTAGTGACCCTACTTTCTGCGCCAGCGGTCGTGGGTTTGAGTCCCGCTGGGGGCAGTTATTTGTTGAGCACGAATTTTTGTACTCCAGTCATGGGTGTTTATATTTATATATGTATATATTTAATAATTTATATATGTGTAGTATATCAACTATCTGGTATCCTTAACACAAGCCTCATAGCTTACCATGGAACTAGATGGTGTTATTTATTTAATTTATTATAATATTGAATGCACTATTGCAAAAATGTACTTTCTTTTGAAATAGAACTAATTTTAAAAACATCATATCAAATTTTTGACTATATCAGGACAACCTTGACACATTTTACATTAAATAAAATGCATTATAAACAACCTTGTATTGAATACAGTAACAACGACCTTAATTTTCTTTTATGACTCATTACTCATTCATCTGATACCATACAAACATTTAAATTAAATAATATTTTTAAGCTACTTACCATTCAGCTTGCTACTTTCCACCGCACGCATAGTCACTTAATGAACCATTAAGTCGAGTATCTCCATACTAAAGAACAACTTAATGGTCCATTAAGTGATGAGAGAGTTCATCAGTGTGGGCGTTTATGTATTACATTTATCATGTTTGAGACTTTCCAAGTAATCACTATTTCATCTTAAAGGTCATGAGGAAAGTCATTCAATGAATTAAGTATGCAAGGTTATTCATTGCATTGTCTTATTGTTAAAATAATATATGATAGTTCAATATTACTGGGTGTGCAATTATTTATTGAAATATGTTTATTTACCTTAACATTCTAAAAAGTTAAATCTAATTATATAATATATAAATTAACATGTTTACTTCACTTTCATAATTGTGATAAAAACTTATCTGAACGAAGCAATTAAGACATGTAACATTATGTAATATCACTACACATTTTACTGACAATATTCATTAAAATACTATCTACGTATCATTGTAGGTAGATTTTGTAGTGAAAACAAAATTTTGTATTATATCATACTACCAAGAACTAGTAATAAGTTCTTTTTAAGAACAATTACTTATAAGAATTCAAAATAAATTTTATTAATATTATAATATTATAATAATAAATAATTAATATAATAATATTATAATAATAAATAATATAATAATAATAAATAATTAATTGTAGTAAAAAAAAGGTTTTGTTGAAATAAATTATTTTATTAACTTTCTATTTTAATTATTCTTGCAGTGACACAGAACTTACATTGGATATAAGTGAACAAGTGTTTGTAGATGAAGATGACTACTCTCGCGCCCCGGCGTCGCCTACCACCGTACCAAATGTTAGGCCTTACAGACCACCGTCAACAGGTACGGACATGTTCATAATGTGGAATGATGTTTTCGATTTAGCAAACTATGATTTAAAATATTAATTTAAAAATAATTTATAGCCTGATATATCTAGAATTAAAGAGAATCCCATGCTTAGTAGGGTATTTAAAAGGTGTTACTTTTTTAGTATTATAAATTTTATTGTGAGTTTGTTTGTTTGTTCTCCTTTTTATGTCAAATTAAAGTAACAAGTTATTTTTTTAGTGTAGGAAATTATCTAATTCCCATGGGAAAACACATTATATTCAACCCACATCAATTGATAATATCATCACTACATATCAATGAAATTTCCCTTATATTTTTTTTAAATATATTATTTAAAAAAAAAATTATTTGACAAAGCAATAACACAAGCTGACAAGTGGTATAACAGTCCACTCTGCTGTCAGAGAAGTACCAGGAGCAACCCGCAAGACACCGTCCACCGAAGTGGGCCACCTCCATATGCATTTCATTGTTTCCGTCCCGGTCGCATTGCCAGACGCTACTGATCGAATGAAAATATAAGCGATGCTGGCATATGAAGCCTACTCGGTTTCCAAAGCGAGCGCGTCACCACGTGGCTACTGCCTAAATTAATTTAAATTATTTAGGTTCAAACATTCTCAAATCGCCTCGCGCACGCCGAGTGCGTACAGCCTCCATGTCGCAGTCCAACAAGCGGACCACCGCGGAGAGTATCCTGCATGCAGACAGACGGACTATATACACGGCGGGGAGGCCTCCCTGGTACAACTGTACTGGTGGTCAGGAAGTCGAGCCGTTTCTTATTGGTGAGGAATTTTTTTTTTTATTGTTTTTTACTGTCATTTTTTGTGTAAGGTTTTTTGTTTATTGTGCTATTAATTAATATTACACAGTATTTTATTATTATTAGTTTTTTTTTATGTAAGCTAGATGAGAACAAGTTGTCGAAGACATTTAGTAGTTATTATGTAGTAGAGTATGTACGAGTATGGACAATGTACATGTATGTCTATGACTGCGTAATGCATACATTCAAGTCAAACACATAACCCTTTAACCCTTTAACCCTTTTTTGGACTTCGGAAAGTTGGGTAATAATATTAACTTGATGTGTTTGCATTACTTTTGGACTTTTAAAATTTTGATTCTGATTGGTTTAAAAGAACGCAATATCACATATTTATTCAAGAATTAAGACGTCATAGTGACGAAAAAAAAACTAAATTGGTACCGGTTTTGTGCCTCAATTATTTTCATACTAATCCGTCATATTCTAAGAAGTGACTCGTACAAATTATTAGTATACGACATAGGGCTACCAACCATACTGTTAAAACACTTATTATTTTACCCCAAAAATACTTTACACTGTTCGTTCTTAATGAAAGTATTAAAAATATTTAAATGGAAGCAAATTGGAAGTATACCTTTAAAGTTTAAACATAAAAATATCAACTCGGTTAAGAAATGACGGAGTTCTGCGGTACAAACAAAAAACATACAACCGAATTGAAAACCTCCTTTTTGAAATCGGTCAAAAAAAATCTGCTTATTTTTCTAAAAACCATTTATTTCAACTCTCCAACCTTTATTTTCAAGGCTTTATTTCTTGTGCAAATAGTTGGCAACCCTAATGAGGCGCCAAACGCAATGTTAATTGATTTGTTTACACTTCCAATTAGTTGTGAATTTCTTAATATAATCATCTCTTTACTAATAAATGGCGAGACGTTTTTTTGTTCGCTCCAACTGCAAAAACTAGAGAACGGATGGACTTCATTAGATGCAGCGTGCGTCTGATGCATTTACGAGATACTTTACAGTTTATCAACAAGCGTGTTTTTTTTTACTTTTATTTTTGGGGCGGTGTAAGTTAAAAAAAACTATAATTTTTATAATTTTCTAATAAAATAAAAGTAGCCTAAATTACTCCTTATGACATTAGCTATCTACGAGTGAAATTCCATCAAAGTCGGTCTAGCCGTCTCAGAGATTAGTCGGAACACACAGACAGACAGACGAAAAATTTTAAAAATGATTTTTTGATATAAGTACCGTATATACTTTCATATGCATTTAGTGACAAGCTGTTAATGTGAAATTAATAAGACACTTCAATTTTATTTATATGTATGTACCGATACTAAAATGACTCTATGTTTGTTTTTTACACACATGAAGTGTTTTGTTTAAATTAAGTTTGCTTGCAGGCATCGGCGGCGCGAGCGCGTCCGGGAAGACCACAGTGGCGACGAAAATCATAGAATCTCTTAACATCCCATGGGTCACCATCGTCAGTATGGACTCCTTCTATAAGGTAAGGGTTGCTTTTGGAATAGCTACTGATATTATATTGATTTCTACTTAGTGGACTTATACGGATTTTATCTGGACTTTGATGAAATCTAGGTTATGTTCTTTTAGAGCCGTAAAAATCTATAGATACTATAAATTAAAACTACCTTTTCGGATTTTATCACGGATTTATGTTGATTTTTAGTTCTTGACGTTTCGAATACTTTACAGCGCACATGGTCACAGGAGAGACTAAGGTATTTGACGTCTCAGAGGTTTATATACTTGTTACAGACAGTGCCTACCCACATTTAACAAAAAATTTCAAAATGGCATCAAAGTTATAAAATTTTAATTCTAGACGCATTAATTTAAATTTAATTTAAATTTTTAATAACTACAAAATCCGAAAAGGTAGTTTCATTTATAATGTCGAATATTTGCGTAAACTAACTTGTCAAGTCTATTTATAATGAAATTAGAATATTTTTTTGAAACATCTTTTAGAAATAGGCATTATTATCAATACAGAGGCCGAATCTATAGTTTTAAAAATTTTTGTTTGTCTATCTGTGATCGCATCATGAGAAAACGACTGGACAGACTTTGATGAAATTTTGCAGGATGATAGCTGATTATATGAGTCAACCTATATGATACTTTTTACTGCTGTAAAATATCTTATCCTAGAGAAATTAACACAACAAAAATGCTCGAGGAAAAATATGAAAAAAAAATGCTGTAATAATAATTATACCGTCCCAATGTACATCGTTTTATTCATACCATTTTTTTAATATATAGTTGTCCTACAAATTACATGTAAATTCTGGCACATAAACGCTAGCACTTAAAACGACTTATATGCCGTTAACAACAGCTTATAGCTTGTAGTCGCTTTAAGCCGCTTGAAGCCAATTGTCGAGAGAAAAACGGCAATTTTAATATTCTTGACATATTTTCTTTATAAATAACTCGAGAGAAAGATGTAGGTACTTAAAGTTATCCTATTGAATGTCGTCGTTAAATTGCGTGTTATAATAACAAATATAGCCGGCTTTGTCTGTGTACTTCATTTTCCAATAATGTATAGTGCCTAGTTTTTTTTTTTTTATTTAGTTATTAAAAACACCAACAACATAACATACAATACATTTTATAAAATAAAAACATACATAATAACTCAGCTCTAGTATGTTAGTCACTTAAGGCGCAGATAAACGACTTTTAATGATTTTATATTGAACATCACGTCTAAACTTCTAGTCTTATTTCTTTGAAAAAAATATATGTTATACTAGACAATCTTATTAATAATTTGATATGTGAAAATGTGAAATTATATTTTAATAACATAGTGTAATTAATTTGTAAAGTAATGTGTAACGCGGACAAAAAAACTATAATCACGCAAAAACTATGGGGCGTATTTACATGAAACTTTAATCATATAAAAGACAATTTAATGACCCATATTTTAGTATACGGTTTTTATTTGTTTGATAAATCAAGGTGGGTTGTTTTTTCAAATAATCTTGGTGCGCGTTGAAGCGGGGCTCTGGCGGGCGACGGGCGGCAGTGTATGCTCAAGGGCGCGGGCAGTTAATGTCGCCTTAAAGGTGTTTACAACATGGCCAACAATTTACAACCACTAGAACTACAAATAGAAGTTAAAAGTTATAGGGGAAAAATATAAAGTAAAATAACAATTAAATAAAACATTTATAATAGGTTTCCAATCTAATATACATATTACTCAGCCCCTTTTGGGATATATAGAATAGAATGGGGATCAGGCTATATTCCAACACGCTGGATAATTGCTTGTCATACGAAAACTTGCTAAATTCTCATGCAGCTTTTCTTTTACCATAAGACCGAGTGGTAATCATACTAGAAGTGATTCGCACATACAATTTCAGAGGTTCAAAACTCTCCCGGGTTGTAAATTTGAACCTGCTTCAATAAATACCAGAAAATCTAACATAATATTTATAATTTCCAGAAATAGACACTAATAACTAATATGTCAAACACATTACCCACCTTTAGTAAGTCGGTTAACAAACCATTTTAAAAATAAACAGGTGTTAAACGAAAAGCAGCACCAGTTGGCAACGCGTAACGAATACAACTTCGACCACCCGGACGCGTTCGACATCGAGCTGCTGATCACAGTGTTGCAGCGGCTCAAGGAGGGCAAAAAGGTGGAGGTGCCCATTTACAACTACGTGACGCATTCGCGTGAGAATAGGACTGTGAGTGTGTTTTTATTTAACAAAAACAAGACATACACTAACAAAAAAAGTGCGTGCGTACAAAGTACACATGTCAGAAGTGAAACTTGTTTGTTTATAAATTTAACTCACTATTTACACACTGTATAAATACTAATGATATTGTAATTTCACTTCAAAAACAATTCCTCACTTCAACCAGCATGAGCAGCCACGTCATAAGTTAGGCTGTATGTTGTAATACTTTTGCTACACATAACGTCACATTAAAAATCCCCGACTTGCGGTGGGCGAGACCCCCGACTTGCGCATCTTGAGCGTCTGAGGGGTGGTGGCGCTAACTCTTTCCCGTCTCTGAGCGCCTGGTACTTGTACTGGTACTCGTTCATATTTTATACTAATCAAAAGCTTTAGATTTCCGAGACTTAAAACGCCAAGGTAGCGTTAAACGTTTAACGCAACCTTGGGGTTTTAACTCTCGCTTCAAAAACAATATTATTTATACGAATTGTTACAATCTAATGTAGCCTTAATTATAATTACACGCAAATCTGCTCTCATATTGTCATTGTATTATAGTGCTTTATCAAGAATATCGTCATCAAATACTGAAACTAATATATAAATTGTATTGTTTACAGAAAACAATGTACGGCGCAAACGTAATAATATTCGAGGGTATCCTCGCCTTCTACAACGCGGATGTTCTCAAGCTTTTGGATATGAAGGTGTTCGTCGACACCGACGCGGATATCCGCCTCGCAAGGAGACTGAGGAGGTAGGGGATACTATTTTAGTGGTGTGTGAATTGTTGATGAGTGTTCGTGATAACTAAGTATGCAGGGAGATAATGAAACGTCCAAAGTCACATAAATATATTATATTGACTGTAAGTCTCTTATATATATCCCTAGCACATGAGCACTTAGTACTTATTCACTTAACAACAAATTAACGAATTAGTGAATCAAAATATACGCATAATCTATATATGGGGCATTTCACGTGAAGCGGGCAGCGAAAAAAGGTTCAAGTTTCCAATTTCAGTTATATTTTAATATGTTATACCTGTACACATCCTCGGTACTGATACGAAATATTTTTGCATTTCCAAGCCTAGTTTTAAAAATATGGGTCTTTAAAGATTTCAGTAAACGTGAGGCATACACTACTTCGAATGTCATTATCAGTTCAAGAACAGTGATTTTAAAATAAATTGATCGATGAATTATATACTACATTTATTACCCTTTTCATCCTCATATTTTGAATGTAGTTTTTTTTTTAAATTGCTAAAAAAAATGAAGAAACAGTTTTTTTTTGTACTTTTTACAAAGTTCGCATTTTTTTTAATTTTTTTTAGATCGCGCAAAAAATAGCTTATATTATGTTTAAACTTCATGCCAAGTTTCATAGTGGGCTGCGCAGTCGTTTAGGAGCTACATGTATTTTAATGCCGATGCGAGGCAATGACCACCTTCTAGCATCTAATCAGCGCGACTTACTGCAATAGTTTTTAAAATAGTAGGTAGGTAAATAACACTGTCACTGGTTTTTTTTTTTGCTTTTATAATGGTAGATAACAAACAAGAAATTATGAATAAATGTTTTATTTACAAATATTTACAGTTTTATGTGTTGTACAGTTACTTGTTCGTTTTATTAAGATACCATCAGTGGTTGGAATGAAAGCATGGTATTTTTTGGTGCCAGGTATAGTTATTGCGCATTCAAAGCGACTTTTGAGATATATCCTATTTTGCTCGATTTCATCTTTATTAGAATAGTAAATTGCAGTATGTGGCAATGACACTTTAGCCCATTCATACAGACGCTTGGGTGTAGTGATCGCTTTGCTTGGAGCTGACTGTAAGCTAGCCCGTGTTGCTAAGCGCTTTATGTTACCACCAAGACCATCACACGGTCCTTTCCCATGGGCAGTAGCATGGAAATGATGTTCTGCTTCTGTGCCAAAATCTTGATAGAAATGAAAAAGGTTTATGAAATTAAACCTGTTTTTAAAATGTTGAGGTGCCCCGTCAGTAATAAAAATATATTTTTTTGAAATTATGTTATTTTCTTGGAGATGCCGATGTAATATATTTTGAAACGTGAAAAAAGTGGCAGTATCATGTTGTAAGTCATCAGAAATCATTACTATACTTCCGTGTTTCAGTTCTTGTCCATCACGATAGTAAAAAACCGATGTCAGAAGAGTGGCCTGTTTGTTATTCCAGTGGAAAGACTGTGCAGCATCTTGTATTACAAAACTGTAATTTTCTGCAAAATCGCATTGAACAATCACGTCACCTTCGATTATATTTTCTTTTAGTGATTTGAAATATTGAGCTTGCTGATCTGCGATGTAGGCGTGAGGTTTCAAAATATCTAGAGATGTGCATAGGCTATCTACAAAATCATCTGAAGAAAGAACTTGAGTGGTGATTGAGAATCTATCTGTACCAATCCATGAATTAAATTGCACACTTGTTATTTGATTTTCATCAAATATTGTTTTTAAGTGCTCACGAATTTCGGTAAGGCCAGGACAATTGCTACAACGTTCGTTTGATAGTGATTTTTGAGTCATCAGATGGCAAATTGGTGTAGGATTTGAACACATCATCTTTTTTAAACAATCTTTATAAGATGTTAATTTGATCGCTGACTCGGATGTAAGTGCTGGAATATCTCCCTCACTTAACATCAATTTCATATTCTGGTGATAAATACACACGCAGACTACATGCGTTCCAGGATCTCCTGCAAAAATGCATTGCTTAGGCCGCAATATAAAAAATTTTGTGAGGCCTACCTTTATTTCAGGATATTCACATTTAAATTGTTCATATAATTCATTTATATTGCACAATAATAGCTGCTTCTGTAGATGCACTCTTTTTCCGTCATCTAACTTGACAGACACAAAGTCTTTTTTTCCGGGCATTATCCGGGAAATATCTTCTCGTAGATAAAAGTTTGCTACTAGGTTTTCCGTTTCAGGTGACAACTTTCGACCTCCACGTGGATTAGGTGAAGATAAAATACCATTTTTCATGACCAGTTCCTTTGCCTTTTTTGCTTGTCGTCTAGATGTCAGAAATTCCTCGGCTAGTCTGTTTTCAGTCCACGATTTAGGTGCCAAAGTCAGGATCATTGTTTTGACAGAGGCGGATGTAGAAGGATCATTAAATTTTTCTTTTAACTGCTGAAGAATTTCATGCTCGTTCGTGTCGTTTGTCTGAGTTGAAGCATCCGTAAACATACTATCTTCAGGAATAAAAGATATACCTTGTGATTGTTGTGAAAATTCAATCGATGATTGACTACACGGGACGACATCTTGACTGTCGTTTGGTGGCAATTCACTACTAAGACGTTGTCTGCATTTTTTACACACATATAATTTGCTTGCAAAAGACCACTTTGCTGCTAATGTCTTCGATAATTTTCTTAGGTTTTTATATTTTTGATGACATGGCAACCGAAATGGATTAAAACACCGGTCACCATAAGGAGCCATAGTAGTAAATAATTATTTCACCAAAAATCATGCACGCACACACAGTAAGTATTTAGTTGCAACGTCAACTAAAAGAAAAGGCGCCAAAGACTATTTGAAATGGCGCGTAAACTATATAAGTGTATAATCTATGGCGTAAACTTAAGGCACAAGGATTAAGATGTTGTGTAAAAAGTTCTTGTTTCATTTCAGAGATGGCGTTAGTGGACTTAAATTGGCAAATTATACGCATAGGATACGGGGTATACCAGTGCCATATACTTTTTTCTATAAAAAATATACGAATAATAAGAAGACAATAAAATTGAACAGTATAGTGTTGATTTAGTGAGTGTTTATAATTTAATGTCCATAAGTCGCGCTAACTGACTAGACACTAGAATTGCCGCGTATTGGCATTAAAATACATGTAGCTCCTAAACGACTGCGCAGCCCACTATGAAATTTGACATGAAGTTTTAACATAATATAAGCTATATTTTTCACGATCTAAGAAAAATAAAAAAAAATGCGAACTTTGTAAAAAAGTAAAAAAAAAATTTTTTCTTCATTTTTTTTAGCAATTTAAAGAAAATTACTAAATTCAAAATATGAGGATGAAAAGGGTAATAAATGTAATATTTAATTCATCGATCAATTTATTTTAAAATCACTGTTCTTGAACTGATAATGACATTCAAAGTAGTGCATTCCTCACGTTTACTGAAATTTTTAAAGGCCCATATTTTTGAAGCTAGGCTTGGAAATGCAAAAATATTCCGTATCTGTGCCGAGGATGTGTACAGGTATAACATACTAAAATATAACTGAAATCGGAAACTTGAACCTTTTTTCGCTGCCCGCTTCACGTGAAATACCCCATATATAAAAATGAAACCCGTTTTCCGTTGTCACGACATAGCATGAAAACGGCTTGACCGATTCGGCTAATTTTGGTCTTGAATTATTTGTGGAAGTCCAGGGAAGGTTTTAAAGGTGAATAAACATGAAAGTTGTGCGGAAAAAAAGGAAATTAAAAAAAATCTTTATAACATTAATGGCGTTTGACGTATGATGTTATTACCGTTGCCATGGTGCGTGCAATGGTAATTAAATCAGCGAATACATACTGGGAGGTGCGAAGTAAATGTTGTTTTGCGAATGCGTAATAAAACATTTCACCGGGAGGAAAAGTTTATAAAAAATTTGTATGTAGACAGAACAACGTCTGTCGGGTCCGCTAGTATATAATAATATTACGTATCGGTAGGCGGTTACGGAGCAACTGGGGTTCGTGGCGATACACTTGCTATATAGTTAAAATGTGCGCGTCAACACTGCCACTACACTATTCCCCCCTTTTTAAGAAAAAGTCATACTGCCATACCAATTTTAAATTAACATTTTAAATTTACTTAATATTATAGGACAATGATTAATTCATACGAGTACTAGGAAGAATTCGTTGATTCAGCGTTACAGACTTACAATTACAACTTAGGTGTTAAATTACAATGTTCTTTGTTTTGCAATGTAATGTGAATTACTTTTATAATTTATGTTATGAACAGTCTGATATGAATTATTTAAAATGTTATAATTAGATATAATTCATAATAAGATAAAAATGCAATAAAATTATATATTATATAACATTCAGTACTTACGTTTATAATTGAAATTACATATTTTTTTTACATAGCCGATTATTATTATATACTCAAGTACACCATTTTCATATTACTTAAATACCATATAATAAATTCTGAATTGTGTCCTGCAGTCATCTCTTGGCATCATCGCGACCGAGATCGACGACACAATCTATACAAAGTAATAGTTAAACTATTTCTTTACACAATAACAATAAGTACTAAATAATTTTATACGTTACTCTACTCAGAGATAGATCGATCATCAGAATACCACTTTGTGTTGTGATTGTACAGGTTGTGCAGTTTCCACCTTAATTCCATGTAAGGCCGTTGAACTCACAATAATTTGTTTCTTTATCCACTCTTTAGTGCAACTTCCACATTTTTTATAGTGAACCAACATAACGCACATATTATAAGCACTATTAGTATTATCATGATGATCCCAATGATGTCTAATTTGGTATGAACCTCGGCCGCGTTAGCTATATTTTCGTTAATGACAACTTTTTCTTTGGTTTGATTGGAACCCATTATACTTCTAAATTGTAATACAATTTTAAATACGAAAGGAAACGATAAGATACGTTTAAGCTTAATAATGTATAAATATATTCTTGCGATATATATATTGTGAAATTCTTATTTATTCATAACTGATGTCCTAAATTAAAATTTTATATAGTAATCAAAATACATGTCAGCGTTATAAATATCTACTTGGCTTTTTGCTTATACGCCCTGTTCGTGTAACATAGTGAGAGTTACCGGTTTCGCTCGTGTGAAATGTGACTTTTTTGTTCACTTTTTGACTAATTTCGCTTTTATCATCACATTTTATCTTAGGTTTTATCTCGTCATCCTGAATCATGTATGCTGGTTTTAAGCGATCAATTGAAACTTGTGACTGTCTATTTGGAAGTTGAATGCAAAATACTTTATTGTTGCTACTGATGACACGGTATGGTCCGTCGTATGGAGGTTGTAGCGGTTTCCGTACGGTATCATTTCTTAAAAATACATATTCGCATTTATTTAAATCTTTATGCACAAATATTTTACTCTTATTTTACTCTTATTTTGTAACTTTCAATGATGTATTTTAATTTACTAACAAAATTGTCATTATCGCAAGACTTAGTGCTACCGACATCAAAGAAATCGCCTGGTAGCCTAATGTTACTGCCATACAACATTTGTGCCGCGGTGACACCTGCATCTAATCTAATTGTTGTGCGTAATCCTAACATTACCGTTGCCAATTCGTCTACCCAAGATTTATTATTTAAACGTGCCATGAGGCTTGTTTTTAATGATCTGTGCCAGCGCTCCACCGCTCCGTTGCTCTGGGGATGATAAGGGGTTGTGCGATATTTTTTATACCCATTAATGTCATAAGTTCTTTGAATAAATTGCTTTCAAATTGTCTACCCTGATCACTGGTGAGCTTGATTGGACAATCAAAACGACTAATCCATCCTTCATATAAGGCTTTTGCGACGATTTCGGATGAAATTTCTTTCAAAGGAAAAGCTTCTGGCCAACGGGTAAATCGATCTATAATTGTTAAGCAATATTTATAACCTTCTATTGAAGTTGGCAATGGTCCTACTATATCAATGTGAATGTGGTCGAAACGGTTGGCACTTTGAAAATTTTGTAAATTCAATACAGTATGTTTTTGAACTTTCGCCCTTTGACATTTTAAACAAGTTTTAGCCCAACTTCCGACATCTTTGTTTATCCCAGGCCAAAAATATCTATCTGCAACTAATTTCCTGCTTGCTCTAATACCTGGATGGCTTAAATTGTGAACTGCATCAAAAGCTAACCGACGATACATTTTAGGTAGGTATGGGCGTGCCCTGTCTTTAGACATTTCGCAAACAACATGTTTATCATTAGAAAATACTGTGACCTGCTTAAATTTCAATTTGTTATTGTCATTTGATCCGTTCAGTAATTTCGTAAGCTCGTCATCCGTTTCCTGCGCGACTGCTAGTTCAGCGAAATCGATCGTCGTGGGACATGTTATTGTTTCGACTCTAGACAATGTATCAGCTACAATATTATCATTTCCACTAACATATCGTATGTCTGTACAAAATTCACTAATAAATATAATCTGCCTAGTTCGTCGTGATAATTCTCTATTTGTACCTAATTTATCAGAAACGAATGAAAGTGGTTTATGATCAGTGAAAATTATTAATTCTCGACCTTCAATCATATAACGAAAATGAATTATCGCTAGATAAATAGCTAGTAGTTCTCTATCGTATGTACTATATATTTTTTGAGCTTCAGTCAATTTTTTTGAGAAATAGCCTAAAGGTTGCCATGCATTATTGACTTTTTGTTGTAATACTGCTCCTACGCATGCATTTGAAGCGTCAGTCATAAGCGATAAAGGTACATTATGTTCTGGATAAAATAATAAAGCTGCATTTTTAAGATCTATTTTACATTGTTCGAAACTTTGCTCGGCGTCTTTAGTCCAATTAATTTTGCTCTTATCTTTACGCTTGGAATTTCCTAAAAATTTATTTAACGCAGATTGATTTTGAGCTGAATGTGGTATATGCGACCTATAAAAATTTAGCATGCCTAAAAACCTTCTAAGCTCTTCCATAGTGTTAGGTTTGGGAAACTCTATGATTGCTTTTACTTTGTTTTCTAATGGCTTGATTCCCTCAGTGGATACTAAATATCCTAAAAATTCTACCTCTTTCTTACCAAAAATACATTTTGAAAAATTAATTGTTATGCCAAACCGATTAAAACGCTCAAAAACTTGTTGTAAATGTAACTTATGTTCATTTTCATTTTCGGAACTAATTATTATATCGTCAGCAAAATTGAATAAGAAATCTAATCCTACTAGGACTGTATGATGCATGAAACGTTGAAATGTTTGAGCTGCGTTTCTCAAACCAAAAGGCATACGTAAAAATTCAAATAAACCAAAAGGTGTGATAACTGCTGTTTTTTCTATATCATTTTCTGCTACCGGAATACAATTATATGCTCTATTAATATCTAACTTGGAAAATATTTTTTTATTAGCTAAATTGTAAGTGAAATCTTGAAGTCTAGGTACTGGATAGCGATCTGGTTTTGTAACTGCATTTAGACGCCTATAATCGCCACAAGGTCTAATATTACCATCATTTTTAGGAACTATGTGCAAAGGACTTGCCCAAGCGCTGTTGCTCGGCCTACAAATCCCTAACTCCTGCATAATTCTAAATTCATTTTTTGCTTTTACATACTTGTCTGGTGGCAGCTGTCTGGCTCGCGCGTGTACTGGAGACCCAGTAGTTTCAATATGGTGATAAACGCCATGCTTAGGAATTTCTTTGTATGAAACAGGCTTTGTTAGATCTGGAAATTTACTTAATAAGTCATAATATGGACATTCTTCTACAATAGTTTTTATAGTGGGCTCGTTGGACTGTGAAATATAACCTGACACATTTAAATAGGTAATCTGATCAATCAACCTCCGTCCGCTTAAATCTATTAATAATTTATGATTAGCTAAGAAGTCAGCCCCTAATATTGGTTGCTTTACATCCGCTAATATAAACATCCAACGAAACGCTCGTCGTAGGCTTAAATCTAACACCATAAAATGTATACCATATGTTTTAATTTCAGTGCCGTTAGCGGCATACAATTTATATTTGCACGACTCTGAATTCACTTTCTTGTGCACTAATTTATAAGGTAAAACTGAAACGTTAGCACCACTGTCTATTAAAAAGTTGATGCCTGTTTTTCTGTCCATAACACTGAGACGGTGATTGACGAACTCACGGTTGCAGCCTCCCGCCGCGGACTGCACCGACTCTAGTTTTCCTGCGGTTTTTCGGTGCCGAAATTTGTAATGAAAATAGCAGAGCCAGTTTGGATTACCCGGTGTTAGAGTACGGCGGTTCACCTTGTTCCTATGGTTCGATCGCGACCTTGATCTATTCCGATGTTTGTGATCTCTTTTCCATTGACTTCGTGACCTCGTTTCTAAATTTTTTAATCTATCACTCAATTTACTAATTTCTGCTATCACCTGGTCATCATTTCGTGGTTGCACGCTATCGACATTTTGTACCGGCTTCAAATTTTCCACGATTTTGTCAGCTATTACTGCCAATGTTTCTATATCCTTGGAATCCGTGACTGCTAATACACACTTCGTACCGATGAAGGCAGATGGCTTTGCCACATCACTGATAGGGTGTCGTTAGTTACGCCGTACGCGCCCTCGGGCTAGATCTTGCATTTTACGCATTAGCTGGGAGGGTTTCTGATCTCCCAACTCCATTTCTCCTATGAGTTTCTTAATTTGACGTTCCTCGGATTCTTCATAAATTGAAATTAATTTCTGTTTTAATGTGTCGTACTTCTGTGTTTGCGGAGGATGAAGAAGTATATCTGTTACCTGCGCTATAATCTCTTGACTTAATTTTGAAATTAATATTTGAAATTTTGACTCGTCTGACATTTTTTGTGGTAGTAAAACTGCTTCCGCTTGAATGAACCATAATCGAGGTGCGTTTTTCCAAAATTCCGGAATTCCTGCTGTTATAGATACTGCCGATAAATTACGCCCCGACGATCCAGCAAGTCGGCCGAAGCAGAGAATACAGCCAAGAGGGTTGGTCCACTCCACTCTGCTATCCAGAGAAGTACCAGGAGCAACCAGGCTGACACATCGCCCACCGAAGTGGGCCCTCCCTGCGCGTTTCTTGGCTTCGCGCCCGGCCGGATTGCCGGACGCTACTGAGACCAACACCACGACAATTAGAACGCACATTTGGTTTTGGTTGTTGTGATAATATGATCTATTGCCTTGACCTTATCAATTTTATTTAGACTACCCATCTTATAGTTAAAAATTAAAAATTCAATAACTACTTTTCGATTTATGCCCAGCTAGGTTTTCGGATGCAAATAGGTCTAACTAAAGTTACTATTAAAATATCGAACGCACAGACAGACACACATTACATTTACATTTGCAATAATATTATTGTTGTTCACGAAACTGTCATAGTGAACTTATCTTGTGTATATTTACAACGATATTAATAATATTTTTATATCAACTGTGATATATTAATAATATCGTCAGTGACAGAAGAAAACAATAGAGATAAAAAATATCGATTTATCAATGAAGTTATCTATTTCCTTTTATTTATCAATGACATTATCGATTTTACTATGAAAAAGATATATTACGACGAATTTTGTAAGTTATTAGGTAGAAATAGATGTTTATATATGAGTTTTGCTTAAATAATTTTGGCATAGCATATTATTTGTACTTTTCTGTCATGAAATAGAAATCACTTGATGTTAGTTAGTAGGTAGGTTTCAACCCTGACGATGAACAGGATGATGAACTCCCATCAGCTAATGGGGGCTTAGTGTAAAGCGAAAGAGTGTGCTGAAACAGTACCTAATATAAATGAGAGTTCGTTTCAGTGATTAGCCGGACAGACAGACAGACACAATTTTTTTTTTTATGTAACTACCGTATATACTTATAAGTACATACTTATATGCATTTAGTGAAAAATTTATTAATTTAAAATGACTTCAATTTTATTTATAATATATATTGATAACTCGTATTATATTCATTTATATATAATACTAGCTACTCACCCTCGCTTCGCTCGGGTTCGTCCCTAGGTAGCCCTTTAGCATAAAACCTTTACAAACTTTAAATGTATTACTTTTTATTTTTATTCATTATTTTTATAAAATCTACATATAGTTGATTGTCAAATGTCATATGCTATGGTTGCGTTCAGAAATTTAATTTGTGACAAAACTTAAGATTTGTCAATCTACAAAAAAATAATCTAAAAGATAGTTAACGACTTTCATATTTATTCACCTTTTAAACCTTCTCTTCCACAAATAATTCAAGACCAAAATCGGTCCAGGCATTCTCGAGTTTTAGCGAGACTAACCAACAGCAATTCATTTTTATATATAATACTATATTCGGCTTCAACAATATATTCAACACGTTCCATCCTTACCAGGGATATAGTACAACGCGGGCGTGACCTAGAAGGAGTGTTGAAGCAGTACCTAACGCACGTAAAGCCGGCGTATCAAAGCTACATAGCGCCCAGTATGGCGCACGCAGACATCATAGTGCCCCGCGGAGGGGAGAACCACGTGGCCATCTCGCTGATAGTGCAACATGTGCATAAACAGCTGCAATTGGTTAGTGGTTTTTGTTTTATAACAATATTTATTGGAAGTAACTGTGAAATTGTATTATACTAGCAAGAAACTGGAACACAGCGATTTCTCCGTAGACAAGTTTTGGCGGTTAAAAAAGATTTCTTGGAAATTATTTCATATCAAATTTCATCAAAATTCTTCTAATCCAGTGGTTTTCTCGTGATACATTCACAGACTGGCAGACAAAAATTCTAAAAACTATAGATGCGGCCTTGGTATCCTTAATAATGGTTCTTCTGATTTGTACGATTATGGCTACATTAAATAATAATTAATAACCTCGCTTCACTGTTTCGTTCTTAGACTTAGCGCGAGCGAAGCCGTGGGTTCTGCCAGTTAAAATTAATTAAAAATAAAAATTTCTACAATAAACGTAGCAAAGTTACTCCTTATAACATAAGCTATATGTGAGTGAAAGTCCCTTCAAAATCAGTCTGGCTGTTCCAGAGATTAGCCGGAACAAATGAACAGACAAACAAAAATTGTTTTTTGTTAATACCGCATCTACTTTCATATATGTATTTAGTGAAAAGCTGTTAATTTGAAATTAAACACAGACACTTTAATTTTATTTATATATACAGTTTTATTAAAATAGTATGTATGTACGCAGCGCGGGTTCAAGGTGCGCGAGAAGCTCGCAATCGCGCACATCGGGCAGCCGCTGCCGGACTCGCTCTTCGTACTGAAAGATACCCCACAAGTGAGTTTTTATTGCATTTTAAAGAAATAAATAAATTAAAAAATAAATCTCAGATTTTTTATATTATTTATAACTATATTCCTAGAAACCGTACGAATTTTAAATATTTATAACAACTGGTACTGAGTAGTGAGTACTTTTACGATTTTCACAATAACATTTTTTTTTGTTTAATCAAAATATTTTTTAAATTATAGATGGCTTTTTTAAACTATTTATTTTTTCAATAATTCAATCTACTATAAAAACGTGAATATTAGCTTTGCAAACTATATTTTTAATTTATTAGAAATTATTAGATTGTCATCAGTCCTTGAAGTGTCAAAGTCGCGTTAAGATTCTGTTACAAATATAGATGTAAATACAAATAAAGCTAATAAAAGCATGTTAAAAAATTATAAAAATAAAACCTTCCATTTTCAGGTACAAGGTCTCCACACGTTCATCAGAAACAAGGACACTCCTCGCGACGAGTTCATCTTCTACTCCAAACGCCTCATGCGTCTCGTCATAGAGTTTGCTCTCTCCCTCCTCCCCTACAGCACACACACGGTGGATACTCCACAAGGATTCTCTTATACTGGTACGTATTCAAAAAACTTATCAGCTTACCGCCGCACTCAGAGACACTTAAAGAACCATTAAGTCGAGAATCTCCATACTAAAGAACGTTTTAATGGTTCATTAAGTGACTCTGAGTGAGGCGGTTTATGTTATTCAGGGTCTAGAGGATATGAGTGAAGGGAGTTAAGAGGTTTCCTTGGCTTATGCTGATGTTTTTTGAAGTAAAATTTCTTTACGCACGCTTGCCTTGGGGAGTAAGCTGGTGTATGCGTGATGAGAGTTACGTTTCGTATTTTACTGTTTGTGCAAGAGAGAGATGCGAGCATACATTTTCTTTCTCTCTTTCTCTCATGTATATAATAGGTCTTTACCTATGAAATTGCCGTTCCGCCATACTGGCTATTTCAAGTCCATTTTTTTCTTTTTTCACTAAGTATTCTAAGTTTAAATTATTTCTATTTTAAAATAGGGAATTCTTTTTTTGAAAAAAGTCATTTGTTTAATGGTTAGCGTTTTGTTTTCGACGCATTTGTACGTTTTTCGTCATTATGGATACATTAAAAATTCGAGTGATTATGGAGTATGAGTACCGATGTGGCAAAAAAGCGGCACAAGCGGCACGCAACATCAACGATGTATACGGAGCGAATACTACTAGGGTGAAATGCAGAATAAGTGTACACAGTCATGATTTTAATTGTCCCATAAGTTTTATACAAAATATCGTCTTTAATCTTTACGTTATAAAAATGATTTCTACATTAATCAGTAGTGTATTTATTTCTCCAAATTTACATTTTTTATTGATTTGATGCAGGCTATTTAGACATCTAAAAAATATTATTATAAATTTTGTGCAAATTTACTTTCATACAAAATATAGATGTCTTCTTACTACCTAGGCACTTTTATTGATCAATAAAAGAAAACTTTGTTTATTTTAGTATTTTATTCGTTTATAAAACTATTTATATTATCCAAATTATAAAATAGAATTTGATGTAGTTCAAAAAAATATCCAGGTTATAACAATAATGTTTATTTAATATCTGTCTGCATTTTTGTTAATTTCGTAACTCAGGGTTAGTAACGCACAATTATAATAAATATTCTACCATTATATAGTATTTTTATAAAATGGCAAAACTTTCTTGAGTTTATTCAAAGTATTGACATCAAGACAGCCGCCATTTGCTTTTAGTTCGGTGAAAGATCGTTGGTGAAAAAATTTACACATTTTCGTTAAAAAATATATCAGGGTTAATAACGCGATTTTCCTGTAACCGGTAAGTTTTATTTACAAGTTATTTGTTGATTTTACTTGTGTAAGATGTACAATACCCACTAGGATACGAAATATTGTCAAATCAATAGCGATTCCTGTAGGAGATAATTTTAAGGTTAAGATTTCTCAGTTTTTTTTCTCAGTTTCGGTACGTTTCGTAACGTTTCGTTACGCAACGAAACTGAGTTCTCAGTTATGTTACACTAAGGTTGCGTTCACAATTAGTTCTTAATATAATAAGTAACCCACCCAAATATTAAAAAAATATCTTATATATAAAAATAAATTGCTGTTCGTTAGTCTCGCTAAAACTCGAGAACGGCTGGACCGATTTGGCTAATTTTGGTCTTGAATTATTTGTGGAAGCCCAGAGAAGGTTTAAAAGGTGAATAAATATGAAAAAAAAAAAATGTTTAGGTCTTTTATTTATCGATTGAGGCAGTACAACGTCTGCCGGGTCAGCTAGTAAATTTATAAAAATATATTCTTATGTTATTTTTGTACCTACTTGTTGACCAAAGTAGGTTGTAGTGGATAAAGTAATGACGAGAAACAGGGATGAATGAAGGAAGAGAACGTACTGCGCCGACCCGAAGTAATTAGGGAACAGGGCAGGAAAATGATGTTGATTTTAACTTGCCATGTTACTTATATATGACACTAGGGGGGGGGGGGGGGTTACTGCAGGCAGTCAACGTTGAGAGAAATTCAATAGTACAGATTGATGAAACAGAAATAAATAATTATATAAATACTGCTGAAGAAACAGTGGTGATGGATGTTAATATGACAGAGCAAGAAATAGAAATAAGTAACACAAAAGAACAAGAATTTAGGAAGATTGGTGGGGAAAGTGACTGCAAGGAGCAGGAATAGAACTTACAAATAGATATAACTGAAACCGAACAAGAAATATATAATAAAGGAGACAATGTTCTTGTACGATATTATATGAGAAAGTCTTGGAGATATTATACAGGTACAATCGAAGATATCCATGAAGATTCTATGAAAGTTGAAAAATTGTACAACATATCTTTCTATAAAACTCTTAATTCAATGAATATACTCTAATTTCGTAAACTGCTCCGAGAGGATAAAGACACAGTTCCAGAAAATTCTGTTGTAAAACTTGTCCAATTACTACAAATATCGGAAAAACCTGAAGAATATGTTCTATACCACGATGAAGATCTGGTATATTTTAGGTAGAAATATAAAACTCCAACAACAATAATGTTGATTTTTCTTTTTAAATAATAAACATAATTTTTCTAAAAATATTTTATTTATTCCTTTGTTTGTGTAATCTCACCCTATCATTATCAGTTTCGTAACAATCTATCAGTTTAGTTACATTCTCAGATTAGTTACGATTTCGTTACGGTACATCTATTTTGCATTTCACCCACTAACGATCGCACCACCCGATATTGGTTTGCCCGCTTCCGTTCTGGAAATTTCGACCTAAGAAATGAACCCCGTGGTCGACCGAAAACTTTAGTCGACAATGACGAATTAAAGGCGATTGTGGAAGCTGATGATTCTCAATCTACAGCTGAATTAGCAACAGCTTTTGATGTTAGCATAAAAACAATATTGGTCCATTTACGACGAATTGGCAAGGTAAAAAAACTTGACAAATGGGTGCCCTACGAATTAAATGATCGCCAGCGCGAAGCACGCGTCGAGTCGAGCCTTTTACTGCTCAACAGGCACACAAACGAAGGCATATTGAATCGCATTGTTACTTGCGACGAAAAATGGATTCTGTTCGACAGTCGCAAGCGCTCAGCAAGTTGGTTAGATCCTGGTTCAAAACCTAAACAATGCCCCAAACGAAAACTAACCCCTAAAAAAGTGATGGTCACTGTTTGGTGGTCTAACGCCGGTGTTATTCATCACAGCTTCTTACCAAACGGGATGAGCATTACTGCAGATGTATACTGTAAAGAACTGAACATAATGATGGAGAAGCTCGCACGTCTCCAACCAGCTTTGGTCAATCGTTCGGCTCCGCTGCTCCTGCACGACAACGCGCGAACTCATACTGCACAGCAGACGGTCTCCAAGTTACAAGAGCTGGGATTGGAAGTTCTCCGTCATCCACCGTACTCGCCAGACCTTGCCCCTACAGACTTCCACTTTTTCCAGAATTTGGATAGCTTCTTGGCGGGGAAAAAATTCAATAACCGAGAGGCAGTTCAAAATGCCTTTGAAGAATTTGTCGCTTCCCGTCCAGCAGACTTTTTCAAAAAGGGCATCAATAAGCTACCATTACGTTGGCAAAAATGCATTGATTGCATGGGTAATTACTTTCATTAAAAAAATAAAAATATAGAGAAAAAAAGGGCTTTAACTTATTTCATGAAAAACGGCAATTTCATAGGTAAAGACCTAATACTATACATATATACATAAGTAGTACTTCAGTCGTGTGGTCTAAAGCACACATTTTTTACGGTTTTTTTTTATAATTATTATTTTTTTTGTTTATCTCTGATGCCATATTAGAATGTTGGTTTTTAGTGGTCATGACTGGTTTTCTAAGCAATGAGTCTTACATAATAAGCACCAGTACGTATGCAAGTAGTACGGAGTGTGCATTTCCCAACATAAGACCCTGGCGTGCAGGGCCGGAGTGTGCATTTCCCAACATAAAAAGGTAATTCATAAAGAACCCTGCTGTGGCTGTGCAGGGCGCAAGTGCGACGTGGAGAAGATCTGCGGCGTGTCGATCCTGCGCGCCGGCGAGACCATGGAGCAGGCGGTGTGCGACGTGTGCAAGGACATCCGCATCGGCAAGATCCTCATCCAGACCAACCAGCAGACCGACGAGCCCGAGGTGCTTTTTTGTTTTTTTGGTTTTTTTTTTTTTTGTTATGTTGCTGTTTTTTGTGGACAGTTTTTTCTTTTTTTTTGGTTCTTTATTATGTCATTTTTTTTTGGGTTTTTTTTAGTGGTTTTTAACTTTGCTGCTTTTTTTTTTGTTAATATGAGATGCCTTTTTTGTTTACTCGTTTTTGTAATATGGAATATGAAAAATATTTGTTGCTAATGACAACACTATTGTATGAGAATAGAGTTAAAGCTAATTTATTATATATCCTAGCATATTTATTCACGTGAATCTTCTTTTTCATCATATCTCTCGATATACTACGTAACCAAACTAAACACACCTTAAAGAATATATTTATTCGCACATTTCCCCCTCTTTTCTTTGCAATAAAATTGACATGTTTTGGTAATAACAAAACCCTTCTCACCCCTTTTTTGCAATGACACAAAGCTGGTATAATGAGTATTACCAAACCAACTCCAACAGTGGTACTAACCCTCTCCCTTTGCAACAAAGCCAAGCCGTCTTTCGGTACACTTACTAACCCCAATTCCAACAGTGGTTTTTTTGTAACAAGACCAAGCCGTCTTTCGGTACACTCTAACCAATACTTCCCCGCAGCTGTACTACCTGCGGCTGCCGAAGGACATCAAGGACTACCGCGTGGTGCTGATGGACGCGACGGTGGCGACGGGCGCGGCCGCCATCATGGCCATCCGCGTGCTGCTCGACCACGACGTGCCCGAGACGCGCATCGCGCTCGTGTCGCTGCTCATGGCCGAGATCGGCGTGCACTCCATCGCATACGCCTTCCCGCAGGTGCCACGCAGATATACTTATTTTATATAAGAGATGACGTTCCCACGGTAAAAAGTTGGTCCAGATTACCAGCTATCGTCATATACATTTTCATCAAAATCTACTCAGCGGATTTCTCGTAATGCATTCCCAATCAGTCAGAACACAACAACAATAAACCTGAGACAAAAACTTCCAAAGAATGTATAAACTGATCTGAATGATCTGAACTGATCACAGAATAAATTAAGTTTTCCAAAAAAAATTAATGCCCAGATTCAACTGAGATCATTTGAATAAATTCTCTTTTTTTTTTGTTTTTTTTATTTGTGACTAATTACTATTGAAAATAGATACACAACCTATAATAACTAAAAGATATCAAGTTTGAATTTTGAAATTAAACAATTCTTAAGAAAACTAAATTCGCAATTTTTTACTTAAGGTTGATAGAGACTCAAAACAATCAATAATATTTTGTAATTGTTACAATTTAGTAATTATAAATAAATACTAGCGACTCACCCTCGCTTCGCTCGGGTTCGCCCCTAGCTCGTTGTTCGTAATCAGATAGTTCGTATATAATTTCAGTTTTTTCGTAAAGTATGACTTGGAATAAAAGACTACTCGTATAAGATACTCGTGTATTGACTGACAATGAATAGCGAATAATAAAAATGAATATTAAAAAACGAATAAAAACGTTACAATTTTTGAGGTTTTTATACAGAAAAATGAATATTGAAGCTAGGCGCGGTTCCCCCGCCCGTCTTCCTCTCATTGGCCGATGAGCGGCAACTTCATGGTATTAGAAGCGCCACTGCTCAATAGATGTCGCTCGAACACTCGTATTCCCTTTTAACGTACAATTTTTACAAACTTTAAATGTCTTACATTTTTATATCCAATCAAAAGGCCAAATAATAAGTTTCAAGCTTCTAGCTTTAAAAATGACGTAATTTCCATACAAACTGTCATTCACTATTTCAACCTCTTACAACCTTCTTTTCGCCTTTAAAAGTAGCCTATGTCCGTCTCCTGACTCTAAGCTACCTGCCCACCAATTTTCAGCCAAATCAGTACAGCCGTTGTTGAGTTATAAATAGTGTAACTAACACGTCTTTCTTTTATATATATAAGATTTCTAGCCAAGTTTCAACAATTGTTCCCATAAAGAAGGCCACTTTGTCTTGACATAAATGAGTTAAAATAATTATATCATTATTTTCATTACTCGGTCTGTTCACATTTCGTAGTGGACGCCAGAATTATTACTGTTTGCTGTTTATTTGCCGACTTCGAAAATGAGGGCGAATTAAAAAGCGAATTGATCGCTTCATATAGTATTACCCACATCTATCGATTTTTACAGATTTTTGTGTACATAATTATCAGTTTTAGTAAAATCAAAGTATTTTAAGTTACCTTACGTATTCTTAGTTGAGATTCGTGTTACTCACAACTGTTTGTAATATGTTTAAAATCGGCATGTACTCCATTATATACGGATTTCCCAAGGTGAGAAAGAGAGGTCACTAACCCTCTTGCTTTCTCCTATTTCTCTTCTACAAACTTTTATTATTGGTTCAGGAAGCTGAAGCTAATGTTACCGAAGAAATTAATGTTATTTTACGAGAGAGAGACGCCACTATTAATTTTCTGCCCCGTTCGAGAAAAACGTAGATCTTAGTCTGATGTTACTCAATACTGTTTATAATACACTTCAAATCAGCATGCAGATCATTACATACGCCATGTCAAAGGTCCGTGGAAAGAATCAAGAGTGACTCTTACTTTCTCTTCTCCAGGCTTATTTTTTCTTAGTTTAGGAAGTTGAACCTAATGTTCGCAACTGAAGATTGTCAATAGCGTGGATAGCTTATTTCATTGTAAATCGAGGTTATACAAATACTGATTTAAAAACAAAAAAATATGGCTTTTTTGTTTTGCTTTATTCATATAAAACGCCAATATGAGGTAAATTAATAAAATTATAAGTGTACTCGTATGTCTAAACATAAAATGTACAAATATTGGTAGTATTGAATAATTATTTTTGTCCCTATCCAGGTAAAAATCATAACATCGGCTCTCGACCCAGAAATCAACGAGAAGTTCTACGTGCTGCCCGGCATCGGGAACTTCGGCGATCGCTACTTCGGTACAGAACCTTCTGACGATGAGTAAATACTTTTCTTACTGGCTCTATATACACGAATATATAGTCTGTGATTTTGTTTCTTCTATATAATGTTGCCAGGTGTAAAAAATTTAATTGAAATTGGTTGGTTGCCTCATGTTTTGGATTGTGGGTTTTATGTAATTAAAGTCTCATTTAAAATATATTTATATTATATTCAATATTGTTCCTTAATTTTTTTTAATCTGGTAACATTATTTTTGCATATTGGTGTTTAGAACAAATGACGATTGCTTTTTTTTATTACTAAAACAAAAACATTTAAGTATCGTATTAAACTACGTCTTAGTTTTTTTTTAATATTAGATCGTCAAGATATTCTAAATTATACATAGACTGATGTAGCCCGCAGGCTGTACTTATTTCGTACGTAAAATTACGTACATTTCATATGTAACTATAAAGCTTACATTTAACGGAGTAAGTATATTGCTATCATTAAAAAAACTACAAGAAACGATTTAATTAGAAATATGTATGTTTGTGTGTGTAAACAATATTTGTACAAAACGTGTAAACTCTTAGTAGGTGTATATCACTAGTAATATTGCTTAAAAATAATCAATTGTAATGTTAATATGCATCAAATATCGATACTTTAATTCGAAATTCAGCTAATTCCGAGTGAATCGACTTTTCAAGTGGCATCAAAATCTTAAATAATATGTACTTATACTATGTGCGCTGTAGCATGGTGCGGGTGACAGTTTCCTATATGACGTTGTCATCTGTCAGTACCACATGACTAGGGATGTGACGTTATGCAATTCATTTTTATCGCTAACGATACTCGCAGCATAAATCTTATTCTCATTAAAAGTGTTATGAAAATTACTGTGTTATTCAGTTGCGCAGTGTAACTACGTGTATAACCTTCAATAAATATATTTTATGGCTACATAATAATATCTTTGTTCTTATATAAAACTAGCAGTACCCGCAGCTTCCCCAGTGTTCAAGTTATTTTTTTGCTTTATTTGCTAAAGTTTGTTGATTTTGTTGTTATTGCGATGCCTAAGCATACAAAAAAACTGTTTTTGGTAGTCAGGCCAGGGAGCTTGATATGAGTTTAGACGAATAAAATCATTTTCTTATATACGTTCTGTTGTTTCATTAATATAAGTATAGACTATAATTGAACTACTCCCAATATACGTTTTTTATTATAAAAAAACATCGACTATCCATCGTAGCAGTACATCCCATCACTAGCTTACGTCTATGGCGTTACGTTATACGCATAGCACTTTGCTTAATTTTTTTTTTCATTAGATTTTATTTGCAGACTAGAACATTCTGGTTGGGTTTAATTTAATTTACTACAGTAAATAATGATTGAATATATTACGAATGTGGTACAGCTGAAATACTAAGTCATAATTTGTAAATCGCGGCAACTTTCAAGAGTGAAATGAAACGTTACTGAAACTGTCACCCGCACCATGCTACAGCGCACATAGTATAGTGTCAGTGTATTATTTTTAATAATCATATTTTAAATTAAACTAAAATTTCATTTATATTTATATATTTTTTTTATTTATATATTAGCGGAATTTCGAATTACAATATCCATATTATATATCGCCTCTGACATAATTGTTTATTATTAATACCAAATATATGGCAATTTGTAGTGACGCGATTGCTTCTAAAATGTGTATATGTCATCGTTAAATTGTAAATATCGTTAGATAACGTTTCGTTACATGCTACTTCGCAATTTGACAATCTAACGGTATTTTACAATTTTACGGTATCTTATATATCGAACGTGGGCGCCGGCAGGAGGAAAGGTGCAAGTATTGGGTGTACTGCCATGATGGGAAATATATAGAAAAAGTTAAAGAAATAAAATTTTATGAGTTAAATTCCTGTTTAAGTTTAGATGTTTTTAAAGAAAATATAATTTAAACAAAGTTTTAACACAATCAATCATTTAAATATTAGTTAGTGGTTTAATATGAAGAAGCAAATGCACCCCCTAGAGATAATCCTACCGTCGCCTATTTTCGAAATACATATAATATGCTATGGATGTGATCGATATTACTTCAAATTAAAAAAAAATATTATAAGGTTACTTATATTATAATATTCTTTAAGATGAATTCGTTTTTCAAAACTTTAGGTTTTAATGAAATCTAGTCAGAAGTTAGTTTTTATAAAATTACATATCGACAGTACACTTACTTACTTACTTATATTAAAAGAGATTATTTTTTATCCGCAATATTGTGGTGCCAAAGATAATTGTTCCTACGATTTACAATGTAACTATTTAGAAACTTGACTTGACTTGACAGATGTCAATTGAAAATGGCGCCAAAATGGTTTTTAGTTTCTTTTTTATTTTTATGCCTCTGAGTAATGGATAAAGGATAATTAATAAAGGGTCTTAATTATGCACATACTCTTTATTGAATACTTTAATCAAAAAAGTTTCATTTTGTGAAATGTGTTAAAAAAACGGCATTTTACCAAATGCATAGTATATATTTCTTAAGACTTTATTCGTATTTGTTTTGGATGATTCACGTGTTAGTGAGATGGATTCCTTAAAATTTACTTCAAAAAAAGAAAATAATTGTAATTTTAAGAAATAATGTTCTACTTAATTATTGTTTTTAAATATCTTTTTTTTTCTAATGTTAGGTGACAACAGATAAGTAAAATGTGCTCCACTACTATTCTTAACAGTTAAAAACACTATAAAAAAATTTGGCTGATTAATTTGTACATTACCATCTTCAATATTGACACGTCCATAGCAAAATTAAAAAATATACTACACCCATAAAAATGTAACAATTTATGAGTCGCTTAATACTTTTAGTACTTAAATATAAGATTAATATAGCTGCTTAAGCAGAGCTGTGAGCCCCAAAATTTTTAGTCAATATTTAGGGAATATACTTCGCAAATAGAATCGCTTTTGGTTCGAAACACAAATTAAGCACAATATTAATAAATGTCTATCTTTTCGGATTTTGTCGCAAATCCGAAAAGATAAATTTATTTAAAATGTCAAATATTCGGGTAAATATAAGGGCGTTACACAATATTAACAAAGCGTATGAAAAATATAGTCGGCCCACGGACGTGACAGCCAACCCAAGCTGTAAACCACTCGCTTGGTACATTAGTGTATGGGAGCTTGGGCTGTCACGTCCGTTGGCCGACTATATGTTTCATAGGCTTTGATATTAGTTTTGATCATCAACGTCACTTTTTAAACTGAGGCCAGTACAGTGGCCTAAATTTTAACAATATTACAATATGTACCGCATCCAATTATATTATAAGAGATATTATGCCAATTTCTCGTCATTTTTGTATAATAAAAAGTTTCGAAAATTATAATAATCAGGAAATGTTTTTAGAAAAATAAAAAAATAATAATTGGGACGATAAAAAAAAATAAAAAAATTAGTAATTCACTTCGACACTATAGTTTTATATACTTATTGATGTCGTAATTTATTCTTTATTTACTCACCTATAATAAGGCGTTGTCATAATACTTATAATAGGCACTTAAAAGGTACATAAATTCATTTTATTTTCTTTATATTATTATTCATTCGACTGGTGGTATTGCCTTAAATAAAAACATATTTAAACCCATACTATTTATTATATTTAAAAAAATACAATTAAAACTAAAATAATTACATATATGTATTAATACTTTCCCTTCCTCTTAATCAAACTAAAATACAATTTAAAAACCGTGCACTTACAAATTATTATGATAAATTAAGTAAGAAAAATGAAAATATAACAGTCGTTTTGTAAACTATTTTTCCAGAACAGCTTCCATGTTTTTTAATCATAAAATATAATAGTTAGTAAACCGTGGTGCTTTTATGACGAAATTAAACGAATGTGTTCCAAATACAAACTTAGCAATAGTTACGTCATTCCGACACAAGCTGCCATTTTGGGTTTTTTTTTATTTATATTTGCAGTATTAAACATTTTTTATGCCAAATTCAAAACTTGGCTGAATAATTTAGGATCTTTCTGTATATAAGAATATCTGTTTAAAAAAACATATTTGTAGTTTTTAGATCATTATAAGTTTACACTTTTAGTTGAGCGTTAGAAATATTTTTATATACTTCTTATTATTTTAATAGAAAAAATGTTTTGTGGATAAACTAATAATTTAAGGATACTTCTCAATTCTTTTAGTTCGCTTAATTTTTATTTATTATTAACATTGTAATATAGTTGTAAGATGAAAATGTTGTAAACGTGTATAATATATTTGGTAAAAACATGATTTATTATTACTTTGTGCATGTTATATTATGTGCTTATAGCCTTTTTAATATTTTTTTATTAAACAATTATTTTTTGTCACAAATTTTATTAAAAAATATAAAATATGAATTAGATATTCATTTTTATAATAATGTACCATTTTTAATACGTTTTTTCGTAATACACTAAAAGACTGTATAATTTATTCGGATTTATAACACATAAAATAAAAATAATTTTAATTAAATTTGTGACAAAAATATAATGTCGGGCTATACAAGTGAGGAAATAAAAATTATATTTAAGACGTGAATGGATGAAGGTATATGTCGCATTTTCGAATTTTCACTATTTTATGCATAGATGTCGATGTTATGAGTGTTTTGTACACTTTAAATCCATACAAGTTTTAAATCTTAAAACCACCATATTTGTTACTATTATAATACAATTCATTACACAAAATTTGAAGTCAATTTTCTAGAAACAGAATTTTGCGACATATAACCTTCATCTAGCCACGTCTTCAATTGTTTCTACTGATGTGAAGTCTGAATATTGTACGTTCCTAGTGAATGATTGTATTTAAATAATGCCCGTGTATCTAATGTTAAGCACAAGCAGTGTTACATATAATTACCGCAAGTCGCTGTGAATATATGAAAACACACAAAAAAATGACAAAAGATATCTGAAATAAAATGAATTATGACAACAACTCTTTTATTTTGAACGAGATTAACGATATTCCGTTATTTTATAAGTTTAGAACGTATTAATATTTCATTAAACTTTGAATTAATCTATACATAAGTGTCTGTTTTTATTTTCAAATTTATGAATATAAACAGACTATACGAGAATAAACTAAGACTCCAGATGAAACTAAGACTCCAGAGTCCAGATGAATTTAATATCATGTAAATGCAAAAGAGTCTGTGTAGTTTTTTATTTCTAATATTAATATTTTTGCATTTAAAATCAAGGTACTGATTAAAATTGTTTATTTAAAGATGCATACTGTCAAACATCAATTCTGATAAATATTATATTGCTGGTGGTATCACAGACTAATAATGCGAGGTTGAATTCGTATAACATTGACCTTGATACTACCTAAATAAAATTTATCTACATTTAGATTCATAACTAGTTTTAGGTAATATTTGTGAAAGAGACCTATAATATACTCTATCATCTAATAAAACGCAAATAATACGGAATGCCTTCAAAACAAAGTAGTATAAACCATTTTGTTTGATATTTAAATTAACCTTTTTTTTAATTATTACAGCTACATTCTTTTATTAATATGTAATATTATTGATTAAGTTTCAGAAATTATACTTCAAATAAATGGAATAATATCATCCAAAAACTATATCTATAAACGTTTGTCGCTTTCAATGCTTAAAACTTTAATATGTATACCAACTAGAGTATATTATATAAGTAAATTTGTTTAAAATACTTATTCTCGCTTACAATCTCAGTATCGTCCTTTCTTTAAATGAGTAGTTAATACTCTTAACGGTAAATTACCGTTAGCAAAATTGTAATACGATATCGGTTTCCTTAAAATACATATTTCTCGGGCTTCTTTTTTTTATAATGCTATTCTTATTGATTCAAACTGTCAAAGTATCAAATATGGTCGCAAGTGTCCAAGTAACGCTGAAACACCATGTTGTAATGCTCGACTTTTGTGCAGGACACTTCGTGACCTTGACTTTTCCTGAAAAAAAAAGTATAGTACATAATTCCTTTAACTGTCACCTGTCAGTTGCGATACAGTTTTTTTATTCTCATTTAAAAATATTCTCTACTTTGCATATAATTATTGTATTGATAATTAGAATTCATGTTATCATTTTTTTTAAAACCCTTTATTTTACCCGGTGAACCCAGAGGTTATGCCTTCCGCCGTATAAATAAAAAAATCTTTGACCTGAATTTACTTGTATGTGAAACCTTATGTAACTCTACAGGCAGTGGTAGCTCAGCGGTAACGCGCTCGCTGGTAACTGAGTGATGCGGGTTCAAATCCGGGCCTCACACTTCTGATATTTTCATGTGTGAATCATTTCTATCATGATTACCACTTGTCTTACGGTGAAGAAAAACATCGTGAGCCATGTGAAGTGAGCCAACACGCACTGGGCCAGCGCGGTGGACTATGGCCTGATCCCCCTCGTACTGTGGGAGGCCCGTGCCCAGCAGTGGGACGTTAAAAAGGCCTGATGATATGTTACTCCACTGTGTGTACTAAACGGCTTAACCGATTTCGATGATACTGTTTCTTCGTCAAATTAAAGTTTATACTTTTGTAAATATAAGATATTTTTTAAGAGATGACTTAATTTATGACATTTTATATCTATAATTTTATCAAGCAATTTAATAGGTGAACGATTTTTATAGTGTTGTATACAATACGTCGACATTACATACCAGGCTAGAATAAATACAAAAATGTCTGCCATCCCTAATTATTTTAATCCAACTTATTCCCCGCAGTCTCTTCTATAATAAATTGAATTACGTACTTGTAAAATTCTTCGCATTCCTCAATGGTGACGTCACCGCTTACAAGACGAGATCCGAACCCGCTATAATACGAAGCGTAGCGTTGCTGCAACAAAACCATTGGCCCTATGTGTTCAATTAACAATTTTTTCTGCACAAAATGTTAAAGTAAGTTATTATAATATAAAAAAATACTTATTTATATTTACAATAAAATGAAATTAAGTTCAATAATAATAGCGAGCCAGACTTAGCGAGGGCACTAACGTAGTGGGGCAGCAAACGCTTATTTTTAAATAAATAGAACATGACAAAAAATATGTTTAAAATGAAATTAGCAGAATATAATCTTCATAAACAGGGGCAACCCATTTATTTGGGAGGCCTTGAGGTAACATCTCTGAGGGGGCAGGGGGTGCACTGGGGTACTAAAGTAATTGTTGACATTTTGAATTTATCAAATTTATAATCGTGACATCGCTATTGTTAAGTTCCGGGGTTAGGATCAACCTTTAACAGTCTTTTTTTTAATTTTATGAATTCAATTTAACCTTTATATCTTAGGGGCCGAAGCTGCTCTTTAAAATGTCTGTACCTATATAGATTCGTAAGTAAAATTGTGTAATAACAATGCCTACCTGTACATGTTTTGAAAATACTTGTTCAGCAACTACATTGCAAGCGATCCGCAATCCTCTTGCGAACGCGTCCATGTACTTTATATATGAGGTAAATAGATCACGTAGATCACTATCTCTCTTGGGTATTATTCTCAAATTTATTCCCCCCACAGGTGTTGTTCCCTTAAAATAACATTTAAATTAGAATAAAATGTACTTAAGGAAATTAATCTAAAAAATATTTTGTGTACTGTCTACTGGTCGTGACAAGAGGCTCAGTATCGTCCGATAATAATTAAACTGGGCGTGAAGCTAAGAAATATTTAATGACCGAAAAGCTGGGGATTGATCCTGATACTTCTTTTAGAACTAAATGAAACATGGTCGTTGTGGTTTTCCGTCAGGCAGCCATAATGACGTCATTGAAGCACGCGTATGTTATCCTGCGACGCCGCATTAATAAAGTATATGGACATATAAAAGAAGGATAGACAAATAAAAGGCGGAGACTTAAAAAATCTTAAAAGTAATTAAAACTTACTTGATCAATAATACATTTCATCATTAAAGTAGTCGTTTTGATATCGGAATAATCGAATCGATTCGTTACAGTTAGGCCACCGAACATATTGTACCTGTGATTGTTATTAAATGCCAATTAAATCCAATATACTTCATTTCAAATAGAACATTTTCAAACTTTACAAAATGAACAAATAGATTGAAATACTGTTTCTACTTACACGCCAGCCATATACATGTGGTGTCCAGGAGGAGTGCATACTTTGTAATATTTGTCTAAGTTGTGATTTTTCAAAAAGTACAAACAACTGGTAACATCCCACATATACCTATTCAAAATATCACCATCCCAATTTTGGGGTTGCCATGTTAAACCGAAATCACTGTACCTCCTACTGAAATTGCTAAAATACGGCATAATAAGTAACTGACATTTAAAATTCAATCTTTCTTTATATTCGGCGGTTATTTTTAATAGTTTCGCAAATAATTTTATTTCCCTAGCAACATCGGTTTGGAAGATCGCATCATAGCCTTCTCGGTAAGGCCATAGAAGAAAACACTCTGCGTTTAAACGCTGTGACATTTCAACGCATTTTTTTATCTGTGTCGCAGCTTGTACAAACGTTGAGGCCTCGTTGCTTGTGAAGGCACCGGTAGAATATCTGGAAAATAATTATATTTTTGAAATAGGCATTATTATCGATACAGAAGCAGAATGTATAGAGTATATGATTTTTGTCTGTCTGTCTGTCTATCTGCAGTCACAGAAATCGCGTTACGAGAAAACCACTGCACAGATTAAAATTTGATTTGGTTCAATTTATAGGGTACCTACTTTTTACTGTTCGAAAATATCTGATTTCTCAAAAATTACTTATTATTGAAATATTGCTAGTACTCAATAAAAAAAAATTGATCAGTTAACAGAATATCCGTATATAAACCCACCTAGGATGCGAATGTAGGTCAGGTGCTAGCCACAACAATTTCATCTGGCTTTTCTGTGAAATCTCATTTATGAATTCAATGATCTCATCCCAATTCGATTTGTTTTCCTCCCAACTATCTGTCTGAGGTACTAAATCTGTATCAAAAGCAGTCCAGTACTTGACACCTAGCTTCGTGCAAAAATCGAAGAAGGCTTTAACACAACGTTTGTAATTGTCTATAGTGTTTGAATGGTCGACCCAGGAACGATTGAAAGTTGGTCTGCCCTGACTGTCCGATCCTAAAATTTAATAAAAAAAAGAGATTTAATAAAATTAGGTAAATCATAATTTCTTAAAAGAAAGACAAAGATAATACAGATAAATAGATTAAATTAATAATTTCCGTACTTCAATTTTTTGCGAAGGAAGTTTGAACTTTAAAAGGTCATAATAAAACAGGCAAACATATTTCTGTATTGATAATAAAGCTTAAATACAATTTAAATTACCCACCATTACTCCTAAACTCTGTTAGCGACACGCTGTATTTGAGCCAGTCCTCCATACTACGGGAGTGAACACGTTCACCAGAATTATAATACCGATAGCTGTGAATATCCGTTGCGGTCGCCATATTGTTATAATCTATTTTCTCTATACCTACAAAGTAAATAACAATTAACATCATCAGCATATCAATCGTAAAACTTATACTGAATAAAGACCTAAAAATTTTCTAAGACTGGCCTTGTCGTTTGAAGACAGCACCCTCAGTGGGATCCAGTGATTTTAACAAAGCCGTTGTTACTTGTTAGACCTGTCCACCCTTCTCCTTTCAGGGATGATTTACTTGCTCATATATTAAAAATATGCATAATGTAAACATATTAACATATCCTTAAAAGTATTTTGCAAGTTAAAAGTCGGTTAATCCTTCTCTTGATGCTTGTCACAGCCTGCTAACTTATACAATCATCTAACGAAGGTCTTTAGAATCTTGCTTGGAGTGAGACGCGGGTAAAGCGCTCCCGACTATATCATACATACTATACTTTTACGCATATGAGAGTCGGGAAGCGGCTGTAGGGTTGATTGGCATAAGATTTGAACCGTTCGTTGTTTTTTTTTAACTTAAACTTTACGGAGTTCAGTTAGATAAAGGACAATCATCTACAGTATATTATATGCAAGTATACTGCTATTTTTGTTATCTACCAAGTAAGAGACTTAAAAGTGCACTAGTGTCAGAAATATTTCATTCTAAAAGTATTAAAAAATAAACTTTCTAATGTTTCGTAAAACAACTGAAAATTTCAAAACCCGCATATTATGCATATAAAATTACACCAAAAATGTAGAAATTTATAACTCACCTTGAAAATAGTCAACGTTGTCAGAGCCGCGCGCTTCCCTCACCTTCTGCCTTTTACCTCCCGGCTGTGCGTACGCCATCCTAGTCCTTTACTGTACTTTGAAGCACTTTAGTTCAACTCCCATATGCAAATCCAACACTGACAGACGGACGGATGCGACGTAATCTTATATAATATCGCGTGAATAGACCCACTAGAGCGGAATTGTGTCGAGTTGCGCATTGTTTTAAACCTGATACTACCATTTTGTATGAGTTTCGCCAAACAATTGAATATAGGGCAATGTAATTTAAGAATTTAAAAGGGAAATATGTATATTTATTCTGTTCAACCCAAAGTTTAGTCGTTTTGAACTAAAATGTGAAGACGGTACTATAAGTAGTGGAATTTTTAAATTTGAGTTTTAAGTTAATATCTAATTAACAAAAAATCATGAAAAATCTATCTATCTTTACCACATAAACGGTACGAGAAGGCTTCACCCGTATCGAGTATGAGACAAATATAATTATTTATTTAACAGTCGTTTTTAACGAAATTAGCCTGTAATAGTTGCGTTCGTAAGTACCCTAGGACACATGCAAGGTCAAAAACTTTGCCAACTTCTGCACACTATTACGATAGACAAAATCGCTAGTGTTGATAGAAATAGATCAGATCATCAGAATAAAGAGTTGAAGATCTGTTCAGGCTCACCTAGAACAAAGAAGAATCAAGGATGACTGCGGACCTTCGATAATGGAAAGGAACTTGAAGAAGAAGTCGTTTTCAACATTATGTAATTTGTGTTAAGTTTTACCTGAGAAGAACATACCAATTCATAAACGCGTACACTCATCACACAATACTGTTAATCTGCTCGATCAGTTTAGTCGCGTCCATGTAATGGGACTGATATGAAATGATTTACATGACATTTGGTACTTGGATTTTCAGAAAAGATTCCTTTGGGTGGAAGTGGGTAGTACTAAATGGTCTGGGCGGTGCGACCGACATAACCACCTGTACTCATGGTATTCGTATGAGTAAAGGAATCTACGAAACAAAAAGATTTTTATTTAATACGGAAAAAACAAAAATACCTAGTAGCACAAGCAAAGTCTAAGCAAATATATTTGTGACTTTCACAGTTTTTTTGCAACTTAAACCTACCCTCGCTTCATTAGGGTGCTTCCCAAGGTGGGCTATAAGTTCTTTTTGAACTTTTCTGTAGGTTTTTGTTAGACCCACAATTTCCTAGTACATTATTTTTATGTATCTAAAACCGTTTCGACAGAATCAGTTATGGAATTTTTCTGAGGGAATTACAAATTTTTTCAATAGTAACAAGTATCCTAAATTTTAATATTTTATGTTCAGATTTCAGTAAGTAATACTTTTTCCATCAATCGTAACAGTTCCATCTAAAACATTCCTCTTTCTATACATACACAGCATGCCTTAGAATAATAACACATAGAAGGTGAGTAGGCTCAAGCGAATTGAAGCCATTTCAATACGTTTCCCTTCTCAATAAAGTCTTGTTACAACTTGGCTGTATGTGTGCGTGCCTTAGGTTGTAATAACGTGGCACTTACGCACGCATTAATTCTAGTGTTGCTTCAATATTGAGCGGAATTACGTATGAAACTATCAGTTTCAAAGTTACACATAAAATTTTCAGACTATTTTTACTTTGTCTGCTTAATCGCACGACCTTAAATATAGTTTAAATCGTTGAAATGAGAACCTTTAGATTGTATTACGTTATTATACTTATAACATACTTTTTATAATTAAAATAAAAAATAAAAAGAAAATTAAAAAACTGTCCTCTATATTACGCTTGCTACTTTTTTTTACTTTGACCTATTTTAGCTCATTTACCATTACCCAAATCAATTTTTATTACCTATGACGTATTTCCACAGATTATTAATTTACGAAAAAATAAACAGATTGACACTTATAAAAATATTTATTATTAAAAATAAAATAACAATATAAACACTATTTACAAGAATATCCATATGAGTCGCATCACCACAGCTAATATTATCATAACAATTGGCATTGGAACAGCCATTTTCTTTTCTTTCCTTAACCCTGAAACCTCTCCCTTCTTCAACGGTTGAGTCAAACCTGGCATTTTTGGTTTATCTATAGGTTCTCCTATCATAGAAAATTTGGTCGCACTGACTATTTTCACTGTAAGCATTTTCCCCATATATTTATCTTCTTTAGGCACTAAAACTTGTTCGTAAAACTCGTTGTGTGCTACAAAATAGTTTTTATCGTGGGATATGTCTGTTACTAGCACTTCTTGTATTTGGTTAACTTTGTGTCCGTACGGTTCATAGGATCTGAAGAATTCTGACAGTTGTTTGGTCCTTTTCTTTACTTCTTGTGCCGGAACCTGTCAATAAAATACACTATGAGTAATGTGAAGGCAGAGAGCCATGGAGAGAAGCATGCTAGGGATCAAAAAACTAGATGGGGAAAGGAACACAACAATAAGGAGTAGGACATACAAACTAAGATAAAGCAAATGAAGTGGAGATAGGCGGGTCATATGTTACGGAGCCCTCAAGATAAATGGAGCAAAATATTGAAGGAGTGGTACCCGAGAAGTGGTAAACGAAGTAGAGGTCGACAGCTCAAAATATGGGAGGACGAACTGAAAACAACAGCAGGTCCAAACTGGAGAAGAGTTGCAAAAGACAAAACAATGAAAATCGTTGGATTAATCGTTCTTTTACTCAAAGAAAAGATAAGAAAAGGCCAAACGGAGTTCTAGGATAAAAAGCCTTCATTCATTCATTCATTCAATGTGAAGGCAGTGGCAGCCCAGTGGTAACGAGCTCGCTTAGATAGATTAGTGAAGCGGGTTCAGATCCGGGTCTCGCACGTCTGATATTTACATGTGCGATCCATTTCAATTGATTACTTGTCTTCCGATGAAGGAAAACATCGTAAGGAAACCTGCATCTCTGAGAGAACTTAGCAAGTTTTCGTAAGACATGCTCAGTCCGCCAACACGCACTAGGCCAGCGCGGTGGATTACGGCCTAATTCCTCTCGTACTGAAGGGAGGCGCGTGCCCAGCAGCGAGACGTTAAAAAGGGCTGAATACAATTTAACACACCAATCCAATGAAAAATATTTTCCATCCCTTCGACGATTTGATACTCACTCGAGGCATCTTAGCAGCAGGGGTACCCGGTCTGGGGAAGAACTGGTTTATGAACAGCGAAGGAAACTTGTACTGTCTGCAGAGGGTCATAGTGTCTTCAAAGTCTTCGTCAGTCTCGGTCGGGAAGCCACAGATTATATCTGTTGCTATCGTCATGCCCGGGACTCTGGAAGTTGGATATGTAATGGCCTCTTATAAACACTTTTTATTAATACCTCATTATGGGACATGGTAAAATGTACAAGGCACACAAATTCTCATAAAAAATCCGCCAATTTAACTATTAATAATATCTGCATTCTGTATAGGTTGTATATAAATCTTCTATGACATTTTAGTTTTATATGACATTCGCGTTATCGCAAATTTCAAGAACTTTTTTATATAAAATACTGTTTTCTATATCTTATAAAAATGTAGTAATATTTAAAAAAAGACGTATTTTTAAAAAACAACGATTACACGTTTGGCTCAGCCGGTAGAGACCCTACTTTCTGCGCCAGCGGTCGCGGGTTCGAGTCCCGCTGGGGGCATTCATTTGTTGAGTACCTACGAATATTTGTACTCCTTTTTATATTTATAGTATGTATGAATTTAAAATTTATGTGTAGTATATCAACTATCTGGTATACGTAACACAAGCTTCCCAACATATTTTATTTATATTTAATTATGTTAAATCTCAGAAATGATTGACGGTCATTCGAACTCTCACCATCTTTCACCATTCCAAGTGTCACTAAGATCCAATGCCCTTCACTACACACGCGTTGTAGAAAAACATTTAATAAAATACTTTCTTAGTTTAACACAAATATTTGACATTTTAAATGAAACTATCTAATCGGACTTTCTCGGATTTATTTCGAATCTTAGTTCCCGACGTATCGAATGCCCGAATGAATGATTGTCCTAAACGTCATTGTACGTATAGTTATATAAATAGGGAACATAAAATCAAAATAAATCCGAACAGATCGTTATATTTAGAACATGAAATGTAAACTAACTTGTCCCTTAAGAAGTCCACCACCCGTTGAAAGTCCTGGCGCGTGTACTCGCGCTTCATGTCGGCGAGCACGCGGTCGCTGCCGGCCTGCACCGGCACGTGGAGAAACCTGCGAATCAGCATTTTGCGTTGTTAATTATAAGTACCTGGATGACCCAGCTTTGCTCGGTATTTTTTAAAAAAATGTTATTATTATTCGCCAATAGATGTCGGGAAGAATCATATTTTTCTGTTTAAGTGGCAATATTGGGCTACCCAAACGCCACCGTTTTGTTATTTTCTTTCAATTAAAAAAAAATAAGTTTATGTTTAAGTTGATTATTGAAAACTCGAATAAAACATAGCCTAGCTATATCGATTTATCGCCTCCCAAATCCCCTGTATACTAAATTTAATAAAAATCGTTTGAGCCGTTTCCGATTTACTCGGTATTTTTTTTTTATAAATTGCGTTATATATATACATTCTGTTCAGTTCATATCTAAATGTCTTATCAGTATATTTAAACAGAATTGCTTATTTAATAAGTTTTGTGTCAATTGTGTAACGCAAACTGGATAGACGCAAGAAAAACGAGTCATGCGTTTTCTGGGGAATTGCTGAGAATTCTCATTATGATAAGCGGAAGACTTTATTATTAGGTGCCTAGGTTCCATTATAGTATATTTATCAAAATAAGAGGTGTGGATTCATTTTGTTTTTTATGAAGGATAAACAAGAGCAATGACATAATCTTTAATGCACAACTCTTAATAAACATTTGGCTGATTTCTGAATCTGCTTTAATCCTCAGATTAATTTATTCAAATTCAAATTCTTTAAGATTTAAAAAATAAATAATAGATTTTTAAAAATTTATTATGATTAGTTGATGTTACAAACAAATAACCTTTGATTAACTTAACGAAATAAATGAACCTTAATCAAAGGGTTTATCAGCAATTAAAAGTTATCAATATACAAACTCCTGGCATTGTCACCAGATCACTCTATGGCTTCAAGTTATATTACTTTCATCTAATGATGTTATACAGGACTAGCACTGACCTCTATAATACCACTGGACTGGCTGCTGTCAACGTGCTTTTGTGGCTACTTGATATTCGCCACTTTGGCGCTGTCCGCCGCTGTCGGACGTAGCGAGAGTTTTTGGTACTAAAACTAATGATGTCGATATAAAGATTTTTATTTTTTTATTTTTATTAATCAATAACCGTATCATCATAATTACTACTTATGTTATATTAACAACGAAAATGCAAAATTACTTTACAGTAAACAAACACTTCTCGCTGTCATTTGCAATATACGTCAAAATTAGTTCTCGGGACTCTCGCTAGTGGCGCTTCAAATGGACACAAAAAAATTGTTGTCAAACGCTTGGAACAGCCAGTCCAGTGGTATTATAGAGGTCAGTGAGGACTAGATACGCAATGTACGGCGTCGGTACGTGACAAGGTTGGATATGTCCGCTGACATATAAGACCTCAATTGTCAGCTTGATGTCATAAGAGTGATTGCTTGGCAATAAAAAAATACAAAATGGTGAAATGTGTAGTTAAAGTGTGCCAATCACGGTCTGAAAAGATAAATATAGCAGGTGGTGTTACTTTTCACAAGAAAGTTTGTTAAATTTTCTTCAGATTATCCATAACATAAACATTATAAGACGAAATAAATTTTTCAAACATCGTTTTGTCATTGATGACACATTAATGTGACCAGAATATTCGATTTTGAATTTCCCGGATTGTTGGGAGTTTAGTGAATAACGTATGTACTCGTATGTATGTATGTTAGTGTAAGTGTAAATTTATTATTAAAGTCAGTTGTGTTAAACGCACTGTAGTATCAAACTCACTCATTGAACGAAAAAATAACTCACTCACGTTCACAGTTTACTTTACCTTAATATAGACAGATATATTTTTATAATATAAATAAATTTTTATAATATATTTTTTTTTATAATATAAAACAATAATATTAAAATAAAATTGGTGCAAAAACGCTTATAATTTCGGATCCCGAACCATATACATTTACGCTTTTTTAATCATCCTAATCTACCTAGTCATCCTTATCAACTTTTCTAATTCTTTAAATCTATTGAAAGACCCATCGAACAATATTTCATATTAATTAATCCAAGCCTTGTGCAGCAAGAAAAAAAAATAAAACCTTCATTCATTCTGTGGAAATTATGTTGATTAATGACAACACCTGACCGTTTGTCGATGACAATGTCTTGTCTCTTTCCAACGTAATTAGCTTGGCGTTAGAAAAAATTGAGACAAGCATACATTCTTTGATCGGATTGACATATTAAGTATCAGTTTCAAAGCTACGACTTTAAACTCGTAAGTTGACACGTTTTTTTGCAATATTTTTGTTAGACATTGCTACTCTAGTCTTTCATAACTCAATGCATTCATCCAATACATTGAAATTGATAAATACAGTAAAGCTTAGTACAAAAATCAACAAAAAAATTGTGGAAAAAATATTAATAATCGATAATAAAAACACAAAATAATATTAATTTACTTACTTATAAACTCTTGGGTGGTGCATAATTTTAGCAACTTCCTCTAAGTGCTCCAATATGTATGGAGGGTTGGTCATGCCCAGTCTTAGTCGGCAACCTTCAGGTATTACATCCACCAATTTCCATAGTAATGCTGGTAGAGATGTGCCTATGTCTCTCCCATAGGTTCCTGGGAAAATTTCATATGATGACAAATAGGCTATTTGACAATTCTAGCGATAAAATATTTAATCTGTTGGATATAGTAGCTTATGGGTCCACAATAATTATACAATATGTTTTTTGCATTAAAATAAATTGTAAATATTTAATTTTTGAAAAATAAATTTGAGTTTTTTCATCTGTGGGTTACAAGTACTGAAACGCTGGCGGCCATGTTTGAGCAGCGTGTGACGTCACATTTCACATAACAAAACATCGTGTGTATTATCGGCCCCAGCGGGACTCGAACGCGCGACCGCTGGCGCGGAGAGTAGCGACGACTGAGCCAAATGTGTCATCAAAACTCAAGTATAAGTTACTCAATATTTCTTTATTTATTACTTAATTAATGATTACTAGTTGATTAATATTATAAATTTAAATTACTTTATAACAAAAACTAAGTAAAAAAGTAAATTGAATAAAAAAATCACACGGGTATAATAAATGTGATGATTGCTTAGATTATTGATTGTTGTCTTGACACTGTCAATATAATTAAGAAAGTTCTAGCCAGAGATGGCTTATGTATCTAAATAAAATAAGTTGCAATTGCAACTGAAAGTAATATAACCACTAATTTTATAAATAACAATTCAATTAATTAAATTAAAAGAATACACCTACCTGCAACTTAAAGTAATATAACTACTAATTTAAAAAATAATAATTCAATTAATTGAATTAAAAGAATCCATCTTACCAGTATCTTCACTAGTCAACCATATTTCACAGACTCCTTCTTTGAATGACTGTCGGGCTCTCTCGACTATTTCCTCCGGAGGATAGCTACCTAATTCACCTCTTGCGTGTTTAGTTTTACAATATGTACATTGGTTTAGGCATCCTGTGTTGATTGGTATTATTTCTATTAGAGGGTTTTTTCGTACTTTTGGCAGTAAAAGTGAAGCTCCTCCAGCTTTTCGACCTTCACCAGTCTTCTTTTGACCGAATAAGCGAACTGTGTGACCTACATAAGATTTTTTTATTACTAATATTAGAATAAGTATAAAAATAGTTAAATAGAAATAATAATTGCCTCCAATAAATTTATTATAAATATATTATTTATTTTTATAAATAAAGTCCATTCTTGGTTGGTGTTTTTTTTATATTTCCTTGATTAACTTTTTGCTTTTATATATTAAGATATTTAATTACTAACATAAGCTACATTACCTTTATATAATTTAACTTCTCTTACTAATTAAAGTACCATACATAACATTCTACTAATTAAGAAAATGTAGAAATTAATATTTTATATAAAAAATGTATTCAATTAAAATCATTACAGACAATCACCTTTTAAAGTTTCTTCAACAATCTCAACAATCCTATCAATCTGTTGTACACCAACTACACTGAGACCTTGTAAGTAATTTGCTCTCGGAGCTCCTTGTGGTACACAACCTGCGACTACCACATGTATGCCACGGCTTTGACCAAGCTCAATTTCATTTCTGAAATGAAAATCTATAAAAGACTATGTCTGGGAAGTACTATACACCAAATATGAAAATTTATCTATATAATGTAAATAAAATTGAAGTATATGTTTGTATGTAATATCAAAACATATTTGGTTATTACTACACTGCATAAGAAGTTTTTGTAGTACAGTACTTACAAGGAAAACACTTTTGTTTTGTTTTATTTGTCTATTGTTTTTAGACTAATCTTCAATGTGGCTCGATTGATTTTAGTGGGACTTTCACTAACAGATAACTGATTTTATAAGGAGTAACTAAGGCTATTTATATTTAAAAAAAGTTTAAGGGTCCACTCAAAAAAAGCAATGAAAAACAAGGACAGGTAAATAAAGTAAATAGTATTAAGTAGTTCTATAATCAACTTACTTAAAGTGATCTTCCGCTGGACTTTTTACAGTGCAAGAGTTAAGGAGCCAAAGTTGTGCTTGCCATTTGTCTTCTGTCAGCTTGTATCCATGAGCTGCTAGTAGTCCAGCCATATACTCAGAATCTGAGTTATTATGTGCACATCCCCATGTCTTCACATATATTGTTTGGGTTCCTACAACATTAAACAGTAAATACTTACTTATCACCAGATAAACAGTGACTGTATCAATTTTTTACCTGATTGATAAATTAAAACGAGCTGTTGAAAGGTTTTATAAAAATATCATAAATCATAAATAATTAGACCAATAACTATTAGATAACCAAAATAATTGATTCAATTTTTAGGTTATACCTGGTACAACACTTTCTAACACTATCTTTTCCACAGGCTCCGCTTCCTTATTCTCACGTTTTTTAGACCGTACACTCACATTTTTCCTACTTGCATATCTTTCCTTGGGTGTTATATCTTGTGAAGATATTAAATCTTCAATATCGTCTATAAATTCAGAAACAGCGCCTGGCATGTTTGACGTTTGTGAATCAAAATGACATTTTGAGTTTTGACTTTTGACACAACAAAGTCCTGTGACCTGTCTAAGACGACGTTCAAAATAAAAACTATGTAGAAAAATAATGGTAACTACTCCTTATAGCTTATAAAAATAATTAATTAATTATATATTATAAGCATTTGAAAATGTTAATTTTGGTAAAATAAAAGTGATTACCAATACCTATGTCAGTCTTGTATATCTGTAGTAATAAATTATACCACACGTGGACGTGAACCATTCAGACAATTACTGACCTGAGTAAAAGTGTTCTGTGTACTGACCGCACGCTCGTTACATCTCATCTCTTACACTTTCCTGTCCGTATTTTCTTTACAGTTGGGTAGGGATATATAACTATGAAACCCTGACGGCAGGTCTGCCGAAGCAAACTACAGCTATGAGACTATGCAGCATGGGCAGAGTCAATTTTGTCCCCTGTTCTGCTTTAACCAAGATACATCAAACATAAAATGGAAATATATAAAAACCATTAATGTAGCATCGATGTGAAATCTTAATATTACTACAATTTGTTATAAAGTTTTTATCCTAATACTAAAAAAAAGGATACGTACAAAAGGATTCATTACAATAGGACCCCAATAAAATCGTGGTTTCCGATTAATAATAGCATAACTATACACAAGTTTGCATTATATATAACCCGGTATTTTGTGTTTTAGTCCCATACAAATAAGGATTAAATTGTCTCTTCAAATACAATAGATGTTTTACGAGTCACAATAGGTCGTACAGCTGCTATGGATACCCTTAGTATTACTGATCAACTTTGGCGCCTTTTATCCTGTTATTCAGTCACTGAATGTATAAATAATATACATTTTATATACATATATGTATTATAATGATTTTAAATCTAAAATATTATAAGCAGTTACTATATTATGTGGTCATACAATATTTTGGTATTATGAAGTATTTTTTGGTAAAATAGAATTTAATGTAAATTGTAAAGTACATTACACATAACAAATATAAAAATTAGAATGAATATTATGAATAGTTATATTTTGTGCAACATGCATAAAGCACAGAATCACGTCGTAATATTATATAAGATTTTCATTAAAAAAAGACGTAATTAAAACAAGTGAATCAATTTTGTTTCTGATTCACAGTTTTGATTCTATTAACTACTCAATAACTAAATATTGTAAAAAAGAAGACTGAAAAAAAATATTATTTCGTATTTTTTATTTTTTTACATTTAAATTAATATAATTCTATCGTGAATAATTATTTTACTTCCTTTCAATATGTCACTTATCCTTAATTTTAGCGCCAACTTTCAGTTCCTTCCTTCTGTCAAGTGTCAGTCAGTACTCACTACTCAGTAGCGCGCGTAATTTTGTTGCGGGAGGGTGTGTGTTGTGTTTATAGCTGACTGTGCCGTGTTATCGTAAACACTTTGTCTATGCAGTGATTTAAGTTTCACTAACATATTTTTTAAATAACGTAAGTCAATAAATACTATTAAGATTAAACACTTATATAATACTTAAAACTATTATTTTAATTTAAGCAATTAAAATTCAAATCATGATTTAGATAATTATACGTAGTATTTAAAAATTGGTTGCAAGTCTCATGTTTTCTATGAATACCCTATTGTCTAAAGATGATTGTCATTTTCTGCACATTTTACGTCTTGTTAAAAGTAGTTTTTTTCATTACCTGCTCTTGGTTAAAATTTTGTTTAATTTAATTAAATAACTTTTAAAAGACTTGCTATAACTTAAGATATTATCTCAAAAAATCACTATTGATGAAAACAAGAATTGTTCGTGGTATATTGTAATAATTATATAATTGTGTACCGTTCATTACTTTGATTTGAAGGAAATATTTAGAAAGTCTATTTTATTTTTTTATAATTTAGACTGTTACACACCACGAAACATCCTGGCATGCATGGTAGATCTTTGGCCCCTTTTTGTTTCTTAAAAAAAAAAACGGCCGTCGCACGCGCCATGGCCACCTGCCGCTATTGTTGTCTATATTTCGATGCTCTTCCAAACTGTTACATAACTTTTAGTATAAACTATATACACATAAATAATCCAAAAATAAATTAACAAAAACATGATAAGGAAACTATAGTTTGTTTTTTCAATTACATGGTGTATAAACAGATTAGAAGCGATATAATTATGTTTATAGATTTATGACTTACAGTAAAGTTAAAAGTAGGTAACATGTTCACGAATATTATAAATGATATTCCCAAGTAAATAGTAATGAAAATTTATGAAACAATAATAGACTATAGTTGCTTCATTTTAAACGTATAAGAAGTAAAGAGGCGAGGGCGAAATATTTTTTTTAAATCGATAAAAACAGACAACTGACATTTAAATACTATCATACCTATAGGCTGCTAGTGACTCGCCTTAGCTTCGCTTGGTTTCTTTCCTTAGTTTACTATAGATTTCTCAGAGATTAATATTTTCCTACAATAAAAAGTTTCTTCTATATACTCGTACCTAACCCGAATAACTAGCTATGTCATACCAAATTTCTTCAAAATTTGTCCAGTAGTTTTTTCGTAATGCCTTTCAAGTTAGACCGACAGGCAACCTCTGTATCGATAGTAACGACTATCAATAAAATGTTTTATTATATTTATTAGAAAATGCTTAATGTAGTTATAGATTTGATTCAAGATTTAGAAATATGTATAGATTATGTTTTTTTTTAAGATTACGGACAAAAGTAGCGAACAAAGGATTGTTTTGTCTTAATCGAAATTAACATTACTCGAGATTCAGTCGTGATTTTAGGAGTAAATTTTATCACAGGTCGAAAGTTATCTTCCGCGACCCAAATAAGTTATGTGCGAATCTGTATATATATTAACCCATTAAAGTTTATCGACAGTGTGTTAATAGTTAATAACATATAACAGTGTATTAAGGTTCTATTAAATGATATGTTATTGAGATTAATTAATCTTGGAATTAATTTTTCACAAGTAATACACCCTCAATCCGCTCATGTCCGCTCGGCTAAATTTTAATTTTAAAATTTTAATTTTGTTTTTAATTTAGGTCGGATTTTTATTCTTGGTAGGTATATTATGTATACGAGAGTGGTGACAGTAAAAGAAAATTACGTAGGTACACTGTCTTGTTAACGACGCCATTTTTCCAAACATATAATACACGTCTTTGTATTATTCATATTCTAAATATGTGTAGTATAGCCGCCGTTTCTTCAAAAAGTAATACATGTTTTAAGAATAAATGAGAAAAAATTGTTTTTAATAAAGCTTTGTATGTAGATTAAAAATAATAAATATATAGGAACAGTAAGTACATAGTAACATAAAGCACCACCTAGTTCCATGGTGAGGTACGAGGCTTGGGTTATGGATACCAGACAGTATATAGACTACACGTACAGACATAAATATTATAAACATATGATTTTACAGATATTATCAGATACGTCTCTCCGAATCGCTTATCACGTAAACGACTATCATTCGACTTTATGACAAACAATAAACTATTATATCTATGTATAGTAAATAATTAATCCTTACATAATGTTTGCTATAAAATACAAGTGCGATATTAGGTGCGGCACGTGGACGGCTGAGCGGTCTTAAGGCTTTTTATGATACTTTACGATAAGTTATGAGTACTGCTATTCTTTTTGTGGAAGAATAAATAGACCAAATCAAATCTAACTGCTGTTATTAATAAAAAGCTGTACAAGTTAAGGCAAAAGTTTAAACAGAACCCGTTGTTACGGCTAGTTGAGAAACAGTTATTTGCACTTGAGAATAAATTATTATTATACTGGTGTGTGTATAAATAAAGCCCAAAATCAAAATACATATTACATATAATGGCAGTGGTAGCCCAGCGGTAACGCGTTGCTTGTATAACCGAGTGATGCGGGTTCAAATCCGGGTCTCGCACCTCTGATATTTGAGAAAACCTAGCAAGTTTTTGTAAGACATGTGAAGTCCGCCAACACGCACTAGGCCAGCGCGGTGGACTATGGCCTGATCCCCCTCGTACTGAGGGAGGCCCGTGCCCCAGCAGTGGGACGTTAAAAGGGCTGAAGACATCCTATTATTACTTTGAAAACTTTAAGATTTTTGAAAAAACAAAAACTTAGCAATTAAGTACTTAAAAAAGTTACTGATAATCAAATTTAGGGCAAAACAACTGTTTACATAACTTGCCTTCTAAGCACCATATAACAATTATCTAGTACCGTGAATGTGTTAGTTATAGTTACATCACACTAATTAGTGCGAGCGGGATAACTGGCCTAGATGTACAAATTACTTGCTGTGGACGTTAATTACTTATAACTACAATATATATGAAAATTGTTTTAAAGTGTCATAACTTATGTGTTATTTATAGATTTAAAATATATGTTTAAATACAACTATCTAGTTTATAACACTCCGCCCGGGTTCGATGTGTTTTAACGATAAGCGAGGTTTTCTTAGAAATTAGATTCTCCTTCCTCTTGAATCACACTGTCTATTGATGAAAAAAGAATTAAAATCCGAAGTGACTTTGTTTTTTACTATGCAAAGACGTTGCCAGTAACTTATTTATCTTTGCTTACAAATAACATAATATATTATCTATTGAGTCGTGCAATAATGAAACCAAACTTTTTCCTTTGTCAAATGCGAGCAACACCTAGGCTAAAAGGTAGTTCGGCAGGCAATAAATAAAATTGTATTGTGTCATAGACCATACTAAGACCCTAGTAAACTTACAACATAACTGTGTAACCTCGACATCTAAACGTCGTTCCAAGTATTTCATTGCTCGGCTAACCTTAAATAAGCAGTGGGGTATTTGCCCGCACCGATAAAGTGTGCATTAAATGGGAAATAGTATTGGGAAAGTTTGATCTCGAGGGACGATTTTGCAAATCAATAAGTCGCTTTGCTTAATGAGAATTCCCTTTGTAATATATGGTTTATTTAATGACTGTTTGTTTTTGCTGGTGTTCGTCCACTGGTCGAAATTAAACTACATATGAATTAACCAATTTTTAAATTGGTTGAAAAACAGAGAAGGTACTGAAGTACTGTTTTATATTTACCTGTTTAAATATAGAATGGCAATTCACCCTCGCTCCGGTCGGGTTCAGTGCGTGTTTGAATATTTATATGTCATTCCTGAGAAATCTAGGTTAGATTTCCTATGGATATATTTTTTTTAAAAGTATCCTTTATCCTATAGACCCGGAACTAGTTGTCATTATACATTGTATCAAAATCTGTCCAGTGGTTTCTCGCGATGCGTTCTCAAAGACAAACAGTCATAAAGATGAAATTTCTAAAAACTGACAGATTCGGCATCTGTGTTGGTTATAATTAATAATAATCACTATTCCCAACAAATAGTTAATGAAAAAACAGATTCGACTCAATTACACAGGTATCTTCGATATTTTGTAAATCATAATATCATTTTAGTATCAAAAAAATAAAATACACCAAGCATTTCATTCATGCTTTCTCAATGTTTACTTACGTTATATAGGTACCTTCGTAGAAACATTACTATATATCTACAAGTTACATGAAAATCTACAGTCTAAGTGCATTTTATCAGTAAAAAATGAAAACGTTAGCCAATAAAACTATCGATGGCGAAACCCTGACGTAAGAGACAGCTAGACGCTCTCGAGTGCTCGTATTTTAGTTTAAGATGTAGGAACCACTCGAACTGCATTTCGTAGTAAAATTTTAATTTATTCTTTTGGGAAAACCTGTAATTTTACTATATTTTTGGGGAGCCTATAAATATATTAAATCTTTATAATGTCTCCTATGTTATATTTCTATCACCTGTATAATTTTATTATAGTGTCGTATTTAACTACTTAGTAATACGAGTAGTTAAATGTAGTAAGATTGGCATTGTAGTATTGTGTTGAAAGGTAAGCCTCCATGTTAAATAAATTCTTAGTGTTTTTATCAGTTTATTTCAAGCGATTTTAACTTAAGATTTATTAAAATATGTTGGGACAATATTACACACAGCGCCATCTAGTTCCGTGGTAAACTACGACGCTTGTGTTACGGATAACAGACAGTTGATACACAACACATATATAACTTTTAAATACAAACATAAATATGTGACCATAAATGAATGCCATCAGCGGGACTGGAACCCCGCACGCAGAAAGTAGGGTTACTACAATCTGTGCCAAACGTGTCGTTATATTATATCATAATCATTTACCTAAACATTTATCTTCTTAATCAGAATAAATATTTGCGATTTACCCCCGCAACGCTTTGATGCATCCCAAAGTACCAACATTCGCTATAGTAACGGATATTTTTTAAGAAAGAAAAAATATTTATATTCGTAAGAAAAAAATATTGTAGGAGTCTGCGATTATAAAGTTTCCTTTTCCTTTAAGTAAACTAATTTACAGAATATGTTAGTGATCTCAGATTTTCCCCTCATATACAAACTTACAAAGTACAAATTTTACCTCCATTTTCCAGAATTTTTCCAGAGGTTCGGGGATTAATTTTCAGGTCAGGTCAAGAACAGTTAGGGCGTGCTTCCCTTAAAAAAATTCTTGTGGCAGCATGTTATCGGGAAGCTTTAGGTGTTACAATACCCTGACTAGGACAGCATAAATAAAGGTGGAAGTGCTGTGATTGATTAGTCTTTACCTGTAGTTTCGAGTTGTCGTTTCACCGGAATTTGAGAGCGAAAGGTATTTGCGTTCATACTTGAGCACTATAATATCTCGCGCACATGGCTAGCCTCAGTGAGATAGGCCGCCGTGGTTAAAATCGGTCAGGAGGAATATTATATATTATTGCTAATACAGATTGAGCTACTTTCATTTTGAAAATTACTATTGTTATTAACTCATTATATTTAATAACGAGCAATTCCCGCGGCTCCGTCTGGGTTCTAATCGCTATGAAAAAAATTAGGGTTATAAGTAGGTATTCTGCCAAATCATAAAAAAAAACAAAAAATAAAAATTTGGTCTAAAAATAAAAAATTTTAAATCTGGGCCACCCTTATCACCAAATATACAAAAATAAAAAAAAATAAAAAATCGGTCAAGCTGTTTCGAAGGAGTTCGATAACAAACACTGTGACACGAGATTTTTATATATTAGAAGATAAAAGCATGTGTGTCGAAATTTCAAAGTAAACAAAGACATTATTTAATTAATTATTTAAAATTTTTAATTAATTTAAATTAAATCAAAAGTGTTAGGAAAATGGTAACACCGTATAAAATGAACGTGTACTAACGAATTAATTTCGTAAGAATTCCTTGCATTTTAGGTCATAGCTGTACCGAGGACTATAACTACTTGACTCCCAAGTTTGATTGATGTGGTGGGTTTGATGTTAGGATAAGAATTTTACCATAAAAACAAAAAATGCTTACTGTACTGTACTTAAAAAGTACCTATACTGGAACCATAATATCTTACGGTTAAATATTTATAAAGGATTTAAATATTTGTCTTTTTTTGTACCTGATTAAAATATTTTTGATCTTTTCTTGAAAATAAATAATTATTAATTTCAAATTTTTTTAGGTATAATGAGAAAATATAAAATTTAAAGTATGAACAAAGATGAAAGTAAAGACGAAATTGTTTTAATTTACCTGTTTTTAGAATATTTGAAAAATTAAAAAAAAACTCATAAAAAGTAAATAATTAAATAGACGACTAATACACATGATGGACGTGGCTCTTAGCAAATTAGTGATGTTCGCAAACAACACTCGATGAAATTAAATGGACAACTGTCATTAACGATAACGCGGATCAGGTGTCACTTTACGGAAATGGCCACATCCCTTATGAGTTTGTAATTAATTGCTATTAATAGATCCTTTGTTTTTATTATCTATGACCGATAAAGATCAAGGATAATGTATATTTAAAATTACATCGTCATGTTGTACAAACTTATTATGAAACAAACTTTAAAATTTCATTGTAAATTTAATTTCTATTATGTTTTGACTGTAGATAGTTCGTTACAAAACGGTTAATTCTTATGTCTATCTTATTTGCTTAACGTCAATAAATTGAAAATGGCTCAATAGAATTTTATAGTCTAAATAAAAGGCTAATTAAAATCAAATTCATTCATTTAGTTTGATCAATATCTAAATTACCTAATTTCATTTTGTCAAAACTCTTCTTGTTGTATATTTTCTTCCTTATCTATTACTGATAAATAAAATCAAAGTGTCTGTTTGTAACATAAGCATACAGCTATTTACTTCTACGTGACACTGGCGAAGTAATCTGTGCTCAACTGGCACGCTTTGAAGCCATTAAACAAGAGAATTGAACAGCTTTTTACTAAGTACAATATGTATATACATACCTACTTATGGTACTATTGAAAAAACAAGTTAACATTTTTGTCTTCATATTTTTTCGGCTAATCTCTTAAGCATCTGGACAGATTTGATGGAATTTTCACTGTCAGATAGCTAATAAGAAGAAACTTAGGCTTCTTTTATTGTAGTAAAAGAATTACAGTTCCGCTCAAAAATTATACCGAACAGCGCAATGGTGAGTCGCTAGTGTAGTAATAACTAATAAGATAAAGAGTTAAAACTTAAAATTGATTTACATTTAAAAAGTAAAAAACACAAAAGGTTTACCTGTCCCATACCTAGGTGGTACATTCTCAGTACGCAACCATACAAATATGTCTTCAAACTCGCATCAAGTCAAGGGCACTTGTTTATCGAGGGCAGCCAACAATAGTTGAATACAAATAGCGGTTAATAAACTCATAATGAGCTACAACTATAACTTAACGTGGTAATGTCTGTGCACTTACCAAGCATATTGGTGGAATGTAACCAATCGATTGAATGGTTTTTACCAATTTAATTTAGTTTTTTATACGCTGACTAAATTCCCTAATTTCATATGCAAATGTTGGCCTCTTTACGAAGCCAATACAGTTTTTTTTTGCTAACAGTGTAATAAATATCGTATAATAAACATCATCCTCATAAAACTATTACCTATACGTAAGACTAGGATAACTTTCTCCAAATCCACATTCCATATATTACTCCGTGTAACATAGAAATGAATTGTAAAATAAAATGTTTTTAAAGAGACATAGTGAGTGTTTTAATTTTCTCACGATTAAGACGTGAGTAAACAACTGTTAAATATACCCGCAAATAAATCTATACCGCTCTTTGAAAAGAGTTGAACGATTAATGAAACAGCCTACGCTTTATCTAATTTATTACTCGAGTAATAAATTATTACTAGCATAAATTGTTACCAACTGGTTGTTACAAATATGGATAATGAGACCAATTAAGTTTGTTTATACCACATTTACTGATACCTCATCGTGACTCAGTAAATCTCGTTATCGAGTGTTAAATAAAAATTAACGATTCTACTCATTGAAAGTACAGATTCAGTGAGTAAGCTATAAGATGTATTATAAGGTTTTAATCTGACACTAATTCTTCCGACTCAATTTAAAAATGTCATACTGATAGGTTTTTTTTTCTCAAAATCTTCATAAATTGAATAACTTTGCTAAAAAATATTATCTCTTTGAATTTACATTTTATGAGATTATTACGAACTTTTAATTTATGATGTACAATGTAGTAAATTGGTTCTGTAACTCTTGTTCGAATAGTTGACCGGCAGTAAAATTATGATAGTAATTTGTACAAACTTTTTTTTTTGCTTAAAAGAGTCAAACAATGAATTGTATTCAAAATTCACTATTATGTATATCGATAAAGTGAGACAAGACATGATGAATTTGGGCTTCACTCTTAAGGTAAGAATTGAAATATTGTATGCCGATGACTATCTATGTCAATGGACATGGACAGCAACACAAATGCTCCACTAGCCGTTGTCCGCGATTGTTTCTGAGATATATGTAAATACATGCAAATCTAAGCTCGGACACGCAAGAATTGAATCTTGCATGCGGGTAGTTGAACGACCTATAAACGTATACATAGAGTAATTTCAATATTTATTATTTATTAATATTTATATATTACTATTTTATGCGGTAGTCCAGTAATCACGCGCTCGGTTGGAAAACTAAATGAAGTTAAAAGGGCTGAATACATATTGTCTACCAACATGACCATATTAAAATTATTTGTTTTGGAACTACTCCAATATAAAATGACATAAACGTACTTGGTACTTTAGTGTAGTTTAAAGTTTAAGCAAATATCCATATTATGTATGAAGTATAAACGTTACTTGAAGTATTTGGAATAGGCAAAAGCAAAACTGTTCTGTTCTGTTTCAATTATCTGCTCGATGGTTAAGTAGCTGTTTGAGAAAAAGTGTTGTAAATAAAAAAAAATGGAAATGGTTTTTTTTATAATCAAATTGCGACCACTTGCTTATCCAACTTTAAACACCATTGACTTATCAACTATCAACGTCCTATATATTTTATTAAATACTTTATTTTATCATTGCATAAATTAACATTAAAGTAGTGCTATCCTTGTTTCAGGTTCATGTTATGAAGACATCGTACCAGTAAAACCACTCCAAATGGATTCTAAAAGGACTCGCTTTAGTAAATGAAAACAAAATGAAATACTATTCAATAGTAAATTATATAACAGTGATGTGTTAAAGACTGAGTAGTCAATATGGATCTAGAAATGCATAATACGACGTTAGACACGATATATCCTCGCGAAGCGACGATAATGGCAGCTGCTTGTGCTTGTATTTTTAGTATAGTTGGTGTTTTAGGTAAGTACAAATAATAATTTGTATACTTACTAATAATATTTTTATTGCCTCCTTAACCCATAACTTATGGTAAATATGCATGTTGTTTAACAATAATTTCCATGATGAAATGTTACAAAACACGCAAATACGTACAATACGCTCAAGGGACTAATACTTGTTTTTAAAGAGTACAGTATAAGAATGACTAATATGGAGTATGTATGTAAAACTAAAAATTTGATGAACAAACTTAGATCGAACTAACACAAACTGAACTCTTATACTCGTAGTACTTAGGACAATAGTGATGTAAGAATTTGGGAGATTCCATTAAAACTATGTAAGTTACATTTGGAGTTAGAAAGTGAAATGATGGAAATGTTTGTGTTGTAAATAAAACTCACAAATTACTTACATCAGCGTCTTTAAAAATTCAATATTTTCCTGAGAGATGGTCGATGTGAAATCCTGTCGAAACATGACTAACTATTAATAGTTATTTGTTTATCGATACAGAAAACTACTATAAAAATATATTTATAAAAATGTGCTGTACAATTTACGAGTACCTATTGTGTGAACATCATGAAAGAAATAATATACTTACCTTTTTATTACTTTCGTCTTGTGTTAGACTTAGAGTCAAGTCTTTTCAGCATCTTATTTTTTTTTTATTTTTTTTTTATTTTATTTAGGATAACCAACAAAAGTTACATTGATACGTACATTATTTGCATTTACAAATATAGGGGTGAATGCACTTTTTCTTATAGGTTACCACATCATGCAATAATATTTAAAACAAAACATCAAATGTATCTATTAAACATTAAAAGTAGTTTTATAAAATAATTATTCATTACAAATTAAAATTAATAGCCTAATAACATTAATCACATTAAATTCAATTTTAAAAAATATACATAATAATAATAAAACATTAAAAATTATAAAAATTATAAAAATTGAAAATTATAATAAAATTGTGATGAATTCATAATTAATAGCATGCTTGCTCAAAAAAGTTTTAGGTTATAAATTGTTAATTGAGACGAATGAATGAATGAATGAATGAGATATATCAACAGAGATATATCAACATATTATTTGTTATTTAGAGATACAAATGATAATGTAATTCAAATAATACGAGTATATACCTAGTGATTTTCGTTAAGAATTTGTAATATATATTACGGAAGCTTGAAAATATGTTTAAATATTAAAAAAATGTTACATTACTAGTCCTACTTTTCACTCGATAAAGTGCACTTGCCTTTAAATATTTGTTTGTTATTGACACGTTGATAAATTTTTATTTACTTTACCCTAATGGAGTATCTTATGTTTGCTTGATGATTTCCAACAAGTGGATGATTAACATTTTATAGAGCATAAACATGTCAATTTTTAACAATGCGTCACTCGATAGTTAAGACAATAAATAAAATAAAAATACTAAAATGTGTTATACAAATATATAAAAGACATAAATGCAGGCCTGAACTTAAAATTTTCCATCCTTTTTCTATTACAAAGTTTGTTTGAAGACCATATCTATCGTATAATTTTAGATTTTATAACTTTTATAAAAAATCTCAAGCTCCTTTCGCCGAATTGCTTTAAAACACAAATTTTAAAGTCAGACTTCAATAGTTATTCGAAAAAACGTAATTGATAACTAAACACGATATGAGAAAGCGTTCCTTATAATGTTTACACGGTGCACTACAAACATCGATATCAGTTTGCGTATCGATAAGGATCATCACTATCGTAGAAGGAAGCTTTACGGCGCGAGCGCATATTGATATTGTCATAACAACGGTCGAGTTATAATCTGTTGATACGTCACTGGCGTCAAGAAAATTATCATGAATATATTTTTAATTAAACATTAACCTCACTGATATTATAAATGTGAAAGTTTAGATGTTTTTATCTATGAATGTTTGTTAATCATGCTAAGAACGGCTGAATGGTTATGAATGAAATTTAGGCACAGAGATAGATAGAGATAGAGAAGTCTGGAATAACCCATGTCGTACTTTCTCCTTTTTATCCCGGAAATATACAAGGTTCCCGTAGGATAGATTTGTTTTTGTTTTTCACTACGGACAAACCCGAGCGAAGCGAGGGTGAGAAGCTAGTACCTATATTGATAATTGGTAAAACGGGGACTTTATAAACATACCTACATTTTTCCATCATCTAATCATTAACGTGCTAAAATATTGTTAAAATTTTGGTTAATAATAAACTTAAACAAATACTTTCCCGATCATATAAACTAGGCGCTTTCAGTTTGAAGTCAGAAAATTATAAATTTATACTTAGTATGGGACGAAGTAATTAATACGTCTAATTTATGAACATAGATATCTTTATACATCACTGTTGATTGATCAACATTAAATGGAAACTCAATCTCCATCAACGTCACGTGCAAGGAACTCTCAGAAGTTGCCGCAAATTTATTGATACTGACATTCAATCGACGACTACTTGATAGTTAAATCAATCTATGGACATACGGAGGCAAATATGTTCTATTTATAATATAATTGGGGAGAAAAGCTTTTTAATTTTTTTTTAGAGAAGCTCTTGAAGATTCAAACAAAGAATGGATAACTTGTCTGAATCCTATTCAGGATTAGTAGCAATATTTATATTTTTTAGATAGACTAGATATAGATTCATGAAAAGGATAATTCTAATTTCGTTTAACTTAACGTTCGCCCAGCGGTAACGCGTCGCTTGTATAACCGAGTGATGCGGGTTCAAATCCGGGTCTCGCACCTCTGATATTTTCATGTGCGAATCATTTCTATCATGATTACCAATTGTCTTACGGTGAAGGAAAACATCGTGAGGAAACCTGCATGTCTGAGAAAACCTAGCAAGTTTTCGTAAGACACGTGAAGTCCGCCAACACGCACTAGGCCAGCGCGGTGGACTATGGCCTGATCCCCCCTCGTACTGAGGGAGGCCCGTGCCCAGCAGTGGGACGATAAAAAAAGGGCTGATGATGATGATAACGTTCGAACGAACTATCAATACAATTGTTTTTTTATTTTGTTCCCGCTCCTATAGCAGAAAAATATCAACATTGTAGATTCTACTGCAAAGGCAAAGCAAAGTCAATTCAATGTACTACTTAAGAATAGTCCATCTTACAAATCATAAAAGCTTTCATTACATTCGATGTGATAATAAAAATAATAATAGATTGATACATTAAATCAAAGAGGACGTTAAACGTGACCTCGACTGAGAAAAACGGATTAATAAATTACGTGTATCAAATGTATAAATAATATTTATTATGTTCTGGTATAATTCCATTATAATCATTATATAAGTACAAAAATTAACTGTTTGTTTGTATATCTAATCTCTTAAACGGCAAAATCAAATCAAATCAAAATATACTTTATTCAAATAGACTTTTAAAAGCACTTTTGAATCGTCACTTTTACATTCGATCACCAGCCCTTTTTTAACGTCCCACTGCTGGGCACTGGCCTCCCTCAGTACGAGGGGGATCAGGCCATAGTCCACCGCGCTGGCCCAGTGCGTGCTGGCGGACTTCACATGTCTTACGAAAACTTGCTAAGTTTTCTCAGACATGCAGGTTTCCTCACGATGCTTTCCTTCACCGTTAGACAAGTGGTAATCATGATAGAAATGATTCGCACATAAAAATATCAGAGGTGCGAGACCCGGATTTGAACCCGCATCACTCGGTTATACAAGCGACGTGTTACCGCTGGGCTACCACTTTTACATTATTATAAAGAATTTAAATTAAATGTCAGTCTGTAAGTCTGGGACTTGGGAGTAAGCTACCACCGACTCGGAATGCCGTTCTGCCGAGAAGAGCCGGCGAGAAACTCAGCAGTTGCTCTTTTCAAAAAAAAAAAATTGATTACAATAAGTGTCAAAGTCTAAGTGACCCACATAAAAATATACATAAAACAAAATCAAGAAAAACCTAAATAAAAGAAATATACATTGTACTATACAGCTGTAATAGATATGCACTCAACTACAGCAATTCAATTACATAGTAACGAGTGACACGTGCGCCATTATCAAAAGCAATTAACCACCCCATCGACCATCTTGTGCCTGTCCATAGCTTCTGCCGACTAAATACGATACTATGTCTTATAACCATTGTTCTATTTAGAGTCTAAAAACCTAATAATGTAACAGTGAATTACATATTATTTACTGACGACACGTTTGGCACAGTTGCAAGTGACCCTACTTTCTGACACAGCGGTAACGGGTTCGAGCCCCGCCGATTCACTTGTTGAGCACGAATGTTTGTACTCCAGTCATGGGTAATGGGTATTTATATTTATAATGTTGTGTATGTATTTAAAAGTTAGTTAGTGTTGTATTATATCAATTATCTGGTATCTGTAACACAAGCCTTGTAGCTTACCACGGAACTAGATGGCGCTACAAAACTACTATTCATTTGAATTATTATTTTTCAAAAAACGTAAAAGAAAAATGAGCGAAATGAAACCTAATATCAGTTCGACAAATATTGTTATACCCTTACTACCTGACCTTTCTTTATTTTTTTCCTCTTGACCTTTGACATAACTTTTAGGTTTAGTGACGAAATTCGACTATAGGTTTACCATCATCAAAAAATTTCGGGAAAACATAACTAAATGAATGGAAATAAACATGATTCAACATTTTTTGATAAAATTAACCCTCGGCAATAGCAACTAGGCAATAAAAAGTCTGTGGATAACAGAGAAGAAAAACGAAATTAACTATTTTATATAAAATGGGTAGAAGATGTAAAATTGACTATGCTTTACGTTATTTTGTTAACAAATATGAAATTAGAAGTTAGACGGCATCTGGTAAACGAATCACATTTTCAATCGAGAGCTCTGTCAACTGACCCCTCAAGTGGACACAATCGATCATAGTCGAAAATGATTGCATTGATATAGTATATAATATTATATACGTTTTTTTCAAATAGTACAATATTTATATTAAATATTATAAGGCTATTTATAGTCAACTAGTGACTTACGCTTGAACCACTTTTGTTGTGTTGTGTAATGAGATATTTTCTTGCAGCAAAGAGTATCCTTAATAGATCGATTATAAAATTTAGTTATAAAAAACTTAAATATTCATCATCGTCTGGGTGGCATGATTGTCCTTTTTGTTTATTAAAAAGAAATATTTCCTTGATGACCAATGCACCATATCTTACCTGTTACGAATCTAAACTTTTCGTTGAAATCCGCATACAACTGAGTCACTTATTTGCAATTTATATAAAAACTATGAAAACTAAGGCAGAGAGAGAGAGACTTAAAATTTAATGAATATAAAAGTTTTTAAGTTATGCTGTAACAGTTAGTTCCAACAGCATTTAATTGAGAGATACACATTACACATTATGTAGAAGAAACAGTTATTTAAGTCCGTCTGAAACACTAAAATTTTATATATTAGTAGACTTTTAGATACCTAATGCCTTGTCCGTCCGATCATAACAAGCCATCTACTCCATGTGCATTTTCCTAGGGACCTTCTAGTTTTGATAATTATTTTGTAAAAAGCATGAGGAACTAGCGTCGGTGTCACATAGGCGGCATGTGGCGTATCGATCAAGCTGTCAATTTATCAGACGAGGGACAAATGACCCCATGATGTGGGTAAATACATCCAACGGTATTTAATATTTGGCTAAAAATACTTTGTATCGCTAGCGTCGTGCATTGGTACTTTGTGTTTCTGGCCATGTCATTACGCTAGTCATTTGTTTGATTCCTAAAATATCAAAACTAACTGACATACTCTTACTATGCTCGGGCTTGGCTTGAACTAATGTTAACTTAAAATGTTACTCCACTTCTTTTTACTATATTTCAAGTACATAATTACGTCCAGCTGTGTCAGCATAAAGAACACAATTTGCAATTATAGTAGTCCAATTGACGCCTGCTAGGGCTACACTTTACAAAATAGTCATCGGAATGTACGGGTACGAAGTAAGTCTAGGTCGCATTAGAGGCGCTCTTTAGCGTCGGGCAATCCAGCTGGTCGCAAAGCCAAATAATGCATCGGCAGCCCACCTCGGTTAGGCGGTGTGCCAAGCGGTTTGCTCCTGGTATTTCTATAATAGCTGAGTGAATCGTCAAGGCAGCCCATGCCTGTTGTGGAAACTGGACAGACTAATAAATATCATCATCATCTAGGTGGTAACGGGTAACGAGTTTCAATGTACTCGTAAGTAGCTTAATTTGAGTAAATCAAGAATTTTAAAGAAATTTTTAAAAAACAAAATTTGCGTAATATTTGCCCCAACAACAATTACAAAAAAGTCGGTCAGTTTCATCAAAGTAATAGATCACTCCACTTAGTCTATTAATAGTCACTTCATATGTACCTACACAGTTTATCAAGTGTTATGTTAATGTTATAGACCAAGTAATAAATTTGGGCATATTTCATTATGCCCTGACATTATGATTTATGAATAGTGTCATACAAAACTTAGGGCGAAATAAATAATTTAAATTTGAACTGCAACATTTATCACATCGAGTCTGATTATTGGTATTGATTTGGTAATTTAATTTTTATTGTCGTAGGTAAGTCATCAGAGGAATGATTGTTTATGTTTTAAAATAATGATTATACTATGCATATAAAAATACCAGTAATAAAACACGGTTTTTATTACTCTGCCTTATAGATAGATGAAAGTCGTTATCACTTTGCCATCTCATATTAGGCATTTTTATATTATCCTATTAATCATTTGGTCTATAAAATAAATATTATATATTATGTACATTACAATCCAATCCATGTTTGAAGAAGAAATTGTAATGCGAATTATCTTACATTTTTATCGCATGTTTTCCGCCGGTTCATCAGCCCGGATGCGATCAATCACAAGACGGCGACTCACATTTCGCGCGGAAAGTGGAATAATTATGTCTTTTAATTATTTTTATTGTAACACTAGCGACTAACCCTTGCTCTCTTCGGGGTCGTCCGTAGATGCGATATAACGGTTATCTCTTTATTATTGGACTTTTAATTATGCAAAAATTTGGAAGATGCTTAAAGAATATTAAGATTTATCATTTGATACGCGGAAAGTTCCTTCTTAAACTTATATTTTAATCTATAGATAAGTCTTATTGCAGTAACAAACAGTAGTTTACACAAAAACAAGCAGTAAACATCATATAAAGTTTGTTTTTCAAGGAAGTTTTGAATATTTTTAGAGATACTGCAACGTAATCGGTACCACAATTTCAATGGCGCCGCTCCTGCTGCCCATACTCGACTCTAGCACTCTAAACCGGTATTCATACTAGGAACCTAGCATAATGCTAAAAACAATAAAATGAATGTAATAATTATTAATTATTATCAATTATTCTTCAATCAATTATTGTTTTTTTATAATAATATGTTAATAGTTATTACAACAATTTATTTATTGAACACTAGCCCTCGCTATCGCTAATCATCGCACCGCTCGTGTACTGTGTACATTTTAACTGCTGTTAGTACCTATACATTTCTCTGAGATAAAAATATTTTCTAGTGTATAGTAACAAGTGTCCTGTACGGATAGCCAACTATCATCATGCAAAATATCATCAATTTTTGGCCAGCGGTTTTCTTGAAATACGATCACAGACGGATAAATATTTATAATAGAAAAGGATATTTATGTAGTAATGATTTTAAGTATAACCAGAGCTTTACAGTTCAGCAGCCAGAAGACTACCACTTAGAGATATTGAATCGATACGCATTTTAGCCAATAGTCGCGTATTAGCTTTAATTGCGCACGCAATTCATTGAACGCAAGCGCTAATGACTCACGCTCAAAATCGTCCAACAGGATGTGAAGATTCATAGCAATTTACTTAATAAGTGCCTTGCACATTGGTGACATCATCAGAAAGCTCTACCTTCTGTAGACCATCTAATGTTATATATACAAGCGAGTCGACCTCGCTTCGTTCGTTCGCCTCTGGGTACGTTATAACGGTTAGTTATTTCTCAGAGATTAGCTATTTAGTTAACAATAAAATATGAATAAATGAAATAAATATGTTGAGACATTATTTCAACAGCGCTATCTAGTTCCGTGGTAAGCTACGTTACGTGCTTGTGTTACGGATACCAGATAGTTGATATACTACAAATATAAATTTTAAATACATACATATTATAAATATTAACACCTATGACTAGAGTACAAACATTCGTACTCAACAAATGAATGCCCCCAGCGGGACTCGAACCCGCGACCGCTGGCGCAGGAAGTAGGATCACTACCAACTGAGCCAAACGTGTCGTCAAACACATATATAACATATAACAATATTTCATCACTTTCAAGATTATGTCGTAAAAATATGAATATTGATGTATCTTTAGTTATTTTAAGTGATTTAAGCTGACCATTATACGAAATTGTTTAGGACCATACTTAGACGGTATAGAAATCAATAGGAAATGTCGTAATTTTTTGTTTCTAAGTGGGATAAATATTGATTTTGACTTTGTACAGTGTACGTGGACACAGATAAAAAGCACTCCATAGCATTCTTCACCCTACTTATCTTTAAAGTACCGTAAAATGCAAGAAAAAAGGAAATTTCTACATTTTCCTGTGCCTTATTTGTTCCAGGCAACTTCATAACAACCGTGGCTCTTCTAATGCACCCAAAGCTCCGCGGACACGTGACCACCATGTTTGTGCTGTCTCTCTGCGTGTCAGATCTCTTGTTTTGCAGCATCAATCTGCCTTTGACGGCGAGCAGGTATTAAAATTGTATATAATATACTATAACGATTATAACTTTAGAAATATATAGATAGAATTTATGCATCCATAAATAAATTATATTTCAACTCTGTACATTGAATGTTTATTTTAAAAACTTATTGAAATAATCATTTTTGATTGCAGAGGCCGAATCTATAGTTATTGGAATTTTTGTCTGTCTGTTAACGCATCACGAAAAAACCAGCTATTATAGATAAGTTTTCTATTTTCAAGCTGATTTTGATAAATATCTATAAATTTAATTACCAAATCTTTTTTCTGCTACTATTAAATAAACTTAACTAAAGTCAAAACAAAGTACAATGAATATAGTTTGAAGGCACGCTTCCAAACACATGTTAATTAATATAGTAATCTTATCCAATGTGTGAAATACGACTCCAGCCACAGCACATGTCAGCGGATAGAACGAACGTTTGTTACAAAAAATGAAATATTAACTTCTTTGCTGTAAATAATTTTTTTTGAAATGAAATGAAATGAAATATATTTATAAGTTTAATAAAGTGATTAATATTTTTTTTTATATTGTGTAGGACGGAACAGAGCTACACATTTTTTTTAATTTTAATGTTTGGCTGTTTGTATGTTTTGCATTAGTACTGTATTAGTTGCAATGTGATTAGATAAATTAGGGATAAAGGTTTTTTTATGATCAAAAAGAAATAAAGGAACAGGAAGGTCTAGTGGTAACACGCTCGCTTGGATAACCGAGTGATGCGTCATGCGGGTTCAAATCCGTGTCTCGCACCTCTGATATTTTCATGTGCGAATCATTTTCTAACATAATCACCACTTGTCTTACGGTGACGGAAAACATAATGAGGAAACTTGCATGTCTGAGAGAACTTTGCAAGATTTCGAAAGACATGTGAAGACTGCCAACACGCACTAGGCCAGCGCGGTGGACTATATCCTGATCCCCCTCTCATTGAAGGAAGGCCCGTGCCCAGCAGCGGGACATTAAAATTATCTGCATACAAAGAAACAAACAATTACATATTAACTTAGAAATCATATTAAATCAGTGTGAAATAAAAAAAAGAGTTTTTTTGCAAAAGAGTTCAGCTTAGACTATTTTTTTGTCTTAATTTCAAACTTGATCTCTATTATGTAGGTGTAAAGATTACTCATCTTATTTGAAATATTTGTTTGTATAACAGGTACATAAAACAGCAGTGGGTGCTCGGCCCACGCTTGTGTCAAATGTTTGCCTTCGTGTTCTACGGAAACGAGGCAGTGTCACTGCTCTCTATGGTCGCTATCACTATCAACAGGTAAATTTTCCATACCGATTGTAAACTTAGGTTATAAAAAAAATGAAAAAGATTATCATTTCGTTCTTAAACAGAATTAATCGCTGGCTTAACAAGATGACGTTAATGAAACCTGTATTGTTCTAAAATTATCTTTTATTTTATTTAAGAATCACTCATAATAAATAACTCAAAATAATATACATATAAGTGTTGTTATCGTACTGGTGTAGTTAAATCATAATCGCAGAATCGCTTACACAACTACACGACTCCTTCTCGGTCTGCCGAAGCAGATAACTAAAACTAAAGGGTTACTCTTAAAAGCTCCACTCTGCTATCAGAGAACCCTTTATTTTTAAGGTTGGGAAATACATACCTCCTAGTGGTTATGTGAAACTCACCGGCCGTAAAGAAGCCAATTCTACCCCCTAAAACCTAACAAAACCTCCCTTTATATTAATTGGGCGTCACAGCATCGCTTTAGCACTCAACTTCACGACCTTTCTCGGTCTACCGAACGGTAGAACGCCTCTAGCTACTAATGTGATCCTTGTGCCCCTACGACACGACACGACGACGACTACGACAAGGTAAACCCATATGAGGCGGGGTGTTCAACCTCCTCTGAATCTAACCTGCAAAGATTTACAACCAGCAAAAATAACTACGATTTGGTTATTAAAAAGATAACCAAATAGTCGTTATTCTTTCTTTTATGAAAGTGCTATAAATACCATAACACGTATTTATAACAAAACGTAAACATTAACCAGTAACTGCTTTTATAATAACAGTCGTAAAAATGTCAAATTGGAAAAACGGCGTACTGCGGGTGAGAAGAGATAAAAGACGAAAGTATACATCGTAATAAGCTGATAAGTGAAGGAATATTGAAGTTAAAATAATGTAAAGCACAGTATTCAAAATATTTTAAAATACAACGCTGAAGTTTGTAAATAATTTAAATATTTTATTATATTTCATCACTTACCGCCACACTCAGAGTCACTTAATGAACCATTAACCACTCGACTTAATGATTCATTAAGTGACTATGAGTGCGGCGGTTAAACGCTTTTGTAAAATTGAAGTCTTTAAATACCTTTACATATACATAGTAATAAAATTGAAACATGCCTCGCCAACTTCGTTAGTCTGAAACTTTAACACGTATAGAGCTTTTAAAACTTCAAAAGTTACAAATAATAAAACAAATTGAATGATGGATCATATCCTATTCGTATGCGAATCAATTCCTACAACCACACCATAACGTGAGGAAACCTGCATGTATAAGAGATTAGAGAACCTCGAAACTTTTCAGAAGACATGTGAAGTCCGCCAACCCGCACTTGGCCAACGTGGGGACTATGGTCTGATCTCCTTCATATTGAAGGAATACCTTAGCAGAGGAACATTTAAAAGGGCTAAAAAGCTTTAAAATATACAGACAAATAATAAACTGAAACCAAAAATGATTTTACATGGGTTCTATTTTACCGATTCAGGCACGAAACTTTAAAAATACATATTTTATTTCGTACTATAATTTTTTTCATTAGTTTGCTATCACCCTTCACGCATCTTTTTCCACTTACTCTCGCGTCGTATAACAATACTGCATTACGAAATACAACCATTAACCTATTAACATTCTGAACGAAATTGAGTCATAAAACTGTCTTCCGATTTGACGTAGAAGCATCACGTTTACAGCCCGGAAGAGATAAAAGATAAATCAGGAAAATGCACCAGATATGTTCGAGAGTGACGCGAGTTTATATTATATTGGTATTAACTTATATAATTATTATAAAACAAAGTCCTCCGCCGCGTCTGTCTGTCTGTTCGCGATAACTCAAAAACTACTGCACCGATTTTTATGCTGTTTTCACCAATGAATAGAGTGGTTCTCAAGGAAAGTTTTAGTATATAAATAGCGAAATCCGCGGCTTCACTCGTGGTAACGCAATATTTTTGCGAATCGTTTACAACATGATTACCACTTGTCCTACGGTGTTTTACTATAAACTTAAGTAATATATAGGATAAATATTATAATGTAAATAATTAATAAAGGATTGTGTTAAGCACCTTCAAATTACTGCTTAAAGTGAAATTGCAAAATTACAGCTATTACCAAGAAACCGATATTGTTTCTTAACTTGGAAAGATTTATAGAAGTTTCGATAGTTTTCAGGTTTAGTTGTGAAACATTAGAACAAATTAACTATTAAGTATGATTAACGGTTAGAATGCATTTTACGCATTACTAGCATCTATTCGATTTACAATTTACACAGGCCTGAGGCCACTCTATATTATGACTTTGAACTAGCGATAAGTGTTATTTATTTTGAGTGGAATCCCATTTTTTAAATAAAATAAAGCCTAAGTTACGCCATATAACATCAGTTATTTTCCATTGAATGTGCCGTCAAAAACGGTCTAGTCGAAGATTAGCCATAATAACAACCGGACAGAAGACGGAGAGACAAAAATTTTCATATACATTTTCATATACATTTACTTAAAAGTTGTTATTTTGCGTTACAGACATCAATTTTATCTGCACAGATAAAAAATTTAAAATACTTGGTCTTATACAAAAAATTAGTTCCGGAAGAAATAAAAGATGAAAGCAATACGCACAAAATACGTAAGAGCGTACATTTGAGCGTATCGTAAAATAAAAATAATACGTGGGAACACTCAGCAGTGTATAAACGTCTGCGGGTTATTTACTGCCGTTGCTTGAGACACGCTCCCTCATGAAAGAATGTACTTGCGTACTATTAGTATTAGCCGACATCAAAACAACGTGGATTATTATGAAAAGATCTAAGAAAGTAATTTCATTTATATTTAATAGTTATATTTATATATATAATAAAAATTTAACGTTTTTTTCGTTAAAATGTACGATCTGTTATATATCTGTAATGTATATTGGGACTGTATATTGGGACTGTATGTTGGGACGAACGTGAGCGAAGCGAGTTTGAGTCGCTATATATATGAGAATATACATTTTAGAAAATCTTATTGAAAAAGTCATTATTAACGACACAGATAATATATCTATAGATTTTAGAATTTTTGTCTGCCTGTTTGTGACCGAGGCGATCTATCATCATATCAAAGATCAAAATGTGTTCACAGACACACATATGAATGTTCCAAAAATATTTAATGTACACATTCGTTAGCATTTTATTATTATGTTATATGTATTACTGTTTGCTTGTGTAGTTTAATCATAGTTCTTTAATCCCACCTAATTTATACATAGTAATTCTGGTTTTAGATTGATAGATACACCTACGCGTCACTATAAAAAGACTTTGAGAATTTACGATTTAAAAATGTAAATTTTCTAAAGTACCTACTACATTAATGCCCCCATGTTTAAATGACGTGTTTAATTCGATGCATTTCAATTTGAACCTCCCCATTGTTGAATTCTAAAAGAATTTTAAGTGCATTGTGTAGAGTGATTTGAGTATTTTAAGTCGGTCGCATTTATGAGTAAGTTGTCGATAGTTAAAGTTACATAGCTTTTATATATACATTTAACTTATGTAGTATGTACATATTGATTTCTAAAATTAAGTACTCCCATATTTATTTTGTTTCTTAATTAATACATAATTCTCTTTTCTATGATGTTTTTGTAATTCTGTGCTGTCTGCTAACCCGTACTAGGCCTGCGTGGTGGACTATGGCTTGATTCCTCTCACCCCCAGCACGACGTTAAAAAGTTTAATACGAAAATTAAAATTCAATTAAAAAATCATGAAGTGCTATTTCGCTGGCAGTTACAAATTCCTACACACGTATAATCGTTAATCTTAATCAATTAACAACTTAACCTATAAATCTTTAGCGTGAATTTTCGCTAACTTTCCCCTTTTCTATATGAAAATATTTGCACGCCACCAAAAAATATAGATTTTCTTTTAACATCCACGCTAATACTTTCTTAATGAAAGTAAGTAACAATTAGCTACGATACTTATATCTGAACATACTTATAATGAAATTTTGTCGCTTTGTTTACGTGTGTGTTCCGCTCTCGAAAAGTATTTTGCTGATTTTATTACAGACGGACAAAATATTTATCAGTGACAACTTATTACTCGGGTTAATATTTAGGATACTTTCAACTATGTAAAAATCTTACAATCCCTCTTTAAAACACAATAACTCGGTCTAGTCGTTATCAGGAATTAACATGGCCTACGCTGTTTAAACCTAGATGTACATCAACATAACGTACCTGTTAAAAATTATAGTTCTGAAAAAGGTCTATAGACAGCCCCAAATAATAAGTTCCTTATTATTTGTTGCCTATAAATAAATAATTGCCTTATTATTTGAGGCTTATATATATATCAGGACCGAGACACTCGAAATGACTATTTTCATCTGTAAAACGTACCTAGGTCATGAAGGCACCCGAGCAAAGCGAGTGTAAATTACTAGTTTTATATTAAATAAAACAATAAAATATTTTACGCAAAGAATAACAGTTCATCTATATCGGTCAAGTATTTGAGGAGAATTTGACAAAGTACGACGACATTTAATTGAAATTAGCTTATTAAGCTCTAAAGATAATTACGAAAGCACTTTGAGCAACGCGTCAATGACTCATAATTTGCCGATTGAATTTTTTTGTTATAAAATATTTTAACATAAATTGTGGCTAGATCTTATGACTAAAGTTCTCAAGGTTTTTACAAATTTTATGAATCAGCATTCAATACTTATCTTCCTACTTAAAATACTCCTTAGAAGGTTACACCTACAATCTAATACTTGTAGTCAAAGTCTAACTTTATCTGTATCCTTGGCAGGGCCAAAAGTAGTGACGATGAGACTTTCCATCGATATTCGTATAATCTTTTCTAACGTCAAAAATAATGAACACCCATATGTTTTAACTTTCAAACTGTTATCTAAGTACTTTAAAAGTTAATGGATATTTTTTTTAAATGTTTGTTTTTATTCATGATTTGTGTGCAAAATTACATGTAACTCGACAGATAAGGTTGGTAATTGTCCGTCATTAAACAGTCGGGCTTAGTGCCTTAGACAAGATAACATTTTAGAATCCCTTACCGAAAGAAATAAAAATTAAATTGTAAATGACAAAAACCGTTATGTCATAGAATACGAGATTATATCCATTTTTTATTCCTCTCTTGCTAGCGATTGTAGAATATCATTTCAAATTTTACTCCAAGCCCCCAATTTAGTAGCAAGCTCTAGTATAATACTCGTACTCGTAGTAGCGAATCACCCTCTCCGCTCGGGGTCAATCCCAGATACGTCTTAAAGGTCACAGTTAAAATTATCCTATACTAGTAAATCCGGCCCGCTTCGCTGGACATAACTTATAATAAATTGAACGATTTTCTTATTTTTTTTTTAATATAAAATAAAAGTAGCCTAAGTTACCACTTATAACATTAGCTATCTGCGAGTTAGCGATTATTTCTCGTAAAACGTATAGGATAAATAATGGTTATTGTGAGTTATCCCTAAGAGATAGACATATACCATCGCGGACTTAGTTAGTTAGACTTAGACTTAGGAGTAGTAGTGTACATTATTTTGTTCTATCTCGAAGGGTTCAGCCAGCGTTTACAATGTAAGCGCAATAAAATGTGTTTATTTACGACATCACATTAGAAACCTCTAAAATTATCAGTGTTTCTCTATTATATTATGCATGTATTATGTACATATAAACCTTCCTCTTGAATCACTCTATCTGTTCAAAAATTCGCATCAAATTCCGTTGCGTAGTTTTAAAGATTTAAGCACACATAAGGATATATCATATAGGGACAGATAAAGCGACTTTGGTTTATACTATGTAGTGATGACCCGGATAACCAGCTATAAACATAAAAAAAATCATCCATATCGGTTCAGTGGATTCCAGGTGACACAGACAGTCAAAAAAATTACAAAAAAGATGGATTTGGCCTCTGTATAGATAATAATGATTATTCCAATAAGATTATCCATAACATATTTTCCACGACATGTTAAAATGTTAACATAATATATTAAATGTACAGATTCGACATTCCATTTATTACATTATATAATAAATAAATGTTAATACACAAAAGGAACGGCAACCGTAGACTAACAGGAAAGTGATAAACATCGCAACTACTTGCGCATACAAATAATTGACTGTCTATTTAGAAACCCTCCAATCCAACATCAGAGAAGCTTGAATCCATTAATTATGCTTTAATTTAATTTTTAAAAGGTTAAAGTGAAATGGGGTTTTCATTCATTATAATTTATACCTTATTACCATAGATAACCTTCCAGTCTCTGTCCAGTGGTTTTCTCGTGATGCGTTTACAGACAGACGGAAAAACAAATTCGACCAAAAAGATTTTCCAAGAAATTTATGTAATGTCAGAATACCAAACATTTATATTTCATATCGATTTTGAATCGATGATTTAAAAAAAGATCGAAGCAATTAAAATTAATTATTCTTAAACGCCATTCCTGAGAGTACCTACATCATCCATTTAGTACAGTTATATTAATTTGATAATAAAAAGTAATCGCCACAATAAGTGTACTACTAGGCATACGAAGCTTTACCGTTTGGTATCGACTTTGCGAATACAATGTAGCCGCCACTTTTTACATAAAAGGTAATTGGTAGTATTTTTTTTTAATAAGGACATTATCTAAAGGTATAAGCTATTCGTTTGAATAATAATGAACACTGAAAACAAAGACTAAAATAAATCTTTTTTCTTTTCGATGTTACAATTTTAAAATATTTTTACTTCATTTTTACTTCAAGACATATATTTCAAGTTTACAATAATCTTACTTTTAACGTACCTTGAACTTTAAACACGATTGTTATTATATTTAATAATAATGTAGGCTTTGTGATGCGACAGAACAAACGAATTGTCTGTTAATTGCCTTCTATGAGAGATAAGAAATAGCGTTATATAAGTTGTATAGCGTTGTCCTTGTCACTTGATATTTCTAAGTACATAAAAGAAATTCTTTACCTAAACGTTAAATATTTTTTTGGATAATTAGAGGCTAAATTTGTTGAAATTTTGTATGATGATAGCTTAGATAGATAGGCTATCCAGACTTTTTGCTGCTAAAATATCTCAGAGAAATCTTAAATAACCATTAAATCTTACCTATTAGTTCGTATTCGTGGAGAGCGAGGATAAGACACTAGTTCATTAATACGATTCAATAAGAACGTTTCCAGTTTGTAATAAAAAACCTTGTTTTAAAGAAACAAAGAATCTTGCTATAGAGCTGTCCACTACCCACAGTTCTATGAATTTCAATCAGATTCAGTTGCATAAGTCAAGCGTCTGTCTTCAATGTAATATTTATTTGTGTTACTGCACCACGTATCACTTTTGCTTTGGATATCTGTTTACATAGCAATAAAAATCGTGAACTGAATTCATAAGCTATGTACCTACTACTTGAGTTTTAAGTTATAGAATATAAGCGATTATACTTTATTACTAGTGGCAGAGTTAACCCAGCGGGAACGCGCTCGCTTTGATAATAGAATGAAGCGGGTTCGAATCCTCGACTCTAATGTTTTTATGTACTAATCATTTCCAACATGATGAGGAAACCTGCATGTCTGGGAGAACCAAGCAAATATTCGCAAGACATTTGAAGTCTGAAAACTCGCTTTGGCCAGGGTGGCAGACTATAGCCTGATCAACATCTATTGAAGGGAGGATAGTACCCAGCTGTGGAACGTTAAAAAGACCCGTTTACAATACCCGCACATTTTCGTTCCTCGTATTATGAACTTATGTTTAACTAGCGAGGTAGAAGAGATTAGCGGGATCAAACAGGCACACAGACAAAAGTGTTAAAAATTGAATTTCTCCTATAAATACCGTACCTTATTACATACGCATTCAGTACTGCTGTTATGTTAATCTGATATTATAAACAGCTGTGTAGCTATAAAGAATATATACGTAAAATATCACTGTCTTTATACCAAAAACGCTTCTATCTCATTACTTACACCACACCTAATTTACCATAAAAATAACCCATTCATGGCGGGTCAGTAGCCGCTGCACAAAGAAGCACTGTGCCATTGCGTTACTCTATTTGTGCATCTTCACTTTCATCTCCGTGCTAAGTGTTGATGATATCATCGGGAACAACACTTGAAAAATGCATATTTTTTATCTATATGTCCTTAAAACATTGATGTAATATATACTAAAGTGTAAAGTATTTATTGTTGATTTACATATTTTATTGCTGTGTACAAACATATCCATTGCAACTCACGCAAGTTTATGAACATAAACACGTGACTTACGTCTACTGAATTTAATTGAAATTGATAGGACAAGATGTTTCAATATTGTAGCCATCGATGGGTTTTGTACCAACTTTTATGTTAATATCATCTAACATCACAATTTTCCATAGAAAACTAGAGTAAATCCGTAGCACTAAGCTTTTAAAGCACAATAGAATTTTTGAATATGTTTTCTATTATCAAGAGACTAAGTGAGTTTGCTGATAGCTTATCACTTCAGGACGAAAATGAGGTAAATTACTTACGTCAATACAGACAAAAACCATTATCTTCTATACATATAATAGAACTGTAGAAAAGTCGTTTTTGTACATCAAAAAAAAATTACAAAAAAAATAGCCAGGGTGTTAAAGGACAACCAATAGAACCCATTTCCAGCATTTTTAGAATTTTTGTCTGTTTGTCGGTTTGTCGGTTTGTCTGTTTATTTATCCAGGCATCACGTAAAATGTACGAAAGCAATGTAGATAACTTTTATACACAACGATTGAACGTAACTTGAAGTAACATTTAGTTTTTGTTTCATTGCAATCGGTTCAGTCTATCAAAAGATATTCGAGTTTAAAGTGAAGAAGTAGAGAAATTCCAGAAGTAAAATTAGGGTTATGTGAATTTGGTCTCACTCATCTACAAACCTGAGTGTAAATATGCGTGCACAGTTAGGAGGCTGCGAAAATGCACAGAAGTTTTCCAATTTATTGTTACAAATAGGCGATGGCACATACCCCGTACAAGAAGATGGGAAAGTTATTTTGATTGATAATGATTAGAATTGATGGTTCCATAGCTAATGTTGCTTATAAAGAAGCACTAGCATAAATAAAAAAAAAATGATTTGTATCGGTATCCTCCAACAGCGCTTCGCACTAAGAAATACATTGTTAAGTTCCGACATCCACGCGAACGAATTCGCGGGCACAGCTAGTATATAATAAACATAAATATAATAAATTAATTTTATAAGGTTTTTTACGATAAAATTTTTTTTTTTCATGTCCACATTACTCATTCAACCTACATAACCAGCAGGCGTATATTGAATACGAAAGCGTGTTTGTTATTCGATGACGTCCAAGTGTACGGATGTAAACAAAATTAGGTAACAAATCAACCGGTACCTGCTTATAGATATTAAATAATATTTTTTTTAAATAAAAGAACACAGATTATAAAATAGCTACCAATATAAATATTTTGATCTAAGATACGATTCCGATGAGTTATGATTACAGCATCTATATACTATGTATAATATACATAGATTTCAAAATAGTGGCGAATCTATAGTTTTTAGAACTTCTGTCTTTTTTATCTGTCTGTCTGTCTATGATCAAATCGCGAAAAACAATCTCAAAAGTTTTTTAAAAGTTTTAAGGTACGATGATAGTTGATTATTGTTCAACATTTTATTAGGTAATTTTATTACGGCAACTTACCCATCTTTGAATAATATTCATAACCTAAACTAAACAACGATCCCGAGTGAAGCGAGGGTGAGTCGCTACTATACCTAAATAAAGAAAAATCAGAAATATGTCGTGAAATACGTGAATTTCTTATAGTCTACTAGTAATTTCTGCGGCTTCGCTCTCGCCAGGGGTCTCGCTCGACAAATCATAAAAAATTGAAAAATATAAATTTGGTCTAAACATAAAAAATAAAATATTTGGAGAGGGCCACCCTTATTACCTAGGGAAATAAAAATTAGCAAACGACCTATTTTTAGACCTACCAAATATACACAAAAAAATTATTCATAAAAATCGGTTAAGCCGTTTCGGAGGAGTTCGATAACAAACACTGCGACACGAAATTTTTATATATATTAGAATAGAAGATATATACTCGTAATATAAAAATTGGATTCGCTATGTTCACATTATTATTAAATTTACAAATGTCTTAGGTGTACATAATTTTGCAAATTGTTAATCAATTAAAATTTTCCTTATCATGCAACACGTGTTACTTGCAAGACAATCTGTTTTGTGGAACGTTACGGCTTCATTCACCGCATCGCACGTCATTAAATACTTTGAAAATAAACAAACACACGTTATGTAGAATCGGGTAACAATAATAATCATCATCAATAAATATGTATAATAAAATATTTAAGTTGTAGTTTGTATATTGAATAACAAAGAAAAATATGTTTA